>NC_069451.1:22538925-22686773 GCF_026875155.1 Cherax quadricarinatus | reverse complement strand
GTGATGGGAAAATAAAGGGTGAGGGAAGAATGAAGCGATGGACAAATGAGGTGATGGGAATGGGTGAGGAAGAATGAAGGGATGGAAGAATGAAACTGGGGAAGAATGGGTGATGGAAGAATGAAGTGAGGGAAGATGAAAGCGAGGGGGCGAAAAAGGTGAGGAAGAATGAGGTGATGGAAGAATGAAAGCGATGGACGAATGAAGGTGATGGGAGAATGAAGGTGATGGAAGAATGAAGGTGATGGAAGAATGAAAGCGATGGACGAATGAAGGTGATGGAAGAATGAAGGTGATGGAAGAATGAAGGTGATGGAAGAATGAAAGCGATGGACGAATGAAGGTGATGGGAGAATGAAGGTGATGGAAGAATGAAGGTGATGGAAGAATGAAAGCGATGGACAAATTTGAAGGTGTGGAAGAATAAAGGTGATGGAAGAATGAAGGTGATGGAAGAATGAAAGCGATGGACGAATGAAGGTGATGGAAGAATGAAGGTGATGGAAGAATGAAGGTGATGGAAGAATGAAGGTGATGGAAGAATGAAGGTGATGGAAGAATGAAGGTGATGGAAGAATGAAGGTGAAGGAAGAATAAAGTTGAAGGAAAAATAAAGGTGAAGGAAGAATGAAGGAAACGAAGGAAGTACTCGCTAGGTTAATGTTTAGAGAGTTTAAAGCCTATCCACTGACCTCTTACACTGAAAATCTCAACTATTCAGTAAGATCCCACATCTATCATTTTTATAACATTGAGCGGTGTGTATCCCCCAGTGTATATACACTGTGTAGAACAGGGTGTCTGGAAGATTGGTGTGTATACCCCAGTGTATATACACTGTGTAGAACAGGGTGTCTGGAAGATTGATGTGTATACCCCAGTGTATATACACGTGTAGAACGGGTGTCGGGAAAGATTGATGTGTATCCCCCAGTGTATATACACTGTGTAGAACAGGGTGTCTGGAAGATTGACACACTTACGCAACATATGGGAATCTTTATTCAGGAAACGTTTCGCCACACAGTGGCTTCATCAGTCCAAAACAAAGAAGAAAGGTGTAAGGAGAGGAATAGTTTGAGGTAATCAGTCCCTCAGCCTGGAGTCGATGTGTTCAGTCCATCAATCTTGCATAAGTGTCTCAATCTTCAACTTGTGGGTTTTTCAAACCATTCATCACAACTGTCAGACACTGCAGCATCATGGGATCTTGTTACAAAGAATTCTTCAACACTTGTTCAACCTTTGGACGAAGACCTACTTCGACTAGTGGATGGTACCACTATGACCCCGCCTCCGCCTGCTTCACCTCACCTCACTACAGTATATAAGCCACGTCTACGGCCCTATGCTGTACATTCTACAAGATTGATGGACTGAACACATCGACTCCAGGCTGAGGGACTGATTACCTCATACTCCTCCTCTCCTTACACCTTTCTTCTTTGTTTTGGACTGATGAAGCCACTGTGTGGCGAAACGTTTCCGGAATAAAGATTCCCATATGTTGCTTAAGTGTCTCAATCTTCAACTTGTCGGTTTTTCAAACCATTCATCACAGGGTGTCTGTGGGTACGACTGATGAGGTTAGTGTTCCTTGTTAAGTCATTTGTGGGATTCAGCCCAGACACCTGCCATCTCATTTCTGTCACCTGAATTAATTCTTACCTGTAGTTACACACGGACAACTGATGATCTCTGGTGGAGGATGTGGCAACACCCACACACTTTGCCTCAGAAGTACAAGGTATATCCGTGGACACCTGAGGTATTTGAGTCACGTGCAACCTCCTGGTATAGTAGCGGAATATTCGTCAATGGCTGTGAAATGTCATTTACCGTATTTCGCGGCTTATTAGACGCATTTCTTTTCATAAAATGCCTCCGAAAACCAACCTGCGTCCTGTAAACTGAAGGTCAGTGACGGGAGGTGTAAGTTTGGTGTGTGTGGTGGACCGTAGCTCTCCCAGCCATTGACACTAACCCCTCAAGGGAGGTTCCTTGATGCTGGTGAGGGGCTCTTGTTCTAGGGAACTGGATCTGTGCTTCCGTTCCCTGAATTGAGCCTGAATGCCTTCCATCCCCCTCCCCGCACATGCGCTGTATAATCCTCTGGGTTTAGCGCTCCCCCAGGATTATACTGTATTCCCTGGAACGCAGGCGGGAGAGATACATGATTATATACACCTGGAAAATCCTAGAGGGACTAGTACCGAACTTGCATACGAAAATCACTCACAACGAAAGCAAAAGACTTGGCAGACGATGACACCATGCCCCTCCAATGAAAGCAATGTGGACTAGCACGTTAAGAGACCATACAATTAAGTGTCAGGGGCCCCGAGACTGTTCAACTGCCTCCCAGCATACATAAGGGGGATTACAAATAGACCCCTGACAGTCTTCAAGCTGGCACTGGACAAACACCAAAAGTCGTACTGACCGCCGGGCTGTGGCTCGATACGTTTGGATTGCGTGCAGCCAGCAGTAACACCTGGTTATCAGCTCTGATCCACAGAGCCTGGTCACAGACGCGGGCCGCGGGCGGTTGTCCCCCGAACTCTCCATAAACTCCAGGTAATAATAATTGTAAACTAAAACAAGTGATATAATCGGCTAATGCAGTAATTCCGAGATTGTAAAGTGTTACAGAATGTTAGAATACGTGAGTGTAAAAGGACCTGTCGTAGGAAGTCCTCCTAATGTTTACTTTGCTGTAGTTTCATGTGTTGACTGCCTAGTAGGCCGGTCGTTCTCCACCAAGCACACATGGCTCGCTCAACAGTGTCGACCTGTGGAGGTGACCGTCGTTCCTCTCACCTAGAGGCACAATGCTCGCTGCAACAATTGGTCTACCTTGTGGAGTGAACGGTCGTTCCTCAGCCAGAGCACTCATGGCTCGCTGCAACATGTGTCTACTTGTGGATGTTACTAATACTAACCTATAAATAATCTGTGTCTACTAACTTAACTCAGATATGTATAAGTATAGTGTATAATACATTACCCCTATGGCAACCCTGAGTAGTGAGATAAGGATGTGGCAACCCCTGATATGTAATAAGATGTGCAGACCCGTGAGTAGTGGAATAAGGATGAGGCCAACCCTGAGTAGTTAATAAGGATTGGCAACCCTGAGTAGTTGAATAAAGGATGTGGCAACCCTGAGTATGAATAAGGAATGAGCAACCCTGAGTATGAATAAGGATGTGCAACCCCTGAGTAGTGAATAAGGATTGGCAACCCTGAGTAGTGAGAAAGATGTGGCAACCTGAGTAGTGCATAAAGGATTTGTGGCAACCCTGTGAGTAGTGTATAAGGATGTGGCAACCCTGAGTAGTGTATAAGGATGTGGCAACCCTGAGTAGTGTATAAGGATGTGGCAACCCTGAGTAGTGTATAAAGGATGTGGCAACCCTGAGTAGTGTATAAGGATGTGGCAACCCTGAGTAGTGTATAAGGATATGGCAACCCTGAGTAGTGTATAAGGATTGGCAACCCTGAGTTAGTTGTATAAGGATGAGGCAACCCTGAGAAGTGTATAAGGGTAAGTGGCAACCCTGGAAGTGTCTAAGGATGTGGCACCCCTGAGTAGTGTATAAGTAAGTGGCATACCCTGATTAGTGTATAGAGGATGTGGCAGACCCAGAGTAGTGTTAAGTATGTTGCAACCCTGAGGATAGTGTATAAAGCGGAATGTGGCAATCCTGATTATTGTATAAAGGATGTGCAACCTGAGATGAAGTATAAGAAAGTGGCAACCCTGAGTAGTGTATAAGGACATAGTTGCAACCCTGAGTAAGTAAAGGATGGACAACCCTGAGTAGTGTATAAGGATTGTGGCAACCCTGAGTAGTGTATAAAGGATGTGGCATCCCTGAGTAGTGTATAATATGTGGCAAAACCCAGATTAGTGTATAAAGGATTTGGCAACTCCTATTATAGTAAAAAGAAATGATGGCAACCCTTATTAGTGTATAAGGATGTGGCAACCCCTGAGTAGTGTTTACGTAATTGTGCAACCCAGAGTAGTGTATAAGGATGTGGCAACCTTAGTGATTTTAAAAAGGATGTGGCAAACCATGAATAGAGTTATATGGATGTGGCAACCCTGCGTATGACATAAAAATGTGTATACAATTACCGACAGTTGTTAGGTAAGACACATGCAACAGTTAACAACTTATTCCGAAACGTTTTCGCCTACACATGTAGGCATCTCAGTCGTATACAGAAAGTAGGCAGGAACAGGTAGAGATGTGAAGACGCTGTAATCATTCCAACACCCTTAAATGTCCAGTAGAATTAGAGGTTTCAGTCCGCCGTGCGCTGGAGAAGTGATATCCAGTTCCATAGTCCGACTAAGCTTGAAGATCAAGCGGACAGTTGCGAGACTTAAATACTGGCTTAAGGAGAGGTCAGGGTGAGTGTAGTAGTATAGTAGTATGTAGTAGTGTAGAGCAACTGAGAGTTCATGTCCCTCTCAATCCAACCTTCTCACTGAAAAGCTTGTCAAGGTGGTTTTCTGTACTCAAGATGCCACTGTTTTGCAGTGTCTAGACAAGATGAATCATAAAAATGGTATACAATACCGACAGTTGTTAGGTAAGACACATATCAACATTTTTAGACAACTTAATTCCGAAGACGTTTACGCCTACACAGTCGGCTTCTTCATCGAATACAGAAATTAGGCAGAACAGTAGAGGATGTGGAAGACGATGTAATCAGTGCCATCACCCTAAAGTCGTAGAATTTTAGTAGTCAGTCCCTCGGGCCAGGTAAAGTTCAGTTCCAAAGTCAGAGGAACTATGGAACTGATGGACTGATTACATCTGTCTTCACATCTCTTTCTGTTCCTGCCTACCTTTCTGAATTCGACTGAATAAGCCTACTGTTAGGCGAAACGTTCGAATTAAGTTGTCTAACTGTTGCATATGCGTCTTACCTATACAACCTGATTAGTGTATAAGGATTGGCCAACACCTGAGTATCGTATAAGGATTGACAACCCTGAGTAGTGATAGGAATGTGGCAACCCTGAGTAGTGTAAAAAAAGGATGTGCAACCCTGAGTAGTGTATAATGAAAGTGGCAACCCTGAGAGTGTATAAGGATGTGGCAACCCTGATTATGTATAAAGATGTGGCAACCCTGAGTAGTGTATAAAGGATGTGGCAACCCTGAGTAGTGTATAAGGAATGTGGCAACCCTGAGTAGTGTATAAGGATGTGGCAACCCTGAGTATGTATAAGGATGTGGCAACCTGAGTAGTTGTAATAAAGGAATTTGAGCAACCCTGATAGTGTATAAGGATGTGGCAACCCTGAGTAGTGTATAAGGATGTGGCAACCCTGAGTAGTGTATAAAGGATGTGGCAACCCTGAGTAGTGTATAAGGATGTGGCAACCCTGAGTAGTGTATAAAGGTGAGAGTCAACCGCTGATTATTGTAAAGGATGTGGCAACCCTGAGTAGTGTCTAAAGATGGCAAACCCTGAATAGTGTAAAAGGATGTGGCAACCCTGAGTAGTGTATAAGGATGTGGCAACCCTGAGTAGTGTATAAAGGATGTGGCAACCCTGAGTAGTGTATAAGGATGTGGCAACCCTGAGTAGTGTATAAAGGATGTGGCAACCCTGAGTAGTGTATAAGGATGTGGCAACCCTGAGTAGTGATTAAGGATGTGTGCAACACCTGAGTAGTGTGATAATGGATGTGGCATCCCTGAGTAGTGGATAAGAAGTGCAACCGAGTAGTGTATAAGGATGTGGCAACCAGAGTAGTGTATAAGAAGTGGCAACCCAGATAGTTATAAGGATGTAGCAACCCTGAGTATGTATAAATGATGTGGCAAACCCTGATAGTGTATAAGTGATGTGGCAACCCGGAGTAGTGGTATAGAGGATGTGGCAACCCTGAGTAGTGTATAAAGGATGTGGCTAACCCTAGTAAGTGAAAGGATGGGGCAACCCTGAGTTAGTGTATAAAGGATGTGGCACCCTAGTAGTGTATAAGGATGTGGCAACCTGAGTAGTGTAATAAAATGTGCAACTCCTGAAGTAGTGTATAAACGGAATGTGCCAAGCCCTGAAGTAGTGTATAAGGATGTGGCAACCCTGAGTAGTGTATAAAGGATGTGGCAACCCTGAGTAGTGTATAAGGATGTGGCAACCCTGAGTAGTGTATAAAGATGTGGCAACCCTGAGTAGTGTAAAAGGATGTGGCAACCCTGAGTAGGTTTAAGGACGAGTGGCACCCTGAGTATGTAATAAAGGATGTGGCAAACCTGATAGTGTATATAAAGCAATTGTTGCAACCCTGAGTCTGTATAATGATGTGGCAACTGAGTAGTGTATAAAGGATGTGGCAACCCGAGTAGGATAAGGATGCTGCAACCCTGAGTAGTTATAAAGGATTGAATCCTGAGTAGTGTATAAGGATGTGGCAACCCTGAGTAGTGTATAAGGATGTGGCAACCCTGAGTAGTGTATAAGGATGTGGCAACCCTGAGTAGTGTATAAAGGATGTGGCAACCCCTAGTATTGGAATCAGTAATTAGGCGAACCCCAAGAGTAGTGTATACAGGATGTGGCAAACCCTGAAGTAGTGTATATAGGATAATGCAACCCTGAGTAGTGTATTAGGATATGGCAACCCCTGATTAGTGGTATAAAGGATGTGGGCAACCCTGAGTAGTGGTAATACAGGATAACGGCAACCCGAGTAGTGTATAAGATATGGCCACCCTGAGTAGTGAATAAGGATATTGCAACCCTGAAGTAGTGTATAAGATATGCAACCCTGAGTAGCTTGTATAAGGATATTGCAACCCTTTGATAGTGTAAAAGGAATAGGAACCTGAGTAAGTGTATAAGGATACGGCAAACCCTGAGTATGGTATAAGGATATGGCAACCCTGAGTAGTGTATAAAGATGTGGCACCCTGAGTAGTGTAAAATGAATATGGCAACCTGAGTAGTGTATCGGCTATTGGCAACCCTGATAGTTTAAAAAGTGTGGCAAACCCTGAGTAGTGAATAAGGAAATGGGCAACCCTGAGTAGTGGTATAAGGAAATGGCAACCCTGATAGTGAATAAGATAGTGGCAACCCTGAGAGTGTATAAAGATGGTGGCAACCCTGATAGTGTATAAAGGATATGCAACCCTGAGTTGTGTAAAAAGGATGTGCAACCCTGAGTAGTGTATAAAGATGTGGACAACCCGAGTAGTGTATAAGATATGCAACCCTGAGTAGTGTATTAAGGATATGTGCAACCCCTGAGTAGTGTTATACGGATATGTCAACCCTGAGTAGTGAATAAAGATATTGGCAACCTGAGTAGTTTGTATAAAGGATGTGTCAAACCCTGATAATGTAAAAGGATATGGACCCGAGTAGTGTATACTGAAATGGCAACCCTGAGTAGTGTATAAAGGATGTGCAACCATGATTTAGTGAATAAGGATATGCAACCCTGATTTGTATAAGGATATGGAACCCTAGTAGTGTTTAATTATATGGCAACCTGATTAGTGTATAAGTATATGGCAAACCCTGAGAAGTGTATAAGGATTGTGCAACCCTTAGTAGTGTATAAGTATATGGCAACCCTGAGTAGTGTCTAGGAATGGCAACCCTTGATAAAAACGTGGGTCATCTCGAATTCTATTCCTTCAACTTAAGGTTTGAATTGTCTGGAAAATCAAACGTGTATGAATTTCACATACACTGAGTGATATTTATACCACAGAGTCTATACCTGATAGGTGTGTATATCCTCATTTGTATACACCTTAAAGACATTGTATAACTCAGTGTATATAATAATGTTAGTTAATTTGTCTGCCAGTACATTATACAAGGTATACCTACCATAGCAGACATCACTGACATACTCTGTAGCTATATAGAAAGACCCGCTGTTAGGCTGAGCATTTCCTCTAATTAGGTCAGTTTTGCCGCGTGATGCGACACTCACAGTCCAATAACACCAATGTTACCCATTTTATGATGGGTGAACATTAGACAACAGGTGTAGGGACCCTCCAATGTTTTCTACCCTCGCTCTGAAATCGAACCCCATACGTCGCCGTGTGAAGCCAAGCATTAGCACCATGGCAACTGAGAAGTGTGTTATATCTTAGTGTATGTACACAGAGAGGTGTGTATATGTCAGTGTAAGCACTCTGAGAGGTTGTGTATATCCCATGTATGATACAGCTGAGAGGTGTGTATATCTCAGTGTAATGTGTCACTGATAGTTGTGATAAATCTCATTGTATAGTACACAGAGAGGTGAGTTTAATACACCGAGAGGTGTGACCTTTGTATATACATCTGGTGTGTATCCCCACTTTGTGTCCTATACAGAGATAATGAGTTAAATGTTCATTTAAATAAACTTTAGTGATTGTAAATCTCAATATATTAACACTGAGATGTGTGCATATTACAGTGTATAAAATAAACTGGAGTGGTTTGTATACCTCATTGATATATACAATTAAGAGTGTTTAATCCCTCATGGATATACACTGAGAAGTATGTATATCTCATTTATATCATGAGAGATGTACAAGCTCAGTGTAATAAGCACTGAGCGGTGTGTAAACATCAGTGTATATACACAGAGTGGTAATTGTATTCCTGTAATTAGCTGAGAAGTTTTTATATACACCAAGAGATGTGTACATTTGTATATATTCCCTGAGACAACACATTCCTCCAGTGTATATATACTGAGAGATACCTCTCAGTGTATATACTTTTAATAGTAGTATATACTGAAGATACCCTCTCATGTAAAAACACCTAAATATATATACATCTTGAGACCAGTGTATATACATTGAGCTATACACATTGTAAGTGCCAAGATATGCACACCTTAGCTTCTGGTGAATACTTGAGCGGTAAAGATCTCGGTCAAGGGCACCAGAGGCTGTCAGCTGGTGATGATTTATGTTGGGGACACTTCATGTAATATTGACTGACAGCTCAGTATATTGACTGACAGATCAGTATATTGACTGACAGCTCAGTATATTGACTGACAGCTCAGTATATTGACTGACAGCTCAGTATATTGACTGACAGCTCAGTATATTGACTGACAGCTCAGTAAATTGACTGACTAGCTCAGTATATTTTACTGACATGCTCAGTATATTGACTGACATCTCAGTATAAGACTGACAGCTCATATATGACTGACGACTCATATAGTGACTGACAGCTCAGTATATTGACTGACAGCTCAGTATATATGACAGTCAGCTCTGTTATATTGACTGGACAGCTCAGTATATTGACTGACACATCAGTTATATATTGACTGACAGCTCAGTATATTGACTGACAGCTCAGTATATTGACTGACAGCTCAGTATATTGACTGACAGCTCAGTATATTGACTGACAGCTCAGTATATTGACAGCCTCAGTATATTGACGACAGCTCAGATATTGACTGACAGCATCAGTAAATGACTTGGACAGCTCAGTATATTGACTGACAGCTCAGAAAAATGACTGACAGCTCAGTATAATTGACAGACAGCTCATATATTGACTGACAGCTCAGTATATAGATCGTGAGCAGCACGTAAATATGACTGACAGCTCAGTATATTGACCTGACAGCTCAGTATATTGACTGCAGCTCTATATAGAGATTAAACAGTTCAGTATATATTAACATTTTCAGTAATATTAATTAACGTGTCAATATTTTACGTAACTTCCTTCACACGTGCCCCAGGATGCACCCACAACAGTCCAGCTAACACCATGTACATTACTTACTGCTAGGTGAACAGTGACGGCAGCAGCACATTTGTTTAAGAGACTTGATTCATGATCTTGACCTACATAGGGATTAGTACCACTCTGAGGGGAGCTGCGTCCCCACTTCAATAATTGAGTTGACTTAGATCCAGTCTGAAGCAGTTACAGCAGTCAGACGGACTTGGTTGTATTATATAGTAACAGTATTCTCGTAGACGTTACTGGTTATTGCTTTATTGTATGATGCCTTCTTTATATAATGTTGTCTAAGATGTATATAATGTATGATGTGATTGTGCTTCGACTCGCATATTGTCTATTTATCCTATTAGTTGTTGTGTCACACGAATTGTTGCAGGGGTCGAGTCAACAGCACCGGCCCCGCCGCTTCACTAGTCGCTACTGTGGGTAACATCCACCCAGCTTCATGAGCTTTATCATACTCTTGTGTGTGTGTGTGTGTGGTTTGTGTGTGTGTGGTGTGTGTGATGTGTGTGTTGTGTTTAACGTAGTTATGGAAGGAGTAGATTTCCGTCTAAACAAGGTGTGTGTGCATTGTGTAATTTGTGTATCTTGTTACAGAGACGCGGTTAGAGTCGCCTCCAAGCACCTGACACAAGGTAAATACAGTCTCATCATATATACTAACGTAACTTTCACAGTATTATGATATGTCTTTACGAGTCACTTGATGAGGCATCGTATGATAAATACGGTACACACCTGCAGCTTCGAGAATAGGTATGATAAGTTCCAAGAGGTCAAAGTTTGTGATACCTCAATATGGACTGTGATACAGGCCCTCATGAGTGAGTCTTCGACCCCAGCAAAATATAAGTGTTTGAGTGCGCGACATTGTCCATGCCCGGTCAGTGATTTCTCGTAGTTGTGAGAACGAACTTGTTATCTCACCTTGCAGAGAACTTAGTAAGTTCTTATCACATGTAGGAGAGGGAAAAATAATTGGATGGATAAAGACAACCTTCAAAAAACAAGGGATGCCAAGTCTGTAGTGAGATTTTAAGACACTTGCTCTTTCAAGCCTGGGAATACTGCATGTATGCTGACAAACATTTCTAAGCTTGTGAAATTTAGATTTTGAGTGATATACATAGGACCTCACAGCACGTATCAGTTCAGAAGAACACCTCAGTTACTCTGAACGTTTGAGAAGTTCTCTTGACTGTACCCTGGAGCGCAGGCGCGAAAGTACATTTAACATAATTTTCATCCTGAAAACAGTCCTAGTGGGACTGATCCCGAATCTACTCCATCTGAAGGAAGATAGCATATGGTGCAACACATCTCCATATGAAAAGCAGTAGTGCCTGTGAGATACACTGTGAGAACACACATAAGTGGACAAGGCCCAGTATACTCCTGGCTACCTAAAGTCATTACCTCACCACCCAGACTGTGCGTTATACACTGATTGTATTGTAGACAGTAGATAACACGTGATTGATTCAGACCCTGTTCCAACTGGTCATGGACCGGGCCGCATGGCGATGAACCCAGGACAAACTCCATAAGGTAGTGACGCACAAAAACTTGGCAAAACATTGGGGGAATTATAAGTCCGCTTGTTTGTTTCTTCACCACAAGGGTGTGGGGGGGGACATGGAGCAACTGAGTATACACACACAACACACGACACACACACACACACAGACACATCACACACACACACACACCACACAGCAGGAAGGCTTTCGACAACAGTTCCTCAAAAGAGATAGTGCATAAGCAGAGATCATCTAGTAATAACCAGAAAGGGCACTGCAATGATTCATAGAATACCCTGGGGAAAAACAGGGAGCAACAACGAGTCTGACATACGATATGAGTTTATCACAGTGAGGCACCTGTGACGAGCGGGTACACAGGGGTCACTCCGAGGACCAGATGCTATTTGTGGTAATGTGAAGATGAACATGATGGAAGTTAACTCAGAATGTCCCTGTTCACACACACACCGCCCACACACACACCACACCCACAACACACACATACACCACAGCGTCACGACACCACCACACACACACACACCACAAACACACCACACACACACACACACAACACACACACTACACACATCACTACACACACACACACACACACCCTTCCACTTGACACTAACACTATGACCCAAACACTACCCGCCCCTCCCCAACCACCTCTCCCCACTTCCCTAACACCTCACCATTAGCCACCTATCCCCTCCCCCAAACCACCTAACCCCTCCCCAACGCGTCTAACCCCCCAACTGACCTCGCCTCCTCCAAAAAACAACCTCACCCTCCCCATAACATCCGAACCTCCTCTCTCCCAAACCAATCTAACACCTCTCCGTCCGCAACCATAAACATTGTATCAATCGCAATCTGCTAGAAAATGACATGACATGAAAATGAGAACCTTCAAAACTAGGGAGTCCAAAGCCCCAAATTTTTTGAGAAATCAAAAAAGAGGACACTCTATCAGGTCACTTGTTCTGTCTAGGCGGGAATATGCTGCAACTCTAAGCAGCACCTATGCACAGCAGGAGTGAAATTGCGACCTAGAAAAGTAGCAGAGAACTTCACGGCGCGCATAAGGGGGGGGGGGGGGGGAGGGGGAGGATAAACTTCCTCAATTACTGAGCGCTTTGAAGTTCTAACTGTCCTTCCCTGAACCAGAGGGAGAGATACATGATAATTATACACCTGGAAAGTCCTTAGAGGACTAGTACCGAACTTGCACACGAAAATCACATCACTACGAAAGCAAAATGACTTTGCAGACGATGCACCATCCCCCTCAAATGCAAAGCAGGGGTGTCACGAGCACGTTAAGAGATCGCATACAGATAAGTGTCAGGGGCCGCGAGACTGTCACACTTGCCGCCCAGCACACATAAGGGGACTACACTACCAACAGAACCCCTGTGGCAGGTTTTTAAGGTGGCAGGCTGGACAAGCATCCTAAGTCAGTTTCCAGATAGCCGGGCTGTGGCTCGTACGTTGAGTGTTGCGTGCAGCCAGCACAACAGCCCAGGTGAACAGGGTGCGCGATCCTCCATGAGGCCTGTCACATACCGGCCGCGGGGCTTTGACCCCGAAAACTCTCTCCAGGTAACTCCAGGTAACTATCTCAACCCCACCACAAACCATCCTCCCCCACCGGAATTTGCGCCCCCCACAACTCATCCAACCACTCTCCTAAGCATCTAGTTCCCCTCCCACTAACAGGATGAGGACAAGGTGCTCCAAGACGAATCTGAGGAGGATTGGAGGAGGTAGAGCTCAAAAAAGGGAGGAAGACGGGAAAGGGAAAGAAAACCCTAGATGAGCACAAAGGAAGATTGAAAAGGTTAGCAAGCAAATGCAGACTCAGTGGAAGCAACAGGCCACAGCAGCAGAAATCAAAGCTAGAAGGGATTAGAAGAGAGCTGAGACATCTGAAATCTAGCACAGAGAACATAGATATTTCACAAAAGTAGCATCGGGGCAATGGCTACAATCCAAACACAGACAACAGGTCTATAAGGAACATGGAAACTAAACTGTATGCACTGAGGTGCGCATTTTGCAAACCCATCAATGGGGCCAAAACAAAGACAGGACACACTAGACAGAATGAGAGGTTGGAAACATTGAAGGAACTAGGACATGGTCAAGGACTTACCAATACTGATGGGGCCAGAGCAGTTTGACAGGAAGGATAAAACCAAGATCAGAGTGGCCATAACTATGTGAAGACTGAAGGAAGGAACACTCCACGGGAAGGAACTAAAACACAGAGGATGCAATGGAGTCACAGTGAGTGGAAAGTGGTAAGATCCGGTTTGAGTCTATTGACTAGACTACATGCTAAAGGTAACTTAAGATGAATTCAGAAAGATCAGGGAGAGAAAAAATGCGATTGCAGATTTCGTGAAGTGATAGCGAGTGTGGGACTTGACCCAGTAGCTGCAAATTTTCGGAGAGAATTTGGGTGGTTCACAAAAAAAGAATCGGCCTCTCAAAGTAATTTTCAAGCAGAATCACCCGGACCATGTCCTGCAGAGAAAGCACGGCGGAGAGGCAGCAGAGTTCCGAGTGTGGACTCGATCGAGACATGAACACAGGATCAAAGGAAGACAATGAAAGAGAAGGGCATTAATCAAAGTGATATGGGGAATGAAAAAGGAGAGAGCAAAGAATAACCCAGGATCAAAATGGAAGACAAGCGCACCCCCAGTAACTCAGGCATAGGGGGACGGTAAAGGGAAGAACAGCCACGACTCCCCCAAGGCAACTGAACAATCCAAACCAACCATCACCCACCGATCCCTCTGTTCCACCCCCCGCACCACAGTTATCAGGATTATAAACAGAAGTTGAAGGTGGTACACAAATGCAGATGGATTAACGAATAAGCGATGAGAATGGTCAAGAAAGAATCAATGAGTAAGTCCCCAGACATCATAGCAGTTTACAGAAACAAAACTCATAGGAGACAACAGATGCAATCTTCCCACCAGATACCAGATCATGATGAAAGATTAGAAGGGCAGGGGGGGAGGTGGGTTTGCTCTGCTCGTAAAAAAACAATGAAAATTCGAGATAATGGAAAGGGAATATATAACGGGAGAAAGAGACTACATAGGGCAGTACACTTCATCTGGGGAACACAAGTGTGCATTGCGATGATGTATAATCCACCACAGAACTGCAGGAGGCCAAGAGTAGGAATATGAAAGAGAGCAACAGAGCAATGGGGACACACTTGCTGAGGTGGCAAGGAAGACTCTCTCCAGCAGAGCCAATTTGCTGGTTAGGGATTTCAACCACAAGGGAGATTGACTGAAACCTGGAGCCACTGGGGGTCCCGAAACATGGGAGAGCCAGGATGTGGACGGGTGCTGGAAACCTCATGCACCAACATGTTATGGACACTACCAAGAGTGAGAGTGGTGATGAACCAGCAAGATTGGACCTTGTGTTCACACCTGTGCAGCTCAGATATAGAAGGACATCAGTATGAGAGTCCCCCTAGAGCTAGCGACCCACGTGGTTCTGTGCTTTGAATACATAGAAGAGCAGTGCAAGTGAGAGAAATAACAGGAAGTTGGATGGGACGAAGCCTGGACTATAAAGAGGGGACTACGCATACAGGGTTGAATGAACTTCCGCGGGAGGTCCAGTTGGACAGAGAACTGGCAGGAACAGTAAGATGAAATGATGGGAAATAATGTAACAAAAATTCAAGGAGTGCTGTGGAAAGGTTTATCCCAAGGGACAACATAACAACGGAAGACCAGAACGACCCTGTTTACCCACGGTGCTAGAGACAGCAAATAACCAAAGTGCAATAGAGAATGAAAAAGTACAGAATGGCAGAGAACACACGAAAATAGGGAGAAGCAGTCGCAGAGCCATGAATGAGTTGACGTCAACAGGTAAGGAGGAGGCCAGCGACATATGAAAATTCCATAGCACGAGAGAATCAAGACTGACCGAAACCTGTTGTATAGCCACATCAGGAGGAAAGACAACAGTCAAACCCATGTGATCAGAATACTAGGACAGCTAGGTGGAAACTTCACAAAAATGATCGGAATGTATGTGAGGAGCTGAACAGGAGATTTTAAAGGAAGGTTTACCAGTAGAGAAAGAAGTGGCTGTGGGAAGACAGCAAGTAAGAGAACCATAAAGAGGGAAATACCACACAAGGTTGGATAATCATACGAAGAACTGTCAGGAGGGGGTGAAGAAACTCTTAAGTGACCTGACACCTCAAAAGGCTCTGGAACCGGACAACATTCCCCATGGTCCTTAGAGAAGGAGCAGAGATTGCTGTGCGTGGCGCGTGCTAACCACAATCTTCAACTCATTCCCTTGAAAACTGGGCAACACCTGATAAATGGAAGACAGTCTAATGTATCCCCATGGATTTAAGAAAGGAAACAGAAACGAGGCACTAACTACAGACCTGAGTCTTTGACATGTATAGGAGTTGCGCAGCGTCATGAGTAAGATTAATCAGAGAGGACAGAGTGGTCGAACACCTGAAAAGGACAAGATTATAAAATGAAAACACACATGGGTTCATGGAAGGCAAATCTTGTACTCACAAACCCTCCTGAGGAGTTTTATGACAAGGAACAGAGTAAGACACAAGGGAATGGGGTGGTAATGGGCGTTTTCCTAGACTGCAGGAAGGCCTTTGACTCTCAGTTCCCCAACAAGGAGATTAGTGGCAGAAGCGTGAGATGGAATAGTTATTGTATCGGCATTGGGGATAAGGGTATACCTGACAGGGAGGCAGCACGAGTCATGTGTACGTGAAGAAGGTATCAACAGTTACGAGCGGGTCCCACAGGGGTCAGGTTCTAGGACCCAGTGCTATTTTTGATATATGTGAACGACAGAATGGAAGGAATAGACTCTGAAGTTTCCCTGTTTCGCAGATGACAGTTTAGTTGATGATAAGAATTAAATCGGACGAGGATGAGGCATGACCGCAAAGAGACCTGGACAGGCTGGACATGTGGTCCAGCAACTGGCTTCTCGAATTCAATCCAGCCAAATGCAAAGTCATGAAGATTGGGGAGGGGCAAAGAAGACCGCAGACAGAGTATAGGCTAGGTGGACGAAGACTACAGACCTCACTCAGGGAGAAAGACCTTGGAGTGACCATAACACCGAGCACATCACCGGAGGCACACATTAACCAAATAACCGCTGCAGCATACGGGCGCCTGGCAAACCTGAGAATAGCGTTCCGATACCTTAATAAGGAATCGTTCAAGACACTGTACACTGTGTATGTTAGGCCCATACTGGAGTATGCAGCATCAGTCTGGAACCCACACCTGGTCAAGCACGTCAAGAAGTTTGAGAAAGTACAAAGGTTTGCAACAAGGCTAGTCCCAGAGCTCAAGGGAATGTCGTACGAGGAAAGGTTAAGGGAAATCGGACTGAGGACACTGGAGGACAGAAGGGTCAGGGGAGACATGATAACGACATACAAGATACTGCGGGGAATAGACAAGGTGGACAGAGATAGGATGTTCCAGAGAGGGGACACAGGGACAAGGGGTCACAACTGGAAGCTGAAGACTCAGACGAGTCACAGGGACGTTAGGAAGTATTTCTTCAGTCATAGAGTTGTCAGCAAGTGGAATAGCCTAGCAAGTGAAGTAGTGGAGGCAGGAACCATACATAGTTTTAAGAAGAGGTATGACAAAGCTCAGGAAGCAGAGAGAGAGAGGATCCAGTAGCGATCAGTGAAGAGGCGGGGCCAGGAGCTGAGTCTCGACCCCTGCAACCACAATTAGATGAGTACACACACACATACGGACACACACACAGACACACACACACACACACACACACACACAGACACACACACTCACAGACATACACAGACACACACAGACACACACAGACACACACAGACACACACAACACACACAGACACACACACACACACACACACACACACACACAACACACAACAC
Organism: Cherax quadricarinatus; assembly: GCF_026875155.1. NCBI lineage: Eukaryota > Metazoa > Arthropoda > Malacostraca > Decapoda > Parastacidae > Cherax > Cherax quadricarinatus. Next base: position 22,669,498 of record NC_069451.1, on the reverse strand, counting down.
ACACACACACACACACACACACACACACACACACACACGCACACACGGAACCCACACCTGGTTAAGCACGTCAAGAAGTTAGAGAAAGTACAAAGGTTTGCAACAAGGCTAGTTCCAGAGCTCAGGGGAATGTCGTACGAGGAAAGGTTGAGGGAAATCGGACTGACGACACTGGAGGACAGAAGGGGCAGGGGAGACATGATAACGACATACAAGATACTGCGGGGAATAGACAAGGTGGACAGAGATAGGATGTTCCAGAGATGGGACACAGAAACATGGAGTCACAATTGGAAGCTGAAGACTCAGACGAGTCACAGGGACGTTAGGAAGTATTTCTTCAGTCATAGAGTCGTCAGGAAGTGGAATAGCCTAGCAAGTAAAGTAGTGAAGGCAGGAACCATACATAATTTTAAGAAGAGGTATGACAAAGCTCAGGAAGCAGAGGAGAGGACCTAGTAGCGATCAGTGAAGAGGCGGGGCCAGGAGCTGAGTCTCGACCCCTGCAACCACAATTAGGTGAGTACAATTAGGTGAGTACACACACACGCATGCACAGACACACACACACACACACACACACACACACACACACACACACACACACACACACACACACACACACACACAAACCACACACTGGAGTATGCAGCACCAGTTTGGAACCCACACCTAGCCAAGCACGTAAAGAAACTAGAGAAAGTGCAAAGGTTTGCAACAAGACTAGTCCCAGAGCTAAGAGGTATGTCCTACGAGGAGAGGCTAAGGGAAATCAACCTGACGACACTGGAGGGCAGGAGAGATAGGGGGGACATGATAACGACATACAAAATACTGAGAGGAATTGACAAGGTGGACAAAGACAGGATGTTTTAGAGATTGGACACAGTAACAAGGGGACACAGTTGGAAGCTGAAGACACAGATGACTCACAGGGATGTTAGGAAGTATTTCTTCAGCCACAGAGTAGTCAGTAAGTGGAATAGTTAGGGAAGCGATGTAGTGGAGGCAGGATCCATACATAGCTTCAAGCAGAGGTATGATAAAGCTCATGGTTCAGGGAAAGTGACCTAGTAGCGACCAGTGAAGAGGCGGGGCCAAGAGCTTGGACTCGACCCCTGCAACCTCAACTAGGTGAGTACACACACACACACACACACACACACAATAGCCCAAAACAAGTATTCTGCCCTCAGTCTGCCACTCCCCCATGCACAAGTACCTTCCTCACAACTGCTCCAGACTGCCCCTCACCCCAGCCTCCTAGGGCAAAAAATCCCCTTTACCTTCCATAGCTCAACCCACACTAACCCCCTTTCACCCACCTGATCCATGTGCAAAGGCCTGGCTTTACCCTGAGGTGCAGAGTGAACCTGTGGTTTACCCTGAGGTGCAGAGTGAACTATAGTTTACCCAGAGGTGCAGAGTGAACCTGTGGTTTACCCAAAAGTGCAGAATGAGCAGTTGGGGAAGAGGCGAAAAAGCTACTGTGATCTAGATACCAGGAAGGTAATGGGAACGGATATCTCTCCATGGGTCCTGAGAGGAAGCTGAGGCACTTTGTGCCTCTAGCAACAATCTTCAACAAGTCTACCGACATAAGGCAACTGCCAGAGGTGTCGAAGACAGCAAATGTAGTTCCAGTTTTAAAGAAGACACAAACGCAACGTTATACTACAGACAAGTGTCACTGACTGTATGTAAAGTCATGGAGAAGATTATCAGAAGAGTAGTGGGCACCTAGAAAGTAAGGGGCTAATACATGACAACCAGCAGGGCTTCAGGGATGGGAAATCCTGTATCACAAAACTACTGCAATTCTTTAACAAGGTAACAAGTATGGCAGGTAGACTGCATTTTCTTGGACTATAAGAATGCTTTAGTCACAGTATCACACAAGACAGTGGTATAAAAGTTACAGTAGCAGACAGGAATAATAGGAACAGCAATTCAGTGGATCAGTGCATACCTGACAGGAAGGAAACATTGAATGATGGTACGTGACTATGTGTCGTAATGGGTGCTTGTGATGAGCGGAGCTCCACAAGGATCAGTACTAGGGCTGGGATTATTTCCTATACAAGTTAATGACATGACAGAATGGGTAGAGTCAGAGGTATACCTGCTTGCAGTTGACGTTAAACTAATGAGACTACAAACATAAATGAACTAGGAAAGACTATAAATGGATTCGGAGAGGCTGCAGGTCTGGTCTGACAAGTGGCTATTGGAGTCGAACCCCAGCAAGTGCGAAGTTATGAAGTTCAGAGAGGGAAAAGAAGACAACAGATGGAGTACTGTCTCTGAGGGGAAAGGCTACAAACCTCTCTCATAGAGGTCCTTGGGATGAGCATCTGTTACGACTTTGATGTCGTAACTTAAATAAAATGTTCGTGGCTCCTAAAGGCTCCTTACACTGCTGTCTAGTGGTTATAAAATTACTCTGAAATACAGAGGGAACCTTTGGCCAGCATGGACCTCGTATATTAAACAATATTAATTATTACTATTATAAGGAAAGACACAAAAACTCACTTATATAAAAATTTATTTTTATTTATTATCACACTGGCCGATTCCCACCAAGGCAGGGTGGCCCGAAAAAGAAAAACTTTCACCATCATTCACTCCATCACTGTCTTGCCAGAAGGGTGCTTTACACTACAGTTTTTAAACTGCAACATTAACACCCCTCCTTCAGAGTGCAGGCACTGTACTTCCCATCTCCAGGACTCAAGTCCGGCCTGCCGGTTTCCCTGAACCCCTTCATAAATGTTACTTTGCTCACACTCCAACAGCACGTCAAGTATTAAAAACCATTTGTCTCCATTCACTCCTATCAAACACGCTCACGCATGCCTGCTGGAAGTCCAAGCCCCTCGCACACAAAAGCTCCTTTACCCCCTCCCTCCAACCTTTCCTAGGCCGACCCCTACCCCGCCTTCCTTCCACTACAGACTGATACACTCTTGAAGTCACTCTGTTTCGCTCCATTCTCTACATGTCCGAACCACCTCAACAACCCTTCCTCAGCCCTCTGGACAACAGTTTTGGTAATCCCGCACCTCCTCCTAACTTCCAAACTACGAATTCTCTGCATTATATTCACACCATACATTGCCCTCAGACATGACATCTCCACTGCCTCCAGCCTTCTCCTCGCTGCAACATTCATCACCATGCTTCACACCCATATAAGAGCGTTGGTAAAACTATACTCTCATACATTCCCCTCTTTGCCTCCAAGGACAAAGTTCTTTGTCTCCACAGACTCCTAAGTGCACCACTCACCCTTTTCCCCTCATCAATTCTATGATTCACCTCATCTTTCATAGACCCATCCGCTGACACGTCCACTCCCAAATAACTGAATACATTCACCTCCTCCATACTCTCTCCCTCCAATCTTATATCCAATCTTTCATCACCTAATCTTTTTGTTATCCTCATAACCTTACTCTTTCCTGTATTCACTTTTAATTTTCTTCTTTTGCACACCCTACCAAATTCATCCACCAATCTCTGCAACTTCTCTTCAGAATCTCCCAAGAGCACAGTGTCATCAGCAAAGAGCAACTGTGACAACTCCCACTTTGTGTGTGATTCTTTATCTTTTAACTCCACGCCTCTTGCCAAGATCCTCGCATTTACTTCTCTTACAACCCCATCTATAAATATATTAAACAACCACGGTGACATCACACATCCTTGTCTAAGGCCTACTTTTACTGGGAAATAATTTCCCTCTTTCCTACATACTCTAACTTGAGCCTCACTATCCTCGTAAAAACTCTTCACTGCTTTCAGTAACCTACCTCCTATACCATACACCTGCAACATCTGCCACATTGCCCCCCTATCCACCCTGTCATACGCCTATATAATAATGAGTAACTTATACACAACTTAAAACTACTACAAAAACCACCACACTCCAGTTCACATTAGCTCACTAGCACACTGCTAATAATGATTTAGACGAAGTAAATGAACATTTATGAACAGGGAGGCTCCGTGACCTTCACCCCCCCCCCCGTCTTCACCTCTGCCTGGTAAATACCAGCAGGTATAACACCATACAGTACTCTCACATAAACACAGGCCCCTACATACTAGGGCTTTACAAATAAATATGAGAGCACTTAAATACAAACACTTATAGTATACATTAAACAAACTTACCAAAATTACCTACTCAAACTACCGCCCAAACATGTTGACTTTACCTCCGTCACCACCCGTCTCGTACTCAACTAAACACACCTCTCATCTGGTCCTGTCCTGATCACTGCCTGACTCACACCAATAAAACGCGTTCGGATTCATTTTAATCCCGGAATTATGTTACACCGGAAATGACATTATGTATGGAGCGTTATTTTATATAAATATATTTTCACAGTAGTACTGCGTAACAGTATCATACCGAGTATATCACCTGACTGTATGACTGGTGGGTTTAGCGCTTCCTTTTGATTATAATCACCTGAGACACATCAAGCTCACTCTAAGGAGGACCTTGGGGTAAGTATTGCACCAAGCATATCACCTGAGACACATTAACCCTTTACCAGGCACTGTGAAGGTCCTTTACCTTTGATATACCTTTGATGAGTTTCGAGAGTCTTACTACTCTCGGAGCCCGGCCATGGGCCAGGTTCGGGTGAATATTGCGCCAAACATGTCACCTGAGGTGCTCATCAACCAAATAACTACTACAGCATATGCATGTCTGGCAAATCTAAGATTAGATTTAAGGCATTTAAGTAAGGAGTCATTGCCGACACTGTACACTGTGTACGTCAGGGCCATGTTAGAGTATGCTGCACCACTAAGGAACCCACACCTGGTGTACGTCAGGGCCATGTTAGAGTATGCTGCACCACTAAGGAACCCACACTTGGTGTACGTCAGGGCCGTGTTAGAGTATGCTGCACCACTAAGGAACCCACACTTGGTGTACGTCAGGGCCATGTTAGAGTATGCTGCACCACTAAGGAACCCACACCTGGTGTACGTCAGGGCCATGTTAGAGTATGCTGCACCACTAAGGAACCCACACCTGGTGTACGTCAGGGCCGTGTTAGAGTATGCTGCACCACTAAGGAACCCACACCTGGTGTACGTCAGGGCCATGTTAGAGTATGCTGCACCGCTAAGGAACCCACACCTGGTGTACGTCAGGGCCATGTTAGAGTATGCTGCACCACTAAGGAACCCACACCTGGTGTACGTCAGGGCCGTGTTAGAGTATGCTGCACCACTAAGGAACCCACACCTGGTCAAGTACGTCAGGAAATTAGAGAATACCTGGAATAATTGGAAATGGCTTTGGGGGTCAACACCCCTGCGGCCCGGTCTGAGACCAGGCCTCGTGGTGGATCAGGGTCTGATCGACCAGGCTGTTACTGCTGCCAGCACGCAAACTGACGTACGAACCACAGCCCGGCTGCTCAGGTACTAACTTTTGGTGCCTGTCCAGCACCTTGTAGACCGCCAGGGGTCTAATCCTCCTTATGTATGTTTGGAGGCAGTTGAACAGTCTTGGGTCCCGGGCACTTATTGTGTTGTGTCTCAGTGTACTCGTGGCACTCGTGCTCTTCACTGGGGGAATGTTGCATCTCCTGCCGAGTCTTTTGCTTTCGTAGGGAGTGATTTTCGTGTGCAAGTTTGGTACTAATCCCTCTAGGATTTTCTAAGTGTATATTATGATGTGTCTCTCTCGCCTGCGTTCCAGGGAATACAGATCAAGGGACTTCAACCGTTCCCAGTAATTTAGGTACTTTATCGTACTTATGTGTGCCGTGAAAGTTCTTTGTACACTCTCATCCCTCAGAGAAGGTTCCTTAACGCTGGTGAGGGGCTCTTGATCCAGGGAATTGGATCTGTGCTCCGGTTCTGTGAATTAAGCCTGAATACCTTCCACATCCCCTCCACAGGCACTGTATAATCCTACAGTTTTAGCGCTTCCCCCTTGATTATAATTTGTACACTAAAGGTCATCAATTCCGCGAGCCTTGACGGGGGCAGTTAGCATACAACAATATTCCAGCCTAGAGAGAACAAGCGATCTCTATCATAAATAAAATGTAAATATTTTGGTATACAAGTTTATTTTTAATGCAGTTTTATACACTTAAAACTACCCATACAGGTTTAGTGCCTTGTGAATATATTATTTGTGTATTTGAATACAATTTGTTTTTCAGCTGCGAAATGGATAGAGGGGACTGGCAAGGTGGATAGAGGGACTGGCAAGGTGGATAGAGGGGACTGGCAAAGTGGATAGAGGGGACTGGCAAGGTGGATAGAGGGGACTGGCAAGGTGGATAGAGGGGACTGGCAAGATGGATAGAGGGGACTGGCAAGGTGGATAGAGGGGACTGGCAAGGTGGATAGAGGGGACTGGCAAGGTGGATAGAGGGGACTGGCAAGGTGGATAGAGGGGACTGGCAAGGTGGATAGAGGGGACTGGCAAGGTGGATAGAGGGGACTGGCAAGGTGGATAGGGACAGAATGTTTCAGAGATAGGACACAGAAACAAGGGTCAGAACTGGAAGTTGAAAACTTAAATGAGTCGTAGGGATGTTAGGAGAGTTTTCTCCAGCCATGGAGTTGTCAGGTGTAGTGGAGGCAGGATCCATGCATAGCTTTAAGAAGAGGTATGATAAGGCTCTTGGAGTAGGTAGAGAGTGGCTCTAGTGGCAGAGAGGTGAGGCCAGGAGCTGTTAAGCGACCCCTGCAACCATATATAGGTGAGAACACACACATGCGCACACAAACCAGGTAAATGTCATGTTTGTTGATCAATGGTTGAGAGGACCACTCACTGTGGTGTCACCATCACAACAGTAGTCACTATGGCCCTCACTGTGACCCTCCTTGCTCTGGCATTACTGCCTCTGGCACTATTAGAAACGTCAGTGCCAGCACCTACAGTAGGTCTTCCTTCACTCAGTGATATATCTTGTTTCAGTGTTGACTTAGTGATGTGCTGATGATAATGTACTGATAGTGATGTGCTGGTGGTGATAATGTACTGATAGTGATGTACTGGTGGTGATAATGTACTGATAGTGATGTACTGGTGGTGATAATGTACTGATAGTGATGTACTGGTGGTGATAATGTACTGATAGTGATGTACTGGTGGTGATAATGTACTGATAGTGATGTACTGGTGGTGATAATGTACTGATAGATAGTGATGTACTGGTGCTGATGGTAATGTACTGATAGATAGTGATGTACTGGTGCTGATAGTAATGTACTGATAGATAGTGATGTACTGGTGCTGATAGTAATGTACTGATAGATAGTGATGTACTGGTGCTGATAGTAATGTACTGATAGATAGTGATGTACTGGTGCTGATAGTAATGTACTGATAGATAGTGATGTACTGGTGCTGATAGTAATGTACTGATAGATAGTGATGTACTGGTAGTGATGTACTGGTAGTGATGTACTAGTAGTGATGTACTGGTAGTGATGTACTAGTAGTGATGTACTGGTAGTGAAGTGCTGATAGTGTTGTACTGTTAGTGATGTACTGTTAGTGATGTACTGTTAGTGATGTACTGTTAGTGATGTAATGTTAGTAATGTACTGATAGTGATGTACTGGTAGTGAAGTACTGGTAGAGAAGTACTGGTAGTGAAGTACTGGTAGTGAAGTACTGGTAGTGAAGTACTGGTAGTGATGTACTGGTAGTGAAGTACTGATAGTGATGTACTGGTAGTGAAGTACTGATAGTGATGTACTGGTAGTGATGTACTGGTAATGATGTACTGGTAATGATGTACTGGTAATGATGTACTGGTAATGATGTACTGGTAATGATGTACTTGTCTTAAGTTACAGAAAGAAAATGTAACCACATTGAAGTCTTGTTCATAATTATCAGAGCAAAGACTTGCAGTGCTATTACTGGCAGTCACGACACTTACCAACACTTGGGAACACTTGCAGTGCTATTACTGGCAGTCACGACACTTACCAACACTTGGGAACACTTGCAGTGCTATTACTGGCAGTCACGACACTTACCAACACTTGGGAACACTTGCAGTGCTATTACTGGCAGTCACGACACTTACCAACACTTGGGAACACTTGCAGTGCTATTACTGGCAGTCACGACACTTACCAACACTTGGGAACACTTGCAGTGCTATTACTGGCAGTCACGACACTTACCAACACTTGGGAACACTTGCAGTGCTATTACTGGCAGTCACGACACTTACCAACACTTGGGAACACTTGCAGTGCTATTACTGCCAGTCACGACACTTACCAACACTTGGGAACACTTGCAGTGCTATTACTGCCAGTCACGACACTTACCAACACTTGGGAACACTTGCAGTGCTATTACTGCCAGTCACGACACTTACCAACACTTGGGAACACTTACACTTACGAACACCTATGAGCACTTAACACTTACCAGTCTACCTGGACTCTTTCTAGAAGTTGTTCCGGAGGGGGTTAACGCTCCCGTGGCCCGGTCCATGACCAGGCCTTGTGGATCAGGGCCTGATCAACCAGGCTGTTATTGCTGACCGCATGCAGTCATGTGTACGAACCACAACCCAGCTGGTCAGGCACTGGCTTAGGTATCTAATTATTTATAATTATCTATGCAAGTCCCTCTTGAAGACAGCCAGAGGCCTATTGGTAATCCCTCTTATGTGTGATTTAAGGCTGTTGAATAGTCTTAGGCCCCTGACGCTTATTGTGATGTCTCAGCGTACTTGTGGCTCTCCTGCTTTTCACTGAGGGATGTTGCATCACCTTCCGAGTCTTTTACTTTCGTAGGGAGTGATTTCTGTGTGCAGATTTGGAACTAGTCCCTATAGGTTTTTCCAGGTGTAAATTATGATGCATCTTTCTCGGTCACAGTAATTAAGGTGCTTAACTGTACATAAACGTGCAGGGAAATTTCTCTATATATTCTCCAGATCAATTTCGCCTGCCTTGAAAGTGGTTGTTAGTGTACAGCAATATTCCAGCCTAGAGAGAACAAGTGACTTAAAGAGGATCATCACTGGCTTGGCATCCCTTGTTTTGAAGGTTATCATTATCCAGCCTATCATTTTGAAACTTCTAGTTAAACAGCCTATCATTTTGAAGGTTCTAGTTATCCCATCATTCTGAAGGTTCTAGTTATCCCATCATTCTGAAGGTTCTAGTTATCTCATCATTCTGAAGGTTCTAGTTATCCCATCATTCTGAAGGTTCTGGTTATCCCATCATTCTGAAGGTTCTAGTTATCCCATCATTCTGAAGGTTCTAGTTATTCATCGTATCATTTTTCTCACTGTTGTGTTAATGACAGTGTTGTGGTCCTTGAAGGTGAGATCCTTTGACATTACTGCTCCTTAGTCCTTAACATTAGTTTTTCATTCAATTGTGCAGTTTGAATTTGTTTTATACTCGTATCTGCCTTTAATTTCCTCAAGTTTTTTCATAACAGAATAGCTGGAATTTATTCTCATTGAATTTCATATAGTTTTGTGCGACCCAGTGGAAGACTTGGTTTATATCCACTTGGAGGTTTAGTGTCCTCACTGGGTGACACTCTCATGTAAATTCTAGTATCGTCAGCAAAGGAAGACATAGTGATGTGGCTTATATCTCTATATCAGAGGTGGGGATAAAGAAAATGATGGGAACGAGTACTGTACCTTGTGGAACAGAGCTTTCCTCTGTAGCCGACTCTTACTTAACTCTGTTTACTATTACTCTTTGTGTTCTGTTAGAAAGTCGTAGATTCATCTTCCTACCTTTTCCGTTATTTATTTATCAAACATTTTCTGCACTGTTACACATGATTGCACTTGTTGAAGACTTGTTAATCTTCCAGTGCATCCAAGACCATGTCATAGTCGTACGGTAGTTGTGAGAGGCAGAAACAACCTGCTGTAAACCCATGCTGTCCTGGGTGGTATAATTGCTGGGTATCCACGTGGGTGGTGATCTTGCGCCTGAGAATTCTTTCAAGAGATTTATATGATGTGTGACGTTAGTGCTGTCGGTCTATAGTTCTTTGCTATTGCTTTACTGATACTTCTGTGGAGTGGAGGCTGTCTTTTTTTAGTAACTGTGGGATTAACCTCGTGTCTAGGCTGTGGAATGACCCTCGTGTCTAGGCTGTCGAATGACCCCCATGTCTAGGCTGTGGGATGACCCCCTTGTCTAGGCTGCGGGATGACCCTCAAATCTAGGCTGGGATGACTCGTGTAGACTGTGGGATGACCCCCATGTCTAGGCTGAGGGATGACCCCCGTATTTAGGTTGGGATGACTGGTGTAGACTGTGGGATGACCTCGTGTCTAGGCTATGGGATGATTCCCATGTCTAGGCTGTGGGATGACCCCCATGTCTAGGCTGTGGGATGACCTCTATGTCTAGGCTGGGATGACTCGTGTAGACTGTGGGATGACCTCGTGTCTAGGCTGTGGGATGACCCCCATGTCTAGGCTGTGGGATGACCTCTATGTCTAGGTTGTGGGATGACCCCCATGTCTAGGCTGTGGGATGACCCCCATGTCTAGGCTGTGGGATGACCCCCATGTCTAGGCTGTGGGATGACCCCCATGTCTAGGCTGTGGGATGATCCCCATGTCTAGGCTGTGGGATGACGCCCATGTCTAGGCTGTGGGATGACGCCCATGTCTAGGCTGTGGGATGACCCTCATGTCTAGGCTGTGGGATGACCCTCATGTCTAGGCTGTGGGATGACCTCTATGTCTAGGCTGTGGGATGACCCCCATGTCTAGGCTGTGGGATGACCCCCATGTCTAGGGTGTGGGATGACCTCTATGTCTAGGGTGTGGGATGACCCCCATGTCTGGGCTGTGGGATGACCCCCATGTCTAGGTTGTGGGATGACCCCCATGTCTAGGCTGTGGGATGACCCCCATGTCTAGGCTGTGGGATGACCTCTATATGTAGGCTGTGGGATGACTATGTGTAGGCTGTGGGATGACCTCTGTCTAGGCTGTGAGATGACCTCTATGTGTAGGCTCTCCATAGACACACGAGAAGAGTTTCTAGCAGTTCTTGATGAAGACGGAGTTCTACCAGTCTGTTCCTGGTGCAGAGTGCATGGTCATGTTGTCAATGGCTTTTTCAATGTCCATTGTGTAGACTTGAGTATCTTAGACATTTGTTTGTTGTCGTCAGTGTAAGTTTCAGCTTGTTTAAGCAAGGACCAGATACTCGATATGCTTTTTGACTTGTTTTGGTATATGAAGCAAAGATTTCAGATTTTTTTTAAATTTAACTATTTTTAGTTTCTGTTCTCTTTTGGATCCTGTAAGACTGACCACCTGTCAAGACTGAGGGACTGACCACCTGTTAAGACTGAGGGACTGACCACCTGTCAAGACTGAGGGACTGACCACCTTCTGTCAAGACTGAGGGACTGACCACCTGTCAAGACTGAGGGACTGACCACCTGTTAAGACTGAGGGACTGACCACCTGTCAAGACTGAGGGACTGACCACCTTCTGTCAAGACTGAGGGACTGACCACCTGTCAAGACTGAGGGACTGACCACCTTCTGTCAAGACTGAGGGACTGACCACCTTCTGTCAAGACTGAGGGACTGACCACCTCTCAAGACTGAGGGACTGACCACCTGTCAAGACTGAGGGACTGACCACTTCTGTCAAGACTGAGGGACTGACCACTTCTGTCAAGACTGAGGGACTGACCACCTGTCAAGACTGAGGGACTGACCACTTCTGTCAAGACTGAGGGACTGACCACCTTCTGTCAAGACTGAGGGACTGACCACCTTCTGTCAAGACTGAGGGACTGACGACTTCTGTCAAGACTGAGGGACTGACCACCTTCTGTCAAGACTGAGGGACTGACCACTTCTGTCAAGACTGAGGGACTGACCACCTGTCAAGACTGAGGGACTGACCACTTCTGTCAAGACTGAGGGACTGACCACCTTCTGTCAAGACTGAGGGACTGACCACCTGTCAAGACTGAGGGACTGACCACTTCTGTCAAGACTGAGGGACTGACCACCTTCTGTCAAGACTGAGGGACTGACCACCTTCTGTCAAGACTGAGGGACTGACCACCTTCTGTCGAGACTGAGGTACTGACCACCTTCTGTCGAGACTGAGGGACTGACCACTTCTGTCAAGACTGAAGGACTGACCACCTTCTGTCAAGACTGAGGGACTGACCACCTTCTGTCAAAACTGAGGGACTGACCACCTTCTGTCAAAACTGAGGGACTGACCACCTTCTGTCGAGACTGAGAGGCTGACCACCTTCTGTCAATACTGAAGGACTGACCTCCTCCTGTCAAGACTGAGGGACTGACCACGTTCTGTCAAGACTGAGGGACTGACTACGTTCTGTCAAGACTGAAGGACTGACCACCTTCTGTCAAGACTGAGGGACTGACCACCTTCTGTCAAGACTGAGGGAATGACCACCTTCTGTCAAGACTGAGGGACTGACCATTTTCTGTCAAGACTGAGGGACTGACCACCTTCTGTCGAGACTGAGGGACTGACCACCTTCTGTCAAAACTGAGGGACTGACCACCTTCTGTCGAGACTGAGGTACTGACCACCTTCTGTCAAGACTGAGGGGCTGACCACCTTCTGTCAATACTGAAGGACTGACCTCCTTCTGTCAAGACTGAGGGACTGACCACGTTCTGTCAAGACTGAGGGACTGACCACGTTCTGTCAAGACTGAAGGACTGACCACCTTCTGTCAAGACTGAGAGACTGACCACCTTCTGTCAAGACTGAGGGACTGACCACCTTCTGTCAAGACTGAGGGACTGACCACCTTCTGTCAAGACTGAGGGACTGACCACCTTCTGTCAAGACTGAGGGACTGACCACCTTCTGTCAAGACTGAGGGACTGACCACCTTCTGTCAAGACTGAGGGACTGACCACCTTCTGTCAAGACTGAGGGACTGACCACGTTCTGTCAAGACTGAGGGACTGACCACCTTCTGTCAAGACTGAGGGACTGACCACGTTCTGTCAAGACTGAGGGACTGACCACGTTCTGTCAAGACTGAGGGACTGACCACGTTCTGTCAAGACTGAAGGACTGACCACCTTCTGTCAAGACTGAGGGACTGACCACGTTCTGTCAAGACTGAGGGACTGACCACCTTCTGTCAAGACTGAGGGACTGACCACGTTCTGTCAAGACTGAGGGACTGACCACGTTCTGTCAAGACTGAGGGACTGACCACGTTCTGTCAAGACTGAAGGACTGACCACCTTCTGTCAAGACTGAGGGACTGACCACGTTCTGTCAAGACTGAGGGACTGACCACGTTCTGTCAAGACTGAAGGACTGACCACCTTCTGTCAAGACTGAGGGACTGACCACCTTCTGTCAAGACTGAGGGACTGACCACCTTCTGTCAAGACTGAGGGACTGACCACTTCTGTCAAGACTGAGGGACTGACCACTTCTGTCAAGACTGAGGGACTGACCACTTCTGTCAAGACTGAGGGACTGACCACTTCTGTCAAGACTGAGGGACTGACCACTTCTGTCAAGACTGAGGGACTGACCACTTCTGTCAAGACTGAGGGACTGACCACCTGTCAAGACTGAGGGACTGACCACTTCTGTCAAGACTGAGGGACTGACCACCTGTCAAGACTGAGGGATTGATTGTCTACTATTAATAATAACGGTCTACCATTCTGTACCACATTTTCAATATTTTTGTTGAGAATGAGAAGCTTGTCATGTTGTTAAGGTGTATTGTACCGTGTATTGTACCGTAGTGGCGGCCTTGTTGATGGTGACTTGTATTGTACCGTAGTGGCGGCCTTGTTGATGGTGACTTGTATTGTACCGTCGTGGCGGCCTTGTTGATGGTGACTTGTATTGTACCGTAGTGGCGGCCTTGTTGATGGTGACTTGTATTGTACCGTCGTGGCGGCCTTGTTGATGGTGACGTGTATTGTACCGTAGTGGCGGCCTTGTTGATGGTGACTTGTATTGTACCGTAGTGGCGGCCTTGTTGATGGTGACTTGTATTGTACCGTCGTGGCGGCCTTGTTGATGGTGACTTGTATTGTACCGTAGTGGCGGCCTTGTTGATGGTGACTTGTATTGTACCGTAGTGGCGGCCTTGTTGATGGTGACTTTATTGTACCGTCGTGGCGGCCTTGTTGATGGTGACTTGTATTGTACCGTCGTGGCGGCCTTGTTGATGGTGACTTGTATTGTACCGTAGTGGCGGCCTTGTTGATGGTGACTTGTATTGTACCGTAGTGGCGGCCTTGTTGATGGTGACTTGTATTGTACCGTCGTGGCGGCCTTGTTGATGGTGACTTGTATTGTACCGTAGTGGCGGCCTTGTTGATGGTGACGTGTATTGTACCGTAGTGGCGGCCTTGTTGATGGTGACGTGTATTGTACCGTAGTGGCGGCCTTGTTGATGGTGACTTGTATTGTACCGTAGTGGCGGCCTTGTTGATGGTGACGTGTATTGTACCGTATTGGTGGCCTTGTTGATGGTGACGTGTATTGTACCGTAGTGGCGGCCTTGTTGATGGTGACGTGTATTGTACCGTAGTGGCGGCCTTGTTGATGGTGACTTGTATTGTACCGTAGTGGCGGCCTTGTTGATGGTGACGTGTATTGTACCGTAGTGGCGGCCTTGTTGATGGTGACTTGTATTGTACCGTAGTGGCGGCCTTGTTGATGGTGACGTGTATTGTACCGTAGTGGCGGCCTTGTTGATGGTGACTTGTATTGTACCGTAGTGGCGGCCTTGTTGATGGTGACTTGTATTGTACCGTAGTGGCGGCCTTGTTGATGGTGACGTGTATTGTACCGTAGTGGCGGCCTTGTTGATGGTGACGTGTATTGTACCGTAGTGGCGGCCTTGTTGATGGTGACTTGTATTGTACCGTAGTGGCGGCCTTGTTGATGGTGACGTGTATTGTACCGTAGTGGCGGCCTTGTTGATGGTGACTTGTATTGTACCGTAGTGGCGGCCTTGTTGATGGTGACTTGTATTGTACCGTAGTGGCGGCCTTGTTGATGGTGACGTGTATTGTACCGTAGTGGCGGCCTTGTTGATGGTGACTTGTATTGTACCGTCGTGGCGGCCTTGTTGATGGTGACTTGTATTGTACCGTAGTGGCGGCCTTGTTGATGGTGACGTGTATTGTACCGTCGTGGCGGCCTTGTTGATGGTGACTTGTATTGTACCGTAGTGGCGGCCTTGTTGATGGTGACTTGTATTGTACCGTAGTGGCGGCCTTGTTGATGGTGACTTGTATTGTACCGTAGTGGCGGCCTTGTTGATGGTGACTTGTATTGTACCGTAGTGGCGGCCTTGTTGATGGTGACTTGTATTGTACCGTAGTGGCGGCCTTGTTGATGGTGACTTGTATTGTACCGTAGTGGCGGCCTTGTTGATGGTGACTTGTATTGTACCGTCGTGGCGGCCTTGTTGATGGTGACTTGTATTGTACCGTAGTGGCGGCCTTGTTGATGGTGACTTGTATTGTACCGTAGTGGCGGCCTTGTTGATGGTGACTTGTATTGTACCGTCGTGGCGGCCTTGTTGATGGTGACTTGTATTGTACCGTAGTGGCGGCCTTGTTGATGGTGACTTGTATTGTACCGTCGTGGCGGCCTTGTTGATGGTGACTTGTATTGTACCGTCGTGGCGGCCTTGTTGATGGTGACTTGTATTGTACCGTCGTGGCGGCCTTGTTGATGGTGACTTGTATTGTACCGTAGTGGCGGCCTTGTTGATGGTGACTTGTATTGTACCGTCGTGGCGGCCTTGTTGATGGTGACTTGTATTGTACCGTCGTGGCGGCCTTGTTGATGGTGACTTGTATTGTACCGTCGTGGCGGCCTTGTTGATGGTGACTTGTATTGTACCGTCGTGGCGGCCTTGTTGATGGTGACTTGTATTGTACCGTAGTGGCGGCCTTGTTGATGGTGACTTGTATTGTACCGTCGTGGCGGCCTTGTTGATGGTGACTTGTATTGTACCGTCGTGGCGGCCTTGTTGATGGTGACTTGTATTGTACCGTCGTGGCGGCCTTGTTGATGGTGACTTGTATTGTACCGTCGTGGCGGCCTTGTTGATGGTGACGTGTATTGTACCGTAGTGGCGGCCTTGTTGATGGCGACGTGTATTGTACCGTAGTGGCGGCCTTGTTGATGGTGACGTGTATTGTACCGTCGTGGCGGCCTTGTTGATGGTGACTTGTATTGTACCGTCGTGGCGGCCTTGTTGATGGTGACTTGTATTGTACCGTCGTGGCGGCCTTGTTGATGGTGACTTGTATTGTACCGTAGTGGCGGCCTTGTTGATGGTGACGTGTATTGTACCGTAGTGGCGGCCTTGTTGATGGCGACGTGTATTGTACCGTAGTGGCGGCCTTGTTGATGGTGACGTGTATTGTACCGTCGTGGCGGCCTTGTTGATGGTGACGTGTATTGTACCGTCGTGGCGGCCTTGTTGATGGTGACGTGTATTGTACCGTCGTGGCGGCCTTGTTGATGATGGTGTATTGTACCGTAGTGGCGGCCTTGTTGATGACGTGTATTGTACCGTAGTGACGTCCTTGTTGATGATGACGTGTATTGTACCGTCGTGGTGGCCTTGTTGGTGACGTGTATTGTACCGTCGTGGCGGCCTTGTTGATGGTGACGTGTATTGTACCGTATTGGTGTCCTTGTTGATAGTGACGCGTATTGTACCGTCGTGGCGGCCTTGTTGATGGTGACGTGTATTGTGCCGTATTGGCGGCCTTGTTGATGGTGACGTGTATTGTACCGTCGTGGCGGCCTTGTTGATGGTGACGTGTATTGTACCTTAGTGGCGGCCTTGTTGATGGTGACGTGTATTGTACCGTCGTGGCGGCCTTGTTGATGGTGACGTGTATTGTACCGTCGTGGCGGCCTTGTTGATGGTGACGTGTATTGTACCGTCGTGGCGGCCTTGTTGATGGTAACGTGTATTGTACCGTATTGGTGGCCTTGTTGATGGTGACGTGTATTGTACCGTATTGGTGGCCTTGCTACACTCACCATACGGTGTACACGTCACATGATGTATACCCCATATGGTGTACACTCAGTGAACATGTATAGATAAATGTTAGTGTGATGTTCAGTGTATTGACTCTTGGATCAGGAGGTCTTGCCTAGCATGATTCAGGAGGTCTTGCCTAGCATGATTCAGGAGGTCTTGCCTAGCATGATTCAGGTCTTGCCTAGCATGATTCAGGAGGTCTTGCCTAGCATGATTCAGGAGGTCTTGCCTAGCATGATTCAGGAGGTCTTGCCTAGCATGATTCAGGAGGTCTTGCCTAGCATGATTCAGGTCTTGCCTAGCATGATTCAGGAGGTCTTGCCTAGCATGATTCAGGAGGTCTTGCCTAGCATGATTCAGGAGGTCTTGCCTAGCATGATTCAGGAGGTCTTGCCTAGCATGATTCAGGAGGTCTTGCCTAGCATGATTCAGGAGGTCTTGCCTAGCATGATTCAGGAGGTCTTGCCTAGCATGATTCAGGAGGTCTTGCCTAGCATGATTCAGGAGGTCTTGCCTAGCATGATTCAGGAGGTCTTGCCTAGCATGATTCAGGAGGTCTTGCCTAGCATGATTCAGGAGGTCTTGCCTAGCATGATTCAGGAGGTCTTGCCTAGCATGATTCAGGAGGTCTTGCTTAGCACGATTCAGGAGGTCTTGCCTAGCATGATTCAGGAGGTCTTGCCTAGCATGATTCAGGAGGTCTTGCTTAGCACGATTCAGGAGGTCTTGCCTAGCATGAGTCAGAACTCAGGGAGGAAGTGATGTGGCAGATTGTAGTGAGTGACCTTTAGGGTTTAGAGATCCTTGTCATTTAAAGTTCACTGTGTGTGTGTGTGTGTGTTTCTATGTATTCACAAAAATGTGGTTGCAGAAGTCGAGTCTCAGCTCCTGGCCCACCTCACAACTTCAGGATCAATTCCTCCTGGCCTCGTGTGTCTTATCGTACCTCTTCTTAAACCTATATATGGAATCTGCCTCTACCACTTCTTCCTCTACGTCTTTCCACTTCCTGACTTCTCTGAAGCTGAAGAAATACTTCCTGACATCCCTGAGGCCGATGAAATACTTCCTGACATCCCTGAGGCTGAAGAAATATTTCGTGACATCCATAACACTAAAGTAATACTTCCTGACATCCCTGACTCTGAAGAAATACTTCCTGACGTACCTAAGATTCATGTGTGTTTTTAACTTCCAGCTCTGCCCCTGTGTACCTGTTTCCCACCTCTCTGAAAACCTGTCTCTGCCTATCTTGGGTAACTGGCAGCAGTGGTTCAGGAAGGTGTTAAGGGGCACATAAAGTCCCCCGTCTTCTAATAACATGTTATTTTTCCACTATAATCTACCTTATCCATAATTACTATCACATTTGCTTTGTCAGTTTCGTAAGGTGAAGTCCAGGATCTTTCCTTAATTTATGGTATAACTTAACAAATGTTTGAGGACAATAGTGTTGTAGAGGTGTGAGCTTTGTTCCCACCTCTACAAGGTACACCTTGAGGCTGGGTCCTCCAGCCTCCACACCTTGAGGCTGGGTCCTCCAGCCTCCACACCTTGAGGCTGGGTCCTCCAGCCTCCACACCTTGAGGCTGGGTCCTCCAGCCTCCACACCTTGAGGCTGGGTCCTCCAGCCTCCACACCTTGAGGCTGGGTCCTCCAGCCTCCACACCTTGAGGCTGGGTCTTCCAGCCTCCAACCTTGAGGCTGGGTCCTCCAGCCTCCACACCTTGAGGCTGGGTCCTCCAGCCTCCACACCTTGAGGCTGGGTCCTCCAGCCTCCCCACCTTGAGGCTGGGTCCTCCAGCCTCCACACCTTGAGGCTGGGTCCTCCAGCCTTCACACCTTGAGGCTGGGTCTCCAGCCTCCACACCTTGAGGCTGGGTCCTCCAGCCTCCACACCTTGAGGCTGGGTCCTCCAGCCTCCACACCTTGAGGCTGGGTCCTCCAGCCTCCACACCTTGAGGCTGGGTCCTCCTGCCTCCACACCTTGAGGCTGGGTCCTCCAGCCTCCACACCTTGAGGCTGGGTCTTCCAGCCTCCACACCTTGAGGCTGGGTCCTCCTGCCTCCACACCTTGAGGCTGGGTCCTCCAGCCTCCACACCTTGAGGCTGGGTCCTCCAGCCTCCACACCTTGAGGCTGGGTCCTCCTGCCTCCACACCTTGAGGCTGGGTCCTCCAGCCTCCACACCTTGAGGCTGGGTCTTCCAGCCTCCACACCTTGAGGCTGGGTCCTCCAGCCTCCACACCTTGAGGCTGGGTCCTCCAGCCTCCACACCTTGAGGCTGGGTCCTCCTGCCTCCACACCTTGAGGCTGGGTCCTCCAGCCTCCACACCTTGAGGCTGGGTCTTCCAGCCTCCAACCTTGAGGCTGGGTCCTCCTGCCTCCACACCTTGAGGCTGGGTCCTCCAGCCTCCACACCTTGAGGCTGGGTCCTCCAGCCTCCACACCTTGAGGCTGGGTCCTCCAGCCTCCACACCTTGAGGCTGGGTCTTCCAGCCTCCACACCTTGAGGCTGGGTCCTCCAGCCTCCACACCTTGAGGCTGGGTCCTCCAGCCTCCACACCTTGAGGCTGGGTCCTCAGCCTCCACACCTTGAGGCTGGGTCCTCCAGCCTCCACACCTTGAGGCTGGGTCTTCCAGCCTCCACACCTTGAGGCTGGGTCCTCCAGCCTCCACACCTTGAGGCTGGGTCTTCCAGCCTCCACACCTTGAGGCTGGGTCCTCCAGCCTCCACACCTTGAGGCTGGGTCCTCCTGCCTCCACACCTTGAGGCTGGGTCTTCCAGCCTCCACACCTTGAGACTGGGTCCTCCAGCCTCCACACCTTGAGGCTGGGTCTTCCAGCCTCCACACCTTGAGGCTGGGTCCTCCAGCCTCCACACCTTGAGGCTGGGTCCTCCAGCCTCCACACCTTGAGGCTGGGTCCTCCAGCCTCCACACCTTGAGGTTGGGTCCTCCAGCCTCCACACCTTGAGACTGGGTCCTCCAGCCTCCACACCTTGAGGCTGGGTCCTCCAGCCTCCACACCTTGAGACTGGGTCCTCCAGCCTCCACACCTTGAGGCTGGGTCCTCCAGCCTCCACACCTTGAGACTGGGTCCTCCAGCCTCCACACCTTGAGGCTGGGTCTTCCAGCTCCACACCTTGAGGCTGGGTCCTCCAGCCTCCACACCTTGAGACTGGGTCCTCCAGCCTCCACACCTTGAGGCTGGGTCCTCCAGCCTCACACCTTGAGGCTGGGTCCTCCAGTCTCCACACCTTGAGGCTGGGTCCTCCAGCCTCCACACCTTGAGGCTGGGTCCTCCAGTCTCCACACCTTGAGGCTGGGTCCTCCAGTCTCCACACCTTGAGGCTGGGTCCTCCAGCCTCCACACCTTGAGGCTGGGTCCTCCAGTCTCCACACCTTGAGGCTGGGTCCTCCAGTCTCCACACCTTGAGGCTGGGTCCTCCAGCCTCCACACCTTGAGGCTGGGTCCTCCAGCCTCCACACCTTGAGGCTGGGTCCTCCAGTCTCCACACCTTGAGGCTGGGTCCTCCAGCCTCCACACCTTGAGGCTGGGTCCTCCAGTCTCCACACCTTGAGGCTGGGTCCTCCAGTCTCCACACCTTGAGGCTGGGTCCTCCAGCCTCCACCTTGAGGCTGGGTCCTCCAGTCTCCACACCTTGAGGCTGGGTCCTCCAGTCTCCACACCTTGAGGCTGGGTCCTCCAGTCTCCACACCTTGAGGCTGGGTCCTCCAGCCTCCACACCTTGAGGCTGGGTCCTCCAGTCTCCACACCTTGAGGCTGGGTCCTCCAGCCTCCACACCTTGAGGCTGGGTCCTCCAGTCTCCACACCTTGAGGCTGGGTCCTCCAGTCTCCACACCCTTTAGGCTGGGTCCTCCAGTCTCCACACCTTGAGGCTGGGTCCTCCAGTCTCCACACCTTGAGGCTGGGTCCTCCAGTCTCCACACCTTGAGACTGGGTCCTCCAGCCTCCACACCTTGAGGCTGGGTCCTCCAGCCTCCACACCTTGAGGCTGGGTCCTCCAGCCTCCACACCTTGAGGCTGGGTCCTCCAGCCTCCACACCTTGAGGCTGGGTCCTCCAGTCTCCACACCTTGAGACTGGGTCCTCCAGCCTCCACACCTTGAGGCTGGGTCCTCCAGTCTCCACACCTTGAGACTGGGTCCTCCAGCCTCCACACCTTGAGGCTGGGTCCTCCAGCCTCCACACCTTGAGGCTGGGTCCTCCAGTCTCCACACCTTGAGGCTGGGTCCTCTAGTCTCCACACCTTGAGGCTGGGTCCTCCAGCCTCCACACCTTGAGGCTGGGTCCTCCAGTCTCCACACCTTGAGGCTGGGTCCTCCAGCCTCCACACCTTGAGGCTGGGTCCTCCAGCCTCCACACCTTGAGGCTGGGTCCTCCAGTCTCCACACCTTGAGGCTGGGTCTCCAGTCTCCACACCTTGAGGCTGGGTCCTCCAGCCTCCACACCTTGAGGCTGGGTCCTCCAGCCTCCACACCTTGAGGCTGGGTTCTCCAGTCTCCACACCTTGAGGCTGGGTCCTCCAGTCTCCACACCTTGAGGCTGGGTCCTCCAGCCTCCACACCTTGAGGCTGGGTCCTCCAGCCTCCACACCTTGAGGCTGGGTCCTCCAGCCTCCACACCTTGAGGCTGGGTCCTCCAGTCTCCACACCTTGAGGCTGGGTCCTCCAGCCTCCACACCTTGAGGCTGGGTCCTCCAGCCTCCACACCTTGAGGCTGGGTCCTCCAGCCCCCACACCTTGAGGCTGGGTCCTCCAGCCTCCACACGTTGAGGCTGGGTCCTCCAGTCTCCACACCTTGAGGCTGGGTCCTCCAGCCTCCACACCTTGAGGCTGGGTCCTCCAGCCTCCACACCTTGAGGCTGGGTCCTCCAGCCTCCACACCTTGAGGCTGGGTCCTCCAGCCCCCACACCTTGAGGCTGGGTCCTCCAGCCTCCACACCTTGAGGCTGGGTCCTCCAGCCTCCACACCTTGAGGCTGGGTCCTCCAGCCTCCACACCTTGAGGCTGGGTCCTCCAGCCTCCACACCTTGAGGCTGGGTCCTCCAGCCTCCACACCTTGAGGCTGGGTCCTCCAGCCTCCACACCTTGAGGCTGGGTCCTCCAGCTCCACACCTTGAGGCTGGGTCCTCCAGCCTCCACACCTTGAGGCTGGGTCCTCCAGCCTCCACACCCTTTAGGCTGGGTCCTCCAGCCTCCACACCTTGAGGCTGGGTCCTCCAGTCTCCACACCTTGAGGCTGGGTCCTCCAGCCTCCACACCTTGAGGCTGGGTCCTCCAGCCTCCACACCTTGAGGCTGGGTCCTCCAGCCTCCACACCTTGAGGCTGGGTCCTCCAGTCTCCACACCTTGAGGCTGGGTCCTCCAGCCTCCACACCTTGAGGCTGGGTCCTCCAGCCTCCACACCTTGAGGCTGGGTCCTCCAGTCTCCACACCTTGAGGCTGGGTCCTCCAGCCTCCACACCTTGAGGCTGGGTCCTCCAGTCTCCACACCTTGAGGCTGGGTCCTCCAGCCTCCACACCTTGAGGCTGGGTCCTCCAGCCTCCACACCTTGAGGCTGGGTCCTCCAGCCTCCACACCTTGAGGCTGGGTCCTCCAGCCTCCACACCTTGAGGCTGGGTCCTCCAGCCTCCACACCTTGAGGCTGGGTCCTCCAGCCTCCACACCTTGAGGCTGGGTCCTCCAGCCTCCACACCTTGAGGCTGGGTCCTCCAGCCTCCACACCTTGAGGCTGGGTCCTCCAGCCTCCACACCTTGAGGCTGGGTCCTCCAGCCTCCACACCTTGAGGCTGGGTCCTCCAGCCTCCACACCTTGAGGCTGGGTCCTCCAGCCTCCACACCTTGAGGTGGGTCCTCCAGCCTCCACACCTTGAGGCTGGGTCCTCCAGCCTCCACACCTTGAGGCTGGGTCCTCCAGCCTCCACACCTTGAGGCTGGGTCCTCCAGCCTCCACACCTTGAGGCTGGGTCCTCCAGCCTCCACACCTTGAGGCTGGGTCCTCCAGCCTCCACACCTTGAGGCTGGGTCCTCCAGCCTCCACACCTTGAGGCTGGGTCTCCAGCCTCCACACCTTGAGGCTGGGTCCTCCAGCCTCCACACCTTGAGGCTGGGTCCTCCAGCCTCCACACCTTGAGGCTGGGTCCTCCAGCCTCCACACCTTGAGGCTGGGTCCCCCAGCCTCCACACCTTGAGGCTGGGTCCTCCAGCCTCCACACCTTGAGGCTGGGTCTCCAGCCTCCACACCTTGAGACTGGGTCCTCCAGCCTCCACACCTTGAGGCTGGGTCCTCCAGCCTCCACACCTTGAGGCTGGGTCCTCCAGCCTCCACACCTTGAGGCTGGGTCCTCCAGCCTCCACACCTTGAGGCTGGGTCTCCAGCCTCCACACCTTGGACTGGGTCCTCCAGCCTCCACACCTTGAGGCTTGGTCCTCCAGCCTCCACACCTTGAGGCTGGGTCCTCCAGCCTCCACACCTTGAGGCTGGGTCCTCCAGCCTCCACACCTTGAGGCTGGGTCCTCCAGCCTCCACACCTTGAGACTGGGTCCTCCAGCCTCCACACCTTGAGGCTGGGTCCTCCAGCCTCCACACCTTGAGGCTGGGTCCTCCAGCCTCCACACCTTGAGGCTGGGTCCTCCAGTCTCCACACCTTGAGGCTGGGTCCTCCAGTCTCCACACCTTGAGGCTGGGTCCTCCAGCCTCCACACCTTGAGGCTGGGTCCTCCAGTCTCCACACCTGCTACACTGTGTTTGTCAGGTGTATCATCTACACCTGACCTGTTGTGTTGTTGTAAATCAAGAAATCGTAATAACACAATCACAAAAAAAGCACAGAACGGGTGAGGGTTTGAACCTAAAACTCACAGGCCAGTGGTTGAGTGGTTAACACACTGGCCTGTGAGTTTTAGGCCTCGCTTACCATGGCTTCAACACTCCACCAGTTCCCTGATGTGTTGTGTTGTGCATCACTCACAGGTGTAGTCTTGTGGCCTGTACTCCTGGCTGTAATTATGTCAGTACGACAACCAAAGTAAGATGAGCAAAAAGGCAACAAAGAGTAAACATATTTCCTTCACCAGATGTGACTGGAAGTATATGTACAATATACACTTACGTACAAATAGTAAGTTGCAAACAAGAGACAATAAGAACGATGAGTAACCAGACTTGAGGTAAGTCTGCCAATGTTGCTCTATGAGTCTCCGACAATTTTTTAATAACTTTGGCAGGCTTGTGATTGGCTGGGTTGAACCAAGCAGTTTAACATAGCAGTGGGACCACAACTGTCATAACCTTAAATTGGTTGTTGAACCAAGCAGTTTAGCCTAGCAGTGGGACCACAAATGTCATAACCTTAAATTGGTTGTTGAACCAAGCAGTTTAGCCTAGCAGTGGGACCACAACTGTCATAACCTTAAATTGGTTGTTGAACCAAGCAGTTTAGCCTAGCAGTGGGACCACAACTGTCATAACCTTAAATTGGTTGTTGAACCAAGCAGTTTAGCCTAGCAGTGGGACCACAACTGTCATAACCTTAAATTGGTTGTTGAACCAAGCAGTTTAGCCTAGCAGTGGAACCACAACTGTCATAACTTAAATTGGTTGTTGAACCAAGCAGTTTAGCCTAGCAGTGGGACCACAACTGTCATAACCTTAAATTGGTTGTTGAACCAAGCAGTTTAGCCTAGCAGTGGGACCACCAACTGTCAAATTCCTTTTAAAAAGGGGTTTTTGAACCAAACGTTTAGCTTGCAGTGGGCCAAAATTTTCATAACCCTTTTAAAATTTGGGGTTGAACAAAGCGTTTTGCCTAGGGGTGGGGCCCAATGTCTTTAAACCTTTATTGGTTGTTGAAAAAGCAGTTTAGGAAAAGCGTGGGACCAAACGGGTTCCCTTTTAAAAGGGGGGGGAAACCAAGCTGTTTAGCCCAGCTTGGGTTTCCTATCGGTTTTCCGTTAAAGGGGGGTGGGGGGGTGGGGGGGGGCTGTCTGGGGGGGGGTTTCTTCGGCTTTTTCTAAGGGGTTTGGGGTTTTCCTGGCCCTGGTTTGGGGGAGGCGGTGCGGGGGCCATGGGGGGGGGGTCGTTGGGGAGGGGGGGGAGGGGCGGGGATTGGAATGAGGGGGTTGGTGGAAAAGGGTTTGGAATTTGAAATTTTGGGGGGGGTGTGAGGGGGGGGGGGGTAGATGGTTTTTATGTGTTGGGAGGGGGAAGGATAGGGGAAAAAAAAGAAGGTAGTACTGTGTAATGATGTAAGGATAGTAATATGTAATATAGTAATGCTGGAAAGGGTAGTAATTTATAGTAAGGATAGTAATGTAGTAATGATGAAATGATAGAAAAGATGTAAGGGTAGAATGAAAAGTAAGAAAAGTGTGTAGTGAGGGTAGTATGATAGTAAGGATGGAATGATTTGTAAAGGGTAGAAAAGGGTAAAAGAAAAGTAAGGATAGTAATGGATAGTAAGGATGTAATGATAGTAATGATAGTAAGGATAGGGAATGATAGTAATGAAGGGAATGATAAATAATGACAGTAAGGTAGTAAATTTTGTAATGAAAAGTAAGGTAGTTTTGAATGTAAAAGGGTAGTAATTTATAGAAGGATGTAATTAATTTTTTAAAGATGTAATGCTGTTTAAAGGAAAAGTAAAATGATAGTTTAAGGGATAGGTTAAAGGTGTAATGGGTAGTAAGGATGTAATTCTTTTAATGATAGTAAGGATTGTAAAAGATAGTAAGGATTTGAAAAGATGTAAAATTTTTAATGAGAAGGATAGTAATATGTGGTGATGAATTTAAGTAATGATAAATAAGGATAGTAATGATAGTAAAATGTAATGAGGATAGGTAATGATGGGGGGTGAAAAGTAATGATTTAATGGGGTAGTAATGATGTAAGGGTAGGAATGATAATAATGATAGGGAAGGATAGTAAGGATTGGGAATGATAGAATGATAGTTAAAGGGTCGTAAAGATAGTAATGATAGTAAGGGTAGGGAATGAAATAAGGATGTACATGATGTAATGATGTAATGATGTAAGGATAGTAAGAAGTAAATGATAGTAATGTAGTAAATGATAAATAATGAAAAGTAAGGAAAAAAATGGATAGTAATGGGTAGTAAGGCTAGTAATGATGTAAGATAGTAAGGATAGTTAAAGTAGTAATGATAGTAAAGATGTAATGATAAATAATGGGTAGTAAGGAAGAAGGAAGTAAGGATAGTAATGGATAAATAAGATAGTTGGATAGGAATGAAAAGTAATGATTGGGAATGAAAAGGGAAGGATGTAATGTTGTAAAAGGGTGTAAAAGAGAAGGATTAAAGTCGTGGGATAGTAAAAGGGTAGGAATGATAAAAATGAAAAGTAAGGATAGTAAAGATAGTAAAAGATAGTTTTGTGTAATGAAGTAAAAGATGTAAGGGGTAGTAATGATAGTAAAAGGGTAGCAGGTAGTAAGGATAGTAATTACGTAAGGGGTAGTAATGATAGTAAAAGGGTAGTAAAAAATGTAAGGATAGTAAAGGGTGGAAAATAGTAAGGGTTGGGAATGATTGTAATGATAGTAATGATAGTGGTGGAATTTTATAGGGAAGGATAGTAAGGTGTAATGATGTAAGGATAGTAAAAGAAGTAAAGATAGTTGAAAAGGGGATAGGTAGTAAGGATTTGTAATGGTAGAAAAGAATTTGTAAAAGGGTTGTAAAGATAGTTAAAGAAGTATGATAGGGGGGGATAGAAAAAATTTGTAAGGATTTGTAATGATAGTAAAGGGTAGTAAGGTGAATGTGTAAAGGGTGTAATGTTTTGTTAAAGGGTAGTTTTGATGTAATGATGTAAGGATAGGAATGATTTGGGCATGATAGTAAAAAGTAATGATAGTAAGGAATTGTAAGGATGGGAAAGGGTAGGAAAAGATAGTAAGGGAGTAATGAAGTAATTAAGGGAAGGGGTAGTAATGTAGTAATGATAGTAAAGATAGTAAGTAGTCAGGATAGTAAGTTAGGGAAGGATAGTTGATAGTATGATGGAAAGGTGGGAATGATAGTAAGAAAAAGTTAAAGGGTAAATAAAAGTTAAAAGGTAGTAAAGATAGGGAAGGAAATTTAAAGAATAGAAAAGATAGTTTAAAGGGTAGGGAAGGATGTAATGATAGTAAGGATAGTAAAGGAATAGTAAAGATAGTAAATTTAATTGTAAGGATGTTTGGATAGTAATGATAGTAAGGGTTAAAGGGAATGGGGTGGTTTAATGATAGTAATGGTCGTGGTGTAAAGGGTGTCCGGGTTGTAATGGGTAGTAATGAAAAGTAAGGATAGTAATGATAGGGAATGAAAAGTAAGGATGTAATGAAAAGTAATGATAGTAAAGATTTAAAGGGAAAGGAAAAGTAATGATAGAAAAGATAGGGAAGAAAGTAATGATGAAAAGGATAGGGAATTTTTAAAGTTGTAAGGGTAGTAAGGGGGTAGTAAAGGAAAAGTAATGTCGGGTAATTTATAGTAATGGGTAGTAAGGCGTAAGGGAAATAAAAGGGTAGGGAAGGGTGGGAAGGATAGTAACGGGTGTAAAAGATGGAAAGATAGTAATGATGAAGGGTAGTAAGGGTAGTTTAAAGATAGTATGATAGTAAAGATAGTAAAAGGGTAGTAAGGGTAGTAATTTTAGTTTAAAGGGTGTAAAGGGTAGAAGGGATTGGGAAAAGAAAAATAAGGATAGTAATGATAGTAATTATGTAAAAGGGTAGTAATGATGTTTAAAAAAAAGTAAGGATAGTAATTTATAGTGGTTGGAAAGTTAGTAAGGGTAGGGAATGGGTAGTTTAAAGGGTTTTGGGAAAAGGAATGATAGTAGGGTAGTGGATGTAATTTATAGTAAGGTAGTAAGGAAAAGTAAAGGGTGTAATGATAGTAAGGAAACGTGGAAAGTAAAAGAATAGTAAGGATGTAAGGATGTAATGATGGGAAGGATAGTAATGTAGTAATGAAAAAGGGAAAGATAGGGAAAAGGGTGTTTAAAGGGTGGAAGGATGGGTTTATGTTTAAAGGGTAGTAATGTTTCCGGGAAAGGGTAGAATGATAGTAAGGATAGTAAGGATGTAATGATATAAGGAAAAGTAAAGGGTTGGGATGATTTGTAAAGGGTAGTAAAGAAGTAAGGATTGAATGAAGGGAAGGATAGGGAATGGGTTGTAAGGATGTAATTGGGTTTGTAAAGTTAGTAAGGATAGTAAAAGAAAAGTTTAAAGGTGTAAAAAGCATAGTAAAGATAGTAAAGGGTAGTAAAAGATGTAAAGGTTTGTTTAAAGGATAGTAAGGATTGTAAGGAAGGTAAAAGATAAGGGAATGAAAAGTAAGGATAGTAATTTAATTTTGGGGAAAGATGGGAAGGATAGTAATGATGTAATGATAGGGGGGGAAACTTTTAAAGAAAGATAGTAAAAAATGTAAGGATTGTTGTAAGGAAAGGGAAAGATAGTTTAAAGTGGGAAGGATGTAAAAGATGTAAGGATGTAATGATAGTAATGATAGTTTTTGGGTGTAAGGATAGTAAGGATAGTAAATTTAAAGTTCATGATAGTAAAAGTTTGTAATTTAAAGTAAATGTAGTACCTGATTTAATGATAGGGAAAGGAAAAGTCAATAGTAATGATAAATAATTTTTACTAGTAAGGGTAGGTTAATGAATTTACCTGATAGTTGGGTAGTAATGGGTGTCCGGTGTAATTTATAGTAAGGATAGAAAAATAGGGGGAAAGATAGTAAAAGATTAAGTAGTAAGGGTAGTAATGAAAAGTAAAAGGGTAGGAATGAGGAAGGGTAGTCCTGGGTCGTAAAGGAATTTGTATAAAAGCCCTTAATTTTAGGGGGAAAGGGGGGAAAAGATTTGTAAGGATAGTAATGAAAAGTAAATAGTTAATTTATAGGTTTAAAGGGTAACATAATGTAAGGAAAATTAAGTAAATGATAGTAAAGGAAAAGTACATGCTGTAAGGATAGGGAAAGGGTAGTAAGGTAGTAATGATAGTAATTTTATGGGAAGGATTTGTAATGATAGAAAAAGGGGTGTAAAGGGTTTGTAAGGGGTAAGGGTAGGAAAAGATGTTTAAAAATAGTAATGGTGAAAAGGTAGTAATGGGTAGTAATGATCGTTGGGGTTGTAATTTATCGTAAGGATAGTAATGATTAAGGATAGTAATGATAGTAATGAAAAGTAAAGAATAAGTGACGGTCGGAATGCTGTGGGTCGTAATGATGTAAGGGTAGTTTATTTATGAAAGGTCGTATGGGTGGGGGGAAAAATTTGTGGTCGCGCGGGGGGGGGGGGGTAAGGGAATAAGTAAATGATAGTAAGGATAGTAATGATAGTAAAGGTAGTAATGATGTAAAAGATAGTAAAGGGTAGTAATGATGTCGGATAGTAAGGGTAGTTTAAGGGTAGTTTAAAGTTTAAAAAATAAATAAGGATAGGGAAGGAAAAGTAAGGATAGAATGGGTGTCAGGTTGTCCCGGCTAGTAATGCTTGCCGGATAGGGAATGGGTAAATCAAGGCTAA
Organism: Cherax quadricarinatus; assembly: GCF_026875155.1. Classification (NCBI taxonomy): domain Eukaryota; kingdom Metazoa; phylum Arthropoda; class Malacostraca; order Decapoda; family Parastacidae; genus Cherax; species Cherax quadricarinatus. The sequence continues at coordinate 22,639,830 of NC_069451.1, read as the reverse complement.
TTAAAGTAAGGGAAAAGATAGAAGGTAGTTTAAGGGTAGTAATGATCAGGTCAAAAGGAATAAAACAAGGATAGTAAGGTTGTAATGTAGTCACAGATTTTTGCTTGGTTAAAAGTAAATTGTAGGGTAGTAAGATGTAAAAGATAGTAAGGGGTAAATAAAGTCGCCGGGTAGAAATGATAGTAAGGTGACTTCTGTAATATAGTTATGAAATAGTAAGGATAGAAAAATGAAGGAAAGTCCTGTTTTTAAAGGGCGGAAAGATAGTAAGGGTAGTCAAAAGATCAAGGTTAGGATAGTTTTTGTCGTCTAGGCTTGCCCAAAAGTGGTTAGTAAGAAAAGTAATGTGTTTGGATAGTAATGTTTTTGTAAGGGTAGTAATGATAGGGAAGGGGGCCGTATTATAAAAGGTGTAAGGAAATAATGTAGTCAAGGATAGAAAGAAGTCCCAAAGAAGGGGTAGTAAGGCATAAGGTAGTTTGTCAAGGTCTAAAAAGATAGGAAATGATGAAGATAACCCAAACGAAGGCATTTTCCCAAAAAATAATATTTAACCCATTTAAATATAAAAACCCATAATTATATTAAATAAATATCTAATTGTACCAAAAAAACTTAATAATAAAAACTCCCAAAAATAAAATTAATACCTTAAGTAAAAATAATATATCAATAGTTAAAAATATAATATAATAATTTAAAATTTTTATTTTTTTTAATACCTTTTAATAATATACCATTATAATAATAATATATAAATTACCTTATAATATTTTTCCCCTAAATAATTTATCTGATTCCCCCCATATACCCTATTTAATAATAATTAGTACTACTCATCAAACCTTTTTATTATAAATATAATATATTAAATAATAAAATTTTTCACTTTCCTTTTAATTTTTTTTTACTAATATGCCATAACTTCCTTAATTATAATCCCCAAATTAATATAATAAAACCCCCTAAAGGGAATAATAATTATAATTATAAATAAAATAAATAAAAATTATAATATTTTTATACCATATAAATAATAATCATTAATATCCTTAAACTACCATATAATTATTTTAATAAAATTTAAAAATTCCATAATATTATAATATATAATCCTAATAAAATATTTAAATATAAAAATTAAATAATTTTTAAATCATACCGGCCCCTATAATATTTAATTTCCTTTTAAATTATTAAATATAAATATAATTATTTAAAATCCTAATATATTTACTCCAATATATAATTATAATAAATTATAATCCCATCCACAGTACCTTTTATAATGAAAATAAATTCCCCATACCTTTAAATAAATTCCCTTTATAATGAAACCTTTTTTTCTAACATTACCTACTCCATAAATATTTCATTAAAATATAATACCCTTTAACCCTTTAAAACCATCCTTCCTTACTACTTCAAAACCTTTTTCCTTCTCTAAACCATTTATTACCCTTAATAAACATAATATATTAAATAAAAATTAATCACTATTAATATTATTTTAAAATAAAAAAAATATAAATTTTACTCCTTAAATATACCTTCATCCCTTTATAAAATTTAAAATATTTTGGTTTAATTTACCCTATACCTTAAATACCTTATACCCATCTAAACCCCCTTCCTCCCTTTAACCCTTATTTCCTTAATATCCAATTCCCTCCTACTACTCTTTACCCTTCAAATCCAACCCCCTTCATATATAACCTTTTACAACTCCATCCTCATATCCCTTCCAAAATTTTAAAATACCATATACCTCCAAAATCCACTACCATCTAATCACTCCTTCACTTAAAACCTTCACTACCATCACTACCTTTATACCATCACTTCCTTTACTACCTTTACTACCCTTCCCCTTTCCAACTAAACCTTTTACTACCATCCTACCATAATACCTTACTACCAAACCCCTACCTCATACCTTTAAAACCTTTCACTACCATAATACCTTCCAAATACCATCACTACCTTTACTCCCTTTACTACCTTTACTACCTTACTACCTCATACCTTTACTACCCAAAAACACTTTACCATCACTACTTCACTACCTTCATTAAACCCTTTACTACCCCATCATAAAACCCTCACTTACCTTCACACCATCATTTCCATACTACCTTTTCTACCTTTTACTACCTCCTACCATCACTCCTTCCCCTCCCTCATACCCACTACCATCACTTACCCTTTACTACCCCTCATACCTCACCCACCTTTACTACCTTTTACCTACAACCCCTACCTTTACTACCATCACTAACCCTTTTCCCACCATCACTACCCTTCACTTTTCCACACCAACCCTTTACTACCTTCATACCCTTTACTTCCAATTCTTCCAAAAATACCTTTCCCCACCTTCTACCATCCCCTACCTTTATACCTTCATCCTTTCACTACCATCACTACCTTTACTACCTTTATACCTTTTACTACCAAACATACCATCCCCTACTTCCCTACCTTAATAAACCTTCACTACCCCTCCTACCTTTTACTACCCCACTACCTTCACTTTCCAAACACTTTAAAAAATTTTTTAAAATCCAATATTACCAATTCATATTTTCACTCCTCACAAATACTTTTTAAATTTTCTAATAAATCTTCCCCTTTTTCCCCTAACACCCTTACCTTCTTTCCACCTTTTTTCATAACCCCAAATTTTTCAAATCCATTTTCATTCCCATCATCCCACATTTCCATCACCATCCCCTTTTCACTACCATTTCATCCCATTTTCCAAACCCCTTTTCAATCCACACTTTTTCATCCACCTCCTTTCCTTTTCCTTTTACCTTTACTATTTTCCCTCACTTTCCATTCATTACCCTCATTTACTTCCCAATAAATTTTCAACCACCACCCCTTTAAAAAAATGGTTCGTATATCCATGATTTTCAAATTTCCCAAATTTTTAGGACTGCCCTTTGGGGGCCCCTAGGGGGTCCAGTTGTGCTGGGTGGGGAAATTTCCATTTGGGTTTTTTTGTTTGGCGTTTCCACCGTGGTGTGGGCAGGACCCCTGTGTGTGGGCAGGACACTTTTTTGTGAGCATCCACTGTGTGGGGAGGGCCCTGTTTGGGATGGGCATGCCATTTGGTTGGCATGCCCCTGTGGTGTGGGCAGTCCCCTGTGGGGGGCAGTGCCCAAGTGGATGGAGCAATGCCACTGTGGGTGGGCATGCCACTGTGGTGTGGGCAGTGCCATGTTGTGTGGGCCCGTGCTACTTTTTGGTGTGCGTGTTACGTGGGGGTGGGGAGGCCACTGTGGTGGGGAGTGCCCCTGTGGAGTGGGCAGTTTCATGTGGAGGGCCATATAAATTGTGGAGCGGGGAGAGCCACGGTCGGGGGGCATGCCACTGGGTGGGGCACATCCTTAGTGGTCATGCCACTATTGTGTGGCATGCACAGGTGTGGGGATGCCACGTGGTGTGCCAGTGCTGCTGGTGTGGCATGCCACTGGTGTGGACAGTGCCATGTATTGGGCGTGCCAAGGGTGTGGGCGGCACGGGTAGCAGTGCCACTGTGGTGTGGGCAATCCACTGTGGGGGGGCATTTTTTAAATGAGGAGCCGGCAGTTAAACTGGGTGGGCAGAGCCACTAGGTGGGGCGTGCCCCTGGGTTTTGGGGGGTGTTTCCACTGGGGTGGGCAGCCCACTGTGGTGGGGCAGCGCCATGTGGGGTGGGGGGTGCCACAGTGGGGGAAGTGCCACTTTGTGTCGGCAGGTTACGTGGGTGCGAAACTTCCCTGTGGTGGGCAGTGCAACTGTGGAGTGGGCAGTGCCATGTGGTGGGGCAGCGCCCTGTGTGTGGACTTTCCATGGTTGGGGCAGTGTTACTGTGGGTGGGGCAGTGCCATGTGGTGTGGGCAGTGCCATGTGGGCAGTCCATTGGTTTGGGCAGCGTCCCTGTGGTGTGGGCATGCCATGAGGGGGGGCATGCCCCTGGTGTGGGCAGTGCCATGTGGGGGTGGGCCCTGCCATAGTGTGATGAGTGCCACTGTGAGGGGGGCAGTGCCACTGTGGGGTGGCAGTCCACTGGGTGTTGGCGTGCCACTTGTGTGGGTAGTGCTACTGTGGTTTGGCATTGCCACAGTGGAGTGGGCAGTGCGACATTTGGTGTGGATGCCACGGGGGTGGGCAGCGTTTCTGTGGTTGGGGAGTGCCACTGTTTTGGGCAGCGTCCCCCTTTGTGTGGGCAGTGCCACTGTGGGGAGGCAGTGCCACTTAGAGAGGGCTGCCCCCGTGGTGTGGGGATTGTTATGTGGTTTTTGGGCTGCCACTGGGGTGGCAGCGTCCCTGTGGAGTGGGCAGTACCACTGTGGTGAGGACATTGCCACTGTGGTGTGGGCAGTGCCACTGTGGTTTGGGCAGTGCCACTGTGGAGTGGTCAGTTAAACTGTGGAGCGAACAGAGCCACTGTGGAGTGGGCAGTGCCTCTGTGGCATGGGCAGTGTTACTGTGTGGGCAGTGCCACTGGTGTGGGCATTGTCACTGTGGTGTGGGCAGTGTTACTGTGGCGTTGCTAGTGCCACTGGTGTGGGCAGCGTCCCTGTGGTGTGTGGGCAGTGCCACTGGTGTGGGCAGCGCCACTGCGGTGTGGGCAGTGTTACTGTGGTGTGGGCAGTGCCACTGATGTGGACAGTGCTACTGTGGTGTGGGCAGTGCCACAGTGGAGTGGGCAGTGCCACAGTGGTGTAGACAGTGCCACTGTGGTGTGGGCAGCGTTACTGTGTGGGCAGTGCCACTGGTGTGGGCAGCGTCCCTGTGGTGTGGGCAGTGCCACTGGAGTGGGCAGTGCCACTGTGTGGGCAGTGCCACTGTAGAGAGGGCAGTGCCACTGTGGTGTTGGCAGTGCCACTGTGGTGTGGGCATTGTTACTGTGGTGTGGGCAGTACCACTGGTTGTAGGCAGCGTCCCTGTGGAGTGGGCAGTACCACTGTGGTGTGGGCATTGCCACTGTGGGCAGTACCACTGTGGTGTGGGCATTGCCACTGTGGTGTGGGCAGTGCCACTGTGGTGCGGGCAGTGCCACTGTGGAGTGGTCAGTGCCTCTGTGGCATGGGCAGTGTTACTGTGTGGGAAGTGCCACTGTGGTGTGGGCAGTGTCACTGTGGTGTGGGCAGTGTTACTGTGGTGTTGGCAGTGCCAATGGTGTGGGCAGCGTCCGTGTGGTGTGCGGGCAGTGCCACTGTGGTGTGGGCAGTGCCATTGTGGTGTGGGCAGTGCTACTGGTGTGGGCATTGTTACTGTGGTGTGGGCAGTGCCACTGTAGGCAGCGTCCCTGTAGAGTGGGCAGTGCCACTGTGGTGTGGGCATTGCCATTGTGATGTGGGCAGTGCCACTGTGGTGTGGGCAGTGCCACTGTGTGGGCAGTGCCACTGTGGTGTGGGCAGTGCCACTGGTGCGGGCAGTGCCACTGTGGAGTGGGCAGTGCCACTGTGGTGTGGGCAGTGCCACCTCTGCCTTAGGGTATGTTTTTGCTCTTTAAGGGAGCAGCAAATAAAAATTATTGGAAGTAATTCAGTAAGACGACAGTACATGTACTGTTTTAGTACATGTACTATATAGTCTTAGAACAGTACATGTAATGTACAGTAAGAACAGTACATGTAATGTACAGTAACAAGAGTACATGTAATGTACAGTAACAACAGTACATGTAATGTACAGTACGAAAGTACATGTAATGTACAGTAAACGAGTACATGTAATGTACAGTAACAAGAGTACATGTAATGTACAGTAAGAACAGTACATGTAATGTACAGTAACAAGAGTACATGTAATGTACAGTAAGAACAGTACATGTAATGTACAGTAAGAAGAGTACATGTAATGTACAGTAACAACAGTACATGTAATGTACAGTAACAAGAGTACATGTAATGTACAGTAAGAACAGTACATGTAATGTACAGTAACAAGAGTTCATGTAATGTACAGTAAGAACAGTACATGTAATGTACAGTAACAAGAGTACATGTAATGTACAGTAAGAACAGTACATGTAATGTACAGTAACAAGAGTACATGTAATGTACAGTAAGAACAGTACATGTAATGTACAGTAACAAGAGTACATGTAATGTACAGTAACAAGAGTACATGTAATGTACAGTAACAACAGTACATGTAATGTACAGTAACAAGAGTACATGTAATGTACAGTAAGAACAGTACATGTAATGTACAGTAACAAGAGTACATGTAATGTACAGTAACAAGAGTACATGTAATGTACAGTAACAACAGTACATGTAATGTACAGTAACAACAGTACATGTAATGTACAGTAACAACAGTACATGTAATGTACAGTAACAACAGTACATGTAATGTAAGTAAAGACTGGGATTTTTCAGTCTCAACAGTTGTGACTGTTGTCTGCTCTGTATGTACAGTGACTGTGTCTGTCTGTGCTCACTTGTACTGGTAATGTTTCCTGTCTACGTTGGACTGGTTGTCTGCCTCTGTAATGACAGGGAAGAGACTGTTATCTGTAATGCTCACGTTGTGACAAGTAGTCTGTCATGTACGGTAGTAACTGGTTGTATGTCTGCTCAAGGTTGTACTGGTTGTGTGGTCTGTGTACTTGTAAATGGTTGTAATGGGCGCTGAACAGTTCTGTAATGTTGTCTGCTCTGTATGCTCACAGTACTGGGTTTTCAGTCAAGTGTACGGTTGTACGGTAAGATCTGTCATGTATGACGGTAGAACAGTTGTATGTACAGTTAACGTTGTACTGGTTGTCTGTACAAGTGCTACTGTTGTACGGTTGTACTGTATGTACGGGTGACAAGGTTGTACTGTAATGTTCAGGGAGTGACAGTAATGTACTGTACTGTAACGAGTGAGGTTGTTTTGCTCTGTAACTAGGTTGTAATGGTAGTCAACTCTGTACTCACGTGACTGGTAATGCTCAGTAACTCACTTGTACTGGTTCTGTCTTTAGGTTGTGACTGGTTGTCTGCTCTGTGCTCACGGTTGTGACTGGTTGTCTGCTCTGGGCTCACGGTGTGACTGGTTGTCTGCTCTGCTCACGGTTGTGACTGGTTGTCTGCTCTGTGCTCACTGTTGTGACTGGTTGTCTGCTCTGTGCTCACGGTTGTGACTGGTTGTGTGTTGTGCTCACGGTTGTGACTGGTTGTTTTGGTCTGTGCTCACGGTTGTGACTGGTTGTGTGGTCTGTGCTCACGGTTGTGACTGGTTGTCTGCTCTGTGCTGACGGTTGTGACTGGTTGTCTGCTCTGTGCTCACGGTTGTGACTGGTTGTCTGCTCTGTGCTCACGGTTGTGACTGTTTGTGTGCTCTGTGCTCACGGTTGTGACTGGTTGTCTGCTCTGTGCTCACGGTTGTGACTGGTTGTCTGTCTGTGCTCACGGTTGTGACTGGTTGTCTGCTCTGTGCTCACGGTTGTGACTGGTTGTCTGCTCTGTGCTGACGGTTGTGACTGGTTGTCTGCTCTGTGCTGACGGTTGTGACTGGTTGTCTGCTCTGTGCTGACGCTTGTGACTGGTTGTCTGCTCTGTGCTGACGGTTGTGACTGGTTGTCTGCTCTGTGCTCACGGTTGTGACTGGTTGTCTGCTCTGTGCTGACGGTTGTGACTGGGTTGTCTGCTCTGTGCTGACGGTTGTGACTGGTTGTCTGCTCTGTGCTCACGGTTGTGACTGGTTGTCTGCTCTGTGCTGACGGTTGTGACTGGTTGTCTGCTCTGTGCTGACGGTTGTGACTGGTTGTCTGCTCTGTGCTCACGGTTGTGACTGGTTGTCTGCTCTGTGCTCACGGTTGTGACTGGTTGTCTGCTCTGTGCTCACGGTTGTGACTGGTTGTCTGCTCTGTGCTCACGGTGTGACTGGTTGTCTGCTCTGCTCACGGTTGTGATTGGTTGTCTGCTCTGCTCACGGTTGTGACTGGTTGTCTGCTCTGTGCTCACGGTTGTGACTGGTTGTCTGCTCTGTGCTCACGGTTGTGACTGGTTGTCTGCTCTGTGCTCACGGTTGTGACTGGTTGTCTGCTCTGTGCTCACAGTTGTGACTGGTTGTCTGCTCTGTGCTCACGGTTGTGACTGGTTGTCTGCTCTGTGCTCACAGTTGTGACTGGTTGTCTGCTCTGTGCTCACGGTTGTGACTGGTTGTCTGCTCTGTGCTCACGGTTGTGACTGGTTGTCTGCTCTGTGCTCACGGTTGTGACTATTTGTCTGCTCTGTGCTCACGGTTGTGACTGGTTGTCTGCTCTGTGCTCACGGTTGTGACTGGTTGTCTGCTCTGTGCTCACGGTTGTGACTGGTTGTCTGCTCTGTGCTCACGGTTGTGATGGTTGTCTGCTCTGTGCTCACGTTGTGACTGGTTGTCTGCTCTGTGCTCACGGTGTGACTGGTTGTCTGCTCTGTACTCACTGTTGTGACTGGTTGTCTGCTCTGTGCTCACTGTTGTGACTGGTTGTCTGCTCTGTGCTCACGGTTGTGACTGGTTGTCTGCTCTGTGCTCACAGTTGTGACTGGTTGTCTGCTCTGTTGCTCACGGTTGTGACTGGTTGTTGCTCTGTGCTCACGGTTGTGACTGGTTGTCTGCTCTGTGCTCACGGTTGTGATGGTTGTCTGCTCTGTGCTCACAGTTGTGACTGGTTGTCTGCTCTGTGCTCACGGTTGTGACTGGTTGTCTGCTCTGTGCTCACGGTTGTGACTGGTTGTCTGCTCTGTGCTCACGGTTGTGACTGGTTGTCTGCTCTGTGCTGCACGGTTGGGACTGGTTTGTCTGCTCTGTGCTCACGTTGTGACTGGTTGTCTGCTCTGTGCTCACGGTTGTGACTGGTTGTCTGCTCTGTGCTCACGGTTGTGACTGGTTGTCTGCTCTGTGCTCACGGTTGTGACTGGTTGTCTGCTCTGTGCTCACGGTTGTGACTGGTTGTCTGCTCTGTGCTGACGGTTGTGACTGGTTGTCTGCTCTGTGCTCACGGTTGTGACTGGTTGTCTGCTCTGTGCTGACGGTTGTGACTGGTTGTCTGCTCTGTGCTCACGGTTGTGACTGTTGTCTGGTCTGTGCTCACGGGTTGTGACTGGTTGTCTGCTCTGTGCTCACGGTTGTGACTGGTTGTCTGCTCTGTGCTCACAGTTGTGACTGGTTGTCTGGTCTGTGCTCACGGTTGTGACTGGTTGTCTGGTCTGTGCTCACGGTTGTGACTGGTTGTCTGCTCTGTGCTCACGGTTGTGACTGGTTGTCTGCTCTGTGCTGACGGTTGTGACTAGTTGTCTGCTCTGTGCTCACGGTTGTGACTGGTTGTCTGCTCTGTGCTCACGGTTGTGACTGGTTGTCTGCTCTGTGCTCACGGTTGTGACTGGTTGTCTGCTCTGTGCTCACGGTTGTGACTGGTTGTCTGCTCTGTGCTCACGGTTGTGACTGTCTGCTCTGTGCTCACGGTTGTGACTTGATTATGGGTAAAAGGAAGTCTTTAACACTTGAAACTATAGCTCAAATCATAGGGCTTCACAAAGCTGGGCACCAGACGAAAGAAATTAGTGAAGAATGTTAGTGTGTGTGTGTGAGTGTTCAGTGAGGAACTGGGTGCAGCGTTTCAAGGCTGATGGTGGTGGTGAGTTACCATCTGCCAAACCTCGGCCTGGCACCTCGAAGAAGACGTCTGTTCGTACTTTAACTGTGTTATAGAAGCAGTTATAGAGTACACCTAAGATAACTGCTAGAGAATTGAAAGAATACCCACATCTTCTGTCAGAGGTGTCTGTAAGAACTGTTAACAGACGTGTGTCAGAACTGGGCTACAGTAGTCACCATCAGATTAAGAAACCGATCCTCTCCAAGCCACAGAAGAAATGTATGCTGGATTATGCAAAGAAATATCTTCACTCTTCCTCAACAGTGGTCTGAAGTACTTTGGAGTGATGAAGCAACCTTCACCGTCACCTGTAGCCGTGGGGGACATGTGTACCAGCCCAGTGGTAGTGACCTGCTAGACCCACGCTACACCTGTGGGACCACCAAAAACACAGACTCCCTCATGGTTTGGGGTGTTTCAGTGCTCAGAGTATTGATGAACTCATTGTGCTTCCCAAAAACCAGTATATGAACCTGTATAATTACCTGGATTTATTGTGTGACAATTTACCTGAGGTGTTTGACAAGTGTGAGGCTACGGTTTTTATGCAGGACGGTGCACCGTGTCATACCACCAAATCTGTAGTTCAGTGGCTTAAGGACTGTGAAGTGAGGTTCTTTAATGACTGGCCAGGCAATTCCCCAGACCTAAACCCTATTGAGAACCTCTGGTCAATACTGAAACGAAGTTTATTGGGCAATAATATCAGTTCCATCCCACGGCTGGAGGCTGCTCTACTTGAGGCATGGGATAATATACCTTCCCAAACACTAGAGAATCTCCGTGAGAGTCTTCCTACACGGCTGAGGGACGGGATTTAGCGTCAAGGACACAGCATCAAGTAATAAAACCTCAATAAGTGTGCAAATATGTTATAATCTTTCATGGTTTGTGTTTGTGTTTTGGTACGTGTGTGAGGAAGGGGCGGCATAATGCCGTGACTAGCACTGTAGACAACTTTGTTATTAAAGATCTCAAAATTTTCTTTGGTTGGTTTGTTATCATCCAGTTGTGATCCCAAAACACTATTAATATCTCCAGTTGAAGGGATAACTGGACTTGATCTTATTCTAACAAACTGTTACAAAAGCAGAAATAGGTTAGATGCTACAAGGGGATCATTAAGTTGACTTTCTAGTATTATCTGGAGATATCTATACTGTATGGATACCGAATTTTGTAACATTACAGTAACAGATACGGTTAATATATTACATTTACTCTAAATTTTTTTTAGATGTTTATAGTGAGAAAAAAAGTAAAAAATGTTCAGTGATAATATTTAAAATTTTTGTCATTTTTTAGTGAGAAAATTTTGTTGCGATGTTGAGGAAAAGTTGACATGTAACAATGTTGAGGAAAGTTGACATGTAACAATGTTGAGGAAAGTGTTGACATGTAACAATGTTGAGGAAAAGTTGACATGTAACAATGTTGAGGAAGTGTTGACATGTAACAATGTTGAGGAAAAGTTGACATGTAACAATGTTGAGGAAAAGTTGACATGTAACAATGTTGAGGAAAAGTTGACATGTAACAATGTTGAGGAAAAGTTGACATGTAACAATGTTGAGGAAGTGTTGACATGTAACAATGTTGAGGAAATGTTGACATGTAACAATGTTGAGGAAGTGTTGACATGTAACAATGTTGAGGAAATGTTGACATGTAACAATGTTGAGGAAGTGTTGACATGTAACAATGTTGAGGAAGTGTTGACATGTAACAATGTTGAGGAAGTGTTGACATGTAACAATGTTGAGGAAGTGTTGACATGTAACAATGTTGAGGAAGTGTTGACATGTAACAATGTTGAGGAAGTGTTGACATGTAACAATGTTGAGGAATGTTGACATGTAACAATGTTGAGGAAGTTGTTGACATGTAACAATGTTGAGGAAAAGTTGACATGTAACAATGTTGAGGAAGTGTTGACATGTAACAATGTTAAGGAAGTGTTGACATGTAACAATGTTGAGGAAAAGTTGACATGTAACAATGTTAAGGAAGTGTTGACATGTAACAATGTTGAGGAAAAGTTGACATGTAACAATGTTAAGGAAGTGTTGACATGTAACAATGTTGAGGAAAAGTTGACATGTAACAATGTTAAGGAAGTGTTGACATGTAACAATGTTGAGGAAAGTGTGACATGTAACAATGTTAAGGAAGTGTTGACATGTAACAATGTTGAGGAAGTGTTGACATGTAACAATGTTGAGGAAAAGTTGACATGTAACAATGTTGAGGAAGTGTTGACATGTAACAATGTTAAGGAAGTGTTGACATGTAACAATGTTGAGGAAAAGTTGACATGTAACAATGTTGAGGAAGTGTTGACATGTAACAATGTTGAGGAAAAGTTGACATGTAACAATGTTGAGGAAGTGTTGACATGTAACAATGTTAGGAATAAGTTGACATGTAACAATGTTAAGGAAGTGTTGACATGTAACAATGTTGAGGAAGTGTTGACATGTAACAATGTTGAGGAAGTGTTGACATGTAACAATGTTGAGGAAGTGTTGACATGTAACAATGTTGAAAAAAATGTTGACATGTAACAATGTTGAGGAAATGTTGACATGTAACAATGTTGAGGAATGTTGACATGTAACAATGTTGAGGAAGTGTTGACATGTAACAATGTTGAGGAAGTGTTGACATGTAACAATGTTGAGAAATGTTGACAGGTAACAATGTTGAGGAAATGTTGACATGTAACAATGTTGAGGAAGTGTTGACAGGTAACAATGTTGAGGAAATGTTGACATGTAACAATGTTGAGGAAGGTTGACATGTAACAATGTTGATGGAGTGAAGACTGACTGGGGAATAATTATGTAGTGTTTGGTGGCGCTGTTGTTAGTGGTGCCACATGCCTAAAGTGCCAGATGGGTCTAGTAGGCAGGATAATGGCGTTGAAGGTCTGGAAGGTCTCAGTGCTGAGGCACTGCTGCGCCAGACCAGCTCTGCTGCTGCTGGTCAGCAGACCAACACGGCTGCTGGTCAGCAGACCAACACGGCTGCTGGTCAGCAGACCAACACTGCTGCTGCTACTGCTGGTCAGCAGACCAACACTGCTGCTGCTACTGCTGGTCAGCAGACTGGGGAAACAGTCTTCCAGCCTCCTCTGTCTCGCCCCCCTACATCCCAGCAGCCAACTGTGCGTAATGTCTTGTCTGCTGAAGATGATGACGATGAGGAGGAGGGTAGAGGCTGGAGAGTCATTGAGGTTGGTCCCGCCAGCGGCACTGTGGTTGATAATGGTATCCTGGAGACCGTTCAACAGTCTGCCCTGCCTCGTAACTCCTCTGAGGTCTGGACCAAGACCATTGTGGTCCCTCAGGGTCTCGCTCCCTCCAGGAACGTCACTATCCGCAAAGTGCGGCGCTCCCAGCGCTACGTTGCCGCCAGCGAGGAGCGCTGCCGCAGCCGCAGTGGCTTACCCAGATCATCCTCTGTTGCGGCGTCAACGGCCATGTCGCCGGATGATGACGTGGATGCGTTCATCCGTGGCACCATACGCGCATCATCCGTGGATGGTCCATCACTCAAGCCTGACCAGTGTGTACCTCAAAAACCAGTTCGGTCAGCGTCAGAGCCCTTACCACAAGACCAGCAGACCACTTCCTGCCTCCTACCATGGGCGAAGAACCCATTTAGGAACATTACCAACAAAATTTCTCTCCCATCAAACACCCCGGTGAGTATACTATCATACCTAGCACCAGTTATACACCTTCAGTATTCTATCATATTTAGGAATGATAGTATACTCACCAAGATGAGTATACTATCATACCTAGCACCTGTTATACACCTTCAGTATTCTATCATATTTAGGAATGATAGTATACTCACCAAGATGAGTATACTATCATACCTACCACCAGTTATACACCTTCAGTATTCTATCATATTTAGGAATGATAGTATACTCATCTAGGTGAGTATACTATCATACCTAGCACCTGCTACACACCTTCAGTATTCTGTCATATTTAGGAATGATAGTATACTCATCTACGTGAGTATACTATCATACCTAGCACCAGTTATACACCTTCAGTATTCTATCATATTTAGGAATGATAGTATACTCACCAAGATGAGTATACTATCATACCTAGCACCTGTTACACACCTTCAGTATTCTGTCATCCTCATATCAGACATAGAGATATACACCACAGCACCGTATCATCCTTTGCAGATGATACTAGGATCTGCATGAGGCTGTCATCTGCTGAGGACGCGGTTAACCTCCAAGAAGATATAAACAAAGTTTTCCAGTGGGCAACGGTAAACAATATGATGTTCAATGAGGACAAATTCCAACTACTCCGTTATGGAAAACTGGAGGAGATAATAACTAGAACAGAGTATACTACAAACTCTGGCCATACAATAGAGCGGAAAAATAATGTAAGGGACCTGGGAGTAGTAATGTCTGAGGATCTCACTTTCAAGGATCACAACAGTACCACGATCACAAGTGCAAAGAAAATGATAGGATGGATAATGAGAACGTTCCAAACGAGAGATGCCAAGCCAATAATGATCCTTTTCAAATCACTTGTCCTCCCTAGGCTGGAATACTGCTATACATTAACATCTCCGTTCAAAGTAGGTGAAATTGCAGATCTAGAGAGTGTACAGAGAACCTTTACTGCACGTATAAATTCTGTCAAGCACCTTAACTACTGGGAACGCTTGGAAGCACTTGACTTGTACTCGTTGGAATGCAGGAGAGAAAGATATATCATAATCTACACTTGATAATCCTGGAAGGAATGGTCCCAAATCTGCACACAGAAATCACTCCCTACGAAAGTAAAAGACTGGCAGGCGATGTAAAATACCCCCAGTTAAAAGTAGGGGCGCCATTGGTACTGTTCAACAGCCTTCCCCAAGCATTAGGGGAATTGCCAATAACCCCTGGCTGCCTTCAAGAGAGAGCTGGACAATACCTAAAGTCAGTGCCGGATCAGCCGGGCTGTGGTTCGTACGTTGGACTGCGTGCGGTCAGCAGTAACAGCCTGGTTGATCAGGCCCTGATCCACCGGGAGGCCTGGTCGTGGACCGGGCCGCGGGGGCGTTGATCCCCGGAATAACCTCCAGGTAGACAACAGGTAGCACCCGTCATACACCTAGGTGAATATACTGTCATAACTAAAGCCACCAGTCAAAGATCAGGTGGCAGTCAAGGGTAATACACAGAGGTGTAGTTTTTACCTGCATATTCCTTCTCCAAGACATGTACAGTATCTACATCAGCAATATAAGAAGCCAGAGAGCAGAGTCAACACAAAAAGCATAAGAGAGTAAGCTTTGACAATGTATTGAGACATTGATCAGGACTAAATCACTGAGGTGGCAGACGTTTATAAAAAGGTTGTATAGATAGTAGATCCAAGGTAATATAGAATACTGCCAAGTTTAAACATCCCGCACTGTACCCCGGGGTTCCCATATAGACAAGAGTCAGTATCCATGGTCAACTTTCACATTATAATTAGTAAGATACTAATCAGTGAGTGTCATTTCAGGATTTAAAAGCTAGGATCTAGGTAAACTAAAGGAAATTGAAGTTTTTAACAAGTTATAGTAATTGAACAAATTAAATATGTCTTAGGCCGTGCTAATGAATTATTAAAAGTATAAATTAATTAGTAAATCAATAATAATAATAAATAATCATAATAGTCACTTCTCTCGTGACAGTAGTATTGTGCTGAAGGCACATATCACATCTTAATGGCTTTTAAGTACCATCTGGTACATTGTTAGCAATTAATAACATAATACAAATATATACAAGTAAGTTTGTGTGTATGTGTGTAAGTGCTCTAAGTAGTTCGCTATGTCTCAAGACTCTACTAGACTTAAACCAGTGACTGACTAAAAGTCCTCACATAAACTAACTTCTTGACCAACCTGGCTATCAGAACAGCTTGCTTGAACAATAAAACGATTGATAAGCCGAACAGCAATATAACAAGCAACAGCGACACAGAATCAGGAACAAGGAGATAATATAACAACACTAAGTAGGGACCATCTGCAGATCCTCCACTAAAGTCACAAAACTCCCATACTACTGAATCTAAGTTCAGCACTAGAAAATCCCCGACTGTGACGGTACACAGATACCAGTACAAATTAGGTCAGAAGCTACAGCTCAGGACCTGAGTTTCTCAGTGTCTATGAGAGAGACACAACCTCAGCACAATGTCGAAAATCACTAAGTCTAGACCATGTTCTGTGAACAGAGTTACACAAACCAACAACAAGAAAGTAACAGAGACAATCTTCCAACAAGGGCCAGCAAGGTAGAGCTGGTGTGGGGACCTCTTGTTAGAAGCAACGTCCAACCGACAATAGAGCGAGCAGGCCAGACAGACTACTCCAGGCGAGGTGTGATCACCCCCCCTGATCACGTGACTCTCCATGGACTGCTGCTGCCCAGCAACACACAAGCCAGCAGCGTAATGAGCGGAGAGAAAACACAGTAGTTAGGACAATGTTGTCAGCTACTTAACACTCCAACTATGAGCACTGAATAATATATAAATGTTACATCCTACTTAATAATATAACTAAGTCAAATAATAATATAAAGCAATATGTTTACGATTTAGTTAATATCGCAGATATAAGAAATATAAAATTATATGAACAGGTAATATACATTATATACATTGTGACCCATTCAGAGGTCGCAATAGTCAGCCAGGTGGTCAAGCACAGTGTCTGACCAACAGCCAGGTGGTCAAGCACAGTGTCTGACCTACAGCCAGGTGGTCAAGCACAGTGTCTGACCTACAGCCAGGTGGTCAAGCACAGTGTCTGACCAACAGCCAGGTGGTCAAGCACAGGGTCTGACCAACAGCCAGGTGATCAAGCACAGTGTCTGACCAACAGCCAGGTGGTCAAGCACAGTGTCTGACCAACAGCCAGGTGGTCAAGCACAGTGTCTGACCAACAGCCAGGTGGTCAAGCACAGTGTCTGACAACAGCCAGGTGGTCAAGCACAGTGTCTGACCAGCAGCCAGGTGGTCAAGACAGTGTCTGACCACAGCCAGGTGGTCAAGCACAGTGTCTGACCAACAGCCAGGTGGTCAAGCACGTGTCTGACCAACAGCCAGGTGGTCAAGCACAGTGTTGACCTACAGCCAGGTGGTCAAGCACAGTGTCTGACCAACAGCCAGGTGGTCAAGCACAGTGTCTGACCAACAGCCAGGTGGTCAAGCACAGTGTTGACCAACAGCCAGGTGGTCAAGCACAGTGTCTGACCAACAGCCAGGTGGTCAAGCACAGTGTCTGACCAGCAGCCAGGTGGTCAAGCACAGTGTCTGACCAACAGCCAGGTGGTCAAGCACAGTGTCTGACCAACAGCCAGGTGGTCAAGCACAGTGTCTGACCAACAGCCAGGTGGTCAAGCACAGTGTCTGACCTACAGCCAGGTGGTCAAGCACAGTGTCTGACCTACAGCCAGGTGGTCAAGCACAGTGTCTGACCAACAGCCAGGTGGTCAAGCACAGGGTCTGACCAACAGCCAGGTGGTCAAGCACAGTGTCTGACCAACAGCCAGGTGGTCAAGCACAGGGTCTGACCAGCAGCCAGGTGGTCAAGCACAGTGTCTGACCAGCAGCCAGGTGGTCAAGCACAGTGTCTGACCAGCAGCCAGGTGGTCTAGCACAGTGTCTGACCAGCAGCCAGGTGGTCAAGCACAGTGTCTGACCAGCAGCCAGGTGGTCTAGCACAGTGTCTGACCAGCAGCCAGGTGGTCTAGCACAGTGTCTGACCAGCAGTCAGGTGGTCTAGCACAGTGTCTGACCAGCAGCCAGGTGGTCTAGCACAGTGTCTGACCAGCAGCCAGGTGGTCTAGCACAGTGTCTGACCACCAGCCAGGTGGTCTAGCACAGTGTCTGACAAGCAGCCAGGTGGTCTAGCACAGTGTCTGACCAGCAGCCAGGTGGTCAAGCACAGTGTCTGACCAGCAGCCAGGTGGTCAAGCACAGTGTCTGACCAGCAGCCAGGTGGTCAAGCACAGTGTCTGACCAGCAGCCAGGTGGTCTAGCACAGTGTCTGACCAGCAGCCAGGTGGTCAAGCACAGTGTCTGACCAGCAGCCAATATGGTCAGCACAGTGTCTGACCAGCAGCCAGGTGGTACGCACAGTGTCTGACCAGCAGCCAGGTGGTCTAGCACAGTGTCTGACCAGCAGTCAGGTGGTCTAGCACAGTGACCAGCAGCCAGGTGGTCTAGCACAGTTGTCTGACCAGCAGCCAGGTGGTCTAGCACAGTGTCTGACCACAGCCAGGTGGTCTAGCACAGTGTCTGACCAGCAGTCAGGTGGTCTAGCACAGTGTCTGACCAGCAGCCAGGTGGTCTAGCACAGTGTCTGACCAGCAGCCAGGTGGTCAAGCACAGTGTCTGACCAACAGCCAGGTGGTCAAGCACAGGGTCTGACCAGCAGCCAGGTGGTCAAGCACAGTGTCTGACCAGCAGCCAGGTGGTCAAGCACAGTGTCTGACCAGCAGCCAGGTGGTCTAGCACAGTGTCTGACCAGCAGCCAGGTGGTCAAGCACAGTGTCTGACCAGCAGCCAGGTGGTCTAGCACAGTGTCTGACCAGCAGCCAGGTGGTCTAGCACAGTGTCTGACCAGCAGTCAGGTGGTCTAGACAGTGTCTGACCAGCAGCCAGGTGGTCTAGCACAGTGGTTTGACCAGCAGCCAGGTGGTCTAGCACAGTGTCTGACCAACAGCCAGGTGGTCTAGCACAGTGTCTGACAAGCAGCCAGGTGGTCTAGCACAGTGTCTGACCAGACAGCCAGGTGGTCAAGCACAGTGTGTGACCAGCAGCCAAGTGGTCAAGCACAGTGTCTGACCAGCAGCCAGGTGGTCAAGCACAGTGTCTGACCAGCAGCCAGGTGGTCTAGCACAGTGTCTGACCACCAGCCAGGTGGTCTAGCACAGTGTCTGACAAGCAGCCAGGTGGTCTAGCACAGTGTCTGACAAGCAGCCAGGTGGTCAAGCACAGTGTCTGACCAGCAGCCAGGTGGATAAGCACAGTGTCTGATCAGCAGCCAGGTGGTCAAGCACAGTGTCTGACCCACTGCCAGGTGGTCAATCAGTGTCTGACCAGCAGCCAGGTGGTCAAGCACAGTGTCTGACCAACAGCCAGGTGGTCAAGCAGTGTCTGACCTACAGCCAGGTGGTCAACCACATTGTCTGACCCACATCCAGGTGGTCAAGCACAGTGTCTGACCTACAGCCAGGTGGTCAAGCACAGTGTCTGACCTACAGCCAGGTGGTCAAGCACAGTGTCTGACCTACAGCCACGTGGTCAAGCACAGTGTCTGACCTACAGCCAGGTGGTCAAGCACAGTGTCTGACCTCAGCCAGGTGGTCAAGCAGTGTCTGACCTTCAGCCAGGTGGTCAAGCACAGTGTCTGACCTACAGCCAGGTGGTCAAGCACAGTGTCTGACCTACAGCCAGGTGGTCAAGCACAGTGTCTGACCAGCAGCCAGGTGGTCAAGCACAGTGTCTGACCAGCAGCCAGGTGGTCTAGCACAGTGTCTGACCAACAGCCAGGTGGTCAAGCACATTGTCTGACCCACACCCAGGTGGTCAAGCAGTGTCTGACCTACAGACAGGTGGTCAAGCACATTCTCTGACCCACACCCAGGTGGTCAAGCGCAGTGTCTGGCAAACAGCCAGGTGGTCAAGCACAGTGTCTGACCTACAGCCAGGTGGTCAAGCACAGTGTCTGACCTACAGCCAGGTGGTCAAGCACAGTGTCTGACCTACAGCCAGGTGGTCAAGCACAGTGTCTGACCTACAGCCAGGTGGTCAAGCACAGTGTCTGACCAGCAGCCAGGTGGTCTAGCACAGTGTCTGACAAACAGCCAGGTGGTCAAGCACAGTGTCTGACAAACAGCCAGGTGGTCAAGCACAGTGTCTGACCTACAGCCAGGTGGTCAAGCACAGTGTCTGACGAGCAACCAGGTGGTCTAGCACAGTGTCTGACCAGCAGCCAGGTGGTCTGGCACAGTGTCTGACCAGCAGCCAGGTGATCTAGCACAGTGTCTGACAAGCAGCCAGGTGGTCAAGCACAGTGTCTGACCAGCAGCCAGGTGGTTAAGCACAGTGTCTGATCAGCAGCCAGGTGGTCAAGCACAGTGTCTGACCCACTGCCAGGTGGTCAATCAGTGTCTGACCAGCAGCCAGGTGGTCAAGCACAGTGTCTGACCCACTGCCAGGTGGTCAATCAGTGTCTGACCAACAGCCAGGTGGTCAAGCAGTGTCTGACCTACAGCCAGGTGGTCAACCACATTGTCTGACCCACAGCCAGGTGGTCAAGCACAGTGTCTGACAAACAGCCAGGTGGTCAAGCACAGTGTCTGACCTACAGCCAGGTGGTCAAGCACAGTGTCTGACCTACAGCCAGGTGGTCAAGCACAGTGTCTGACCTACAGCCAGGTGGTCAAGCACAGTGTCTGACCAGCAGCCAGGTGGTCAAGCACAGTGTCTGACCAGCAGCCAGGTGGTCTAGCACAGTGTGTGACCAACAACCAGGTGGTCAAGCACATTGTCTGACCCACACCCAGGTGGTCAAGCAGTGTCTGACCTACAGACAGGTGGTCAAGCACGTTCTCTGACCCACACCCAGGTGGTCAAGCACAGTGTCTGACCTACAGCCAGGTGGTCAAGCACAGTGTCTGACCTACAGCCAGGTGGTCAAGCACAGTGTCTGACCAGCAGCCAGGTGGTCTAGCACAGTGTCTGACAAACAGCCAGGTGGTCAAGCACAGTGTCTGACAAATAGCCAGGTGGTCAAGCACAGTGTCTGACCTACAGCCAGGTGGTCAAGCACAGTGTCTGACGAGCAGCCAGGTGGTCTAGCACAGTGTCTGATAAACAGCCAGGTGGTCAAGCACATTGTCTGACCAGCAGCCAGGTGGTCAAGCATGACAACACGGCCAGCAGGTCAGCTGCTACAATATTTGTTGATTGACTTGGACAATAACTACAAGAGTGGGGCCCCAGAACTGTTATATTCTGGGTCACCAGTTGGCTGGTCGAGAGGGAATGACACTGTTTGTGTGAGGAACGTAGAGTATATTGTAATATGCTGGACACACGCCACACCGATCATACACATCACTGAGTATACTGTACCTAGTACCTGTTATACACGGCAGTGAGTATACTGTACCTAGTACCTGTCATACACGGCAGTGAGTATACTGTACCTAGTACCTGTCATACACGGCAGTGAATATTCTGTACCTAGTACCTGCCATATACATCACTGAGTATACTGTACCTAGTACCTGTTATACACGACAGTGAGTATACTGTACCTAGTACCTGTCATACACGGCAGTGAATATTCTGTACCTAGTACCTGCCATATACATCACTGAGTATACTGTACCTAGTACCTGTTATACATGGCAGCGAGTATACTGTACTTAGTACCTATCATACACGGCAGTGAGTACACTGTACCTAGTACCTCTCATACACGGCAGTGAGTATACTGTACCTAGTACCTATCATACACGGCAGTGAGTATACTGTACCTAGTACCTATCATACACGGCAGTGAGTATACTGTACCTAGTACCTATCATACACGGCAGTGAGTACACTGTACCTAGTACCTATCATACACGGCAGTGAGTACACTGTACCTAGTACCTATCATACACGGCAGTGAGTGCACTGTACCTAGTACCTATCATACACGGCAGTGAGTGCACTGTACCTAGTACCTATCATACACGGCAGTGAGTATACTGTGCCTAGTACCTATCATACACGGCAGTGAGTATGCTATCATTCCTACTGCTATTTCTCTGTGTCCCAGACAATTCTCAAACTATTACTGACCTGTTTTCTGGTCTAGGGACTCTCGTTTAACTGTGATATTGCATTCTTTATAACCCTGGTGTGGTCTGTGACCTCTCATGGTGGTTTTAATGACTATGGTGTGGTCTGTGACCTCTCATGGTGGTTTTAATGACCCTGGTGTTGTCTGTGACCTCTCATGGTGGTTTTAATGGCTGGTGTGGTCTGTGACCTCTCATGGTGGTTTTAATGACCCTGGTGTTGTCTGTGACCTCTCATGGTGGTTTTAATGGCTGGTGTGGTCTGTGACCTCTCATGGTGGTTTTAATGACCCTGGTGTGGTCTGTGACCTCTCATGGTGATTTTAGTGACCCTGGTGTGGTCTGTGACCTCTCATGATGGTTTTATTGACCCTGGTGTGGTCTGTGACCTCTTATGGTGGTTTTAATGACCCTGGTGTGGTCTGTGACCACTCATGGTGGTTTTAATGACCCTGGTGTGGTCTGTGACCTCTCATAATGGTTTTAATGACCCTTGTGTGGTCCGTGACATCTCATGGTGGTTTTAATGACCTTGGTGGGGTCTGTGACCTCATGGTCTGAGTGACTCTGGTGTGGTCTGTGACTATGATCTTAGTGACTGGTGTCGTCTGTGACTATGATCTTAGTGACTGGTGTGGTCTGTGACCTCATGGTCTGAGTGACTCTGGTGTGGTCTGTGACTATGATCTTAGTGACTGGTGTGGTCTGTGACTATGATCTTAGTGACTGGTGTGGTCTGTGACTATGATCTTAGTGACTGGTGTGGTCTGTGACCTCGTGGGCTTAATGACCCTGTTGTGGTCTGTAACCTCTCATGGTCTTGATGTCCCTGGTGTGAGCTGTGACCTCTCATGATATTTTTTAATGACCCTGGTGTGGTCTGTGACCTCTCAGGGTGGTTTTAATGACCTTGGTGTAGTTGTGACCACACGGTGTCAGGGTTACAGTGTGGTGGTTGTCATGAGAACTGACTACCACAACCACCAGGATGACAGGGGTGTCAGGGTTACAGTGTGGTGGTTGTCATGAGAACTGACTACCACAACCACCAGGATGACTAGGGGTGTCAGGGTCACAGTGTGGTGGTTGTCATGAGAACTGACTACCACAACCACCAGGATGACAGGGGTGTCAGGGTCACAGTGTGGTGGTTGTCATGAGAACTGACTACCACAACCACCAGGATGACTAGGGGTGTCAGGG
The DNA here is from genome assembly GCF_026875155.1 of Cherax quadricarinatus. NCBI lineage: Eukaryota > Metazoa > Arthropoda > Malacostraca > Decapoda > Parastacidae > Cherax > Cherax quadricarinatus. The sequence goes on along the minus strand of NC_069451.1, from coordinate 22,617,091 downwards.
TCACAGTGTGGTGGTTGTCATGAGAACTGACTACCACAACCACCAGGATGACAGGGGTGTCAGGGTCACAGTGTGGTGGCTGTCATGAGAACTGACTACCACAACCACCAGGATGACTAGGGGTGTCAGGGTCACAGTGTGGTGGCTGTCATGAGAACTGACTACCACAACCACCAGGATGACAGGGGTGTCAGGGTCACAGTGTGGTGGTTGTCATGAGAACTGACTACCACAACAACCAGGATGACTAGGGGTGTCAGGGTCACAGTGTGGTGGCTGTCATGAGAACTGACTACCACAACCACCAGGATGACTAGGGGTGTCAGGGTCACAGTGTGGTGGTTGTCATGAGAACTGACTACCACAACAACCATGATGACTAAGGGTGTCAGGGTCACAGTGTGGTGGTTGTCAATGAGAACTGACTACCACAACCACCAGGATGACAGGGGTGTCAGGGTCACAGTGTGGTGGTTGTCATGAGAACTGACTACCACAACAACCATGATGACTAAGGGTGTCAGGTCACAGTGTGGTGGTTGTCAATGAAGAACTGACTACCACAACCACCAGGATGACAGGGGTGTCAGGGTCACAGTGGGGGTGGTGTCATGAGAACTGACTACCACAACCACCAGGATGACTAGGGGTGTCAGGGTCACAGTGTGGTGGTTGTCATGAGAACTGACTACCACAACCACCAGGATGACTAGGGGTGTCAGGGTCACAGTGTGGTGGTTGTCATGAGAACTGACTACCACAACCACCAGGGTGACAGGGGGTCAGGCACATGTGTGGCGTCTAAACGACTACCCAACCACCAGGATGACAGGGGTGTCAGGGTCACAGTGTGGTGGTTGTCATGAGAACTGACTACCACAACCACCAGGATGACAGGGGTGTCAGGGTCACAGTGTGGTGGTTGTCATGAGAACTGACTACCACAACCACCATGATGACTAAGGGTGTCAGGGTCACAGTGTGGTGGTTGTCAATGAGAACTGACTACCACAACCACCAGGATGACAGGGGTGTCAGGGTCACAGTGTGGTGGTTGTCATGAGAACTGACTACCACAACCACCAGGATACAGGGGGTCAGGGTCACATGTGGTGGTTGTCATGAGAACTGACTACCACAACCACCAGGATGACAGGGGTGTCAGGGTCACAGTGTGGTGGTTGTCATGAGAACTGACTACCACAACCACCATGATGACTAAGGGTGTCAGGTCACAGTGTGGTGGTTGTCAATGAGAACTGACTACCACAACCACCAGGATGACAGGGTTCAGGTCACAGTGTGGTGTGTCATGAGAACTGACTACCACAACCACCATGATGACTAAGGGTGTCAGGGTCACAGTGTGGTGGTTGTCAATGAGAACTGACTACCACAACCACCAGGATGACTAGGGGTGTCAGGGCACAGTGTGGTGGTTGTCATGAGAACGACTACCACAACCACCAGGATGACAGGGGTTCAGGGTCACAGTGTGGTGGTGTCATGAAACTGACTACCACAACCACCAGGATGACAGGGGTGTCAGGGTCACAGTGTGGTGGTTGTCATGAGAACTGACTACCACAACCACCAGGATGACAGGGGTGTCATGGTCACAGTGTGGTGGCTGTCATGAGAACTGACTACCACAACCACCAGGATGACAGGGGTGTCAGGGTCACAGTGTGGTGGTTGTCATGAGAACTGACTACCACAACCACCAGGATGACTAGGGGTGTCAGGGTCACAGTGTGGTGGTTGTCATGAGAATGACTACCACAACCACCAGATGACATGGGTGTCAGGGTCACAGTGTGGTGGTTGTCATGAGAACTGACTACCACAACCACCCGGGTGACTAGGGGGGTCAGGGTCACAGTGTGGTGGGTTTTCATGAGAACTGACTACCACAACCACCAGGATGACAGGGGTGTCAGGGTCACAGTGTGGTGGTTGTCATGAGAACTGACTACCACAACCACCAGGATGACTAGGGGTGTCAGGGTCACAGTGTGGTGGTTGTCATGAGAACTGACTACCACAACCACCAGGATGACAGGGGTGTCAGGGTCACAGTGTGGTGGTTGTCATGAGAACTGACTACCACAGTCACAAACTTTGTTTAGTGAGTGACACACTGACCTTAATACACTGTTAGCACACACAGTGTTAATACAGTGTTAATGCAGTGTTAATATAGTGTTAATACACATAGTCTTAATACAGTGTTAATACACATAGTCTTAATACACAGTGTTAATACAATGTTCATACACATAATGTTAATACATAGTGTTAATACACAGTGGTAATACACATAGTGTTAATACAGTGTTAGTACATAGTGTTAATACACAGTGTTAATAGTGTTAATACACAGTGTTAATACAGTTCTAATACAGTGTTAATACAGTGTTAATACAGTGTTAGTACACAGTGTTAATACACATTGTTAATATATAGTGTTAATACACATTTTTAATACACAATGTTAATACACAATGTTAATACACACTGTTAATAAACAGTGATAATACATAGTGTTAATACACAGCGTTAATACACATAGTGTTAATACACAGTGTTAATAAACAGTGTTAATACACATAGTGTTAATAGACAGTGTTAATACATGGTGTTAATACAGTGTAAATATACAGCGTTAATACAGTGTTAATACATAGTATTAATACACAATGTTAATACACAGTGTTAATAAACAGTGTTAATACACAGTGTTAATACACAGTGCATAATGTTAAGACACAGTGTTAATACACAGTGTTAATACATAATGTTAATACACGGTGTTAATGCACAGTGTTAATTCACAGTGGTAATACACAGTGTTAATATACATAATGTTAATACACAGTATTAATATACACAGTGTTAATAGTGTTAATATACACAGTGTTAATACACAGTGTTAATACACAGTGTTAATACACAGTGTTAATACACGTAGTGTTCATACACAGCGTTTATACAGTGTTAATGCACAGTGGTAATACACACAGTGTTAATACACAGTGTTAATACAGTGTTAATACACATATTGTTAATACACAGTGTTAATACAGTGCCAATACAGTGTTAATACACACACTGTTAATACATAGTGTTAAAGCACATAGTGTTAGTACACAGTATTAATACACAGTATTAATACACAGTGGTAATACACAGTGGTAATACACAGTGTTAATACACATAGTGTTAATACAGTGTTAGTACATAGTGTTAATACACAGTGTTAATACAGTGTTAATACAGTGTTAATACACACATTGTTAATACACATAGTGTTAATACAGTGTTAATACATTGTGTTAATACTTTGTGTTAATACATTGTGTTAATACACAGTGTTAATACATAGTGTTAATATATAGTGTTAATACACATTATTAATACACAATGTTAATACACAATGTTAATACACACTGTTAATAAACAGTGATAATACATAGTGTTAATACACAGTGTTAATACACAGTGTTGATACATAGTGTTAATACACAATGTTAATACACATAGTGTTAATACACAGCGTTAATACACATAGTGTTAATACACAGCGTTAATACACAGTGTTTATACACAGTGTTAATACACATAGTGTTAATACATAGTGTTAATACAGTGTTAATACACATAGTGTTAATACACAGTGTAAATACACAGCGTTAATACAGTGTTAATACATAGTATTAATACACAATGTTAATACACAGTGTTAATAAACAGTGTTAATACAGTGTTAATACACATAGGGTTAATACACAGTGTAAACACAGCGTTAATACAGTGTTAATACATAGTATTAATACACAATGTTAATACACAGTGTTAATACATAATGTTAATACACAGTGTTAATACACATAGTGTTAATACATAATGTTAATACACGGTGTTAATGCACAGTGTTAATTCACAGTGGTAATACACAGTGTTAATATACAGTGTTAATACACAGTGTTAATACACAGTGTTAATACGGTGTTAATACACAGTGTTAATATACGTAGTGTTCATACACAGTGTTTATACAGTGTTAATACACATACTGTTAATGCACATAGTGTCAATACAGTGTTAATACACATTGTTAATACACAATGTTAATATACAGTGTTAATACACACTGTTAATAAACATTGATAATACATAGTGTTAATACACAATGTTAATACACATAGTGTTAATACACAGTGTTAATACACAGTGTTAATACACAGTGTTAATACATAGTGTTAATACACAGTGTTAATACACAGTGTTAATACACAATGTTAATACACATAGTGTTAATACACAGTGTTAATACAATGTTAATACACATAGTGTTAATACACAGCGTTAATACACAGTGTTAATACACAGTGTTAATACATAGTGTTAATACACAGTGGTAATACACAGTGTTAATACAGAGTGTTAATACATAGTGTTAATAAACAGTGATAATACATAATGTTAATACACAGCGTTAATACACATAGTGTTAATACACAGTGTTAATACATAGTGTTAATACACAGTGTTAATACATAGTGTTAATACACATAGTGTTAATACACAGTGGAAATACACAGTGTTAATACAGTGTTAATACATAGTATTAATACAGAATGTTAATACACACTGTTAATAAACATTGATAATACATAGTGTTAATACACAGTGTTAATACATAGTGTTAATACACAGTGTTAATACACATTGTAAATACACAGCGTTAATACACAGCGTTAATACAGAGTTAATACATAGTATTAATACACAATGTTAATACACAGTGTTAATACAGTGTTAATACACATAGTGTTAATACACATAGTGTTAGTACTCATAGTGTTAAAACCAGTGTTAATACTCATTGTTAATACTCAATGTTAATACACAGTGTTAATACATAATGTTAATACACAGTGTTAATACAGTGTTAATACACATAGTGTTAATACACATAGTGTTAATACATAATGTTAATACACGGTGTTAATGCACAGTGTTAATTCACAGTGGTAATACACAGTGTTAATATACATAGTGTTAATACACAGTGGTAATACACAGTGGTAATACATAGTGTTAATACACAGTGTTAATACTTAGTGTTAATACACAATGTTAATACACAGTGTTAATACACATAGTGTTAATACACAGTGTTAATACAATGTTAATACACATAATGTTAATACATAGTGTTAATACACAGTGGTAATACACAGTCGTAATACACAGTGTTAATACACATAGTGTTAATACACAGTGTTAATACATAGTGTTAATACACAGTGGTAATACACAGTGGTAATGCACAGTGTTAATATACATAGTGTTAATAAACAGTGTTAATACACATAGTGTTAATACAGTGTTAGTACATAGTGTTAATACACAGTGTTAATACAGTGTTAATACACACATTGTTAATACAGTGTTAATACACACATTGTTAATACACATAGTGTTAATACAGTGTTAATACACAGTGTTAAAGCACATAGTGTTAGTACACAGTGTTAATACACAGTGTTAATACATAGTGTTAATACACAGTGGTAATACACAGTGGTAATGCACAGTGTTAATATACATAGTGTTAATAAACAGTGTTAATACACATAGTGTTAATACAGTGTTAGTACATAGTGTTAATACACAGTGTTAATACAGTGTTAATACACACATTGTTAATACAGTGTTAATACACACATTGTTAATACACATAGTGTTAATACAGTGTTAATACACAGTGTTAAAGCACATAGTGTTAGTAACAGTGTTAATAACAGTAGTGTTTAATACACAGGGTTAATTAATACATAGTGTTAATACACATGTTAATATATAGTGTTAATACACATTGTTAATACACAATGTTAATACACAATGTTAATACACACTGTTAATAAACAGTGATAATACATAGTGTTAATACACAGTGTTAATACACACAGTGTTAATACACAGCGTTAATACACAGCGTTAATACATAGTGTTAATACACATACTGTTAATACATAGTGTTAATACACAGTGTTAATTCACAGTGTTAATACACAGTGTTAATAACAGCGTTAATTCAGTGTTAATAAACAGTGTTAATACAGTGTTAATACACATAGTGTTAATACACATAGTGTTAATACTCATTGTTAATACTCAATGTTAATACACAGTGTTAATACATAATGTTAATACACAGTGTTAATACACACAATGTTAATACACAGTGTTAATACCCACAGTGTTAATACACATAGTGGTAATACATAATGTTAATACACGGTGTTAATGCACAGTGTTAATTCACAGTGGTAATACACAGTGTTAATATACACAGTGTTAATACACAGTGTTAATACACATAGTGTTAATATACGTAGTGTTCATACACAGTGTTTATACAGTGTTAATACACATATTGTTAATACACATAGTGTTAATACAGTGCCAATACAGTGTTAATACACACACTGTTAATACACAGTGTTAAAGCACATAGTGTTAGTACACAGTGTTAATACACACTGTTAATACACATAGTGCTAATACACAGTGTTAATACACATAGTGTTAGTACACAGTGTTAATACACAGTGTTAATACACATAGTGTTAATACACATGTTAATAACAGTGTAATACACATAGGTTGTACACAGTGTTAGTACACAGTGTTAATACACATAGTGTTAGTACACAGTGTTAATACACAGTGTTAATACACATAGTGTTAGTACACAGTGTTAATACAGTGTTAATACACATAGTGCTAATACACAGTGTTAATACAGTGTTAATACACTTAGTGTTAGTACACAGTGTTAATACATTGTGTTAATACATTGTGTTAATACACAGTGTTAATACATAGGGTTAATGCACAATGTTAATACACATAGTGTTAATACACATCGTTAATACACAGTGTTAATACACAGTGTTAATACATAGTGTTAATACAGTGTTAATACAGTGTTAATACACAGTATTAATACACAGTATTAATACACAGTGTTAATACACTTAGTGTTAATAAAACAGTGTTGATACATAGTGTTAATACACATATGTAATTACACAGTGTTAATACCATGTGTTAATACATAGTGTTAATACACATGGTTAATACACTGGTTAAAACACAGTGTTAATATACAGTGTTAATAAACAGAGTTAATACTAGTGTTAATACACATAGGTTAATACATAGTGTTAATACACAGTGTTAATACGCAGTATTAATGCACATAGTATTAATACACAGTGTAAATACACAGCGTTAATACATAGTATTAATACACAATGTTAATACACAGTGTTAATGCATAGTGTTAATACACAGTGTTAATACACATAGTGTTAATACTCAGTGTTAAAACCAGTGTTAATACTCATTCTTAATACACAATGTTAATACACAGTGTTAATACATAATGTTAATACAGTGTTAATACAAACAGTGTTAATACACATAGTGTTAATACATAATGTTAATATATAATGTTAATACACGGTGTTAATGCACAGTGTTAATTCACAGTGGTAATACACAGTGTTAATATACATAGTGTTAATACACAGTATTAATATACATTGTGTTAATACACAGTATTAATATACACAGTGTTAATACAGTGTTAATATACACAGTGTTAATACAGTGTTAATATACACAGTGTTAATACACACTGTTAATACACAGTGTTAATACACGGTGTTAATACACATACTGTTAATGCACATAGTGTTAATACACACAGTGTAAATACACAGTGTTAATACAGTGTTAATACACATATTGTTAATACACAGTGTTAATACAGTGCAAATACAGTGTTAATACACACACTGTTAATACACAGTGTTAATACACATAGTGTTAGTACACAGTGTTAATACAGTGTTAGTACACAGTGTTAATACACAGTGTTAATACACAGTGTTAATACATAGTTTTTAATACACATAGTGTTAGTACACCCGTGTTAATACATATGTTAAATACACAGTGTTTAATACACAGTGTTAATACACAGTGTTAATACACAGTGTTAATACACATAGTGTTAGTACACAGTGTTAATACATAGTGTTAGTACACAGTGTTAATACACAGTGTTAATACATAGTGTTAATACACAATGTTAATACACGCAGTGTTAATACACAGTGTTAATACACAGTGTTAATACATAGTCTTAATACACAATGTTAATACATAGTGTTAATGCATAGTGTTAATACACAATGTTAATGCACAGTGTTATTGCACAGTTTTAATTCACTGTGGTAATACACAGTGTTAATATACATAGTGTTAATACACAGTATTAATATACAGTATTAATGTACACAGTGTTAATTCACAGTGTTAATACACGATGTTAATGCACAGTGTTAATACACATAGTGTTCATACACAGTGTTAATACACAGTGGTAATATACATAGTGTTAATGCAGTGTTAGTATTCATAGTGTTAATACACATAGTGTTAATATACATTTTTTTAATACACAGAGGTAATAAATAGTGATAATACACATAGTGTTAATACACTTATTGTTAAAACAGTGTTAATACATATTGTTAATACACATTGTTAATACAGATAGTGTTGATACACAGTGTTAATATACATAGTGTTAATACAGTGTTAGTATACGTAGGGTTAATACTTATTGTTAATACACAGTGGTAACACACAATGGTAATACAGTGTTTATATACAATGTTAATACATAGTGTTAATACACAATGTTAATACACATAGTGTTAATACAGTGTTAATAAAGTGTTAACACTTTACTGGGCACATCCAGGAAAATGCAAAATTAAAAATGTCTTTACTATGAGTTAACAGAGTATCTCAGTGTAAGTAAATTAAGCTTATATAAATGAATTTAAAAAAATAAGTTTTGGGTCAATTGCGAAAATTCGAGGCCAGTAAACTTATGGGCCCGCCCGGTAATGGGCCAGATTGCAAACGTTGCAAAGTCCCAAATGTTAATTAAACAAGCAAATATTTGTCTAATTTATGATGCAAATAAACAATATCAAAGACATAAGTGGAATTTATTTCCAGACATTGTGAAGGTATACAGAAAATATAAAGATGGATAAAATATCATCGTTTATATATTGCAAAGTGATATAACTTGTAATTCCCATTTTCATAAATTTTCTGAGAAAGAACCGATGACTCTTAGAATGAAAGTCTATGAAGCAATTTTTTTTCCATTGTTGATTCATAGATTTATTTTGCATGTGACACAAGCAAAAGAGGATGTGACAGTATATTTGTGCTGCAATGCTTGCATGTAAACGTCTTGGCACTCACTGGTCATTGATTTATCATTGCATCATACTTAACACTGTCATCAAGACTTGGTGCAAGTTGGTACTTCATTGTGGATGGTATTTTCAAGCCTGTCAAGTCACGATCATCAGTGTCAACACTGGAAGTGCAGGAAGTATACTTGATGCAGATACATGGTTCAGAGAACCTACAAGTTCATGAATTAGACACATGTGCAACACCTGGATAACTTTATTGAGGAAATGTTTTGCCATGCAGTGGCTTCATCAGTCCTAAACAAAGAACAGTGGTGAAGATCAGAAAGAGTTTGAGGTAATCAGTCCCTCAGCCTTGAGTCTATGCAATCAGTCCATCAATCTTTAAAAGAATACAGCATATGTGCGAAGAGGTTGCTTATATACTGTAGACAGGTGAGGTGCAGCAGTCGTAGGTTGTATCACAGTGGACAAATCCTCATGTGGAAGCAGGTCATGGAGTTGTTTTTGTGCTGCTACATCTCATCTTTTGTGCTTCTGATCTTGCGGTGACAGAGATATCAAGCAGAAAAGCTTCAGTAACATGGATACACAGGCAAAGGGTCATTATGGATGTCATTCTGCTGCCAGAGTGTGTCAGTTTGAAGGGCAAGTTGATCATGGAGGTCTTCATCAAGGTATTCCTCAATTCAAATACCTTTTTCTTGGCTACTCTGCTTGTTTGGCTGGTCTAGCTTCTTCCTCATCATCACTTGACACATATGCATTCGGTATTAAGTACTCATCACCATTGTCAAGCAATTTCAGGCAATTCTGGTTTTGAGTCACTATCCTTAAAAACACATATATTTGAATTTCTTCTTGGAGGCAGCATCATAAAACAAGTCATCAGTCATCTGGAAGGACAATTAAAACATCCTGTACACACCCAAACTGTTATTGAATTTATATTTGCCTTATAAAAATAAATGTAAGTATATAATTATTGAAATTTACTTTAAATTTAAAAGTGAATATAGGAAAGAGTAAGGTGGTGAGGGTAACAAATAAATTAGATAACGAAAGATTGGATATCAGATTGGAGGGAAAGAGGGTGGAGGAGGTGAATGTGTTCAGATATTTGGGAGTGGACGTGTCAACAGATGGGTCTATGAAAGATGAGATGAATCATAGAACTGACGAGGGGAAAAGGGTGAGTGGTGCACTGAGGAGTCTGTGAAGACAAAGAACTTAATCCATGAAAGCAAAGAGGGGACTGTGTGAGAGTATAGTTATACCAACGCTCTAATATGGGTGTGAAACATGGGTGATGAATGTTGCAACAAAGAGAAGGCTGGAGGCAGTGGCGATGTCATGTCTGAGGGCAATGTGTGGTGTGAATATAATGCAGAGAATTTGTAGTTTGGAAATTAGGAGGAAGTGCGGGATTACCAAAACTATTATCCAGAGGGCTGAGGAGGGGTTGTTGAGGTGGTTTGGACATGTAGAGAGGTTGGATCAAAATAGAATGACTTCAAGAGAGTATAAATCTTTAGTGGAAGGAAGGTGGGGTAGAGGTCGGCCTAGGAAAGGTTGGAGGGAGGGGGTAAAGGTGGTTTTGTGTGTGAGGGGCTTGGACTTCCAGCAAGCATGCATGAGCATGTTAGATAGGAGTGAATGGAGACAAATAGTTTTTAGGACTTGACGTGCTGTTGGAGTGTAAGCAAAGTAACATTTATGAAGGGATTCAGGAAAACTGGCAGGCCAGACTTGAGTCCTGGAGATGGGAAGTACAGTGTCTGCACTCTGAAGGAAGGGTGTTCATGTTACAGTTTTATAACTGTAGTGTAAGCGCGCCTCTGGCAAGACAGTGATGGAGTGAATGATTAAAGTTTTTCTTTTTCAGGCCGCCCTTCCTTGGTGGGAGATGGCTGTTGCACTAATAAATAAAGTAAATATTTATTGAAATTACTACTTTTATCCTTAGTGGGCACGCCAATAAATTTGTTGGCGTTTTTCCTTGTAGTTTTTTCCATTGCACAGTACAGTCATATTATGCCTCAGACAAACTTTAGTTGTATATCAAAATATACCTAACCCATTCATTTATACATTAGAAACAAAAGCATTTTAGACTGGGTATAACATGAGAAAAACTGCTGTGGACGACAGTAAGTGCAAAGTATTTGCAATTTTTTTTCTCTCGACCAATGGGAAGTGAGCAGATGCCACTGCCACTTAGCTGGCGTGACTCAAAGAAGGCCTGTGATTGGTCAGAACTAGATAAAGGGCAGCCACAGATGCACTGGGAGGGAAGACTTGCAAAAAACACTCTGAGGCCAATAAATTTCTGGGCCTGCCTGGTAAATGGTGATTTCTAATACAGTGTTAATACTGCATGTATTTCATTATCAAGATGCAGTCTTTCTTGTTTATTGCCTGGTCAACCAGATTATTGGTGCTAGCAGCAGACAGCAGAAGGTGTACATAACCATCATAGCAGACAGCGGCAGGTGTACATAACCATCACAGCAGACAGCAGTAGGTGTCCATAACCATCACAGCAGATAGCAGTAGGTGTACATAACCATCACAACAGACAGCACCACGTACACATAACCATCACAGCAGACAGCACCACATACACATAACCATCACAGCAGACAGCACCACATACACATAACCATCACAGCAGACAACAGCAGGTACACATACTATCACATCAGACAGTAGCAAGTATACATAATCCATCACAGCAGACAGCAGGAAGTACACATAATCCATCACATCAGACAGCAGCAGGTACACATAATCCATCACAGTAGACAGCACCAGGTACACATAATCCATCACAACAACATGTACACATACTATGACAGCAGACAGCAGCAAGTATACGTAATCCATCACAGCAGACAACAACAGATACACATACTATCACATCAGACAGTAGCAAGTATACATAATCCATCACAGCAGACAACAGGAGATACACATAATCCATCACAGCAGACAGCAGCAGGTACACATAATCCATCACAGCAGACAGCAACAGGTACACACAACCATCACAGCAGACAGCAGCAGCAGGTACACACAACCATCACAGCAGATATCTCCTGCCATCAACATAGCCGTGAACACTGAGCGATATTCTAGATGTAAGAACACAAGTGATGTGAACACTGCCTTCATATTTCTCATGTTTTAAAAATTATCATTATCCACTCTCACATTATTCTGAGCTTTGCTACATTTGCCTTATTGTATTCTCTCACTGGCAGATCCGCTGACATATTTATTCCTAATTATTTTACCGGTTCTTTATGTTCTGTGAGATGTTCTGTAAACTTTAAGTCTCCTCGAGAATGTTACTGAGAGCCTCCGTTTTCTGAGTTCCCGCGTCTTCTGCCAGTGTTGTGGTTCCCGCGTCTTCTGCCAGTGTTGTGGTTCCCGCGTCTTTTGCCAGTGTTGTGGTTCCCGCGTCTTCTGCCAGTGTTGTGGTACCCGCGTCTTCTGTCAAAATTTACGTTTTCAGGAAAAACAAGTTACTACTACAACAACAAATAAAACACCAATAGCAACAACAAAAAAGACAATAATTACAAAAATAACTATACTAAAAACTGAAACAGTTACAGCAACTTCAACAGTAACTAAAACAAGTACGATAACAATAACTACAATAATAGTATAAAAATGTAACTACAATACTACAAAAATACCTACAAAATATAAATAATAAAAAAATATGGAGACCAACAAGAACACCAGCAACAGCAGCACTAACAATACAACAAGAACACCAGCAACAGCAGCACTAACAATACAACAAGAACACCAGCAACAGGAGCAACAACAGTACAAGAAGACACACCAGCAACAACAGCACTAACAATACAACAAGAACACCAGCAACAGCAGCACTAACAATACAACAAGAACACCAGCAACAGGAGCAACAACAGTACAAGAAGAACACCAGCAACAGCAGCACTAACAATACAACAAGAACACCAGCAACAGGAGCAACAACAGTACAAGAAGAACACCAGCAACAGCAGCACTAACAATACAACAAGAACACCAGCAACAGGAGCAACAACAGTACAAGAAGAACACCAGCAACAGGAGCAACAACAATACAACAAGAAACACATACAACAGCAACAAAAAAATGCAAGAACACGAGCAACAATACAACAAGAACGCATGCAACAAGAGTAACAACAATACAACAAGAACACGTGCAATAACAGTACAAGAACACATGCAACAATACAAGAACACATGCAACAAGAACAAGAACACATGCAACAGGAGCAACAACAATACAACAAGAACACATGCAACAGCAGCACAAGAACACATGCAACAGGGGCAACAGTAATGCAACAAAAACACATGCAACAACAGCAACACTAATACAAGAACATATGCAACAGCATCAACAACAATACAACAAGAACACATGCAGCAGCTTATACTTATACTTGTTATTTTCTAACTGCTTATACTTGTTATTTTCTAACTCTTCTTATACTTATGTTCTAACTCTGCTTATACTTGTTATTTTCTAACTCTTCTTATACTTTTTTTCTAACTCTGCTTGTACTTATGTTCTAACTCTGCTTATACTTGTTATATTCTAACTGCTTATACTTGTTATGTTCTAACTCTGCTTATGCTTGTTACGTTCTAACTCTGCTTATACTTGTTATATTCTAACTCTGCTTATACTTGTTATGTTCTAACTCTGCTTATGCTTGTTACGTTCTAACTCTGCTTATACTTGTTATATTCTAACTGCTTATACTTGTTATGTTCTAACTCTGCTTATACTTGTTATGTTCTAACTCTGCTTATACTTGTTATATTCTAACTCTGCTTATACTTATGTTCTAACTCTGCTTATACTTGTTATTTTCTAACTCTTCTTATACTTTTTTTCTAACTTGCTTTTTTTTTTATGTTCTAAAACCCGCTTATAAATTTTTATTCTAAATCTGCTTATACTTTTTTTTTTTCTAACTCTTTTTATACTTTTTTCTAACTTGCTTGTATTTTTTAGTTCTAAATCTGTTATACTTGTTAGTCTAAACTTGCTTATACTTGTTATGTTTTTAACTTCTTATACTTGTGATGTTCTAACCTGCTTATACTTTTTTTCTAACTCTGCTTGTACTTGTTTTTCTAACCTGTTATATTATTTCTAACTCTGTTTTACTGTTATGTTTTTAACTCGCTATACTTTTTTATATTTTTTTATTTTCACTTGGCGATTTCCCCAAGGCAGGGTGGCCCGAAAAAGAAAAACTTTCACCACATTCATCCCTTTTGTTTTCCGAAGGGTGCTTTTCCTCAGTTTTTAAAATGCAACATTAAACCCTCCTTTAAAAGTCAGCACTGTACTTCCATCTCCAGGATCAAGTCGGTGCCGGTTTCCCTGAATCCCCCTTTTAAAGTTACTTTGTACACTCCAAAAGCACGTCAAGTATTAAAAACCTTTTTCCCCATTCACCCTTTTCAAACAGCTCACGCATGCCCGCTGGAAGTCCAAGCCCCTCGCACACAAAACCTCCTTTACCCCCTCCCTCCAACTGTTCCTAGGCCGACCCCTACCCCGCCTTCCTTCCACTACAGACTGATACACTCTTGAAGTCATTCTGTTTCACTCCATTCTCTCTACATGTCCGAACCACCTCAACAACCCTCCTCAGCCCTCTGGACAACAGTTTTGGTAATCCCGCACCTCCTCCTATCTTCCAAAGTACGAATTCTCTGCATTATATTCACACCACACATTGCCCTCAGACATGACATCTCCACTGCCTCCAGCCTTCTCCTCGCTGCAATATTCATCACCCATGCTTCACACCCATATAAGAGCGTTGGTAAAACTATACTCTCATGCATTCCCCTCTTTGCCTCCAAAGACAAAGTTCTTTGTCTCCACAGACTCCTAAGTGCACCACTCACCCTTTTCCCCTCATCAGTTCTATGATTCACCTCATCTTTCATAGACCCATCCGCTGACACGTCCACTCCCAAATATCTGAATACATTCACCTCCTCCATACTCTCTCCCTCCAATCTTATATCCAATCTTTCATCACCTAATCTTTTTGTTATCCTCATAACCTTACTCTTTCCTGTATTCACTGTTAATTTTTCTTCTTTTGCATACCCTACCAAATTCATCCACCAATCTCTGCAACTTCTCTTCAGAATCTCCCAAGAGCACAGTGTCATCAGCAAAGAGCAGCTGTGACAACTCCACTTTGTGTGAATTCTTTATCTTTTAAAATCCACGCCTCTTGCCAAGACCTCGCATTTTTCTTCTCTTACAACCCCATCTATAAATATATTAAAACAACCACGGTGGGCCCTCAACATCCTTGTCAAGGCCCACTTTTACTGGGAAATAATTTCCCCCTTTCCTACATACTCTAACTTGAGCCTCACTATCCTCGTAAAACTCTTCACTGCTTTCAGTAACCTACCCCCCCTACACCATACACCTCACATCGCCACATTGCCCCCCCATCCAACCCCCTCATACGCCTTTTCCAAATCCATAAATGCCAAAAAAGACCTGCTTATACTTTGTTTAACCGCTTTACTTATTCTAACTTGCTTATATATGTTCTAACCTGCTTTTTTTATGTTCAACTCTGCTTATACTTTTGTTTAACTCTGCTTTTACTTATTTTAACTCTGCTTATGCTTGTTATGTTCAACTCTGCTTATACTTAGTTCTAACTTGTTATATTTGTTCTAACTTGCTTATATTATGTTCTAATCTGTTTTGTTTGTTCTAATCGTTATACTTATGTTCTAACTCTGCTTATTCTTTGTTCTAACTGTTAACTTTGTTCTAACTCTGTTATACTTTGTTTAACTTGTTATACATTTCAACCTGCTTATGTTGTTTGTTTTAACTTGTTATACTTATGTTCTAAAACCGCTTTACTTATGTTCTAATTGCTTTTTACTTATGTTCAAAATCTGTTATACTTTTTCTAACTTGCTTATGCTTTTTTGTTCTAACCGCTTATACTTATGTTCTAATTGCTTTTACTTTTGTTTTAACTCTGCTTATACTTTTTGTTCTAACTCTGCTTAGCTTTTTTATGTTTTAAAATCTGCTTATACTTATGTTCTAACTTGCTTTATTATGTTCTAAAAACCCGCTTAACTTTGTTCAAATTGTTATACTTTTGTTCTAACTCTGCTTATGCTTGTTATGTTCTAACTCTGCTTATACTTATGTTCTAACTCTGCTTATACTTATGTTCTAACTCTGCTTATACTTATGTTCTAACTCTGCTTATGCTTGTTATGTTCTAACTCTGCTTATACTTATGTTCTAACTCTGCTTATACTTATGTTCTAACTCTGCTTATACTTATGTTCTAACTCTGCTTATACTTATGTTCTAACTCTGCTTATACTTATGTTCTAACTCTGCTTATGCTTATTTTTCTAACTCTGCTTATACTTATGTTCAAACTTGCTTTACTTATGTTCTAACTCTGCTTAACTTATCTCTAACTGTTTACTTATGTTCTAACTCTGTTTATACTTATGTTCTAACTGCTTATACTTATGTTCTAACTCTGCTTATACTTATGTTCTAACTGCTTATACTTGTGTTCTAACTCTGCTTATACTTGTTATGTTCTAACTCTGCTTATACTTGTTATGTACTAACTCTGCTTATACTTGTTATGTTCTAACTCTGCTTATACTTATGTTCAAACTCTGCTTATACTTGTTATGTTCTAACTGCTTATACTTGTTATGTTCTAACTCTGTTACTTGTTATTTCAACTCTTCTTATACTTGTACGTTAAACTTGCTTATACTTGTTATGTTCTAACTCTGCCTATACTTGTTATGTTCTAACTCTGCTTATACTTATGTTCAAACTGTGGTGTTGCTGCTGCAACATCACGAACACAAGTGTTTGTGGTGTCTCACTCGTTCAGCAGCAACATCTCTTGTTATGCTTCAGCAGCAACGTAATTATAGACTCCATGTCTCACTGGCATCGTTTCTCCGTGGGCGAGATGTGCTGGTGGGAAGATACTCAGAGACTAAGGTTATATAAGTCTGGTATACCTGGATGACTGAGGTAGAGGAGGCTGGTGTTATATAACTCTGGTATACCTTCCTGGATGACTGAGGTAGAGGAGGCTGGTGTTATATAACTCTGGTATACCTTCCTGGATGACTGAGGTAGAGGAGGCTGGTGTTATATAACTCTGGTATACTTCTGATGACAGTGTAGAGGAGGTGGTGTTAAAATAACTCTGGTATACCTTCCTGGATGACTGGGTGAGGAGGCTGGTGTTATATACTCTGGTATACCTTCCGGATGACTGAGGAAAGAGGAGGCTGGGGTTATTAACTTGGTATACCTTTGGAGGGACTGAGGTAGAGGAAGGCTGGTGTATATAATTGGTATACCTTCCTGGAGACTGAGGTAGAGGAGGCTGGTGTTATATAACTCTGGTATACCTTCCTGGATGACTGAGGTAGAGGAGGCTGGTGTTATATAACTCTGGTATACCTTCCTGGATGACTGGGGTAGGGGAGGCTGGTGTTATATACTCTGGTATATTCTGGTGCTGAGGTAGAGGAGGGCTGGTGTTATAAACTCTGGTATCTTCGATGACTGAGGTAGAGGGCTGGTTTTATATAACTCTGGTATACTTCTGGATGAGGGGGTAGAGGATGCTGGTGTTATATAACTCTGGTACCTTCTGGATGACTGAGTAGGGCTGGTGTTATAAACCTGGTATACCTTCTGGTGACTGAGGTAGAGGAGCTGGTGGTTATAAAACTCGGGTATACCTTCCTGGGACTGAGGTAGAGGAGGTGGTGTTATTAACTCTGGTATACCTTCTGGATGACTGAGGTAGAGGAAGCTGGTGTTATAAACTCTGGTATACCTCTTGGATGACTGAGGTAGAGGAGGCTGGTGTTATAACCTGGTATACCTTCTGAATGACTGAGGTAGAGGAGGCTGGTTGTTAATAACTCTGGTAACCTTCCTGGATGACTGAGGTAGAGGAGGCTGGGTTATAATAATGGTTACTTCCTGGATGACTGAGGTAGAGGGGTGGTGTTAATAACTCTGGTATACCTTCTGATGGATGAGGTAGGGGAGGGTGGGTGGGTAAGTAGGTAGGGGGGTGGGTAAAGGGGTGGGTAGGTGGCGGCTAAGTGGGTGGTAGTGGTCTGGTAAGTGGGTGTTGGGGGTAAGTTTGTGGTGGGTAGGTAGGTGGGCGGGTTGGTAGTTGGTGGGTAGGTAATTGGATGGTAGGTAGGTGGGTAAGTGGGGGGGTTGGGTAAGTGGGTAGGTAGGTGGGTGAGGGGTAGTCGGGTAAGTGGGTGGGCGGGTAAGTGGGGGACAAGTTGGTGGGTGGGTAAGTAGGTGGGCGGGTAATGGTGGGTGGGTAGGAGGTAATTGGGTGCGTAAACCAGTGGTTGGGTAGATGGGTAGGTGGGTGGGTAAGTTGGGTAGGTGGGTGGGTAAGTGGGTGGGTAGGTAAGTGGTGGGTGGGTAAGTGGGAGGGTGGGTAGGTGGGTGAGTGGTTAAATGGGTGGGTGGTGGTAAGTGGGTGGGTGGTTTGGTAAGTTGGGGTGGGTAAGTGGGAGGGTAGGTGGGTGGGTAAGTGGGAGGGTAGTGGGTGGGTGGGTAAGGGGGAGGGTAGGTGGGTGGGTGGTAAGTGGGAGGGTAGGTGGGTGGGTAAGTGGGAGGGTAGGTTTGGGGTGGGTGGTGGGTAAGTGGGAGGGTAGGTGGGTGGGTAAGTGGGAGGGTAGGTGGGTGGGTAAGTGGAGGGTAGGGGGGTGGTAAGTGGGAGGGTAGGTGGGTGGTAAGTGGGAGGGTAGGTGGGTGGGTAAGTGGGAGGGTAGGTGGGGGGTGGGTAAGTGGGAGGGTAGGGGGTGGGTAAGTGGGAGGGTAGGTGGGTGGGTGGGTAAGTGAAGGTAAATGTTAAAGGTTGGTGTCCTTGAAGAAGTTCAACCAGACTGAAGAAACAAGTTTTTGTCTTCTGTAGTTGTCAGCTGGTCTGTAAGCTTGACTGTCAGCTGGTCTGTCAGCTTGTCTGTCAGCTGGTCTGTCAGCTTGTCTGTCAGCTGGTCTTTAAGCTTGACTGTCAGCTGGTCTTTAAGCTTGACTGTCAGCTGGTCTGTGAGCTTGTCTGTCACTGGTCTTTAAACTTTACTGTCCTGGTTTTTAGCTTGACTGTCAGCTGGTCTGTGAGCTTGTCTGTCAGCTGGTCTTTAAGCTTGACTGTCAACTGGTCTGTAAGCTTGACTGTCAGCTGGTCTGTAAGCTTGACTGTCAGCTGGTCTGTAAGCTTGACTGTCAGCTGGTCTGTAAGCTTGACTGTCAGCTGGTCTGTAAGCTTGACTGTCAGCTGGTCTGTAAGCTTGACTGTCAGCTGGTCTTTAAGCTTGACTGTCAGCTGGTCTGTGAGCTTGTCTGTCAGCTGGTCTTTAAGCTTGACTGTCAACTGGTTTTTAAGCTTGACTGTCAGCTGGTCTGTGAGCTTGTCTGTCAGCTGGTCTGTGAGCTTGTCTGTCGGGTCTTTAAGCTTGACTGTCACTGGTCTTTAAGCTTGACTGTCAGCTGGTCTGTAAGCTTGACTGTCAGCTGGTCTGTAAGCTTGACTGTCAGCTGGTCTGTAAGCTTGACCTGTCAGCTGGTATTTAAGCTTGACCTGTCAGCTGGTATTTAAGCTTGACTGTCAGCTGGTCTTTAAGCTTGACTGTCAGCTGGTCTGTAAGCTTGACTGTACTGTATTAAGCTTGACCTGTCAGCTGGTATTTAAGCTTGACTGTCAGCTGGTCTTTAAGCTTGACTGTCAGCTGGTCTTTATTAAGCTTGACTGTCAGCTGGTCTTTATTAAGCTTGACTGTCAGCTGGTCTGTAAGTTTGACTGTCAGCTGGTCTTTAAGCTTGACTCAGCTGGTCTTTAAGCTTGACTGTCAGCTGGTCTTTAAGCTTGACTGTCAGCTGGTCTGTAAGCTTGACTGTCAGCTGGTCTTTAAGCTTGACTCTCAACTGGTCTTTAAGCTTGACTGTCAGCTGGTCTTTATTAAGCTTGACTGTCAGCTGGTCTTTATTAAGCTTGACTGTCGGCTGGTCTGTAAGCTTGACTGTCAGCTGGTCTGTAAGCTTGACTGTCAGCTGGTCTGTAAGCTTGACTGTCAGCTGGTCTTTAAGCTTGACTGTCAGCTGGTCTGTAAGCTTGACTGTCAGCTGGTCTGTAAGCTTGACTGTCACTGGTCTGTAAGCATGACTGTCAGCTGGTATTTAAGCTTGACCTGTCAGCTGGTATTTAAGCTTGACTGTCAGCTGGTCTTTAAGCTTGACTGTCAGCTGGTCTGTAAGCTTGACTGTTAGCTGGTATTTAAGCTTGACCTGTCAGCTGGTATTTAAGCTTGACTGTCAGCTGGTCTTTAAGCTTGACTGTCAGCTGGTCTTTATTAAGCTTGACTGTCAGCTTGTCTTTATTAAGATTGACTGTCAGCTGGTCTGTAAGTTTGACTGTCAGCTGGTCTGTAAGCTTGACTCAGCTGGTCTTTAAGCTTGACTGTCAGCTGGTCTTTAAGCTTGACTGTCAGCTGGTCTGTAAGCTTGACTGTCAGCTGGTATTTAAGCTTGACTGTCAGCTGGTCTTTAAGCTTGACTGTCAGCTGGTCTGTGAGCTTGTCTGTCAGCTGGTCTTTAAGCGTGACTGTCAACTGGTCTTAAAGCTTGACTGTCAGCTGGTCTGTGAGCTTGTCTGTCAGCTGGTCTTTAAGCTTGACTGTCAACTGGTCTTTAAGCTTGACTGTCAGCTGGTCTTTATTAAGCTTGACTGTCAGCTGGTCTGTAAGCTTGACTGTCAGCTGGTCTGTAAGCTTGACTGTCAGCTGGTCTTTAAGCTTGACTGTCAGCTGGTCTGTAAGCTTGACTGTCAGCTGGTCTGTAATCTTGACTGTCAGCTGGTCTGTAATCTTGACTGTCAGCTGGTCTGTAAGCTTGACTGTCAGCTGGGATGTAAGCTTGACTGTCAGCTGGTCTGTAAGCTTGACTGTCAGCTTTGGTCTGTAAGCTTGACTGTCAGCTGGTCTGTAAGCTTGACTGTCAGCTGGTCTGTAAGCTTGACTGTCAGCTGGTCTGTAAGCTTGACTGTCAGCTGGTCTTTAAGGTTGGCAGCTGGTCTGTAAGCTTGACTGTCAGCTGGTCTTTAAGCTTGACTGTCAGCTGGTCTGTAAGATTGACTGTCAGCTGGTCTGTAAGCTTGACTGTCAGTTGGACCGTACACTGGTTTGTAAGACTCTCAGCTGGACTGTCAATTTGACTGTCAGCTGGACTATCAGCTGGACTGTCAGCTGTTGTACACGCACTGTTGTACAGGCCGTTGTACAGGACCTGTTGTACAGGTACTGTTGTACAGGCCGTTGTACAGGACCTGTTGTACAGGCCGTTGTACAGAACCTGTTGTACAGGCCGTTGTACAGAACCTGTTGTACAGGTACTGTTGTACAGGTACTGTTTCTAGACGGCTTTGGATGTGTACATTTCATCCTTGTTAGTGTGTACGTGTATGTTAACTTTTTTGTGTACATGCATATCACGTCTGTCGCCATGGTCTGTACACGTGTGCATGCTTGTACACCTTGATATATGTACGTGTGTGCGGGTGTACATTGTGTACGTGTGTGTTGTGTACATTTTGTATGTGTGTTGGTGCACATGCGTACATATGTGGGGGAGTATCTTGGCGTGTGTGTGTGTGTATATCTTATATACGTATAAGTTAACATCCTGGTGTGAGTACTTGTGTGTGGGTGTACATCCTGGTATGTGTACATGTGTACATGGAAAGATCCTGGAGGATAGTGCAACATTGTTGCCAAACACGGAACACTGGTGTTCCTGGTTACTTAATGGAGCAGTAGCTCTAGTTATACCGTGTATGTGTGTGTGTGTGTGTGTGTGTGTGTGTGTGTGTGTGTGTGTGTGTGTGTGAGTGTGTGTGTGTGTGTGTGTGTGTGTGTGTGTGTGAGTGTGTGTGTGTGTGTGTGTGTGTGTGTGTGTGTGTGAGTGTGTGTGTGTTGTGTGTGTGTGTGTGTGCGTGCGTGTGTGTGTGCGTGCGTGTGTGTGTGTGTGTGTGTGTGTGTGTGTGTGTGTGTGTGTGTGTGTGTGTGTGTGTGAGTGTGTGTGTGTGTGGTGTGTGTGTGTGTGTGTGTGTGTGTGCGTGCGTGTGTGTGCGTGCGTGTGTGTGTGTTGTGTGTGTGTGTGCGTGCGTGCGCGCGTGTGTGTGTGTGTGTGTGTGTGTGTGTGTGTGTGTGTGTGTGTGTGTGTGTGTGTGTGTACTCACCTAGTTGTACTCACCTAGTTGAGGTTGCGGGGGTCGAGTCCGAGCTCCTGGCCCCGCCTCTTCACTGATCGCTACTAGGTCACTCTCCCTGAGCCGTGAGCTTTATCATACCTCTGCTTAAAGCTATGTATGGATCCTGCCTCCACTACATCGCTTCCCAAACTATTCCACTTACTGACTACTCTGTGGCTGAAGAAATACTTCCTAACATCCCTGTGATTCATCTGTGTCTTCAGCTTCCAACTGTGTCCCCTTGTTACTGTGTCCAATCTCTGGAACATCCTGTCTTTGTCCACCTTGTCAATTCCTCTCAGTATTTTGTATGTCGTTATCATGTCCCCCCTATCTCTCCTGTGTGTGTGTGTGTGTGCGTGCGTGCGTGCGTGTGTACTCACCTAGTTGAGGTTGCGGGGTGTCGAGTCCGAGCTCCTGGCCCCGTGTGTGTGTGTGTGTGTATGTGTGTGTGTGTGTGTGTGTGTGTGTGTGTGTGTGTGTTGTGTGTATGTCGTGTGTGTTTGTTGTGACATGTGTATTAAACACGTACCACTATATATATATATATATATATATATATATATATATATATATATAATAATATATATATATATGGAGAGAGAGAGAGAGAGAGAGAGCGAGCGTAGATGGTACAAGAGAAAGTGTTACTGAATTGCTTAAAAACATGGCTGTGTGGCAACGAAGGAAAGATAGTCTGAGCCAAGAGATCACTGAATTAGAACAAAAACTCAGGATGTTCTGAAGAACATCCTGAAGAAGCACGAAGGAAACAAAAAGTCATCCAGGATATTGCAAGAAATCCGAAATATTTTTATTCACACGCAATGTGCAAGCTAAGAACTACCTGTATAACTGGACCAATATTGAGAGACTTGTAGTGACGATGAACAAGAAGGGAAGGAATTTCTAAAGGGACAGTATTAGTTGATGTTCACCAACCCACTAAATGACATCATAGTTGAGAATACAGAAACCTTCACTCTAGCAGCAGGTTGCGCAGACTAACATTAGTACTAGTCTCATAGAATTAGAAAAAGAAATGAAAAATATGCTCACTCAGCACCTGGATCAGATTAATAGAATTCCCTATTTATAAAAAGTGCAAAGTACCGCTAGCAAGAGCCTTAAGTATTCTTCGGATAAAGAGCCTAGAGCTAAGTGACACAACAGAGACCTTAAAGAGTACAGGTATAGCTCCTTTGCATGAGGTAGTAGAGCACTAGCTAAAAATTACACACCAGTAGCCCTAACTTCCCACATAAAAATCTTCGAAAGAGTGATGAGACTGCAGATTACAAATTTCATGGAACAGCACAATCTGCATAACCCAAACCAGTTCGGTTTTAGTTCTGGACGATCATGCCTGTCACAGCTGCTGAACCACTATGACAGAATTACTGACGTGTTAGAAAAAACAAAACACAGACGTAATATACACATATTTTGCAAAGGCGTTTTACAAATGTGATCATGGGGTGACTGCACGCAAAATGAGATGCACAGGCATTACGGGAAGGCAGCCAAATGAATTTTCGGGTTTCTAACACGCAGAACACAAAGAGTAATAGTAAACAGAGCCGTTCCCCAAGGCACTGTCCTGGTACCTCTACTGTTTCTTATCCTCACAGCAGACATAAATAAAAACACCAGTCACTACGGTACAAGACACTGAAAAATTGAAGGAAGATATAAGCAGTGTTTTCCAGTGGGCAGTGAAGAACAACTTGTCGTTCAGTGGTGGTAAGTTCCAGCTGCTGAGGTATGGAAAGAATGAACACTGTATACAAAACTTCGTCAAATAGAACGAAATGAACATGTGAAAGACTTGGGAATAGTTATGTCAGCTGACCTTTCTCTCAAAAACCATAAAAGAGAGGTCATGGCAGCAAGGAGGATGACGGGGCGGGTAATGCGAACTTTCAAAATAAGGAAAATAATGCCATTGACGACTCTTTTTAAATCACTAGTGCTCCCTCGTTAGGAATTTTGCTCAATGTTGATGACCCCTTTCAGGGCAGGAAAAAATAGAACTGGAAGAGATACAGAGATCATCTACTGCCCGCATAGAGCCAATAAAGTATTTAAATAATTAGGAACGTCTTAAACCCTTATATAAGTAGTCACTGCAGCGGAGGAGAGAATCATGATAATATATACCTGGAAAGTACTTGAGAACCTGGTCCTAAACCTGCACACTGCCATAACAACACTGGAGTGAGAGGTATAGATCTACACACTGCCATAACAACACTGGAGTGAGAGGTATAGATCTTCACACTGCCATAACAACACTGGAGTGAGAGGTATAGATCTACACACTGCCATAACAACACTGGAGTGAGAGGTATAGATCTACACACTGCCATAACAACACTGGAGTGAGAGGTATAGATCTACACACTGCCATAACAACACTGGAGTGAGAGGTATAGATCTACACACTGCCATAACAACACTGGAGTGAGAGGTATAGATCTACACACTGCCATAACAACACTGGAGTGAGAGGTATAGATCTACACACTGCCATAACAACACTGGAGTGAGAGATGTTGCAGAAGTGTAAAATAAACTCAGTGAAAAGGAGGGGTGCGGTGAACAAAATAAGGGAACGCTGTATCAATATCCGTGGTCCCAGACTGTTCAGCATCTTTCCAGAATATATCAGAAACACTGCTGGAACAAGTGTACAATATATCAAATGCTGCTGGAACAAGTGTACAATATATCAGAAGCACTGCTGGAACAAATATACAATATATCAAATGCTGCTGGAACAAGTGTACAATATATCACAAACACTGCTGGAACAAGTGTACAATATATCAAATGCTGCTGGGACAAGTGTACAATATATCAGAAGCACTGCTGGAACAAATGTACAATATATCAAATGCTGCTGGAACAAGTGTACAATATATCACAAACACTGCTGGAACAAGTGTACAATATATCACAAACACTGCTGGAACAAGTGTACAATATATCACAAACACTGCTGGAACAAGTGTACAATATATCACAAACACTGCTGGAACAAGTGTACAATATATCAAATGCTGCTGGAACAAGTGTACAATATATCACAAACACTGCTGGAACAAGTGTACAATATATCACAAACACTGCTGGAACAAGTGTACAATATATCACAAACACTGCTGGAACAAGTGTACAATATATCACAAACACTGCTGGAACAAGTGTACAATATATCACAAACACTGCTGGAACAAGTGTACAATATATAACAAACACTGCTGGAACAAGTGTACAATGTATAATACTGCTGGAACAAGTGTACAATATATCAAATGCTGCTGGAACAAGTGTACAATATATCACAAACACTGCTGGAACAAGTGTACAATATATCACAAACACTGCTGGAACAAGTGTACAATATATCACACTGCTGGAACAAGTGTACAATATATACAAACACTGCTGGAACAAGTGTACAATATATCACAAACACTGCTGGAACAAGTGTACAATATATCACACTGCTGGAACAAGTGTACAATATATCACAAACACTGCTGGAACAAGTGTACAATATATCACACTGCTGGAACAAGTGTACAATATATCACAAACACTGCTGGAACAAGTGTACAATATATCACAAACACTGCTGGAACAAGTGTACAATATATCACAAACACTGCTGGAACAAGTGTACAATATATCACAAACACTGCTGGAACAAGTGTACAATATATCACAAACACTGCTGGAACAAGTGTACAATATATCACAAACACTGCTGGAACACAAGTGTACAATATATCACACTGCTGGAACAAGTGTACAATATATCACAAACACTGCTGGAACAAGTGTACAATATATCACACTGCTGGAAACAAGTGTACAATATATCACAAACACTGCTGGAACAAGTGTACAATATATCACAAACACTGCTGGAACAAGTGTACAATATATAACACTGCTGGAACTAGTGTACAATATATCACAAACACTGCTGGAACAAGTGTACAATATATCACACTGCTGGAACAAGTGTACAATATATAACAAACACTGCTGGAACAAGTGTACAATATATCACAAACACTGCTGGAACAAGTGTACAATATATAACACTGCTGGAACAAGTGTAAAATATATAACAAACACTGCTGGAACAAGTGTACAATATATCACAAACACTGCTGGAACAAGTGTACAATATATCACAAACACTGCTGGAACAAGTGTACAATATATCACAAACACTGCTGGAACAAGTGTACAATATATCACAAACACTGCTGGAACAAGTGTACAATATATCACAAACACTGCTGGAACAAGTGTACAATATATCACAAACACTGCTGGAACAAGTGTACAATATATAACACTGCTGGAACAAGTGTACAATATATCACAAACACTGCTGGAACAAGTGTACAATATATCACACTGCTGGAACAAGTGTACAATATATCACAAACACTGCTGGAACAAGTGTA
Organism: Cherax quadricarinatus; assembly: GCF_026875155.1. Lineage (NCBI taxonomy): Eukaryota > Metazoa > Arthropoda > Malacostraca > Decapoda > Parastacidae > Cherax > Cherax quadricarinatus. The sequence continues at coordinate 22,589,908 of NC_069451.1, read as the reverse complement.
CAATATATCACACTGCTGGAACAAGTGTACAATATATCACAAACACTGCTGGAACAAGTGTACAATATATAACACTGCTGGAACAAGTGTACAAGTCTTCAAGAGGAAACTGGACAAGTATCATCACCAGGTGCCAGATCAAGCAGGCTGTGGTGGATATGTAGGTCAGCAGAACAGCAACAGCCTGGTTGACCACGCTAGCACCAGACAAGCCTGGCCCAGGGCCGGGCTCTGGGAACTCATCAAAGGGAGAAGTAAAAAAAACTAGTGTAAAAATATTGGAAGTGAGGGATACGGAGGAGGAAATTTGACAGTAATTACAGGAGTAATATACTGAGTGTATATTGTTGTATACTGAGTGTATATTGTTGTATACTGAGTGTATATTGTTGTATACTGAGTGTATATTGTTGTATACTGAGTGTATATTGTTGTATACTGAGTGTATATTGTTGTATACTGAGTGTATATTGTTGTATACTGAGTGTATATTGTTGTATACTGAGTGTATATTGTTGTATACTGAGTGTATATTGTATACTGAGTATATTGTTGTATGCTGAGTGTATATTGTTGTATACTGAGTGTATATTGTTGTATACTGAGTGTATATTGTTGTATACTGAGTGTATATTGTTGTATACTGAGTGTATATTGTTGTATACTGAGTGTATATTGTTGTATACTGAGTGTATATTGTTGTATACTGAGTGTATATTGTATACTGAGTGTATATTGTTGTATGCTGAGTGTATATTGTTGTATACTGAGTGTATATTGTATACTGAGTGTATATTGTTGTATACTGAGTGTATATTGTTGTATACTGAGTGTATATTGTTGTATACTGAGTGTATATTGTATACTGAGTGTATATTGTTGTATGCTGAGTGTATATTGTTGTATACTGAGTGTATATTGTTGTATACTGAGTGTATATTTTATACTGAGTGTATATTGTTGTATGCTGAGTGTATATTGTTGTATACTGAGTGTATATTGTTTGTATACTGAGTGTATATTGTTTGTATACTGAGTGTATATTGTTGTATACTGAGTGTATATTGTTGTATACTGAGTGTATATTGTTGTATACTGAGTGTATATTGTTGTATACTGAGTGTATATTGTTGTATACTGAGTGTATATTGTATACTGAGTGTATATTGTTGTATACTGAGTGTATATTGTTGTATACTGAGTGTATATTGTTGTATACTGAGTTTATATTGTTATATACTGAGTTTATATTGTTATATACTGAGTGTATATTGTTGTATACTGAGTGTATATTGTTGTATACTGAGTGTATATTGTTGTATACTGAGTGTATATTGTTGTATACGAGTGTATATTGTTGTATACTGAGTGTATATTGTTGTATACTGAGTGTATATTGTTGTATACTGAGTGTATATTGTTGTATACTGAGTGTATATTGTATACTGAGTATATTGTTGTATGCTGAGTGTATATTGTTGTATACTGAGTGTATATTGTTGTATACTGAGTGTATATTGTTGTATACTGAGTGTATATTGTTGTATACTGAGTGTATATTGTTGTATACTGAGTGTATATTGTTGTATACTGAGTGTATATTGTTGTATACTGAGTGTATATTGTATACTGAGTGTATATTGTTGTATGCTGAGTGTATATTGTTGTATACTGAGTGTATATTGTATACTGAGTGTATATTGTTGTATACTGAGTGTATATTGTTGTATACTGAGTGTATATTGTTTTTATACTGAGTGTATATTGTATACTGAGTGTATATTGTTGTATGCTGAGTGTATATTGTTGTATACTGAGTGTATATTGTTGTATACTGAGTGTATATTGTATACTGAGTGTATATTGTTGTATGCTGAGTGTATATTGTTGTATACTGAGTGTATATTGTTGTATACTGAGTGTATATTGTTGTATACTGAGTGTATATTGTTGTATACTGAGTGTATATTGTTGTATACTGAGTGTATATTGTTGTATACTGAGTGTATATTTTTTGTATACTGAGTGTATATTGTTGTATACTGAGTGTATATTGTATACTGAGTGTATATTGTTGTATACTGAGTGTATATTGTTGTATACTGAGTGTATATTGTTGTATACTGAGTTTATATTGTTATATACTGAGTTTATATTGTTATATACTGAGTGTATATTGTTGTATACTGAGTGTATATTGTTGTATACTGAGTGTATATTGTTGTATACTGAGTGTATATTGTTGTATACTGAGTGTATATTGTTGTATACTGAGTTTATATTGTTATATACTGAGTGTATATTGTATACTGAGTGTATATTGTTGTATACTGAGTGTATATTGTTGTATACTGAGTGTATATTCTTGTATACAGAACATATTCTTGTATGCTGAGTGTATTTTTGCATACTGAGTATATTCTTGTATACTGAATATATTCTTGTATGTTAAGTATATTCTTGTATATTGTGTGTATATTCTTGTTTTTTAATATATTTTTATACGAGTATATTCTTGTGAAAGAAAAGTATGCTCTTGTATACTAAGTATATTCTTGTGCTTTGAAAAGTATATTCGTGTATTCTAAAGTATATTCTTGTATACTGAGTGTACTGTACTCCAAGTGTATGTTATTGGTTACAAATAAGTGTTGTAGTCATGTTCCTAGTGTGTTTGGGAGTACTTTTTATTATTTGTTTGGATCGAGTGACAGCTCCTGGCCCCTCACCAGCTGCTCTTGAAGCTGTGCTTATATGTACTACATATACCACGATATATACACTACATACCTCTTAGTATATGCACTACATATACCTCAGTATATACTCTACATATACTCAATATATACACTACATATACCTCAATATATACACTACATATACCTCAATATATACACTACATATGCCTCAATATGTACACTACATATACCTTAATATATACACTACATATACCTCAATATATACACTACATATACCTCAATATATACACTACATATACCCCAGTAATAACTCTACATATACTCAATATATACACTACATATACCTCAATATATACACTACATATACCTCAATATATACACTACATATACCTCAATATATACACTACATATACCTCAATATATACACTACATATACGTCAATATATACACTACATATACCTCAATATATACACTACATATACCTCAATATATACACTACATATACCTCAATATATACACTACATATACCTCAGTATATACACTACATATACGTCAATATATACACTACATATACGTCAATATATACACTACATATACCTCAATATATACACTACATATACCTCAATATATACACTACATATACCTCAATATATACACTACATATACCTCAATATATACACTACATATACGTCAATATATACACTACATATACGTCAATATATACACTACATACACCTCAATATATACACTACATATACCTCAATATATACACTACATATACCTCAATATATACATACATATACGTCAATATATACACTACATATACGTCAATATATACACTACATACACCTCAATATATAACACTACATATACCTCAATATATACACTACATATACCTCAATATATACACTACATACACCTTAATGTATACACTACATATACCTTAATATATACACTACATATACCTCAGTATACTCAAGATATATTGTTGGCAACATTTACCTGTGGTAAGGCTGTCCTGCTGTACTGACCGAGTTGTGGTTGTGAGGGTCGAGCCATGGCTCCTGGCCTCACAGCTCACTTTATTGTAACTATCAAGATATTGTGTCCAACCAAAAGCAAAATGGTGCAAATTCTATGTCTGGGGCATCTGTAAGCATGGAATATCGGGGAAAACAAATGAAACGTAAGAACATAAGAGAACAGGAGCACTACAACAGGCCTGTTGGCCCATACTAGCCAGATCCTTCACAGATCCAACCCACTAACAGTATAAACGCTACCCAAACAATAATGGATTCAAATTAGACAAGTTTAGATTTAGAAAGGATATAGGAAAGTATTGGTTTGGAAATAGGGTAGTTGATGAGTGGAACAGTCTACCTAGTTGGGTTATTGAAGCTAAAACGTTGGGTAGTTTCAAATTTCGGTTAGATAAATACATGAGTGAGAGGTGTTGGATTTGAGTGAGACTTGCATAATGAGTAAATAGAATCATCAAAACTTATTTCTTGGGTAGCATTGTAAATTGATTTGGGCAAATATTTTGTTAGTGGGTAGGATTGTAAAGGACCTGCCTAGTATGGGCCAACAGGCGTGCTGCAGTGTTCCTCCTTTCTTATGTTCTTATGTGTAAAGGACTGTGTCGTTCTACCTCTTGCAAATTCTTTCCCCTTGAGATGTGCCACTCTTCAGTCCTTAAAAAACAAGGGACCAGGAGGTACACACCCCGTAAAACAAATCATAGTAGTTACAGTAATTACTACAGCGCCACCCCAAGTGATTTTTTTGTGGTAGGAAATTAAGAACATGGAAAGAAATAACAAAAATAGTTCACCTTGGATTTTGTGGTCCTGTGGGTTAGAGCGTCATGTGGTTTTCGCTCACCATGAGGCAGGTCAAAACAACATGGGTTCGAATCCTTGGCTAGTCGCAGTGTTCTTATTGATTCAATACCACTCGTTCGTGATTACAATAATATATTATATATATATATATATATATATATATATATATATATATATATATATATATAATATATATATATATATACACACTGGCTGATTCCCACTAAGGCAGGGTGGCCCGAAAAAGAAAAGATTTCACCATCATTCACTCCATCACTGTCTTGCCAGAAGGGTGCTTTACACTACAGTTTTTAAACTGCAACATTAACATCCCTCCTTCAGAGTGCAGGCACTGTACTTCCCATCTCCAGGACTCAAGTCCGGCCTGCCGGTTTCCCTGAATCCCTTCATAAATGTTACTTTGCTCACACTCCAACAGCACGTCAAGTATTAAAAACCATTTGTCTCCATTCACTTCTCTCAAACACACGCATGCCCGCTGGAAGTCCAAGCCCCTCGCACACAAAACCTCCTTTACCCCCTCCCTCCAACCTTTCCTAGGCCGACCCCTACCCCGCCTTCCTTCCACTACAGACTGATACACTCTTGAAGTCATTCTGTTTCGCTCCATTCTCTCTACATGTCCGAACCACCTCAACAACCCTTCCTCAGCCCTTGGGACAACAGTTTTGGCAATCCCGCACCTCCTCCTAACTTCCAAACTTCGAATTCTCTGCATTATATTCACACCACACATTGCCCTCAGATATGACATCTCCACTGCCTCCAGCCTTCTCCTCGCTGCAACATTCATCACCCATGCTTCACACCCATATAAGAGCGTTGGTAAAACTATACTCTCATACATTCCCCTCTTTGCCTCCAAGGACAAAATTCTGTCTCCACAGACTCCTAAGTGCACGGCTCACCCTTTTCCCCTCATCAATTCTATGATTCACCTCATCTTTCACAGACCCATCCGCTGACACGTCCACTCCCAAATATATGAATACATTCACCTCCTCCATACTCTCTCCCTATAATCTGATATCCAATCTTTCATCACCTAATCTTTTTGTTATCCTCATAACCTTACTCTTTCCTGTATTCACTTTTAATTTTCTTCTTTTACATACCCTACCAAATTCATTCACCAACCTCTGCAACTCCTCTTCAGAATCTTCCAAGAGCACAGTGTCATCAGCAAAGAGCAACTGTGACAACTCCCACTTTATGTGTGATTCTTTATCTTTTAACTCCAGGCCTCTTGCCAAGACCCTCGCATTTACTTCTCTTACAACCCCATCTATAAATATATTAAACAACCACAGTGACATCACACATCCTTGTCTAAGGCCTACTTTTACTGGGAAATAATCTCCCTCTTTCCTACATACTCTAACTTGAGCCTCACTATCCTCGTAAAAACTCTTCACTGCTTTCAGTAACCTACCGCCTACACCATACACCTGCAACATCTGCCACATTGCCCCCCTATCCACCCTGTCATATGCCTTTTCCAAATCCATAAATGCCACAAAAACCTCTTTAGCCTTATCTAAATACTGTTCACTTATGTGTTTCATTGTAAACACCTGGCCCACACACCCCCTACCTTTCCTAAAGCCTCCTTGTTCATCTGCTATCCTATTCTCCGTCTTACTCTTAATTCTTTCAATAATAACTCTACCATACACTTTACCAGGTTTACTCAACAGACTTATCCCCCTATAATTTTTGCACTCTCTTTTGTCCCCTTTGCCTTTATACAAAGGAACTATGCATGTTCTCTGCCATTCCCTAGGTACCTTACCCTCTTCCATACATTTATTAAATAGCACCAACCACTCCAAAACTATATCCTCACCTGCTTTTAACATTTCTATCTTTATCCCATCAATCCCAGCTGCCTTACCCCCTTTCATTTTACCTACTGCCTCACGAACTTCCCCCACACTCACAACTGGCTCTTCCTCACTCCTACAAGATGTTATTCCTCCTTGCCCTATACACGAAATCACAGCTTCCCTATCTTCATCAACATTTAACAATTCCTCAAAATATTCCCTCCATCTTCCCAATACCTCTAACTCTCCATTTAATAACTCTCTTCTCTCTACCCTGATGCTTCTTTTCCCCTTGTATCCCATCTACCTTTTACTCTCAGTGTAGCTACAACTAAAAAGTGATCTGATATATCTATGGCCCCTCTATAAACATGTACATCCTGAAGTCTACTCAACAGTCTTTTATCTACCAATACATAATCCAACAAACTACTGTCATTTCGCCCTACATCATATCTTGTATACTTATTTATCCTCTTTTTCTTAAAATATATATTACTTATAACTAAACCCCTTTCTATTCAAAGTTCAGTCAAAGGGTCCCATTATCATTTACACCTGGCACCCCAAATTTACCTACCACACCCTCTCTAAAAGTTTCTCCTACTTTAGCATTCAGGTCCCCTACCACAATTACTCTCTCACTTGGTTCAAAGGTTTCTATACATTCACTTAACATCTCCCAAAATCTCTCTCTCTCTCTCCTCTACATTCCTCTCTTCTCTGGGTGCATACACGCTTATTGTTACCCACTTTTCGCATCCAACCTTTACTTTAATTCACAAAATCCGAATTTACACATTCATATTCTCTTTTCTCCTTCCATAACTGATCCTTCAACATTATTGCTACCCCTTCCTTATCTCTAACTCTCTCAGATACTCCAGATTTAATCCCATTTATTTCCCCCCACTGAAACTCCCCTACCCCCTTCAGCTTTGTTTCGCTTAGGGCCAGGACATCCAACTTCTTTTCATTCATAACATCAGCAATCATCTGTTTCTTGTCATCCGCACTACATCCACACACATTCAAGCATCCCAGTTTTATAAAGTTTTTCCTCTTCTCTTTTTCAGTAAATGTTTACAGGAGAAGGGTCCCAAATCTGCACACAGAAATCACTCCCTACAAAAGTGAAAGACTGGGCAGGCGATGCAAAATGCCCCCAATTAAAAGTATGGGCGCCATTGGTACACTAAGGGAAAACACCATAAGTGTCCTGGGCCCAAGACTGTTCAACAGCCTCCCTTCAAGCATTAGGGGAATTGCCAATAAGCCCCTGGCTGCCTTCAAGAGAGAGCTGGACAGATACCTAAAGTCAGTGCCGGATCAGCCGGGCTGTGGCCCGTACGTTGGACTGCGTGCGGCCAGCAGCAACAGCCTAGTTGATCAGGCCCTGATCCATCGGGAGGCCTGGTCATGGACCGGGCCGCGGGGGCGTTGATCCCCGGAATAACCTCCAGGTAATCTCCAGGTATCCAGCCCATTGCTCCCGGTATTTTAGTCGCCTCATACGACACGCATGGCTTACGGAGGAAAGATTCTTTTCCACTTCCCCATGGACAATAGAAGAAATAAAGAAGAACAAGAGCTATTTAGAAAAAGGAGAAAAACCTAGATGTATGTATATATATATGCATGTCTCAAGAAATCGTAATGACACGATTGCAAATAAACCATACCCCCGGCCGGGATTGAACCCGCGGTCATAGAGTCTCAAAGCTCCAGCCCGTCGCGTTAGCCACTAGACCAGCTAGCCACAATAAGATTCATCCAACTAGGTATATTTCTACACCATAGGAAAGTTAGCACAGGCACCTCTGTGACCACAAATGCAAGTTTTTACAGACGAATCTCCAGCTAGCGTGGCCGTGACGAACTCTAGCTCAAGTCCCTTCACGGCCGGGGGTATGGTTTATTTGCAATCGTGTCATTACGATTTCTTGAGTCATGTTGACGGCAGTGAAGGGACTTGAGCTAGAGTTCGTCACGGCCACGCTAGCTGGAGATTCGTCTGTAAAAACTTGCATTTGTGGTCACAGAGGTGCCTGTGCTAACTTTCCTATGGTGTAGAAATATACCTAGTTGGATGAATCTTATTGTGGCTAGCTGGTCTAGTGGCTAACGCGACGGGCTGGAGCTTTGAGACTCTATGACCGGGGGTATGGTTTATATATGCATGTGCATGTCTGTGAAGTGTGACCAAAGTGTAAGTAGGAGTAGCAAGATATCCCTGTTATCTAGCGTGTTTATGAGACAGAAAAAGAAACCAGCAATCCTACCATCATGCAAAACAGTTACAGGTTTCTGTTTCACAGTCATCTGGCAGGACGGTAGTACTTCCCTGGGTGGCTGCTGTCTACCAACCTACTGTATAATATATATATATATATATATATATATATATATATAAAATATATATATATATATATATATATATATATATATATATATATATTTTTTTTTTTATTATCACACTGGCCGATTCCCACCAAGGCAGGGTGGCCCGAAAAAGAAAAACTTTCACCATCATTCACTCCATCACTGTCTTGCCAGAAGGGTGCTTTACACTACAGTTTTTAAACTGCAACATTAACACCCCTCCTTCAGAGTGCAGGCACTGTACTTCCCATCTCCAGGACTCAAGTCCGGCCTGCCGGTTTCCCTGAACCCCTTCATAAATGTTACTTTGCTCACACTATATAAAATATATATATATATATATATATATATATATATATATATATATATATATATATATATATATATATATATATATATATATATATATAATCTTTCAATACGCCGACCGTATCCCACCGAGGCGGGGTGGACCATCGAGGCGGGGTTGTCCACCGAGGCGGGGTGGACCACCGAGGCGGGGTGGACCACCGAGGCGGGGTGGTCGACTTCTCCTTTCCTTGATGTTCTGCTCTGCAAAGCTGACCACGAACTTCCCGTTTTAAAGTCTATCGAAAACCCACCAACCAAAATGATCTTCTCCACTTCTACTCTCACCACGACACCAAAACCAAACGTGGTGTGATTATAGGCTTCTTCCTACGTGCACTCAGAATCTGCAGCAATGAGTTTCTTGAAGAAGAATGCGCTATAATTGAACAAGTATTTTCTAAACTCCACTATCCTCGTCACTTTATCAGAGACTGCAGACGGCGAGCATTAAACATCTTCAACACACCCAGAGAAGACACTGCCGAGAAGAGATACATAGTCCTCCCCAACAACTCCATTGCCAAACTCGTTTCCAACATCTTTTCCAATACCTCATTCCAAGTATCTACCTCCACAACCACGACCATCAAGGACATTACCAGTGATAGACAAGCTTCCATCCTCTGCAGGGGTATACATAATCCCTTGTAATGACTGCAACAAATTATACGTGGGCGAAACATCAAGGACCTCCAAAAAACGTATTTCAGAACACCAGTACGCAAGCAGGTCTGACGACACAAGGGGAAAGCCTGCGTACAAACACCGTAATTCAAACAACCACTTGATAAACTACAGAAACTCAAGACTTATCGCCACAGAAGACAACACTCAATACCGAAGAATCCTGGAATCATCACTTATTTCTATATCCGACAACTTCAACCAGAATAGTGGCTTCTAAAAACATAGCTGAACCACTTGCCAAGAAACTTCTTCATCGCTATCCCACATAAGAACACAGGAATGGAAGAACACTGTAGAAGGTCTGCTCACAAACTTATTAAATCTCCTTTCCAAGCTACCCAAGATTTTAGACTTATAACCCCACTCGGTACATCATCAGATGCAGCATTCTCCACCTGACCTCAGCATTCTGAACCTGACTATAAATACTCGCTTCCCTTCCACCCCAGGTAGATCTGTTTGTGACTTGAAAAAGCCCACTGTGTGGGCGAAACGTAGTCAATGAAGGATCACATTATACTGCATATGTGTTTATATTTCTACCAGCCTACTACCACAGAACGGTAGTACCTCCCTGGGTGGTTGTTATCTACCAGCCTACTACCACAGAACGGTAGTACCTCCCTGGGTGGTTGTTATCTACCAGCCTACTATCACAGGACGGTAGTACCTCCCTGGGCGGTTATGTACCAGCCTACTATCACAGGACGGTAGTACCTCCCTGGGCGGTTATCTACCAGCCTACTATCACAGGATGGTAGTACCTCCCTGGGCGGTTATCTACCAGCCTGCTATCACAGGACGGTAGTACCTCCCTGGGTGTTTATCTACCAGCCTACTATCACAGGACGGTAGTACCTCCCTGGGTGTTTATTTTACCAGCCTACTACACAGGACGGTGTACCTCCCCGGGTGTTTATCTACAGCCTACTACACAGGACGGTAGTACCACCCTGGGGTTTTCTACCAGCCTACTATCACAGGACGGTAGTACCTCCCTGGGTGTTTATCTACCAGCCTACTATCACAGGACGGTAGTACCACCCTGGGTGTTTATCTACCAGCCTACTATCACAGGACGGTAGTACCTCCCTGGGTGTTTATCTACCACCTACTACACAGGACGGTTTGTACCTCCCCGGGTGTTTATCTACCCGCCTACTACACAGGACGGTAGTCCACCCTGGGTGTTTATCACCAGCCTACTATCACAAGGACGGTTAGTACCCCCTGGGTGTTTATCTACCAGCCTACTATCACAGGAGGGAAGTACCTCCCTGGGCGGTTGTTGTCTACCAGCCTACTATCACAAGACGGTAGTACCTCCCTGGGTTATCTACCAGCCTACTACCACAGAACGGTAGTACCTCCCTGGGTGGTTACTGTCTACCCGCCTACTACCACAGGACGGTAGTACCTCCCTGGGTGGTTGCTGTCTCTCAACCTTCTACCACAGAACGGTAGTACCACCCTGGGTGGTTACTGTCTACTAACCTACTACCACAGAATGGTAGTACCTCCCTAGGTTGTTGCTGTCTACCAGCCTACTACCACAGTACGGTAGTACCTCCCTGGGTGGTTAGTACCTACCAACCTACCACCACAGGACGGTAGTACCTCCCTGGGTGGTTGCTATCTACCAGCTTACTACCACAGAGCGGTAGTGCCTCCCTGGGTGGTTGCTATCTACCAGGCTACTACCACAGAACGGTAGTACCTCCTTGGGTGGTTGCTATCTACCAGCCTACTATCCCAGGACGGTAGTACCACCCTGGGTGGTTATCTACCAGCCTACTATCACAGGAAGGTAGTACCACCCTGGGTGGTTATGTACCAGCCTATTATCACAGGACGGTAGTACCATCCTGGGCGGTTGTTATCTACCAGCCTACTATCACAGGACGGTAGTACCACCCTGGGTGGTTATCTACCAGTCTACTATCACAGGACGGTAGTACCTCCCTGGGCTGTTGTTGTCTACCAGCCTACTATCACAGGATGGTAGTACCTCCCTGGGTGGTTATCTGCCAGCCTACTATCACAGGACGGTAGTACCTCCCTGGGTGGTTATCTGCCAGTCTACTATCACAGGACGGTAGTACCATCCTGGGCGGTTGTTATCTACCAGCCTACTATCACAGGACGGTAGTACCACCCTGGGTGGTTATCTACCAGCCTACTATCACAGGACGGTAGTACCTCCCTGGGTGGTTATGTACCACCTACTATCACAGGACGGTAGTACCTCCCTGGGTGGTTATCTACCAGCCTGCTATCACAGGACGGTAGTACCTCCCTGGGTGGTTGTTATCTACCAGCCTATCACAGGACGGTAGTACCTCCCTGGGTGGTTGCTGTCTACCAGGCTACTAACACAGGACTGTAGTACCTCCTTGGGTGGTTGGTATCTACCAGCCTACTATCACAGGACAGTAGTACCTCCCTGGGTGGTTATCTACCAGCCTACTACCACAGAACGGTAGTACCTCCCTGGGCGGTTTTCTATCTAACAGCCTACTACCACAGAACGGTAGTACCTCCCTGGGTGGTTACTGTCTACCAGCCTACTGCCACAGGACGGTAGTACCTCCCTGGGTGGTTGCTGTCTATCAACCTTCTACCACAGAACGGTAGTACCACCCTGGGTGGTTGCTGTCTACCAACCTACTACCACAGAACAGTAGTACCTCCCTGTTTGGTTACTGTCAACCAACCTACTTCCACAGAACGGTAGTACCTCCCTGGGTGGTTACTGTCTACCAACCTACTACCACAGGACGGTAGTATCTCCCTAGGTGGTTGCTGTCTACCAGCCTACTACCACAGTACGGTAGTACCTCCCTGGGTGGTTATTGTCGACCAACCTACCACCACAGGACGGTAGTACCTCCCTGGGTGGTTGCAATCTACCATCCTACTACCACAGAACGGTAGTGCCTCCCTGGGTGGTTGCTGTCTACCAGCCTACTACCACAGAACGGTGGTACCTCCCTGGGTGGTTGCTATCTAACAGACTACTACCACAGAACGGTATTACCTCCCTGGTTGGTTACTGTCTACCAAGCTACTACCACAGGACGGTAGTACCTCTTTGGGTGGTTGCTGTCTAGCAACCTACTACCACAGGACTGTAGTACCTTGCTGGGTGGTTGCTGTCTACTAGCCTACTACCTAGATTTATGTTCTGTATGTGTTTGTGTGTGTGTGTGTGTATGTATGTGTGTGTGTGTGTGTGTGTGTGTGTGTGTGTGTGTGTGTGTGTGTGTGTGTGTGTGTGTGTGTGTGTGTGTGTATTACTGTTCGTGGTATTGCGACAACCAGAATGGTGTGGGACTTGATGACTTCTGACCTGACCTTTCCCAGCTGGTTCTTACAGTGGGTTGTGGTTGTATTTGTGGCAGTGTCTTCCACTCTGCCACCAGTGTGGGTTAGAATAATGTCAACCAGGGTAGTGTGAACTAGGATAGTGTGGGTCAGGATAGTGTGAACCAGAATAGTGTGGGTCAGGATAGTCTGAACTATGGTGTGTGAACCAGGATAGTGTGAACTATGATAGTGTGGGTCAGGATAATGTGAACTATGATAGTGTTTGTCAAGATAGTGTGATGTATGATAGTGTGGGTCAGGATAGTATGGACTATGATAGTGTGAACATGGATGGTGTGGTTCAGGATAGTGTGGGATCAGGACAGTGTGGGTGAAGATAGTGTGTGATCAGGATAGTGTGCGATCAGGATAGTGTGCGATCAGGAAAATGTGGGGTCAGGATAGTATGGTTCAGGATATTGTGGGGTCAGGATAGTGTGGTTCAGGTTAGTGTGCGATCAGAATAGTGTGAACTATGATGAGCTAAGATTAATTGCAAGTGTAGGAAACATAGATATCATTGCTATAACAGAGACCTGGCTCAATCTGAAAGATAGAGAGATGCCCTCTGAATGTCACATACAGGGTTATAAATTATTCCACACTGACAGGGTCAACAGGAAGGGTGGTGGAGTAGCAATGTACATCAGAGACAGTTTAAATTTTTGTGTTAGACAAGATATAAAATTAGAAGCATCAGCCACTGAATCTGTTTGGTTACAGCTTCTCGAGGGCCGTGAAAAACTAATTTTGGGTGTGATTTACAGGGCCCCAAATCTTGATGGGGAGTGCGGTAAACTTCAATGGGATGAAATTCGTAAGGCCTCTACATACGAAAATGTTGTGATAATGGGAGATTTCAACTATAGACAGATAGGAGCAATTTGACAGGAAATTTAGAGTCAAGTGACTTTCTTGATACAATTCAGGATTGTTTTTTAAAACAGTTTGTGACAGAGCCAACTAGACGAAATAACCTGCGGATGATACTAGGATCTGCATGAGGCTGTCATCTGCTGAGGACGCGGTTAATCTCCAAGAAGATATAAACAAAGTTTTCCAATGGGCAACGGTAAACAATATGATGTTCAATGAGGACAAATTCCAACTACTCCGTTATGGAAAACTGGAGGAGATAATAACTAGAACAGAGTATACTACTGACTCCGGCCATACAATAGAGCGGAAAACTAATGTAAGGGACCTGGGAGTAGTAATGTCTGAGGATCTCACTTTCCAGGATCACAACAGTGCCACGATCGCATGTGCAAAGAAAATGATTGGATGGATAATGAGAACTTTCAGATCGAGAGATGCCAAGCCCATGATGATCCTTTTCAAATCACTTGTTCTCTCTAGGCTGGAATACTGCTGTACATTAACATCCCATTCAAAGCAGGTGAAATCGCAGATCTAGAGAGTGTACACAGATCCTTTACTGCATGTATAAGTTCTGTCAAGCACCTTAACTACTGGGAACGCTTGGAAGCACTTGACTTGTACTCGTTGGAACGCAGGAGGGAGAGATATATCATAATCTACACTTGAAAATCTTGGAAGGAATGGTCCCAAATCTGCACACAGAAATCAAATCCCTACGAAAGTAAAACGTGAATCATGACTGATTTTATTGTTGCTGACCTAGCTATTTCAAACACCCCTTCACTTTATGGTACTGTGGGCGGTCAGTCTTACGAGAGTGAGCAAGGAGGCAGGTCACGGCTGTTTGGGCGCTTCACACACTATCCGTAATATACGTACTATCAGCCTACGTGAGTATTTCTTACCCTATCCACGTGTTCGAACCCCACATGATAGGTGACCCTCACTGTCATCCAAGCTGAAAAGATAGACAGGTTACCCACTGCTTAAATAATCACTCTCCATGGCAGTGTACATTACTCAAAAGAAGTGGTGATTATTACAACAGTCAACCTAGAGCAAGACTGAAAGGACTAAGTTTATTATTGGTCAAAAGTGAAGCTTTTAACCAATAAATCCACTAGAATACAAGGCAGACATGTACTTACAGTAGTGTTGGGAGCTGTGAGTCGAGTGATTTACTGTTGACCAGAGCCCCACACGTCACCTTTGGGGGGGGGGGGGGAAGGGGGAGGGGAAGGGATAGAGGGAGCTAGACTGACCCTACGTTTACCAAGCAGCCGGCAATCAAACTATCACTTTCGGGGAGGGGAAGAAAGGCGGGAGCTTGACTTACCCTACCTTAACTAGTACCCGGGTAATGAAACTATCGTTACTATATCTCTACTCCTATCTATTGAACTTTTCCCTCACAAGGATTCTTTCAGGTATACAGAAGTAAGATCAGGGACAAGATAGGCCCACTCAAAAGTTACTCGGTCAGCTCACGGACAGTGAAAGGATATGTGTAGAATTTTTAACACATACTTCCTCTCAGTTTTTACACAGGAAGATATTAGCGATATTCCAGAAATAAATTATGTAGAACAGGATGTTAATAAACTATGCACGATTAGAATCACAAGTTACATGGTCCTTAGGCAAATTGATAAATTAAAACCTAACAAATCCCCAGGCCCTGATGAACTGTATGCAAGGGTTCTAAAAGAATGTAAAGAGGAGCTTTGCATACCTCTGGCTAATCTTTTCAATATATCACTACAAACTGGCATGGTGCCAGATAAGTGGAAAATGGCAATGTGATACCTATTTTCATAGCAGGTGACAGGTCCTTAGCTTCAAACTATAGACCAATAAGCCTAACCTCCATAGTGGGAAAATTTAGGGAAATCAATAATTGCTGAGGCAGTTCGTAGCCACCTTGAAAAGCACAAATTAATCACGAACCCAGCATGGTTTTTACAAAGGGGCGTTCCTGCCTTACAAATTTTAAATTAACTTTTTTCACTAAGGTATTTGAGGAGGTAGATCATGGTAATGAATATGATATTGTGTATATGGACTTCAGTAAGGCTTTTGACAGGGTCCCACATCAGAGACTATTGAGGAAAATTAAGGCACATGGAATAGGAGAAATTTTTTCCTGGATAGAGGCATGGTTGACAAATAGGCAGCAGAGGGTTGAATAAATGGGGAGAAATCAGAGTGGGGGAGCGTCACGAGAGGTGTTCCACAGGGGTCAGTGTTGGGCCCCCTGTTTTTCACAATATACATGAACGACATTGATGAGGGCATAAAGAGCGACATAAGCAAGTTTGCCGATGACACCAAAATAGGCCGTCAAATTCATTCTGACGAGGACATTAGAGCACTCCAGGAAGATTTGAATAGAATGATGCACTGGTCCGAGAAATGGCAGATGCAGTTTAATGTAGACAAATGCAAAGTTCTAAATGTTGGACAGGAAAATAGCCATGCCACATATAAACTAAATAATGTAGATCTTAATATTACGGATTGCGAAAAAGATTTAGGAGTTCTGGTTAGCAGTAATCTGAAACCAAGACAGCAGTGCATAAGTGTTCGCAGTAAAGCTAACAGAATCCTTGGCTTCATATCAAGAAGCATAAATAATAGGAGTCCTCAGGTTGTTCTTCAACTCTATATACCCTTGGTTAGGCCTCATTTAGATTATGCTGCACAGTTTTCGTCACCGTATTACAGAATGGATATAAATGCTCTGGAAAACATACAAAGGAGGATGACAAAGGTGATCCCATGTATCAGAAATCTTCTCTGTGAGAATGTCATGTAGGGGGGTAATGATTAGGGGAATATGGGGGTAAGTGGAGGGATTTAGTAGGTGTGGGACAGGCGAGGCAGTAGGAGGGATGAGTGCAGAGGTAGGTAGGTAATGTGAGGTCACTGGTGACTACACCTTCACCTCTCATTACTCTACCCGCCACACTACACTACTCACCCTCTCACTACTTTAACTAAACATAAATAAATGGAGAAATGAGTAAATAACAGGGACAGTGAATTACTATTCTACTCAAACACAGTTTATTATTAAGTCTTTGTACAATAATATATTGGGAACAGAACATTATTGTGGTTTAGATAAATGTGGTGGTACACATAAGCAGTGAGACAGGGAACACAATCAACTTGACCAAAGTGAATGTAACTTACAATATAGCACAGAGGGCAGTTCATCACAGGAACTAAGCCACAGGTCCCAAGACCTACACAGCACGAGTACTGCGCCAAGCCAGTACTCTGCCCACTGCCTCCAACAGTCTCCTCCAGAGACTTCAGCAGCCTTCTCCCGAGCCCTGCACCCCAGCAGCAGCTCCGCTCGAAGTCTCTGCTCAGGAGCTCTGCACCCCAGCAGCAGCTCCGCTCGAATCTGTGCTCAGGAGCTCTGCACCCCAGCAGCTGCTCCGCTCGAAATCTCTGCTCAGGCTATTCCTTGGGCTTTTATGGTGGTCCAAGCACCCTCCACAACCACGTGTACGACCTGACGCCTAGGTCTGACGCGTCAAGAACAAAAGACCTCAGACGTGGGCGTGGCTACAGACGTCTGCCAAGGCAAGGTGTGACCATATAATTGGTTAAATTAGGTCTCCCCAGAGACCTCACAAGCCCAGCTGAACTACATCACAAGAATAGACTGAGGCCCTGAATCTGCACTCTCTAGAAAGGCGTAAAGGCTTAAAATATCTAGCCTAGACAGGACTCGTAGCAATGGTTTTATGTTGGAAAAATTCAAATTCAGGAAGGATATAGGAAAGCACTGGTTTGGTAATAGAGTTGTGGATGAGTGGAACAAACTCTCAAGTGCAGTTATAGAGGCTAAAACGTTGTGTAGTTTTAAAAATGAGGTCAGTGGTCAGTACCTGAGGTCATTGGTCACCTGCGGTCCTACCTGCCTTAGCTCTTGGGAGTTAGCGTGGGCTGTTACCAAGCACCATGGCTTGTTGTAGTGTTTTAGAATCTCAGGTTCAAGTGTTGAAGAAGGAGATTCTACTTCTTCAGGAGGAAAAGAGGAGGCTGAAGCTTCGCATAGATGAGTTTGGGAGCGAGTGTGAGAAGGATTTAGCTGGTAAGGAAGGAATGGTCACCAGCAGTGATAGTGGCAGCTGCTCTAAGTGGCAAGTGGTTCACAGTTCAGGAAGAAGGAAGATGAGAGTTTATAGAGAAGATGTGAAGGTAGGAAATCGATTCTCTGTTCTCCAAGACGTGGGTACTTCAGTGGTTACTGAGGTTGAAGGTACCACTGATTCCCCTGCTAATCAAGGTAACAATATTTTAATAGCAGGCGATTCTCAGGTAAGATATATGGACCGTGCATTTTGTAACAGACAGAAAGGTCAGACAGAGTGTGTGTCTTCCTGGAGCTGGTGTTGGTGACATAGTCAGCAGGTTGGATAATGTTATGGCAGGTAATGGGATCAAGCCCATTATCTGTCTTAGTGCTGGGGGTAATGACATTGAGAAGGGCAGGAGAGAGGAACTGCTGGATAAGTACAGGTCAGCCATAGAAGTAGTTAGGTCTAAGGGAGGGATCCCATCATATGTAGCATCTTGCCTAGAAAGGAGTGGGCAATGAATGGATGTCTAGGGCAATTGGTATAAATTGCTGGCTAGACAGGTACGGCAAGGAACTTGCAATCCCATTCATTGATAACTGAGGGCCCATTCTTTGGCAAACGTGATATGTATGCAAGGGATGGGTTCATCTCTCTGGGGGTGGAGTTTGGGTTTCATTAGCCAATTCAATTGAGGGGTAATTGATGACTTGTCTAGGAATTTAAACTGATAGATTATAGAGGCATGGGTGTTTGTGGAAACAGTCAGGCTGCAACATTAGGGTTAGAAACAGCAGTTATTCCGGATACCTCAGGAAAATGTTTAAAAGACAATATTCAAAATAAAGTTGCTAGTAATGGCAAATCAATTGATCAACAAACAAAGAGGGATAGTAGAGGGCAACGAGTGACTAGCTCCCTTAAAGTTTACTATACAAATAGTTGGAGTCTAAGAAATAAATAGATGAGCTAAGATTACTTGCAAGTGTAGGTAATATAATATTATTGGTATAACAGAGACCTGGTTCAACCTGAAAGATAGAGAAATGCCTTCTGAATGCAACATACAGGGTTATAAACTATTCCACACTGACAGGGTCAACAGAAAGGGTGGTGGGGTGGCGATGTATGTCAGAGAAAATTTAAATTGTTGTCTTAGACATGATATAAGATTAGAGACATCGAACACAGAATCTGTTTGGCTACAGTTTCTCGAGGGACATGACAGATTAATTTTGGGTGTGATTTATAGGCCCCCAAACCTTGATAGGGAGTGCAGTAAGCTGTTATGGGACGAAATTCATAAGGCATCTAGATATGAAAATGTTGTTATAATGGGAGATTTTAACTTTAGACAAATTGATTAGAACAATATGACAGGAAATCTTGAGTCCAGTGACTTTCTTGATACAGTTCAGGATTGCTTTTTAGAACAGGTTGTGACAGAACCAACTAGAGGAAACAATCTGCTTGACTTGGTTCTTGCCAACAAAGATTCACTAATTAATAATCTTGAGGTTAATGATGAGCTTGGGGAAAGTGATCACAAATCACTTAGATTTAATATATCATGGAATTACCCAGATAACTGCAATCAAATCTGTCCCAGAGATTGCCGAAGCAATTCGTAGCCATCTTGACAGGCACAGATTGATTAATGAATCTCAACACTGTTTTATAAAAGGGCGTTCCTGTCTTACGAATTTACTAACTTTTTTCACTAAGGTGTTTGAGGAGGTAGATCATGGTAATGAATATGATAGGAAACTTAAGGCACACTGAATAGGAGGAGAAATTTTTTCCTGGGTAGAGGCATGCTGACAAATAGGCAGCAGAGAGTTTGCATAAATGGGGAGAAATCAGAATGGGGGGCCCCGTCACAAGCGGTGTTCCTCAGGGTCAGTGTTGGGCCCGTTGTTCACAATTTACATAAACGACATAGATGTGGAATAAATAGCGACATAAGCAAATTTGCTGATGACACCAAAATAGGCCGTCCAATTCATTCTAATGAGGACACTAGAGCACTCTAGGATGATTTGAATAGACTGATGCAATGGTCGGAGAAGTGGAGATGCAGTTTAATATTAAATGCAAAGTTCTAAATGTTGGACAGGTAAATAACCATGCCACATATAAACTAAATAATGTAGATCATAATACTACTGATTGCGAAAAGGATTTAGGAGTTCTGGTTAGCAGTAATCTAAAACCAAGACAACAGTGCATTAGTGTTCGCAATAAAGCTAACAGAATTCTTGGCTTCATATCTAGAAGTATAGATAATAGAAGTCCTCAGGTTGTTCTTCAACTCTATATATCTTTGGTTAGGCCTCATTTAGACTATGCTGCTCAGTTCTGGTCACCGTATTACAAAATGGATATAAATGCTCTGGAAAACGTACAGAGGAGGATGACAAAGATGATCCCATGTATCAGAAATGTTCCCTATGAAGATAGAATGAGGGCCCTGAATCTGCACTCTCTCGAAAGGCGTAGAATTAGGGGGGATATGATCGAGGTGTATAAATTGAAAACAGGAATAAATAAAGGGGATGTAAATAGCGTGCTGAAAATTTCCAGCCAAGACAGGACTCGCAGCAATGGTTTCAAGTTGGAAAAATTCAGATTCAGGAAGGATATAGGAAAGCACTGGTTTGGTAATAGAGTTGTGGATGAGTGGAACAAACTCCCGAGTACAGTTATTGAGGCTAAAACGTTGTGTAGTTTTAAAAATTGGTTAGATAAATGCATGAGTGGGTGTGAGTTGAACCTGACTAGCTTGTGCTGCTGGGTCTGGTGCAGTGCTCCATCCTTGAGTGGAGATGATCAGACTGGGTGGGTCATTGGGCTAATCCGGGGGAGGGACATGGGCCTGCTCCGCATGGGTCAGTAGGCCTGTTGCAGTGTTCCTTCTTTCTTATGTTCTTATGAGTTGGTGTGGGTGGGTGTGAGTTGGACCCGATTAGCTTGTGCTACTAGATCAGTTGCCGTGCTCCTTCCTTAAGTGAATGTGACCTGACCTGACTAGGTTGGGGCATTGGCTTAAGCCGGTAGGAGACTTGGACCTGCCTCGTATGAGCCAGTAGGCCTACTGCAGTGTTCCTTCTTTCTTATGTTTTTATGTTCTTATGATGTGTTAACCAGGACAGTGTGGTTCAGGATAGTGTGGGTCAGGATAGTGTGAACTATGAGAGTGTGGGTCAGGATAGTGTGAACTATGATAGTGTGGCTCAGGATAGTGTGAACTATGATAGTGTGGGTCAGGATAGTGTGAACTATGATAGTGTGAACTATGATAGTGTGGGTCAGGATAGTGTGGGATCAGGATAGTGTGGGATCAGGATAGTGTGGGGCAGTATAGTGTGGTTCAGGATAGTGTGGGATCAGGATAGTGTGGTTCAGGATAGTGTGGGGCAGTATAGTGTGGTTCAGGATAGTGTGGGATTAGGATAACATGAATTCAGGATAGTGTGGGGTCAGGATAGTGTAGGCCAGGATAGTGTAGGCCAGGATAGTGTAGGCCAGGATAGTGTAGGCCAGGATAGTGTGGGTCAGGATAGTGTGCGTTAAAATAGTGTTGGTTAGGATAGTATGCGTCAGGATGTGTGGGTCAGGATAGTTGGGGTCAGGATAGTGTGGGTGAGGATAGTGGGGGTCAGGATAGTGTGGGGTCAGGATAGTGCGGGTCAGGATATCGTGGTTCAGGATAGTGTGGGGTCAGGATAGTGTTGGTTCAGGATAGTGTGTGGTCAGGATAGTGTGGAGTCAGAATAGTGTGGGACAGGATAGTATGAATCAGGATAGTGTGGGTCAGTATAATGTTGGGTCATGATAGTGTCGGTCAGGATAGTGTGGGTCAGGATAGTGTGGTTCAGAATAGTGTGGGATCAGGATAACGTGGTTCAGGAGTGTGTGTTTCTGGATAGTGTGGGGTCAGGATAGTGTGGGATCAGGATAACATGGTTCAGGAGTGTGTGTTTCTGGATAGTGTGGGGTCAGGATAGTGTGGGTCAGGATAGTGTGGGATCAGGATAACGGTGTTCAGGATAGTGTGGTTGAGAATAGTGTAGTTGAGAATAGTGTGGGTCAGGATAGTGTTGGGTCAGGATATTTGTGGTTTAGGATAGTGTGGGATCAGGATAACGTGGTTCAGGATAGTGTGTTTCTGGATAGTGTGGGGTCAGGATAGTGTGGGTCAGGATAGTGTGGGATCAGGATAACGGTGTTCAGGATAGTGTGGTTGAGAATAGTGTAGTTGAGAATAGTGTGGGTCAGGATAGTGTTGGGTCAGGATAGTGTGGTTTAGGATAGTGTGGGTCAGGATAGTGTGGGATCAGGATAACGTGGTTCAGGATAGTGTGTGTCTGGATAGTGTGGGGTCAGGATAGTGTGGGTCAGGATAGGGTGGGTCAGGATAGTGTGGGTCAGGATAGTGTGGGTCAGGATAGTGTGGGCTAGGATAGTGTGGGCTAGGATAGTGTGGGATCAGGATAACGTGGTTCAGGAGTGTGTGTTTCTGGATAGTGTGGGGTCAGGATAGTGTGGGTCAGGATAGTGGGGATCAGGATAACGTGGTTCAGGATAGTGTGTTTCTGGATAGTGTGGGGTCAGGATAGTGTGGGTCAGGATATTGTGGGTCAGGATAGTGTGGTTCAGGATAGTGTGGTTCAGGATAGTGTGGGTCAGGATAGTTTGGGGTCAGGATAGTGTGGGTCAGGATAGTGTGGGTCAGGATAGTGTGGGTCAGGATAGTGTGGGCTAGGATAGTGTTGGTCAGGATAATGGGAGTCAGGATAGTGTTGGGTCAGGATAGTGTGAGTCAGGATAGGGCTGAATCAGGATAGTGTGGGGCCAGGATAGCGTGGGGTCTGGATAATGTGGGTCAGGATATCTTGGTATAGGATAGTGTGGGGTCAGGATTATGTGGGGTCATGATAGTGTTTACAGTGAAACATATAAGTGAACAGTATTTAGATAAGGCTAAAGAGGTCTTTGTGGCATTTATGGATTTGGAAAAGGCGTATGACAGGGTGGATAGGGGGGCAATGTGGCAGATGTTGCAAGTGTATGGTGTAGGAGGTAGGTTACTGAAAGCAGTGAAGAGTTTTTACGAGGATAGTGAGGCTCAAGTTAGAGTATGTAGGAAAGAGGGAAATTTTTTCCCAGTAAAAGTAGGCCTTAGACAAGGATGTGTGATGTCACCGTGGTTGTTTAATATATTTATAGATGGGGTTGTAAGAGAAGTAAATGCGAGGGTCTTGGCAAGAGGCGTGGAGTTAAAAGATAAAGAATCACACACAAAGTGGGAGTTGTCACAGCTGCTCTTTGCTGATGACACTGTGCTCTTGGGAGATTCTGAAGAGAAGCTGCAGAGATTGGTGGATGAATTTGGTAGGGTGTGCAAAAGAAGAAAATTAAAGGTGAATACAGGAAAGAGTAAGGTTATGAGGATAACAAAAAGATTAGGTGATGAAAGATTGAATATCAGATTGGAGGGGAGAGTATGGAGGAGGTGAACGTATTCAGATATTGGGAGTGGACGTGTCAGCGGATGGGTCTATGAAAGATGAGGTGAATCATAGAATTGATGAGGGAAAAAGAGTGAGTGGTGCACTTAGGAGTCTGTGGAGACAAAGAACTTTGTCCTTGGAGGCAAAGAGGGGAATGTATGAGAGTATAGTTTTACCAACGCTCTTATAGGGGTGTGAAGCGTGGGTGATGAATGTTGCAGCGAGGAGAAGGCTGGAGGCAGTGGAGATGTCATGTCTGAGGGCAATGTGTGGTGTGAATATAATGCAGAGAATTCGTATTTTGGAAGTTAGGAGGAGGTGCGGGATTACCAAAACTGTTGTCCAGAGGGCTGAGGAAGGTTGTTGAGGTGGTTCGGACATGTAGAGAGAATGGAGCGAAACAGAATGACTTCAAGAGTGTATCAGTCTGTAGTGGAAGGAAGGCGGGGTAGGGGTCGGCCTAGGAAGGTTGGAGGGAGGGGGTAAAGGAGGTTTTGTGTGCGAGGGGCTTGGACTTCCAGCAGGCATGCGTGAGCATGTTTGATAGGAGTGAATGGAGACAAATGGTTTTTAATACTTGACGTGCTGTTGGAGTGTGAGCAAAGTAACATTTATGAAGGGATTCAGGGAAACCGGCAGGCCGGACTTGAGTCCTGGAGATGGGAAGTACAGTGCCTGCACTCTGAAGGAGGGGTGTTAATGTTGCAGTTTAAAAACTGTAGTGTAAAGCACCCTTCTGGCAAGACAGTGATGGAGTGAATGATGGTGAAAGTTTTTCTTTTTCGGGCCACCCTGCCTTGGTGGGAATCGGCCAGTGTGATAATAAATAAAAATAATAAATAATGATAGTGTGGGGTCGGGATAGTGTGGGTCAGGATAGTGTGGGGGTCAGGGCAGTG
Organism: Cherax quadricarinatus; assembly: GCF_026875155.1. Lineage (NCBI taxonomy): Eukaryota > Metazoa > Arthropoda > Malacostraca > Decapoda > Parastacidae > Cherax > Cherax quadricarinatus. Next base: position 22,565,341 of record NC_069451.1, on the reverse strand, counting down.
TCTGTCAGGATAGTCTGGGGTCAGGATAGTGTGGGATCAGGATAGTCTGGGGTCAGGGTAGTGTGGGTCAGGATAGTCTGGGTCAGGATAGTCTGGGGTCAGGATAGTCTGGGGTCAGGGTAGTGTGGGTCAGGATAGTCTGGGGTCAGGGTAGTGTGGGTCAGGATAGTCTGGGGTCAGGATAGTCTGGGGTCAGGATAGTCTGGGGTCAGGGTAGTGTGGGTCAGGAGAGTGGGGGTCAGGAGAGTGGGGGTCAGTAGAGTGGGGTCAGGATAGTGTGGATCAGGATAGTGTGAGTCAGGATAATGTGGGTCAGGATAGTGGGGGTAAGGAGAGTGTGGTTCAGGATAGTGTGGGGTCAGGATAGTCTTGGATCAGGATAGTGTGGGTCAGGATAGTGTGGGTTCAGGATAGTGTGGGTCAGGATTACTGGTATCGTCCAGGATAGTGTGGGTCAGGATAACTGGTATCGTCCAGGATTGTGTGTTTCAGGATAACTGGTATCGTCCAGGATTGTGTGTTTCAGGATAACTGGTATCGTCCAGGATTGTGTGTTTCAGGATAACTGGTATCGCCCAGGATAGTGTGGGTTAGGATAAGTGGTGTCGCCCAGGATAGTGTGGGTCAGGGTGGTGTGGGCCAGGATAACTGATATCGTCCAGGATAGTGTAAGTCAGGATTACTGGTATCGTCCAGGATAGTGTGGGTCAGAATAACTGGTATCATCCAGGATAATGTGGGTCTGGATAACTGGTGTCGTTCAGGTTAGTATGGGTCAGGATAACTGGTGTCGTCCAGGATAGTGTGGGTCAAGATAACTGGCGTCGTCCAGGATAGTGTGGGTCAGGATAACTGGTGTCGTCCAGGATAGTGTGGGTCAGGATAAACTGGTGTCGTCCAGGATAGTGTGGGTCAGGATAACTGGTGTCGTCCAGGATAGTGTGGGTCAGGATAACTGGTGTCGTCCAGAATAGTTTTGGGTCAGGATAACTGGTGTCGTCCAGGATAGTGTGGGTCAGGATAACTGGTGTCGTCCAGGATAGTGTGGGTCAGGATAACTGGTGTCGTCCAGGATAGTGTGGGTCAGGATAACTGGTGTCGTCCAGGATAGGGTATATCCTTGAGGAGTGCTCGCACCTGCGCGCGGGGATTTTACCCTTAACGGACCAGAATGTGGGCGTGAGTTTGGGCGTGGATTTGGGAGTGGGTTTGGGCGTGGGGTTGGCGTGGATTTGGGAGTGGGTTTGGGCGTGGATTTGGGAGTGGTTTGGGCGTGGGTGGGCGTGGATTTGGGAGTGGGTTTGGGCGTGGGGTTGGCGTGGATTTGGAGTGGGTTTGGGCGTGGATTTGGGAGTGGGTTTGGGCGTGGGGTTGGCGTGGATTTGGGAGTGGGTTTGGGCGTGGATTTGGGAGTGGGTTTGGGCGTGGGGTGGGCGTGGATTTGGGAGTGGGTTTGGGCGTGGGGTGGGCGTGGATTTGGGAGTGGGTTTGGGCGTGGATTTGGGAGTGGGTTTGGGCGTGGGGTGGGCGTGGATTTGGGAGTGGGTTTTGGGCGTGGGGTTGGCGTGGATTTGGGAGTGGGTTTGGGCGTGGATTTGGGAGTGGGTTTTGGGCGTGGGGTGGGCGTTGATTTGGGAGTGGGTTGGGCGTGGGTTGGCGTGGATTTGGGAGTGGGTTTTGGGCGTGGATTTGGGAGTGGGTTTGGGCGTGGGGTTGGCGTGGATTTGGGAGTGGGTTTGGGCGTGGGTTTGGGAGTGGGTTTGGGCGTGGGTGGGCGTGGATTTGGGAGTGGGGTTGGCGTGGATTTGGGAGTGGTTTGGGCGTGGGTGGGCGTGTTCGTTGGGAAATAGAAATTCTATCATGTTTGCAGTCATGTAAACTTGTACAGTCATGTACACTTGTACAGTCATGTATACTTGTACAGTCATGTACACTTGTACAGTCAAAGTACACTTGTACAGTCATGTACACTTGTACAGTCATGTACACTTGTACAGTCATGTATACTTGTACAGTCATGTATACTTGTACAGTCCCTGTACACTTGTACAGTCATGTATACTTGCACAGTCATGTATACTTGTAGTCATGTACTCTTGTACAGTCATGTATACTTGTACAGTCATGTACACTTGTACAGTCATGTACACTTGTACAGTCATGTACACCCTCGTGTACACATGTACACCCTCGTGTACACATGTACACCCTCGTGTACACATGTACAACCTCGTGTACACATGTACACACTCGGTACACATGTACACACTCGTGTACACATGTACACCCTCGTGTACACATGTACACACTCGTGTACACATGACACCCTCGCGTACACATGTACACACTCGTGTACACATGTACACACTCGTGTACACATAGGGTGTGGTGCTCATGGAAAGTAAAATGTTTGTCTGAGGTACACATGACCAGTAAAGTCACAGAACTAACATACATGTACACGGTGATAACGTACATGTACATCCACGCACACTGTCTCCCAGACGCTGTCTTCCAGACGCTGTCTCTCAGGCACTGTCTCCCAGGCACTGTCTCCCAGGCACTGTCTCCCAGACGCTGTCTTCCAGACACTGTCTCCCGGACACTGTCTCCCAGGCACTGTCTCCCAGGCACTGTCTCCCAGGCACTGTCTCCCAGACACTATCTCCCAGACACTGTTAGACAGTCTCCCAGACACTGTCTCACATACACTGTCTCCCAGACGCTGTCTTCCAGACACTGTCTCCCAGACACTGTTAGACAGTCTCCCAGACACTGTCTCACATACACTGTCTCCCAGGCACTGTCTCCCAGGCACTGTCTCTCAGGCACTGTCTCACATACACTGTCTCCCAGACGCTGTCTTCCAGGCATTGTCTGCTAGACAGTCTCCCAGACACTGCTAGACAGTCTCCCAGACACTGTCTCCTAGACAGTCTCCCAGACACTGTCTCCTAGACAGTCTCCCAGACACTGTCTCCTAGACAGTCTCCCAGACACTGTCTCCTAGACAGTCTCCCAGACACTGTCTCCTAGACAGTCTCCCAGACACTGGGCTCCTAGACAGTCTCCCAGACACTGTCTCCTAGACAGTTTCCCAGACACTGTCTCCTAGACAGTCTCCCAGACAGTCTCCTAGACAGAGTCTCCTAGAAAATCTTCCACCATACCTTACCCCCCCTCCCTCCCCACACCCGTTCTCTCCCTCCCCCTTCCCCACTACCACACTCCCCGCACACCGCCCACCCCCTCCCCCACACCCCTCCCTCCCTCCCCAATCCCCCTCCCCCACACCCCTCCCTCCCAACCCAATCCCCCTCCCTCCCTCCCCCATTCTCCCTCTCCCACTCTCCCTCTCCCACTCCCCCTGCAATAAGAGGGTCAACCTTGAGTGTGACCTTGTTGAGGAACTCTGTAGTAACATCTCTTGTTTACCACATTCACCTGTGTGTGTGTGTGTGTGTGTGTGTGTGTGTGTGTGTGTGTGTGTGTGTGTGTGTGTGTGTGTGTACTCACCTATTTGTACTTACCTGTTTGTGGTTGCAGGAGTGGATTCATAGCTCCTGGCCCCGCCTCTTCGCTGGTTGCTACTGGGTCCTCTCTCTCCCTGCTCCATGAGCTTTATCAAACCTCGTCTTAAAACTCCACTACGTCACTTTCTAGGCTATTCCACTTCCTGACTACTCTATGACTGAAGAAATACTTCATAACATCCCTTTGACAAATCTGAGTCTTCAGCTTCCAATTGTGACTCCTTGTGTCTGTGTCCCATCTCTGGAACATCCCGTCTTTGTCCACCTTGTCTATTCTGCGCAGTATTTTACATGTCGTTATCATGTCTCCCCTGCCCCTCTCCTCCAGTGTCATCAGGCCGATTTCCCTTAACCTTTCTTCGTAGGATAATCCCCTTAGCTCTGGGACTAGTCTTGTTGTAAACCTTTGCACTTTCTCTAATTTCTTGATGTACTTGACCAGGTGTGGATTCCAAACTGGTGCTGCATACTCCAGTATGGACCTGACGTAAATGGTGTACAGAGTCTTGAACGATTCCTTACTGAGGTATCGGAACGCTATCCTTAGGTTTGCCAGACGCCCGTACGCTGCAGCAGTTATCTGATAGATGTGCACCTCAGGAGATGTGCTCGGTGTTATACTCGCCCCCAGATATTTTTCCTTGAGTGAGGTTTGCAGTCTTTGGCCACCTAGACTATACTGTGTCTGCGGTCTTTTTTGCCCTTCCCCAGTCTTCATGACTTTGCATTTGGCAGAGTTAAACTCAAGGAGCCAGTTGCTGGACCAGGCTTGTAGCATGTCCAGGTGTCTCTGTAGTCCTGCCTGATCCTCGACCGATTTGATTCTCCTCATTAACTTCACGTCATCTGCAAACAAGGACACTTCTGAGTCTATCCCTTCCGTTATGTCGTTCACATATACCAAAAACAACACAGGTCCTAGGACTGACCCCTGTGGAACCCCGCTTGTCACAGGCACCCTCTCTGACACCTCGTCACGTACCATGACTCGTTGTTGCCTCCCTGTCAGGTATTCTCTGATCCATTGCAGTACCTTTCCTGTTATGTGTGCCTGATCCTCTAGCTTTTGCAGTAACCTCTTGTGAGGAACTGTGTCGAAGACCTTCTTGCAGTCCAAGAAAATGCAGTCTATCCACCCCTCTCTCTTGTCTTCTGTCACCCTGTCATAAAACTCCAGTAGGTTTGTGACACAGGATTTTCCTGTGTGTGTGTGTGTGTGTGTGTGTGTGTGTGTGTGTGTGTGTGTGTGTGTGTGTGTGTGTGTGTGTGTGTGCTCACCTATTTGTGATTGCAGGGGTTGAGTCATAGCCCCTGGCCCCATCTCTTCACTGATTGCTACTGGGTCCTCTCTCTGCTCCATGATCTTTATCAAACCTCGTCTTAAAACTATGTATGGTTCCTGCCTCCACTACATCACTTTACAGACTATTCCACTTCCTGACAACTCTGTGACTGAAGAAATACTTCCCAACATCCCTTTGACTCATCTGAGTCTTCAGCTTCCAATTGTGACCCCTTGTTTCTGTGTCCCATCTCTGGAACATCCTGTCTTTATCCACCTTGTCTATTCCGCGTAGTATTTTATGTCGTTATCATGTCTCCCTTGACCCCCTGTCCTCCAGTGTCGTCAGGTCAATTTCCCTTAACCTTTTTTCGTTGGACATTCCCCTTAGCTCTGAAACTAACCTCCTTGCAAACCTTTGCACTTTCTCTAATTTCTTGACGTGGTTGACCAGGTGTGGGTTCCAAACTGGTGCTGCATACTTCAGTATGGGCCTAATGTACACAGTGTACAATGTCTTGAATGATTACTTACTAAGGTGTCGGAACGCTATTCTCAGGTTTGCCAGGTGCCCATAGGCTGCAGCAGTTATCTGGTTGATGTGTGCTTCCGGAGACGTGCTAGGTATTATGGTCACCCCAAGCTCGTTCTCCTTGAGTGAGGTTTGCAGTCTTTGGCCACCTAGCCTATACCTTGTCTGCAGTCTTCTTTGCCCTTCCCCAGTCTTCATGACTTTGCATTTGGCAGGGTTGAATTCGAGAAGCCAGTTGCTGGACCACGTTTTCAGCCTGTCCGGGTCTCTGTGTAGTCCTGCCTGATCCTCATAGGATTTAATTCTCCTAATTTACTTCACACCATCTGTGAACAGGGATACTTCTGAGTCTATTCCTTCCATCATGTCATTCACATATACCAAAGATAGCACTGGTCCTAGGACTGACCCCTGTGGGACCCCCTCATCACAGGCGCCCACTGTGATACCTCATCACGTACCATGATGCTTTGTTGATTTTTTGTCAGGTATTCACTGATCCATTGGAGCGCCATTCCTTTTATACGTGCCTGATCTTCCAGCTTCTGCATTAATCTCTTGTGTGGAACTGTGTCAAAGGCCTTCCTGCAGTCCAGGAAAATGCAATCAACCCACCCCTCTCTCTCATGACTTCTGTTACTTTGTCATAAACTCCAGAAGGTTTGTGACACAGGATTTGCCTTCCATGAATCCATGCTGGTTGTTGTTAATAATCTTGTTCCGTTCCAGGTGTTCCACCACTCTCCTTACAATTTTCTCAATGACTTTGCATACTATACACGTCAGTGACACTGGTCTGTAGTTTAATGCCTCTTTTCTGTCTCCTCTCAATGGGGACTATATTTACCGTCTTCCATACCTCAGGTAGTTGCCCAGTTTCAAGGGATGTGTTGAAGATTGTGGTTAGTGGCACACACAGCATCGCTGCTCCTTCTCTAAGGACCCACGGGGAGATGTCCAGTCCCTCCTCCCCCTTTGCTCCTTCTATCCTCAGGATCTGATATCCTGGTGGAAAGATTGCATCTGTTATTGTTTCAGTGAGTTTCATTTTTGTGCCTGCTATGATGTCTGGAGACTTCTCATTGATTCTTTCTTGCCATTCCTCATATTTATTCATTGACATGACTCACGAAATCGTAATGACACAATTGCAAACAAACCATACCATGGGCAGAATTGAACCCGCAGTCAGAGAGTCTCAAAACTCCAGACTGTCTCGTTAGCCACTGGACCAGCTAGCCACAATAAGATTCGTCCAACTAGGTATATTTCTACACCATAGGAAGGTTAGCATAGGCACCACTGTGACCACAAATGCAAGTTTTTACAGACGAATCTCCAGCTAGCGTGGCCGTGACGAACTCTAGCTCAAGTCCCCTCAATGCCTTTCTAGGTGTTCCACCACTCTTCTCCTGCTAATCTTCTCCATGACTTTGCATACTATACATGACAGTGACTCTGGTCTATAGTTTAGTGCTTCATGTCAGTCCTTTTTTAAAAATTGGGTCTATATTTGCTGTCTTCCATACCTCGGGTAATCTCCCTGTTTCGATAGATGTGTTGAATATTTTTGTTAGGGGTACACGCAGTGCCTCTGCTCCCTCTCTCAGGACCCATGGAGAGATGTTATCCTGCCTCATCACCTTTGAGGTATCTAGCTCACTCAGCAGCCTCTTCACTTCTTCCTTGGTTGTATGTATTGTGTCCAGCACTTCGTGATGTTCCCCATCTCTCCATCTTTCTGGAGTCCCTTCTGTCTCCTCTGTGAACACTTCTTTGAATCTCATGTTGAGTTCCTCACATACTTCATGGTCCTTTCTTGTGATCTCCCTTCCTTAGCCTGATTACCTGGTCCTTGACTGTTTTCCTCCTGATGTGGCTGTACAACAGCTTTAGGCCAGATTTGACTTTCGCTACAATGTCATTTTCATAGTGCCATTGGGCCTCCCTTCTTGTGCATATTAATTTCTAGCTCTACGACTCCTCTTCTTATTCACCTGGATCCTTTGCCTTCTATACTTCTTCCATTCCCTAGCACACTTGGTTTTTGCTTACCTGCACCTTTGGGTGAACCATGGGCTCATCCTGGCTTTTTCATTAATCCTGTTTCCCTTGGGTACAAACCTCTCCTCAGCTTCCTTGCATATTGTTGTCATGTATTCCATCATCTCGTTTGCTGACCTCCCTGCCAGTTCTCTGTCCCACTGAACCCCGTTCAGGAAGTTCTTCATTGCCATAGTCCCCCTTCGTCCAGCTCTTCCTGCTCCCCTCTCCACTTGTAACTCTACTGTGTATTCGAATCTTAAAACCACATGATCACTGACCCAAAGGGTCTTTCATATGTGATGTCCTCAATATCTGCACTACTCAAGGTGAATACTAGGTCCATTCTCGCTGGTTCATTCTCTCCTCTCTGGTAGTGTCCCTTATGTGTTGGTACATGAAGTTTTCCAGTACCACTTCCATCATCTTAGCCCTCCACATTTCTTGGCCCCCATGTGGTTCCAAGTTCTCCCAGTCGATTTCCTTGTGGTTGAAGTCACCCATGATCAGTAGCTTTGCCCTGCTTGCACGAGTCTTTCTTGCCACTTCAGCCAGTTTCTCAATCATTGCTCTATTACTCTCATCATACTCTTGCCTTGGCTCTCCTGCAAGTATCATCTTGGGATCTCCAGACAAGCATTCCTACTATGTAATCCCTTGCTTCTTCACTCTCTCCTCTCTCCAGGTCATCAAAATCTCATTGATTTTTGACCAACAGTGCCACTCCCCCCCCTCTGTTCCCTCTGTCTTTGCTCAGGATCTGATATCCTGTTGGAAAGATGGCATCTGTTATACCTGTGAGCTTGGTTTCTGTGAGAGCTGTGATGTCCATTGATGCCTCTTCGACTCTTTTGTGCCACTCCTCCCACTTATTTGTTATTCCATCAGCATTGGTGTACCATACCTTGTTTCCATTCCAATACTGTGTTTTGGGAGTCTGTGAGAGTGGGGAACCTGGCAGTGTAGTGTGGGTTTCTATAGCCGAGTGTTGGATGGGAGCTGTGGGTGTGGATTGTGGTTTGTGTTGGGATTGCATTATTGGTTGTGGGGTTCTGGGGATGGTTCTGTGTGTACTTGCTCTTGTTGCTCTGTCCTGCTCTGGTTGTCCTCTGCTGATTTTGTCCTTGTCTCTCTTCCTAGCTCCTTTTGCTATTGTTTCCTCTCCCTCAGCTGCTGTCATTCTGTTTGTGTTCTGTCTCAGTCTAGGAACACCCTCTTGTATTCTGCCGAGTCCTTCAGCTGTGGTTTCTCTTGGAGGATCCTGTTCTGCACTGTTTCTATCCTGAAAATCAGCTTGATTCATTGTTTTCTCCCCTTCAAGTACCTCCTATTCTCTGAAAATTTGCAATCTCAGATATGTCCTCTTCACCTCTTTCTGTGATGATGTTCTCAATCTCCTTTCTGCCTGCCGTCTTTCGGTGTGTGTCCTTTCCTGGCTCTACTGAAGCCCATGTATAAACACTGACTTGTGTGTGTGTGTGTACTCACCTTGTGAAGGTGTTTATGTTTGTGTGTTTGTGTGTGTGTGTGCTCACCTATTTGTCGTTGCAGAGGTCGAGTCATAGCTCCTGGCCCTGCCTCTTCACTGATCGCTGCTAGGTCCTTTCCCTGCTCCATGAGCCGATCATACCTCGTCTTAAAACTATGCATGGCTCCTGCCTCCACTACATCACTTGCCAGACTTCCACTTCCTGACAACTGTGTGACTAAAGAAATACTTCCTAACATCTCTTTGACTTATCTGAGTCTTCAACTTTCAGTTGTGACCCCTAGTTTCTGTGTCCCATCTCTGGAACATCCTGTCTCTGTCCACCTTGTCAATTCATCACTGTCTTGCCAGAGGGGTGCTTTACATTACAGTTATAAAATTGCAACATTAACACCCCTCCTTCAGAGTGTAGACACTGTACTTCCCATCTCCAGGACTCAAGTCCGGCCTGCCGGTTTCCCTGAATCCCTTCATAAATGTTACTTTGTTCACACTCCAACAGGATGTCAAGTATTAAAAGCCATTTGTCTCCATTCACTCCTATCAAATATGCTCATGCGCACTTGCTGGAAGTCCAAGCCCCTCCCACACAAAAGCTCCTTTACCCCCTCCCTCCAATCCTTCCTAGGCCGACCCCTACCCCGCCTTCCCTTCACTACAGATTTATACACTTTCGAAGTGATTCTGTTTTGTTCCATTCTCTCTACATGTCCGAACCACCTCAACCACTCCTTAGCCCTCTGGATAATAGTTTTGGTAATCCCACACCTAATTTCCGAACTACGAATTCTCTGCATTATATTCACACCACACATTGCCCTCAGACATGACATCTCCACTGCCTCCAGCCTTCTCCTCATTGCAACATTCATCACCCATGCTTCACACCCATACAAAAGTTTTGGTATAACTATACTCTCATACATTCCCCTCTTTGCTTCCATGGACAAAATTCTTTTCTCCACAGACTCCTAAGTGCACCACTCACCCTTTTCCCCTCATCAATTCTGTGATTCACCTCGGCCTTCATAGACCCATCTGCTGACACGTCCACTCCTAAATATCTGCATACATTCACCTCCTCCATACTCCCTCCAGTCTGATATCCAGTCTTTCGTCACCTAATCTTTTTGTTATCCTCATTACCTTACTCTTTCCTATATTCACTTTTAATTATCTTCTTTTACATACCCTACCAAATTCATCCGCCAACCTCTGCAACTTCTCTTCAGAATCTTCCAAAAGCACTGTATCATCAGCAAAGAGCAACTGTGACAACTCCTACTTAAGAACATAAGAACGAAGGAAAACTGCAGCAGGCCTACTGGCCCATGCGAGGCAGGTCCAAGTCTCCTACCGGCTTAAGCCAATGCACCCAACCTAGTCAGGTCAGGTCACATTGACTTAAGGGAGGAACACGGCAACCGACCTGGTAGCACAAGCTAATCAGGTCCAACTCGCACCCACCCACACCCACTCATGTATTTATCCAACCTATTTTTATAGCTTCACAACGTTCTCGCCTCTATAAGTGTACTTGGGAGTTTGTTCCACTCATCCACAACTTTATTACCAAACCAGTACTTTCCTATATCCTTACTGAATCTGAATTTTTCCAACTTAAAACCATTGTTGCGAGTCCTGTCTAGGCTAGATATTTTCAGCACACTATTTACATCCCCTCTATTTATTCCTGTCTTCCATTTATACACCTCAATCATATCCCCCCTAATTCTACGTCTTTCTAGAGAGTGCAGATTCAGGGCCCTTAGTCTATCCTCATAGGGAAGGTTTCTGATACATGGGGTCAACTTTGTCATCCTCCTTTGTACATTTTCCAGAGCATTTATATCCATTCTGTAATACGGTGACCAAAACTGTGCAGCATAATCTAAATGAGGCCTAACGAAGGATGTATAGAGTTGAAGAACAACCTGAGGACTCCTATTATTTATGCTTCTTGATATGAAGCCAAGGATTCTATTAGCTTTATTGCAAACACTTATGCACTGTTGTCTTTGTTTCAGATTACTGCTAACCAGAACTCCTAAATCTTTTTCGCAATCCGTAATATTAAGATCTACATTATTTAGTTTATATGTGGCATGGTTATTGTCCTGTCCAACATTTAGAACTTTGCATTTGTCTATATTAAACTGCATATCCCACCTCTCCGACCACTGCATCAGTCTACTCAAATCTTCCTGGAGTGCTCTAATGTCCTCGTCAGAATGAATTCGACGGCCTATTTTGGTGTCATCGGCAAACTTGCGATGTCGCTCTTTATGCCCTCATCTATGTCGTTTATGTAGATTGTGAACAGCAGGGGGCCCAACACTGACCCCTGTGGAACCCCGCTCGTGACGCTTCCCCACTCTGATTTCTCCCCATTTATGCAAACTCTCTGCTGCCTATTTGTCAACCATGCCTCTATCCAGGAAAAAAATTCTCCTCTTCAATGTGCCTTAATTTTCCTCAATAGTCTCTGATGTGGGACTCTGTCAAAAGCCTTTCTGAAGTCCATATACACAATATCATATTCATTACCATGATCTACCTCCTCAAATACCTTAGCGAAAAAAGTTAATAAATTCGAAAGGCAGGAACGCCCCTTTGTAAAACCATGCTGAGATTCAGTTGATTAATTTATGCTTTTCAAGGTGGCTACGAACTGCCTCGGCAATTATTGATTCCATAAATTTTCCCACTATGGAGGTTAGGCTTATTGTTCTATAGTTCGGAGCTAAGGACCTGTCACCTGCTTTGAAAATGGGTATCACATTTGTAATAATGTTGGTAGAATTACCGACAATATGTAAAGTAAAAGGACACAAGTGCAACTAATGTGACATTTTATTGTGGCAACGTTTCGCTCTCCAGGAGCTTTATCAAGCCGATGCAAACAGTATATGGACACAGAGGGTATATAAAGGCTCAGAGTGAGGTGCAGTACTAGTGAGGTACCATTTAGATGTTCACTAGTGGTAGTAGTAGTAGAAGTAGTAGTGACAATATGGTAGAGCAATTAATTCGTACATGAGTAAAAATATAAAAGCTATTACTTATTAATTGCTCTACCATATTGTCTCTACTACTTCTACTACTACTACCACTAGTGAACATCGAAATGGTACCTCACTAGTACTGCACCTCACTCTGAGCCTTTATATACCCTCTGTGTCCATATACTGTTTGTATCGGCTTGACAAAGCTCCTGGAGAGCGAAATGTTGCCACAATAAAATGTCACATTAGTTGCACTTGTGTCCTTTTACTTTACAGGTATCACATTTGCCATTTTCCACTTATTTGGCAATTGCCGAGGCAGTTCGTAGCCAACTTGAAAAGCACAAATTAATCAACGAATCTCAGCATGGTTTTACAAAGGGGCGTTCCTGCCTTACGAATTTATTAACTTTTTTCACTAAGGTATTTGAGGAGGTAGATCATGGTAATGAATATGATATTGTGTATATGGACTTCAGGAAGGCTTTTGACAGGGTCCCACATCAGAGACTATTGAGGAAAATTAAGGCACATGGAATAGGAGAAATTTTTTCGTGGATAGAGGCATGGTTGACAAATAGGCAGCAGAGAGTTTGCATAAATGGGGAGAAATCAGAGTGGGGAAGCGTCACAAGCGGGGCTCCACAGGGGTCAGTGTTGGTACTTTGTGTTTGATTCTTTTTCTTTTAACTCCACGCCTCTTGCCAAGACCCGGGCATTCACTTCTCTTACAACCCCATCTATAAATATATTGAACAACCACGGTGACATCACACAACCCTTGTCTAAGGCCTACTTTTACTTGGAAATAATCTTCATCAATTTAATTCTCCTCATTAATTCACATTATCTGCAAACAGGGACCCTCTAAGTCTATCCCTTCCGTCATTTCATTCACATATATCAAAGATAGCACTGGTCCTAGGACTGGCCCCTGTATCACCCACCATGCTGACACAACTACAGTGGGGGTATGCTATAACGAGTCAAATTGGTTGTTTAACATGGTTTGTTATAACGTTGGTTCATTGTAAGGGTAATCCGTTCCAGTCACAAAGTACAATTAATTAACATTGAAAAATATTGTAAATTTGTGGGAAAATGAATAAATATCCATTTAAACTCCTGAAATAAAGAATATCATTAATTCTTGTTATAAAAACTAATAAACTAGTACAGAAAACTGTGTAGTTTATGGAAGGTTAGTGTTGTTGAGGGATGGAGGAGAGGAGAGGATTACTCAGAAGAGATGCAAGTAGTGGAGTCACCCTTCCTAGTTGTCTTTGCTAACTCTACTGTGCACCCAGTTCCCCTCTGCCATCTTTTTTAACTTTTCTAAAGAAGGCAGCCAGGGATGACTGCTTCAACCTGGATGTCTGGTCCTTCCAGATATCCAGGTTGTCATTAATCCAAGTTGTCCACGGCGTTATTAAAATTACTAAGGTCAGTTTCCACTGCAACAACACCAGGATGATAATCCCTCACAAGTTTAAACAGTTTCCACTGCAACAACACCAGGATGATAATCCCTCACAAGTTTAAACGGTTTCCACTGCAACAACACCAGAATGATAATCCCTCACAAGTTTAAAAAAAGTTTTCCACTGCAACAAAAACCAGGATGATAATCCTCACAAGTTTAAACAGTTTCCACTGCAACAACACCCGGATGAAATCCCTTTACAAGTTAAACAGTTTCCACCCCAACAACACCCAGGTATAATTCCCTCACAAGTTTACACATTCCACTGCAAAAAACCCCAGGATGATAACCCTCACAAGTTTAAACCCGTTTCCACTGCACAACACCAGGATTGAATCCCTTCACAAGTTTAAACAGTTTCCACTGCAACAACACCAGGATGATAATCCCTCACAAGTTTAAACAGTTTCCACTGCAACAACACCAGGATGATAATCCTTCACAAGTTTAAACAGTTTCCACTGCAACAACACCAGGATGATAATCCCTCACAAGTTTAAACAGTTTCCACTGCAACAACACCAGGATGATAATCCCTCACAAGTTTAAACAGTTTCCACTGCAACAACACCAGGATGATAATCCCTCACAAGTTTAAACAGTTTCCACTGCAACAACACCAGGATGATAATCCCTCACAAGTTTAAACAGTTTCCACTGCAACAACACCAGGATGATAATCCTTCACAAGTTTAAACAGTTTCCACTGCAACACACAGGATTTGGATAATCCTCACAAGTTCTTAAAACAGTTCCACTGCAATACAACACAGGATGATTAATACCTCAACAAGCTTTTAAACAGTTTCCACTGGCAAACAACACCAGGATGAAATCCCTCACACGTTTAAATACGTTCACATGCGAACTCATCACCAGGATGATAATCACCTCACATATTTAAAACAGTTTCACTGCAACAAACACCAGGGTGTTAATCCCTTACAAGTATTAACAGTTTTCCACTGCAACCACACCCAGGATTGATAATCCCTCAAAATGTTTAACAGTTTACATCTTGCATACAACACCCGATGAATAATCCCTCAACAAGTTTAAACAGTTTCACTGCAAAAAAATAAAAAAAACTAACAAATGGATGATAATCCTCACAAGTTTAAACAGTTTCCCACACTTGCAACAACACCCAACGATGATAATCACTACACTAGTTTAAACCAGTTTCACTGCAACAACAACACCTGGATGATAATCCTCACAAGTTTAACTAACAGTTTCCACTGCAACAAACCAGATGATAATTCCCTCACAAGTATAAACATTCTCCACTGTCAAACAACACAGGATGATAATCCTTCCACAAGTTTTAAACAGTTTTTCACTGCAAAACACAGGATGATTAATCCTGCCCAAGTTTAAAAGTTTCCACTGCAACCACACAGGAGATAATTCTTACAAGTTTAAACAGTTTCCACTGCAACAACACCAGGATGATAAACCTTCCACGTTTAACAGTTTCCACTGCAAAACACCAGGATGTTTATCCTTCACAAGTTTAAACAGTTTACACTGCATACAACACCAGGATGTTATTCCTTCACAAGTTTAAACAGTTTCCCACTGCAAACAACACCAGGATGAAAAATCCCTCACAAGTTTTTAACGTTTACACTGCAACAAACCAGGATGTAATCCCCTCACAAGTTTTAACCAGTTTCCACTGCAAACCCCAACGGATGATAATCTTCACAATTTTAAAACAGTTTCCACTGCAAACACCAGGATGATAATCCTTCACATTTTCAGTCCTACTATCCATCCTTACAAATGCCCCTCTAACACATCTCACAATAATTCTAAAAAAAATATACATACAAATATTAATATTTTCATTCATATCCAACCCCCCTTCCATTTCCATTACAATCAATTTCTTTTTTCTATTCTCTTATTATAAACACCTATTCCTATTTCAATTATACTATAATTAATTACTCCAATATACTCCTACCTAACCCCTTACCCAAAACCCCTCTTAACTTCATTACCTATTTACTCCACCCCCCACCTCATATTTACCCTAATATCTCACAAAACCCAACCTACAATAATCTATTTCTCTTCCCACCCCACCCCTACCCCCTACCCCCCCCCCCCCCCCCCCCCCCCCCCCCCCCCCCCCCCCCCCCACCCCCCACCCCCCCCCCCCCCCCCCCCCAAACCCCCCCACCCCCCCCCCCCCCCCCCCCCCCCCCCCCCCCCCCCCCCCCCCCCCCCCCCCCCCCCCCCCCCCCCCCACCACCCCCCCCCCCCCCCCCCCCCCCCCCCCCCACCTCCCCCCCCCCCCCACACCCCCCCCCATCCACCCCCCCCCCCCCCCCCCCCCCCCCACCCACCCCCCCCCACCCCCCCCCCCCCCCCCCCCCACCCTCCCCCCCCCCCCACCCCCCCCTCCCCCACCCCCCACCCCCCCCCCCCCCCCCCCCCCCCCCCCCACCCCACTCATATCTACACCCCCCCTCCCCCCCCCCCACCCCCCCCCCCCCCCCCCCCCCCCCCCCCCCCCACACCCCACACACACCAACCCCACACACCCCACCCACAACCCACACACCAGACCCCACCCACCCCCCACCACCCCACCACCCCACACAACACCCACCACACACACACACACCCAACACCCCCCCCCACATACACACACAACACCACAACCACCCACCACACCCACCAACACACACAAACCCACCTCCACACACCCCACCCCCCCCCCCACAACAACAACACCCCCAACCCAACACACTACACCAACCACAACCACACCCCCCCCACACAAAACACACCCACCCCCCCCACCACCCCCCCCCACCAAAAAAATCCCACACCACACCACCCACAACACCAACCCACACACACCCCACCCCCCCCAACACCCCCCAACCCCCCACCACCACCCACCACACACCCCAACACACACACACACCAACACACCACACACACACACCCACCCACACACAACACCCCCCCACACCACCAACACACACCCACACACCACTCCACACACAACACCACACCACACACAACACACACACACCACACACACAACGACACACCAAACAACACACACCCACACCCACACACACACACACAAAACCTCCACACACACACACACACACAACCACACACACCACACCACACACACACACAATCACACACACACACACCACCCCACACACACTCACACACACACCAACACACACACACCACACACACACCAGACACAAACACCTCACACACATCAACACCACACACCAACTCAACCACCACACCTCTCACTACCACACTCACACCACACTCACACACCACACAACCACACACACACAACACACACCACACAACACCCACACCACACCACCATCACATCACTCACCAACACATCACACCCACAACACTACCACACACACATCCACACAACACACACACACACCACACAAACAACAAACACTACACACACACCCACACACACACACACTGTTTGCTGTCTTACCAACCTATTACCACAGGTCGGTAGTTCACACCTAACGTGGTTGCTGTCTACCAGCCTTCTACCACAGGTCGGTAGTAACCACTGGGTGGTTGCTGTCTACCAGCCCTCTCACTAGCACAGGATCGGTAGTACCCTCCTGGGGTGGTTGCTGTCTAACAGCCTACGACCAAAGGATTGCATAGTACACTCTGGGTGGTTGCTGTCTACCAGCCTATAGCACAGGATGGTAGTACTCACTGGTAGGTTGCTGTCTACCAGCCTACTACACAGGGACGTTAAAGTACCACCCTGGGGTGGTGCTGGCTACACAATCCTACTACCCGGACGGTAGTACCACCCTGGGTGGTTGCTGTCTACCTCAGCCTTCTACCAAAGGTCAGGCAAGTACCACCCATGGGTGTTGCGGTCTACCAGCTTAATGCAAGGACTTAGTACTCTGGGTGGTTGCTGTTACACAGCCTACTACCACAGGACGATAAGTATCTCACCCGGGTGGTGGCTGTTTACCCAAAACCTTATACCAAAGGAACGGTAGTACCACCTGGGTGGTGGTTGCTGTCCTACGAAACATATACACAGGACGGTAGTTACCTCTGGGTGGATTTCTGTTATACCACTACTACCCACAGGACGATGTACCAGACCCTGGGTGGTTGCTGTCTACCAACTTCTACCACAAGACGGTAGTAACCACCATGGGTGGTTGAGTCTACCAACCTACTACATCAGGAACGGTAGTACCTCCTGGGTGGGTTGCTGTCTACCAGCTACTACCACAGGACGGTAGTACCTCTCGGATGGTTGCTGGTCTACCGACCTACTACAACAGGGGGACGATAGTTCCACCCTGAGGTGGTTGCTGTATCTACCAATCGTACTAACACAGCGGACGGGTAAAGTACCACCACGGGTGGTTGTGTCTACCTAATACTACCACAGGACGGTAGTAGTACCACCTGGGTGGTTACTGTCTTTCCGGCACCTACTACATCAGGACCGGTGTACCACCTGGGTGGTTGCTGTCTACCTGCCTACTTCCACAGGCGCTAAGTATCACCCTGGGTGGTTGCTGTCTAAGCATACTACCACAGGACCGGTAGTACCCCCCTGGAGTGGTTTGCATGTCTATAGCTATTACACTCAGGATCGGTTTAGTAGTAACCACCCCTGGGTGGTTGCTGTCTACAAGCTCATACTACCACGGACGGTAATACCACTTTGGTTGGTGCTGTCTCACCAGCCCTACTACCTACAGGGACGGTCTAGTAAACCACCTGGGTGGTTGCTGGTCTAACTGCCTACTACCCTGGAGGTTGTACACCCTGGGTGGTTGCTAGTATTTACCAACCTACTACCACAGGACGGTAAGTACACCCTGGGTGGTTGCTGTCTACCAAGTACTACACAGGGGCGGTAAGCTACCTCCATGGGGTGGTTGCTGATACTACCTGCCTACTTGCACAGGACGGTTAAGTAACCACACTGGGTGTTGACTGTCTACCAGCCTATACCTCAGGACGGTAGTACCACCTCCTTTGTGGTTTGCTGTTACGAACCTACTACCAACTGGGACGGTAAGTACCACCTGTCCGGTGAGTTGTGCTGTCTACCAGCCTACTACCACTGGAGGTAGTAGTAAACACCCTGGGTGGTTGACTGTCTACCAAGCCTACTCCACAGGACAGGTTAGATACCACCCTGGCCCGGTGGTTGTCTTGTCTACGAAACCACATCTACCTACAGGACGGTAGTACCAACCCTCGGTGTGGGTTGCTGTTATTACCAGCCCTTTCTACCCACAGGAACGGTAGTACCACCTCTGGGATGGGTTGCTGTCTACATTACCTTCTACCACAGGACGGTAGTACCACCCTGGGTGGTTGCTGTTACCTGCCTACTACGGGACGGTAGTACCAACCTGGGTGGTTTGCCTCTCTACGATTCCTACTAACCACAGGGCGGTAGTACCACCCGGGGTGGGTCGCTGTCTACCAGACTACTACCAAAGCGACTGGTAGTTACCACTTGGGTGGTTGCTGTCTCTACCAGCTTAATACCATGGACGGGGTAGCACCCGGTGTGGATTGCTGTCTTACCAGCTATACCTCTAGGTCGGTCGTACCACCCTTGGGTTGGTCGCTGTCTACGAACATACTTACCACGTGACACACGGATATAGTACACCTGGGTGGGTTGCTGTCTTACAGACTACTACCTACAGAGACGGTAAGATACCACTCCCTTTGGGGTTGCTGTTACCCAGACCTACTACCACAGGACGGTAAGTACCACCTGGCGTGGTTGCGTTCTATCCAGCCTAATTACCACAGGACGGGTAGTACCACCCTGTGGGTGTTGCTGTACTACGATCCTACTACCACAGGACGGATAGTAACACCTGGCGTGGTTGCTGTCTTACGTAACCTACATACACACAGGGCTGGGTAGTACCACCCTGGGTGTTGCTGTTCTTTCTACCGCTCCTTTACCACGGACGGTCGTACCACACTGGGTGGGTTGTCTGTCTACCAGGCCTACTACCAACCGGACGGTTGTACCAGTTGGGTGGTCTGTACTACAAGCATACACCAACTGGACGGTAGTACCACACCTGGGTGGTTGACTGTTCTACGAACCTACTACCACAGACGGTAGTACCACCTGGGTGTTGCTGTTACCAGCTACTAAACAGGACCGATAGTACCACCCTGGGTGGTTGACGTCTACCACCTACCCTACTAACATTGGCCGTTAGTACCACCCTGGAGGTGGTTGCTTGTCTACCAGCCTACTACAACAGGAAGGTAGTACACCCTCCGCGGTGGTTGTTGTCTACAGCTACTACCAACAGGACCGGTCGTTACCCCACCCCCCCCTGGGTGGTTTCTGTCTACCAACTACTACCACAGGACGGTAGTAACACCCTGGGCTCGGTTCGCTGTTACCAGCTTTACCACTGGACGGGTAGTACCACCTGGAGTGGTGTGCATGATCTTTCAGCCCTACTACACTGGACGGTAGTACACCCTGGGTGGTTGACTGTCCTAACAGCTACTACCACAGGATGAAGTAGTACACCATGGGTGGTTGCTGTATACCAGCCTACTACCACAGGACGGTAGTACACACCTGGGTGGTTGCTGTCTAACAGCCTTACTACCACAGGACGGTAGTACCACCCTGGGTGGTTGCTGTCTACTCAGCCTACTACCACAGGACGGTAGTACCACCCCGGGGTGGTTGCTGTTTAACAGCCTCTTACCCACAGGAAGGTTGTATCCACCCCGGGGTGATTTCTGTCTACCATCCTTATACCACAGGATCGGTCAGTAACACCTCCTGTGGTGGTTGATCGTCGCTCCACGCCTACATACCAAGGACGGTAGTACCTCATGGGTGGTTGCTGTCTACAGCCTACTACACAGGACGGTAGTATCCTATCTGGATGGTTTGATGTCTACCGACCTAATACCACAGTGACGTTAGTACCTCACCCTGGGTGGTTCGCTGTCTACCAATGTTCTACCACAGGGACGGTAGTACCACTGGGTGGTTGCTGTTACCAATCCTACTTCAAGGACGGTTAGTACCTCCTCGGGTGGTTACTGTCTACCGGCCTACTACCTCAGGACTCGGTATAGTACCACCTGGGGGTTTCTGTCTTCAGCTACTCACACCACAGGACGATAGTATCACCTGGGTCGGTTGCTGTCTACCTAGCCCTAACTACTCACAGGACGGTAGTACACCACTGGATTGGGTGCTGATCTTTCAGCCTATACCCACCGGACGGTAGTACCACCCTGGGTGGTTGCTGTCTACCAGCCTACTACCACAGCGAGAATATTCTCACCTGCTGCACAATATTACCTCAAATAATTATAATAATGACTGTTATTATTTTTATTATTAAGGAATGAGTTGTAAACCCGTAGGGGCGACTACACCATGTCATCATATTTAATGAAAAACAACTTGAATTATTGTGTTGTCTCTATTACGCTGTTGCCTCTCATTGTGTTTTCTCTTTATTACTCAACGTCTTTCTTCTCATTATTCACTTTCTTCTTCTCTTTGCACTGGACATAAACAACCAGAGGCACATACAAAGTAAACTCTGTCACCAGGATTCGAAACCACGTCAGGGGAGTCTGGCAAGGCTCCCCAAGTGACGCTCTTTTGTTGTAGATTTGCCGGTATTATCGCCTTGCCCGGGCCTTTTCCAGGAGGTGGCCCGTCCTTGGTTCCATGCCGAGGAAGTTTCTCAGACGAATGTCTGCCATGGGAGGAGATACAAGGAGCTCCTCGTCTTCTGGGACCAGCTGTCTCCAGGCTTAGCCCCATTCCCCGCCCCCACAGGTCTCGGAGGAAGAAGCTAGGTACTTGGGCTGCCACAAACCCCGCCCACACTGGTCTCGAAGGGTGTGGCAGCTGCATAGCAGCAGACGATATCAGGAGGTGCAAAGGCAGCAAGCACTATACGATCCTTTTGGAGTCGCACTCCAGGTTTGAGCACTAAGCCCAAGCTCTGGGGAAGCTCAAGCTTTGTGTGTTCCTGCTCCTGCTACTACACTTGTTCTTTGTACTCTTCCCAAGTAACGCTCTAGACCACTAGGCCACAGTAACTGATGATCTCCTGGTACTGTGTAAGTAACTGATGATCTCCTGGTACTGTGTAAGTAACTGATGATCTCCTGGTACTGTGTAAGTAACTGATGATCTCCTGGTACTGTGTCAGTAACTGATGATCTCCTGGTACTGTGTCAGTAACTGATGATCTCCTGGTACTGTCTCAGTAACTGATGATCTCCTGGTACTGTCTCAGTAACTGATGATCTCCTGGTACTGTCTCAGTAACTGATGATCTCCTGGTACTGTCTCAGTAACTGATGATCTCCTGGTACTGTGTCAGTAACTGATGATCTCCTGGTACTGTCTCAGTAACTGATGATCTCCTGGTACTGTCTCAGTAACTGATGATCTCCTGGTACTGTGTCAGTAACTGATGATCTCCTGGTACTGTGTAAGTAACTGATGATCTCCTGGTACTGTGTCAGTAACTGATGATCTCCTGGTACTGTGTAAGTAACTGATGATCTCCTGGTACTGTGTCAGTAACTGATGATCTCCTGGTACTGTCTCAGTAACTGATGATCTCCTGGTACTGTCTCAGTAACTGATGATCTCCTGGTACTGTGTAAGTAACTGATGATCTCCTGGTACTGTCTCAGTAACTGATGATCTCCTGGTACTGTGTAAGTAACTGATGATCTCCTGGTACTGTGTAAGTAACTGATGAATCTCCTGGTACTGTGTCAGTAACTGATGATCTCCTGGTACTGTCAGTAACTGATGATCTCCTGGTACTGTCTCAGTAACTGATGATCTCCTGGTACTGTCTCAGTAACTGATGATCTCCTGGTACTGTGTAAGTAACTGATGATCTCCTGGTACTGTCTCAGTAACTGATGATCTCCTGGTACTGTCTCAGTAACTGATGATCTCCTGGTACTGTCTCAGTAACTGATGATCTCCTGGTACTGTGTAAGTAACTGATGATCTCCTGGTACTGTCTCAGTAACTGATGATCTCCTGGTACTGTGTAAGTAACTGATGATCTCCTGGTACTGTCTCAGTAACTGATGATCTCCTGGTACTGTGTCAGTAACTGATGATCTCCTGGTACTGTCTCAGTAACTGATGATCTCCTGGTACTGTCTCAGTAACTGATGATCTCCTGGTACTGTGTAAGTAACTGATGATCTCCTGGTACTGTCTCAGTAACTGATGATCTCCTGGTACTGTGTAAGTAACTGATGATCTCCTGGTACTGTGTAAGTAACTGATGATCTCCTGGTACTGTGTAAGTAACTGATGATCTCCTGGTACTGTGTCAGTAACTGATGATCTCCTGGTACTGTCAGTAACTGATGATCTCCTGGTACTGTGTAAGTAACTGATGATCTCCTGGTACTGTGTAAGTAACTGATGATCTCCTGGTACTGTGTCAGTAACTGATGATCTCCTGGTACTGTGTCAGTAACTGATGATCTCCTGGTACTGTCAGTAACTGATGATCTCCTGGTACTGTGTAAGTAACTGATGATCTCCTGGTACTGTGTCAGTAACTGATGATCTCCTGGTACTGTGTAAGTAACTGATGATCTCCTGGTACTGTGTCAGTAACTGATGATCTCCTGGTACTGTCAGTAACTGATGATCTCACTGGTACTGTCTCCAGTAACTGATGATCTCCTGGTACTGTGTAAGTAACTGATGATCTCCTGGTACTGTGTAAGTAACTGATGATCTCCTGGTACTGTGTCAGTAACTGATGATCTCCTGGTACTGTCAGTAACTGATGATCTCCTGGTACTGTGTAAGTAACTGATGATCTCCTGGTACTGTGTAAGTAACTGATGATCTCCTGGTACTGTGTCAGTAACTGATGATCTCCTGGTACTGTGTAAGTAACTGATGATCTCCTGGTACTGTGTCAGTAACTGATGATCTCCTGGTACTGTCAGTAACTGATGATCTCCTGGTACTGTGTAAGTAACTGATGATCTCCTGGTACTGTGTAAGTAACTGATGATCTCCTGGTACTGTGTAAGTAACTGATGATCTCCTGGTACTGTGTCAGTAACTGATGATCTCCTGGTACTGTGTAAGTAACTGATGATCTCCTGGTACTGTGTCAGTAACTGATGATCTCCTGGTACTGTGTAAGTAACTGATGATCTCCTGGTACTGTGTCAGTAACTGATGATCTCCTGGTACTGTCAGTAACTGATGATCTCCTGGTACTGTGTAAGTAACTGATGATCTCCTGGTACTGTCTCAGTAACTGACGATCTCCTGGTACTGTCAGTAACTGTTGATCTCCTGGTACTGTGTAAGTTACTGATGATCTCCTGGTACTGTCTCAGTAACTGATGATCTCCTGGTACTGTGTAAGTTACTGATGATCTCCTGGTACTGTCTCAGTAACTGATGATCTCCTGGTACTGTGTAAGTTACTGATGATCTCCTGGTACTGTCTCAGTAACTGATGATCTCCTGGTACTGTGTAAGTAACTGATGATCTCCTGGTACTGTCTGTAACTGATGATCTCCTGGTACTGTCTCAGTAACTGACGATCTCCTGGTACTGTGTAAGTTACTGATGATCTCCTGGTACTGTCTCAGTAACTGATGATCTCCTGGTACTGTGTAAGTAACTGATGATCTCCTGGTACTGTCAGTAACTGATGATCTCCTGGTACTGTCAGTAACTGATGATCTCCTGGTACTGTTTCAGTAACTGATGATCTCCTGGTACTGTGTAAGTTACTGATGATCTCCTGGTACTGTGTAAGTTACTGATGATCTCCTGGTACTGTCTCAGTAACTGATGATCTCCTGGTACTGTGTAAGTAACTGATGATCTCCTGGTACTGTGTAAGTAACTGATGATCTCCTGGTACTGTCTCAGTAACTGATGATCTCCTGGTACTGTCAGTAACTGATGATCTCCTGGTACTGTGTAAGTAACTGATGATCTCCTGGTACTGTCTCAGTAACTGACGATCTCCTGGTACTGTGTAAGTAACTGATGATCTCCTGGTACTGTGTCAGTAACTGATGATCTCCTGGTACTGTCTCAGTAACTGATGATCTCCTGGTACTGTCTCAGTAACTGATGATCTCCTGGAACTGTCTTAGTAACTGTTGATCTCCTGGTACTGTCTCAGTAACTGATGATCTCCTGGTACTGTGTCAGTAACTGTTGATCTCCTGGTACTGTCTCAGTAACTGATGATCTCCTGGTACTGTCTCAGTAACTGATGATCTCCTGGTACTGTCTCAGTAACTGATGATCTCCTGGTACTGTCTCAGTAACTGATGATCTCCTGGTACTGTCTCAGTAACTGATGATCTCCTGGTACCGTCTCAGTAACTGATGATCTCCTGGAACTGTCTCAGTAACTGATGATCTCCTGGTACTGTCTCAGTAACTGATGATCTCCTGGTACTGTCTCAGTAACTGATGATCTCCTGGTACTGTCTCAGTAACTGTTTATCTCCTGGTACTGTCTCAGTAACTGTTGATCTCCTGGTACTGTCTCAGTAACTGTTGATCTCCTGGTACTGTCTCAGTAACTGATGATCTCCTGGTACTGTCTCAGTAACTGATGATCTCCTGGTACTGTGTAGTAACTGATGATCTCCTGGTACTGTCTCAGTAACTGATGATCTCCTGGTACTGTCTCAGTAACTGATGATCTCCTGGTACTGTCTCAGTAACTGATGATCTCCTGGTACTGTCTCAGTAACTGATGATCTCCTGGTACTGTCTCAGTAACTGATGATCTCCTGGTACTGTGTAAGTAACTGATGATCTCCTGGTACTGTCTCAGTAACTGATGATCTCCTGGTACTGTCTCAGTAACTGATGATCTCCTGGTACTGTCTCAGTAACTGATGATCTCCTGGTACTGTCTCAGTAACTGATGATCTCCTGGTACTGTCTCAGTAACTGATGATCTCCTGGTACTGTCTCAGTAACTGATGATCTCCTGGTACCGTCTCAGTAATTGATGATCTCCTGGCACTGTCTCAGTAACTGATGATCTCCTGGTACTGTCTCAGTAACTGATGATCTCCTGGTACTGTCTCAGTAACTGATGATCTCCTGGTACTGTCTCAGTAACTGTTGATCTCCTGGTACTGTCAGTAACTGATGATCTCCTGGTACTGTCAGTAACTGATGATCTCCTGGTACTGTCTCAGTAACTGATGATCTCCTGGTACTGTGTAAGTAACTGATGATCTCCTGGTACTGTGTCAGTAACTGATGATCTCCTGGTACTGTGTCAGTAACTGATGATCTCCTGGTACTGTGTAAGTAACTGATGATCTCCTGGTACTGTCAGTAACTGATGATCTCCTGGTACTGTGTAAGTAACTGATGATCTCCTGGTACTGTCAGTAACTGATGATCTCCTGGTACTGTCTCAGTAACTGATGATCTCCTGGTACTGTCAGTAACTGATGATCTCCTGGTACTGTCAGTAACTGATGATCTCCTGGTACTGTCAGTAACTGATGATCTCCTGGTACTGTCAGTAACTGATGATCTCCTGGTACTGTCTCAGTAACTGATGATCTCCTGGTACTGTGTAAGTAACTGATGATCTCCTGGTACTGTGTAAGTAACTGATGATCTCCTGGTACTGTCAGTAACTGATGATCTCCTGGTACTGTCAGTAACTGATGATCTCCTGGTACTGTGTAAGTAACTGATGATCTCCTGGTACTGTCAGTAACTGATGATCTCCTGGTACTGTCTGTAACTGATGATCTCCTGGTACTGTCTCAGTAATTGATGATCTCCTGGTACTGTCAGTAACTGATGATCTCCTGGTACTGTCTGTAACTGATGATCTCCTGGTACTGTCTCAGTAACTGATGATCTCCTGGTACTGTGTAAGTAACTGATGATCTCCTGGTACTGTCAGTAACTGATGATCTCCTGGTACTGTCTCAGTAACTGATGATC
>NC_069451.1:22483925-22533925 GCF_026875155.1 Cherax quadricarinatus | reverse complement strand
ATCACACGATGCTGTAACCCACAGGACCACCTAAAGGATTCGGTGGTCCTGTGAGCTAGAGCGTCGTGTGATTTTTGCTCACCATGAGGCAGGCCAAAACAACACGGGTTCGAGTCCTCGGCTAGTCGCAGTGCTATTATTGATTAAATACCACTTGTTCATGGGTACAATATTATACATATGCAAACAATCGGAGACAGGCGATCTTAACTATGCAAGACAACCCACAGGGAGTGAAAATCTTTAGCTCAAGTACTTTCACACTTCTCAGTGTGTCATCAGGAGCTTATGCAATATTGCTAGGCAACAGCTGAAGGAGTGAGGGGAAGTTTCCTCAGAGTAGTGCAGTGCAGGTTTGTCACCTTGATCAGTGCAACTCCACGCCCTCTATTCCCTCTATTTTTCCTCGGAATCTGGTATCCAGTTGGAGAAATAGTGTGTTATCATTCCCATGAGCATGGTTTCTTTGATAGCTATGATGTTTGGTAATGCCTCTGTGATTCTTTTGTGCTACTCCTCAGCATTGGTGTGCCCTACATTGTTTCCTCTCAACACTGTATTTTGAAGGGTTTGTAGGGGCTGGGGGAATGGTAAACCTGGCAGGATGGTATGAGAGTACTGTGCAGGGTGGGGTGGGGGCTGTGAGTGGAAAGAGGACACAGGAGATGCAAGGGTCTATATAATAAAAACACTTCGGACTGGAGGTTCCAAGGTGGTGATTGCAGTGATGTATAACCTACCACAGAATACCAGGAGGCCAAGACAAGAATATGATGAGAGCAACAGAGCAATGGTTGACTCAGTGTCTGAGGTGCCCAGAAGGGCCTATGCGGGCAGGGTAAAAGCTATTTGTGGGTGACTTCGATCACAAAAAAAGTAACTGGGGAAAGCCTGGAGCCACATGGAGATCCGGACGCGTGGAGGGCTGAGATGATGGAGGTGGTACTAGAAAATGTCATGCACCAACATGTTAGGGACACTACCAGAGAGAAAGAAAAAGATGGACCAGCAAGATGGACCTAATATTTACAGTGAGTGGTTCAGACATTGGGGACATCACATATGAAAGGCCACTCGGAGCTAGTGATCATGTGGTCCTGAGCGTTGAATACATAGAGTTACAAGTGAAGAGGGAAGCCAGTAGAGCAGGATGGAAGAAGCCAAGCAGAAAGTCCTGCAGAAAGTCCAGTGGGAAAGGGAGCTGGTGGGAAAATCGGTAAATTAGATGATGGAATGTGCGACAAAATGCAAGGAAGCAGAGGAGAGGTTCATTCCCAAGGGCAATAGAAATAATGGGAAGGCCAGGACGAGCCCTTGGTTCACTCAGAGGTGTAGAGAGGCCAAAACTGAGTGTGCTAGAGAATGGAAAAAGTACAGGAGACAAAGGACCTAGGAAAATAAGGAGATCAATTGAAGAGCTAGAAACAAATATGCACAGATTAGGAGGATGCCCAGGGGCAATACAAAAATGACATAGCAGTGAAAGTCAAGTCTGACCCAAGGCTGTTGTATAGTCACATCGGGTGGAGAACAACAGTCAGAGACCAGGTACTCAGGCTGAGGAAGGGAGTTCACAAGAAACAACCAAGAAGTATGTGAAGAGCTCAACATGGGATTTAAAGAAGCATTTACAGTAGATAAAGTAAGGACTCAAGAAAACTGGAGTGGTGTGGTACACCAAAAAGTGCTGGACACAATACACAGCCGAGGAGGAGGTGAAGAGGCTGCTAAACTAACTAGATAACTCAAAGGGGATGGGACTGGACATTTCTCTGTGTGTCGTGAGAGAGGGAGCAGAGGCACTGTGTGTGTCACTAACAACAATTTTCAACTCATATGTCGAAATGGGGCGCCTACCTGTGTGGAAGACAGCAAATATAGTCCCAATTTTTAAGAAAGGAGACAGACACGCAGCATTGAACTACAGACTAGTGTCTGTGACATGTATACAGAGTTATGGAGAAGATTATCAGAAGAGTTGTGGAGCACCTAGAAGGAAATGAGCTTATTCACAACCAACACAGTTTCAGTGAAGGGAAATCGTGTGTAACAAACCTACTAGAGTTTTACAAGGTGACGGCAGTAAGACAGAGAGAGAGAGGAAGAGAGAGAGAGAGAGAGAGAGAGAGAGAGGGGGGTAGATTGCATTTTCTTGGACTGTAAAAAGGCTTTCAACACAGTTCCACACAAAAGCTCGAGGATCAGGCAGGTATAACAGGAAAGGCACTGCACTGGATCAGAGAATACCTGACATGAAGGCAAGCACGAGCCATGGTACATGACGAGGTGTCAGAGTGGGCGCTGTGACGAGCAGGGTGCCACAGGGGTCAGTCCTAAGACCGTTGCTCTTTCTGGTATATGTGAATGACATGACGAAAGGGATAGATTCAGAAGTGTCCCTGTGTGCAGATGATATGAAACGAATGAGGAGAATTCAGTCGGATAAGGATCAGGCAGGACTACAAAGGTATCTGGACAGGCTGCAAGCCTGGTCTAGCAACTAGCTCCTGGAGTTTAACCCCGCCAAGTACAAAACCATGAAGATCGGGGGAGGGCAAAGAAGACCGCAGACAAAGGACATGGTAGGGGGGGACTAAGACTGCAAACTTCACTCAAGGAAAAGGATCTTGGGGTGAGTGCAACACCACGCATATCTCCTGAGGCGCACATCAACCAAATAACTGCTGCAGCATATGGGTGCCTGGCAAACCCAAGACTAGTGTTCCGACACCTCAGTAAGGAAGCGTTCAAGACTCTGTACGCCTTGTACGTAATGCCAGTGCAGCACCAGTTTGGAACCCACACCTGGGCAAGCACGTCAAGAAATTAGAGAAAGTGCAAAGGTTTGAAACAAGTCTAGTTCCCGAGCTAAGAGGCATATTCTACCAGGAGAGGTTAACGGAAATCGACCTGACGACACGAGGACAGGAGGGATTGGAGGGGATGTGATAACGACATATGAGAGGAATTGACAGGGTGGATAGAGACAGGATGTTCCAGAGATGGGACACAACAACGAGGGGTCACAGTTGGAAGTTGAAGACTCAGATGAGCCACAAGGATGTTAGGAAGTATTTCTCTAATCATAAAGTTGTCAGCAAGTGGACTAGTCTGGAAAGTGATGTAATGTAGGCAGTATCCATACATAGCTTTAAGAAGAGGCATGACAAGGCTCATGGAGCAGGGAGACAGGGGATCTGGCAGCGACCAGTGAAGAGACAGGGCCAGGAACTATGAATCGACCCCTGCAGCCACAATTAGGTGAGTGTACACACACACACACACACACACACTCACACCACACACACACACACACACACACACACACACACACAACCACACACACACACACACACACACACACACACACACACACACACACACACACCTTGGCTATGTCAGCTTCCTGGTTCAGTCCTTCAAGATAGAGAGTTGCTGCTCCATTTGTACCTCACCATCTACCATTGTTTGACGTGTGTGTGTGCGTGTGCGTGTGTGTGTGTGTGTGTGTGCGTGTGTGCGTGCGTGTGTGCGTGTTTTGTGTGTGCGTGTGTGTGTGGGGTGTGTGTGTGGTGTGTTGTGTGTGGCGGTGTGTGCGCGCGTGTGTGTGCGCGCGTGTGTGTGTGCGCGTGTGTGTGCGTGTGTGTGTGTGTGTGTGTGTGTGTGTGTGTGTGTGTGTGTGTGTGTGTGTGTGTGTGTGTGTGTGCATGTCACTTTCTCCTACACACACCATAGTTACGACATATTTTAGAGCACGACCCAGACCAGCAGACCTACTGTGCCACCACCCAGACCAGCAGACCTACTGTGCCACCACCCAGACCAGCAGACCTACTGTGCCACCACCCAGACCAGCAGACCTACTGTGCACCACCACCCAGACCAGCAACCTACTGTAACCACCACCCCGACCAGCAGACCACTGTACCACCACCCAGACCAGCAGACCTACTGTACCACCACCCAGACCAGCAGATCTACTGTACCACCACCCAGACCAGCAGACTTACTGTACCACCTCCCAGACCAGCAGACCTACTGTACCACCACCCAGACCAACAGACCTACTGTACCACCACCCAGACCAACAGACCTACTGTACCACCACCCACACCACCACCCAAACCAGCAGATCTACTGTACCACCACCCACACCACCACCCAGACCAGCAGACGTACTGTACCACCACCCAACCCAGCAGACCTACTGTACCACCAGCCAAACCAGCAGACGTACTGTACCACCACCCAACCCAGCAGACCTACTGTACCACCAGCCAAACCAGCAGACGTACTGTACCACCACCCAACCCAGCAGACCTACTGTACCACCAGCCAAACCAGCAGACGTACTGTACCACCACCCAACCCAGCAGACCTACTGTACCACCAGCCAAACCAGCAGACGTACTGTACCACCACCCACACCACCCAGACCAGCATTCTTACTGTACCACCACCAAGTCCAGGAGACCTGCTGTACCACCACCCAGACTAGCAGACCAACTG
Source organism: Cherax quadricarinatus (assembly GCF_026875155.1). Classification (NCBI taxonomy): domain Eukaryota; kingdom Metazoa; phylum Arthropoda; class Malacostraca; order Decapoda; family Parastacidae; genus Cherax; species Cherax quadricarinatus. The sequence continues at coordinate 22,529,416 of NC_069451.1, read as the reverse complement.
TACCATCACCCACACCACCACCACTCAGACCAGCAGATGTACTGTACCACCACCTACACCACCACCCAGACTAGCAGACCAACTGTACCACCACCCAGACCAGCAGACCTGCTGTACCACCACCCACACTACCACCAAGACCAGCAGACCTGCTGTACCCACCACCCACACAACCACCCAGACCAGCAGACCTGCTGTACCACCACCCATACCATCCCTCAGACCAGCAGACCTACTGTACTACCTCCCACACCACCCAGACCAGCAGACCTACTATACCACCACCCCCATCACCACCCAGACTAGCAGACCTATACCACCTCCCACATTACCACACAGACCAGCAGACCTACTGTACCACCTCCCACACCACCCAGACCAGCAGACCTACTATACCACCACCCCCATCACCACCCAGACTAGCAGACCTATACCACCTCCCACATTACCACACAGACCAGCAGACCTACTGTACCACCACCCACACCACCACCCACACCACCACCCAGACCAACAGACCTGCTGTACCACCACCCATACCACCCCTCAGACCAGCAGACCTACTGTACCACCTCCCAGACCACCCGACCCAGACCTACAACCACCCCCACATCACCACCCAACTACAGACCTATACCACCTCCCACTTAACCCCACGACCCGCAGACCTACTGTACCACCACCCAGACCATAACATCTGAACCACCACCCCGCCAAACCCCCCAACCAGAACAACGTACCCACCACCCACACTACCATGCAACCTACTGTACCTCCACCCACACCACCCAACCACAGACCTACTGACCCCCACCCACACCACCCAACCAGCAGACCTACGGGACCCCACCCACATCACCACCCCGACCACAGACCAACTGTTCCACCACCCAAACCAGCAGACCTACTGTACCACCAGCCAAACCAGCATCCTCGCCCCCCACCCACACCACTACCCAACCAGCAGCCACTGTACCACCACCCAACCACGACTTATTGTACCACCACCCAGACCACAACCTATTGTAAAACCCCTCCCCCACCCCAACCAACTGTTCCACACCCCCCACCACCACTCAGACCCGCAGATGACTGTCCCCCCACCCAGAGCAGGGGACCTTACCTTTCCCCCCACCACCCAGACCCAACAACCTACGTACACCACCCAACCACGACCTGCTGTACCACCACCCAACCCCCCAAGCAGGAGACCTCTGTCCCCCCACCCACATCACCCAAACAGGAGACCTACTTTCCCCACCCACACCACAACCGCTTACCACCACCCCACCACCAACCCCGACCAGCAACGTGCTGTACCATCACCCAGACCAGCAACCCCTGTACCACCACCAACCCACCCCCAGACCAGAAGAACCCCACCCAAAAGACCACCAGACCACACCTACTGTACCCCCTCCCACACCACCCAGACCAGTAGACCTACTATACCACCACCCAGACTAGCAGACCTACTGTGCCATCACCCACACCACCACCCAGAGCAGGAGACCTACTGTACTATCACCCACACCAGCAGACCTGCTGTTCCACCACCCACACCACCACTCAGACCATCAGACCTACTGTACCACCACCCAGACCAGCAGATCTGCTGTACCACTACCCACACCACCAAGACCAGCAGACCTGCTGTACCACCACCAACACCACCACCCAGACCAGCAGAACCACCACCCATACCACCACTCAGACCAGCACACCTACTGTACCACCTCCCACACTACCACTCAGACCAGCAGACCTACTGTACCACCACCCAGACCAGTAGACATACTGTACCACCCCCCACACCACCACCCAGACCAGTAGACATACTGTACCACCCCCACACCACCACCCAGATCAGTAGACATACTGTACCACCACCCACACTACCATACAGACCTACTGTACCTCCACCCACACCACCACTCAGACCAGCAGACCTTTACCACCTCCCACACTACCACTCAGACCAGCAGACCTACTGTACCACCACCTACACCACTCAGACCAGCAGATGTACTGTACCACCACCCAGACCACCACCCAGACCAGCAGACATACTGTACCACCATCCACACCAGCAGACTTGCTGTACCACCACCCACACCAGCAGACCTACTGTACCACCACCCTCGCCAGCAGACTTACTGTATCACCATCCACACCTCCCACTCCACCCACACCCACTCCACATACACCCACTCCCACCACACCACCCACTCCACCCACACCACCAACTCCTCTACCCACTCCACCCGCTCCTCCAAATCCACCCACACCACCTTCACCCACACCACTCACTCCACCCACACCTCAACTAACACCACCTCCACCCACACCACTCACTCCACCCACTCCTCCAGCCACTCCACCCACACCTCCACCCACTCCACCCACACCTCCACCCACTCCACCCACACCACCCACTCTACCCACAACACCCACTCTAACCCACAACACCCACTCTACCCACACCACCCACTCCACTCACACCACCCACATCACCCACACCACCCACACCTCCACCGACTCCACCAACACCTCCACCATACCACCCACCCACTCCACCCACTGCACCCATACTCATTAACACCACACCACCCACTCCCACACCACATCTCCCTCTAACCCACCCATCCAACCCACCGCATCCACACCTCCACCCAACACCACCCACATCCACCCCACACCACCCACATTCACCCACACCACCCACTCCACCCACTCCATCCATCCACCCACACCACCCAACCACCCACCTCCCAAACCCACACAACCCACTCCACCCACACCACCCACACCACCCACATCCACCCACACCACCCACTCCACCCACACCCACTCCATCCACCCACTAACACCCACACCACTACCCACACCACCCACTCCACACCACTCCACCCACTCCACCCACACCACCGACATCACCCACATCCACCCACACTACCCACATCACACCACCATCCACCCACACACTCACCCACTCACCCACTTCCACCCACACCACCCACATCACCCACACTACCCACACACCACATCACCCACTCCACCCACACCACCCACATCCACCACACAACCCACATCACCGCACACTCCACCCACATCACCCACACACCCACATCACCCACATCACCACCACACCCACTACCCCCACCCACACACCACACCCACACACCCACACCACCCACACCACCCACACTACCCACACCACCCACACACCACACCACCCACACACCCACACCACCCACACACCCACACACCCACACACCCACACCACCCACACTACACCCCACACACCCACACACCCACACTCCCACACCACCCACACTACCCACACCACCCACACACCCACACCCCACACCACCCACACTACCCCACACCACCCACACACCACAACACCCACACACCCACACCACCCACACCACCCACACCACCCACACTACCCACACCACCCACACCACCCACACCACCCACACCACCCCACCACACACCACCACACCACCCAACCACACACCCACACCACCCACACCACCCACACCACCCACACACCCACACACCCACCACCAAACCCACAACCCACCACACACCCACCCACACACACCCACACCACCCACCACCCCACCCACCACACCACCCACACACCACACACCCACCCACCACACCACCCACACCACCCACACCACCCACACTACCCACACCACCCACACCACCCACACCACCCACACCACCCACACACCCACACCACCCACACCACCACACCCACACACCACCCACACCACCACACCACCCCACACCCACACACCCACACCACCCACACAACCACCCCCACCCACACCACCCACACCACCCACACCACCCACACCACCCACACCCACACCACCACACCACCCACACCACCCACACCACCCACACACCCACACCACCCCACCCCCACCACCCCACCCACACTACCCACACCACCCACACCCCCCCACCCACACACCCCACCCACCCACACTACCCACCCACCCACAACCACCCACACCACCCACACCACCCACACACCCACCCACCCACCACCCACACCACCCACACTACCCACCCCACCCACACCACCCACACCACCCACACCACCCACACACCCACACCACCCACACTACCCACACCACCCACACCACCCACACTACCCACAAACCACCCACACTACCCACACCACCCACATACACCACCACACACCCCTACACACACCACCACCACACCACCCACACCACCACACCACCCACACTACCCACACCCCCACACACCCACACCACCCACACTACCCACACCACCCACACCACCCACACATACCCACCATCCCACACTCCCACACACCCACACCAACCCACACCCACACATACCCACTTCCACCACCACCCACACCACCCACACTCCACACCACCCACCACCCACATCCCACACCACCTCCACTCTCCCACACTACCCAAACTCCACACCACCCACCACCCCACCACCCCACCCACACCACCCCACACTACCCACACCACCCACTACCCACACCCCCACACCACCCACACACCCACACCACCCCCACCACCCACACACCCACACCACCCACACCACCCACACTACCCACACCACCCACACCACCCACACCACCCACACTACCCACACACCCAACAACCACCCAAAACCACACACCACCCCCACCACCCACACCACCCACACCACCCACACCCCGCACACCACCCACACCCAAAACCCCCACCACCCACACCAAACCCCCACCACCCCCACCACCCACCAACCACCACCCACACCACCCACACCACCCACCCCCACCCACAAACCCCCCACACCACCCACACTACCCACACCACCCACACCACCCACACCACCCACACCACGCACACCACCCACCACCACACTACCCACACCACCCCACCCCACCCACACTACCCACACCACCCACACCACCCACACCACCCACCACAACTCGTCTTTCTGTTCTTTGACATTTTTATGGAACTGTATAACAAGAACTGAACAGTTTTGTTACTACTGTTCTTCCTGATAATGTTCTTGGCAGTGTTCTTCCTGACACTTCTTCCAGTGTTCTTTCTGACACAGTTCTTCCAGTGTTCTTTCTGACACAGTTCTTCCAGTGTTCTTCCTGACAGTTCTTCCAGTGTTCTTCCTGACACAGTTCTTCCAGTGTTCTTCCTGACAGTTCTTGCAGTGTTCTTTCTGACACAGTTCTTCCAGTGTTCTTCCTGACACAGTTCTTCCAGTGTTCTTCCTGACACAGTTCTTCCAGTGTTCTTCCTGACAGTTCTTCCAGTGTTCTTCTGACAAGTTCTTCCCGTGTTCTTCCTGACAGTTCTTGCAGTGTTCTTTCTGACACAGTTCTTCCAGTGTTCTTCCTGACACAGTTCTTCCAGTGTTCTTCCTGACACAGTTCTTCCAGTGTTCTTCCTGACACAGTTCTTCCAGTGTTCTTCCTGACACAGTTCTTCCAGTGTTCTTCCTGACACAATTCTTCCAGTGTTCTTCCTGACAGTTCTTCCAGTGTTCTTCCTGACACAGTTCTTCCAGTGTTCTTCCTGACACAGTTCTTCCAGTGTTCTTCCTGACACAGTTCTTCCAGTGTTCTTCCAGACACAGTTCTTCCAGACACAGTTCTTCCAGACGCAGTTCTTCCTGACTCTGTTCTTCCTGACACAGTTCTTCCTGATACAGTTCTTCCAGACACAGTTCTTCCAGACGCAGTTCTTCCTGACTCTGTTCTTCCTGACACAGTTCTTCCAGTGTTCTTCCTGACACAGTTCTTCCAGTGTTCTTCCTGACACAGTTCTTCCAGACACAGTTCTTCCAGACACAGTTCTTCCAGTGTTCCTCGTGACAGGGTATATAGGGTATGGATTTAATTTGAGAGAATATGGAGGGCAGGGGGTTTAGTTTGAGAGGGTAGGGTGGGCATGGTGTAATTTGACAGGGTATGGAGGGGAGAGGTGTGGTTTGACAGGGCATGAAGGGGAGAGGTGTGGTTTGACAGGGTATGAAGGGCAGGGGTGTGGTTTGACAGGGGGTATGAAGGGCAGTCTTGTGGGTTGACAGGGTATGGAGGGCCGATGTGTGGTTTGACAGGATATGGAGAGCAGGGGTGTGGTTTGACAGGGTGTGAAGGGCAGGGGTGTGGTTTGACAGGGTATGAAGGGCAGGGGTATGGTTTGACAGGGTATGGAGGGCTTGGGTGTAGTTTGAAAAAGTTTGGAAGGCATAGGTGTGTTTGACAGGGTATGGAGGGTAGGGGTGTAGTTTGACAGGGTATGGAGGGCAGGGGTGTAGTTTGACAGGGTATGGGGGTAAGGGTGTAGTTTGACAGGGTATGGAGGGCAGGGGTGTAGTTTGACAGGGTATGGGGGTAAGGGTGTAGTTTGACAGGGTATGGAGGGTGGGGGTGTAGTTTGACAGGGTATGGGGGTAAGGGTGTAGTTTGACAGGGTATGGAGGGCAGGGGTGTAGTTTGACAGGGTATGGGGGTAAGGGTGTAGTTTGACAGGGTATGGGGGTAAGGGTGTAGTTTGACAGGGTATGGAGGGCGGGGGTGTAGTTTGACAGGGTATGGGGGTAAGGGTGTAGTTTGACAGGGTATGGAGGGCAGGGGTATAGTTTGACAGGGTATGGGGTAAGGGTGTAGTTTGACAGGGTATGGAGGGCGGGGGTAGAGTGGGCAAAGTTCGTCATTTATAAGGTCATGTTAAAACAGCATTGTGAGCAATGCAGGTTGGGCAAGCCAGGTCGTTGGAGGGCAGGCTGGGTACTGGGAGTGGGGCAGGGTACTAGGGTGGGGCAGGGTACAGGGAGGTGGGGCAGAGGCACCTCCCACTGGAAGGTCAGTAGGGCGGGGCCACCACAGAGGGTGGGTCCAACACCTGCCACCATCACTACGTTGTCTGCCACCACTGATACCACCTGCACCACTGACATCACCTGCACCACTGACACCACCTGCCAGGGTTCACCTGTCAAGGAAGGTGCAGGGGCACCACCACCTGCAAGTGTACCTGTAGTGGATACACCTATGTACAAGTAGATCACTTACCTGGAAAACCTGTTGATACCTCTGAAGCACCTGTTGATACTGTGAAACACCTGTTGATACCTGTGAAATGAGTGTAGATACCTGTTGAAACCTCTCAGTGATTCCTGAAACCTGTGATTGTGAACTTCAGTGCTACATAGAGCCCACAACGACTAGTTACAGTGTAAGATCCTGGTTACAGTGATAGAAAATGTAGTGGCTGGTAACAGTGATACATAAAGCTTGTTATGGATGGTTACAGCGAAACGTACGGCTTCTTATGTATAGTTACAGTGATACATAAATCTTGGTGAAAGTGCTAGAAGATACCCTTTAAATTCCTCTCTTAGAGTGGCACTCAGTGCCTGGAACTCCTCTCTCCAGTGCCAACCACTCAGCACAGTTGCACTGTTAGCGACTATAGAGGAACTAGTGTTTTTGTCGTTCTTTGTGTTTAGAATAGTTAGTGATTGCAGCACTGATTTGGGCATTACTGATGCCCCTGGATGTAAGCTAGTTGATTAGCTAGCTGTGAGTGAAATGACTGGGGCAGCAGCACTAGCAGCAGCACAGCAAAGGGCTGCTAGCACCAGTAGCAGTGCTGCAGTACCACATACCAATAAACACTGGATAGTGATGTGCCAGAGGGATAACACGATATACTATAGTCCACGCTGCCCCAGTAGATTAGTATACATCACCACTCTTACAGTGAAATCTAGTACTGCTGCCCCATGATAATATCGTCCACTGCTTCACAGTGGATATCAGTCCCACTGGCACATGATAATTCAGTCCCATGCTGCCACCAGCTAATATCAGTCCACGCTGCCACCAGTGATACGATATCAGTCCATGTGCAACAGTGTAATATCTAGTCTACTTGCTGCACAGTTTAAATATCAGTCCACTGCTGCCACCAGTGATAATTCAGTTACTGCTGCCCCGAGTAAGTATATATTAGTCCACTGTGCACAGTGAAATCTGTGCAGCAGGCCACTAGTGATAAATCAGCCACAAGGCTGCTAGCACCAGTAGATATTGCAGTACCACTTGCACCAGAATATACAGCCCACTGCTGCCAATGTGATAATATCAGTCCAGCTGCGTGCACCAGTGATAATACTATCAGTCCCACTGCTGCCACCAGTGATAATATCAGTCCCACTGCTGCCACCAGTGATAATATCAGTCCCACTGCTGCCACCAGTGATAATATCAGTCCCACTGCTGCCACCAGTGATAATACTATTAATCCCACTACTGCAACCAGTGGCACCAGCACCACAACCAGTAGCACCACCAGTACCGCTAGTAGCACCACCAGCACCACCACCACCAGCACCACCACCACCACCACCACCACCACCACCAGCCGCCCTCGTCGGAGTGGATTCCCTCACACCCTCAATCGCCCTCCACCGGAAGTCTTACAGCTTCACACTAACGATGTGGATACAGTACCCACCCCTGCCCTGCTGCATCGAGGGCTGCCCAACCTCAGTGGCAGCCCCAGCCCCATGCCCAGCCCCAGGGCCAGCCCCAGGCCTAGCCCCAGGGCCAGCCCCAGGCCTAGCCCTAGAGTCATAGCAGCTAACACTGTTAATCACATGAAGAGAAAGATCTCAGAAGCCATCCAGCTTAAGCCAGATAGTCTCACCTTTCTGGTAAGTTAAGCCAGATAGTTTCACCTTCCTCGTAAGAAAAGCCAGATAATCTCACCTTCCTGATACGTTAAGCCAGATAGTCTCACCTTCCTGATACGTTAAGCCAGATAGTCTCACCTTCCTGATACGTTAAGCCAGTTATTATCACCTTCCTGATAAGTTAAGCCGGACGGTCTCACGCTCCTGATAAGTTAATCCAGATAGTTTCACTTTGCTGATAAGCCAGGTAATTTCACCTTCCTGATAAGTTAACCCAGATAGTATCACCTTCCTGATAAGTTAAGCCAGGTAATTTCACCTTCCTGATAAGTTAAGCCAGATAATCTCACCTTCCTGATAAGTTAAGCCAGATAATCTCACCTTCCTGATAAGTTAAGCCAGATAGTATCAGCTGATAAAATACGTCTGGCACGGCCTGTGATTCTGGTTGCATCTCCTCCACGTCGGTAAAACACCGCTCCTTGAGGGCCATTTTGATTTTTGGGAAGAGAAAGAAGTCTCATGGAGCTAGATCTGGGGAGTAGGAGGCTGGGCACGACCACTAGTTTTTATTTCTTTTGATCAGAAAACGATGGTCATTCTGGTCTCAGCAGGAGTGTTCTGGCAGGGCTGCAGCTGCTCTTGTTGCCACCTCTCTAGTTGAGAACAATAACTTTGTTGTGTTAGGCATAAAAGTTAAGTGGGCGTCTACACTGCAAACTGAATTGTTTGCCATTGTAATGACGCTAAAGCTAACTAATGACACTGAGATTTACTCTCTCATCATTACTGATTTTATATCATCAGTGAAGGTTCTTAACTCACATAATGACTAGCAACATGCTGATTGAAGTCAAGTACATGTATAGATACTCAAAAATACGGGAAAAGGGAATAATGTACAATTGCTATGGATCCCATCACACATTGGATTACTCCTTCATGATAAAGTTGATATGTTAGCCAAGAAGAGTACCCAGAAGGAGAATGTAGAATGTAACTTTGGTATAACTGTGTCTAGCATTAGGAATAATATTAGGANGAGAAGTAAATAATGAAAATGATTGTTATAGGAATGCAGTTAGAAGCCTGAGTAGATCTATAACCCACTATGATAACATGAACGTAGATAAGTATGTTTATGGAGCAACTTGCAATGTGAACACTGACTGATGTTGTAGTGGCCAGGCTTAGGCTTGGTTACAAGTACTGACTGATGTTGTAGTGGCCAGGCTTAGGCTTGGTTACAAGTACTGACTGATGTTGTAGTGGCCAGGCTTAGGCTTGGTTACAAGTACTGACTGATGTTGTAGTGGCCAGGCTTAGGCTTGGTTACAAGTACTGACTGATGTTGTAGTGGCCAGGCTTAGGCTTGGTTACAAGTACTGACTGATGTTGTAGTGGCCAGGCTTAGGCTTGGTTACAAGTACTTCTGGCAGTTTGGGAGACACACAGATGATGATCAAACTAAATGTAAATTATGTGATCAGGCATATGGTCACTGTCTTGAACACTATGTGCTTAATTATCCACTTATTGAGGAATATAAAGATAGTATAATAACCCATGTAATATGTCAAGATATTAATGAAAATAAGATACCAGATATATTAAGCAAATTTCCTAAATTTGCTTGTAATAGATAAGCGAATTGTAGATATAAATCCAGATGTACTCTTGTTAACTCTTTTGATGCCTAGTTCCTAGGCCTTTTGTGTATCCATATGCTCCTGTGCTACCCTCCATGGGATGGGTATGCGGTGCCATTTCGGTGACAAAATCTAAAAAAAATTCTAAGTCAGCAAGTGAGGCACAGAAAGTGGCACAGCACTTGCAGTATCATGGATACTCTGCTGATGATTCTGAATATTCTTCCTTCATTGATGTCTGTGACGTTGACGGTCGACCAGTCTTCATCATTCTTAACTGACATATGACCTGCTTTAACATATGACCTGCTTAACATATGACCTGCTTTAACATATGACCTGCTTTGAATTAAGAAAACCATTCACAACAGTGTCCCATCCATTGCTTCATCAAACTCTGGCCATACAATAGAGCGGAAAAATAATGTAAGGGACCTGGGAGTAGTAATGTCTGAGGATCTCACTTTCAAGGATCACAACAGTGCCACGATCACAAGTGCAAAGAAAATGATAGGATGGATAATGAGAACTTTCAAAACGAGAGATGCCAAGCCAATAATGATCCTTTTCAAATCACTTGTTCTCTCTAGGCTGGAATACTGCTGTACATTAACTTCTCCATTCAAAGCAGGTGAAATCGCAGATCTAGAGTGTGTACAGAGATCCTTTACTGCACGTATAAGTTCTGTCAAGCACCTTAACTACTGGGAACGCTTGGAAGCACTTGACTTGTACTCGTTGGAACGCAGGAGGGAGAGATATATCATAATCTACACTTGGAAAATCTTGGAAGGAATGGCCCCAAATCTGCACACAGAAATCACTCCCTACGAAAGTAAAAGACTGGGCAGGCGATGCAAAATGCCCCCAATTAAAAGTAGGGGCGCCATTGGTACACTAAGAGAAAACACCATAAGTGTCCGGGGCCCAAGACTGTTCAACAGCCTCCCATCAAGCATTAGGGGAATTGCCAATAAACCCCTGGCTGCCTTCAAGAGAGAGCTGGACAGATACCTAAAGTCAGTGCCGGATCAGCCGGGCTGTGGCTCGTACGTTGGACTGCGTGCGGCCAGCAGTAACAGCCTAGTTGATCAGGCCCTGATCCATCGGGAGGCCTGGTCATGGACCGGGCCGCGGGGGCGTTGATCCCCGGAATAACCTCCAGGTAATCACCAAATACTTGAAGTATCTTGTGAGTTTCAGTAGTTCTTTTACTCACCTTAAAACAATTACACACACACACACACACACACACACACACACACACACACACACACACACACACACACACACACACACACACACACACACACACACACACACATGCCTCTCTGTTACACAAGAAACACCAACAACGCACTGACAACACTTACAAAAAAGGCCTACTAACCTCACTGAAATGACCGATCGCGCTGAAACTCTCCAAGCTACTTCACAAAGGAGTGTACTCAGCAGTGTCATGTCCCCCCCACCGCCGCCGCCGCCGCCGCCGCCGCCATATTTTACCCAGGAAGCGCAGGAAAATTCTAGTGCAGAAACTTCTTGTTAGCTGTCAGCCAGATAGTCTCACCTTCCTGGTTAATTAATGCCATCTTTCATATCATTACCTTTCATGTACTTTTTCTGAAAAAATCCCTGAAACAGGTTTCCATTGGTTAATTCCGCCAGAGTGTGGTCCATGACCAGGCCTCCTGGAGGGTCAGCCTGCTGGCTGCACACACACCACCATGTAAACCACAACCCGGCTGCTCAGGAACTGATTTGAGGAACTTGTCCAGTTCCTCCTTGAAGATAGCCAGAAGTTTGTTGGTAATTTCTCTTATGTACGCAGGAAAGACGTTGAAGAGTCGGGGACCTCATACACTTATCAAATTCTCCCTTAATGTGCTCATTGTTCCACTGCTATTTAGTGAACGTATTTTACACTACAAAGTCTCTTTCTATACAAATTGATTTAAGGCTTGAGGTTGGAACCAGTTCCTCAAGGATTTTACACATGTAAATTATAAGGTACCTATCTCGCTTATTTCAAGGAATACCTTGAAGGGTCTTGAAGTGTCTGTAGTAGATCAGTTGATTGATTGAGTGTATATGAGCAGTGAAAGTTCTCTGTTTTTCAGCTCAGCAATCTCACCTGCCTTGAAGGTGGCTGTACTCCAGCCTGCCTTGAAGATGGCTGTACTCCAGCCTGCCTTGAAGGTGGCTGTCACTGTACAGTAGTACTCCAGCCTGCCTTGAAGGTGGCTGTCAGTATTCACCAGTACTCCAGCCTGCCTTGAAGGTGGCTGTCACTGTACAGTAGTACTCCAGCCTGCCTTGAAGGTGGCTGTCAGCATACAGCAGTACTCCAGTCTGCCTTGAAGGTGGCTGTACTCCAGCCTGCCTTGAAGGTGGCTGTCAGCATACAGCAGTACTCCAGCCTGCCTTGAAGGTGGCTGTCAGTATACAGTAGTACTCCAGCCTGCCTTGAAGGTGGCTGTCAGCATACAGTAGTACTCCAGCCTGCCTTGAAGGTGGCTGTCACTATATAGTAGTACTCCAGCCTGCCTTGAAGGTGGCTGTCAGCATACAGCAGTACTCCAGCCTGCCTTGAAGGTGGCTGTCAGTATACAGTAGTACTCCAGCCTGCCTTGAAGGTGGCTGTCAGCATACAGTAGTACTCCAGCCCGCCTTGAAGGTGGCTGTCAGTATACAGTAGTACTCAAGCCTGCCTTGAAGGTAGCTGTCAGTATACAGCAGTACTCCAGCCTGACTTGAAGGTGGCTGTCAGTATACAGTAGTATTCCAGCCTGCCTTGAAGGTGGCTGTCAGTATACAGTAGTACTCCAGCCTGCCTTGAAGGTGGCTGTCAGTATACAGCAGTACTCCAGCCTGCCTTGAAGGTGGCTGTCACTGTACAGTAGTACTCCAGCCTGCCTTGAAGGTGGCTGTCAGTATACAGTAGTACTCCAGCCTGCCTTGAAGGTGGCTGTCAGCATACAGTACTCCAGCCTGCCTTGAAGGTGGCTGTCACTATACAGCAGTACTCCAGCCTGCCTTGAAGGTGGCTGTCAGTATACAGCAGTAATCCAGCCTGCCTTGAAGGTGGCTTTCAGTATACAGTAGTACTCCAGCCTGCCTTGATGGTGGCTGTCAGCATACAGTAGTACTCCAGCCTGCCTTGAAGGTGGCTGTCAGCATACAGTAGTACTCCAGCCTGCCTTGAAGGTGGCTGTCAGCATACAGTAGTACTCCAGCCTGCCTTGAAGGTGGCTGTCAGTATACAGCAGTAATCCAGCCTGCCTTGAAGGTGGCTTTCAGTATACAGTAGTACTCCAGCCTGCCTTGATGGTGGCTGTCAGCATAGAGTAGTACTCCAGCCTGCCTTGAAGGTGGCTGTCAGCATACAGTAGTACTCCAGCCTGCTTGAAGGTGGCTGTCAGTATACAGTAGTATTCCAGTCTGCCTTGAAGGTGGCTGTCAGCATACAGTAGTACTCCAGCCTGCCTTGAAGGTGGCTGTCAGCATACAGCAGTACTCCAGCCTGCCTTGAAGGTGGCTGTCAGTATACAGCAGTGCTCCAGCCTGCCTTGAAGGTGGCTGTCAGTATACAGTAGTACTCCAGCCTGCCTTGAAGGTGGCTGTCAGCATACAGTAGTACTCCAGCCTGCCTTGAAGGTGGCTGTCAGTATACAGCAGTGCTCCAGCCTGCCTTGAAGGTGGCTGTCAGTATACAGCAGTGCTCCAGCCTGCCTTGAAGGTGGCTGTCAGCATACAGTAGTACTCCAGCTTGCCTTGAAGGTGGCTGTCAGCATACAGTAGTACTCCAGCCTGCCTTGAAGGTGGCTGTCAGTATACAGTAGTACTCCAGCCTGCCTTGAAGGTGGCTGTCAGCATACAGTAGTACTCCAGCTTGCCTTGAAGGTGGCTGTCAGCATACAGTAGTACTCCAGCTTGCCTTGAAGGTGGCTGTCAGCATACAGTAGTACTCCAGCTTGCCTTGAAGGTGGCTGTCAGTATACAGCAGTACTCCAGCCTGCCTTGAAGGTGGCTGTCAGTATACAGTAGTACTCCAGCCTGCCTTGAAGGTGGCTGTCAGCATACAGTAGTACTCCAGCCTGCCTTGAAGGTGGCTGTCAGCATACAGTAGTACTCCAGCCTGCCTTGAAGGTGGCTGTCAGTATACAGCAGTACTCCAGCCTGCCTTGAAGGTGGCTGTCAGTATACAGCAGTACTCCAGCCTGCCTTGAAGGTGGCTGTCAGTATACAGCAGTACTCCAGCTTGCCTTGAAGGTGGCTGTCAGCATACAGCAGTACTCCAGCCTGCCTTGAAGGTGGCTGTCAGTATACAGCAGTACTCCAGCTTGCCTTGAAGGTGGCTGTCAGCATACAGCAGTACTCCAGCCTGCCTTGAAGGTGGCTGTCAGTATACAGCAGTACTCCAGCCTGCCTTGAAGGTGGCTGTCAGTATACAGCAGTACTCCAGCCTGCCTTGAAGGTGGCTGTCAGTATACAGCAGTACTCCAGCCTGCCTTGAAGGTAGCTGTCAGTATACAGCAGTACTCCAGCTTGCCTTGAAGGTGGCTGTCGGTATACAGTAGTACTCCAGCCTGCCTTGAAGGTAGCTGTCAGCATACAGTAGTACTCCAGCTTGCCTTGAAGGTGGCTGTCAGCATACAGCAGTACTCCAGCCTGCCTTGAAGGTGGCTGTCGGTTACTATACCAGCCGCTAGTGTACTCCAGTACCCAGCCTGCCTTGAAGGTGGCTGTCAGTATACAGCAGTACTCCAGCCTGCCTTGAAGGTGGCTGTCAGTATACAGCAGTACTCCAGCCTGCCTTGAAGGTGGCTGTCAGTATACAGCAGTACTCCAGCCTGCCTTGAAGGTGGCTGTCAGTATACAGCAGTACTCCAGCCTGCCTTGAAGGTGGCTGTCAGTATACAGCAGTACTCCAGCCTGCCTTGAAGGTGGCTGTCAGTATACAGCAGTGTACACCATGGTTGTACTTGTGTACACTGTGCACTGTCACCATGGTTGTACTTGTGTACACTGTGCACTGTCACCATGGTTGTACTTGTGTACACTGTGCACTGTCACCATGGTTGTACTTGTGTACGCTGCACTGTCACCGTGGTTGTACTTGTGTACACTGTGCACTGTCACCATGGTTGTACTTGTGTACACTGTGCACTGTCACCATGGTTGTACTTGTGTACACTGTGCACTGTCACCATGGTTGTACTTGTTGAAGACTTGTAAAACATTGTATACTACAACAGCAACATGTAGTGTACCTGTCCTAGACTCATGCTGGTCTGTGTTGTGAGAGGAGTGCCCTGTCCTAGACTCATGCTGGTCTGTGTTGTGAGAGGAGTGACCTGTCCTAGACTCATGCTGGTCTGTGTTGTGAGAGGAGTGACCTGTCCTAGACTCATGCTGGTCTGTGTTGTGAGAGGAGTGACCTGTCCTAGACTCATGCTGGTCTGTGTTGTGAGAGGAGTGACCTGTCCTAGACTCATGCTGGTCTGTGTTGTGAGAGGAGTGACCTGTCCTAGACTCATGCTGGTCTGTGTTGTGAGATAAGTGACCTGTCCTAGACTCATGCTGGTCTGTGTTGTGAGAGGAGTGACCTGTCCTAGACTCATGCTGGTCTGTGTTGTGAGAGGAGTGACCTGTCCTAGACTCATGCTGGTCTGTGTTGTGAGAGGAGTGACCTGTCCTAGACTCATGCTGGTCTGTGTTGTGAGAGGAGTGACGTGTCCTAGACTCATGCTGGTCTGTGTTGTGAGAGGAGTGACCTGTCCTAGACTCATGCTGGTCTGTGTTGTGAGAGGAGTGACCTGTCCTAGACTCATGCTGGTCTGTGTTGTGAGAGGAGTGACCTGTCCTAGACTCATGCTGGTCTGTGTTGTGAGAGGAGTGACGTGTCCTAGACTCATGCTGGTCTGTGTTGTGAGAGGAGTGACCTGTCCTAGACTCATGCTGGTCTGTGTTGTGAGAGGAGTGACCTGTCCTAGACTCATGCTGGTCTGTGTTGAGAGGAGTGACCTGTCCTAGACTCATGCTGGTCTGTGTTGTGAGAGGAGTGACCTGTTCTAAACTCATGCTGGTCTGTGTTGTGAGAGGAGTGACCTGTTCTAAACTCATGCTGGTCTGTGTTGTGAAAGGAGTGACCTGTTCTAAACTCATGCTGGTCTGTTATGAGAGGCAGGAGTGACCTGTCCTAGACTCATGTTGGTCTGTGTTGTGAGAGGCAGAAGTGACCTGTCCTAAACTCATGCTGGTCTGTGTTGTGAGAGGCAGAAGTGACCTGTCCTAAACTCATGCTGGTCTGTGTTGTGAGAGGCAGAAGTGACCTGTCCTAAACTCATGCTGGTCAGTGTTGTGAGAGGCAGAAGTGACCTGTCCTAAACTCATGCTGGTCAGTGTTGTGAGAGGCAGAAGTGCCCTGTCCTGAACTCATGCTGGTCAGTGTTGTGAGAGGCAGAAGTGACCTGTCCTAAACTCATGCTGGTCTGGGTTGTGAGAGGCAGAAGTGACCTGTCCTAAACTCATGCTGGTCAGTGTTGTGAGAGGCAGAAGTGACCTGTCCTAAACTCATGCTGGTCAGTGTTGTGAGAGGCAGAAGTGACCTGTCCTAAACTCATGCTGGTCTGGGTTGTACAGCGGTTGAGGTTCCAGGGTCTTGCTTCTTACGACTCGATCAATTATTGTGATAGTGTGAAGATAGTGTTGTTAGTGACAGCAATGTTCCCAGAGTTGTGAATATCCACCCCTAAGGGTCGATACTGACAAGTTAGATAGTCCCCTCGACCCCTAGGGGTCGATGGGACTATCGAAGGGGTTGATAAATGGCTTAAGGGGTTGATAAATGGCTTAAGGGGTTGATAAATGGCTTAAGGGGTTGATAAATGGCTTAAGTCGAAACGGAGTCAGTAAATGTGTGTGGGCGTGGTTTACGTTGTGTATCTGTGACCTTCCATCTTATCAGTCACTCTGAGGACCTGGAGAAAATGCACACACCTGACTGGATTCTTACACCATTTGATTTAGAAATATCACATGCAGACATTGACTCTCCACTGCAGGAAGAGCTCACTTATATGGCTGTGCATCTCCAGCCAAACACATTGTTTACAAAAAAAAAAAAAAGCTTAAATTACTATTATAACAATGTAAATACTGTTACTAGGTACACCCGGCTTTGTGCAGTGCTTGACCCATTTTAACTTGCTTTCCCAAGATGGTACATGCTGGAAACCCGTTTTAACCATTCAAATATAATTGTAAGTAAGCAGAGTAAGAGTGAACCTGGAAGATCCTGGTGACTTAACACAGTAAGAGTGAACCTGGAAGATCCTGGTGACTTAACACAGTAAGAGTGAACCTGGAAGATCCTGGTGACTTAACACAGTAAGAGTGAACCTGGAAGATCCTGGTGACTTAACACAGTAAGAGTGAACCTGGAAGATCCTGGTGACTTAACACAGTAAAGAGTGAACCTGGAAGATCCTGGTGACTTAACACAGTAAGAGTGAACCTGGAAGATCCTGGTGACTTAACACAGTAAGAGTGAACCTGGAAGATCCTGGTGACTTAACACAGTAAGAGTGAACCTGGAAGATCCTGGTGACTTAACACAGTAAGAGTGAACCTGGAAGATCCTGGTGACTTAACACAGTAAGAGTGAACCTGGAAGATCCTGGTGACTTAACACAGTAAAGTGAAACCCGGAAGATCGTGGTACTTAACACAGTAAGAGTGAACCTGAAGATCCTGGTGACTTAACACAGTAAGAGTGAACCTGGAAGATCCTGGTGACTTAACACATAAACTTGCTGATCTCTAACACACTCATTATCCTCACGTTCATCACAGTCTTCTTAACCATTATCCTCACGTTCATCACAGTCTTCTTAACCATTATCTTCACGTTCATCACAGTCTTCTTAACCATTATCCTCACGTTCATCACAGTCTTCTTAACCATTATCTTCACGTTCATCACAGTCTTCTTAACCATTATCCTCACGTTCATCACAGTCTTCTTAACCATTATCCTCACGTTCATCACAGTCTTCTTTAAACCCTTATCCTCACGTTCATCACAGTCTTCTTAACCATTATCCTCACGTTCATCACAGTCTTCTTAACCATTATCCTCACTTTCATCACAGTCTTCTTAACCATTATCCTCACGTTCATCACAGTCTTCTTAACCATTATCCTCACGTTCATCACAATCTTCTTAACCATTATCCTCACGTTCATCACAATCTTCTTAAACATTATCCTCACGTTCATCACAGTCTTCTTAACCATTATCCTCACGTTCATCACAATCTTCTTAACCATTATCCTCACGTTCATCACAATCTTCTTAAACATTATCCTCACGTTCATCACAGTCTTCTTAACCATTAATAATATCAACAATTTCAATAATTAGCTGTGTTATATCTTAGATTTTTTTTATAATTTAAATATTTCGTATTTTCTTATGAAGCCTTTATTATTATTATTATTATTATTATTTATTATTATTATTATTGGTAATGTTAAAGTAATACTTGTTAATTTTGTTCATAAAATGTTTGGTTGTCAGTGAACACTGTGGCAGCCCTGTTGGCAACCCTGGTGGCAGCCCTGGTGGCAGCCCTGTTGGCAACCCTGGTGGCAGCCCTGTTGGCAACCCTGGTGGCAGCCCTGGTGGCAGCCCTGGTGGCAACCCTGGTGGCAGCCCTGGTGGCAGCCCTGGTGGCAACCCTGGTGGCAACCCTGGTGGCAGCCCTGGTGGCAGCCCTGGTGGCAACCCTGGTGGCAGCCCTGTTGGCAACCCTGGTGGCAGCCCTGGTGGCAACCCTGGTGGCAACCCTGGTGGCAGCCCTGTTGGCAACCCTGGTGGCAACCTTGGTGGCAGCCCTGGTGGCAACCCTGATGGCAGCCCTGGTGGCAGCCCTGTTGGCAACCCTGGTGGCAACCCTGGTGGCAGCCCTGGTGGCAGCCCTGTTGGCAACCCTGGTGGCAACCCTGGTGGCAGCCCTGGTGGCAACCCTGATGGCAGCCCTGGTGGCAACCCTGGTGGCAGCCCTGGTGGCAAACCTGCTGGCAGCCCTGTTGGAAACTCTGGTGGCAACCTTGGTAGTAACTGGTGGCAACCCTGGTGGCAACCCTGGTGGCAAACCTGCTGGCAACTCTGGTGGCAACCTTGATGGTAACTGGTGGCAACCCTGGTGGCAGCCCTGGTGGCAACCCTGGTGGCAAACCTGCTGGCAGCCCTGGTGGCAACCCTGGTTGATACTCTTATATAAGTACCTCACTACCACCTGTCTTTGTTGTTGACTGTGGGAGTACACCTGTGTCCAGCCTCCTCCATGACTGTGGGAGGACACCTGTGTCCAGCCTTCTCCATGACTGTGAAGTACACCTGTGCCAGCCTCCTCCATGGGCTGTGGGAGGACACCTGTGCCCAGCCTCCTCCATGACTGTGGGAGTACACCTGTGTCCAGTCTCCTCCATGACTGTGGGAGGACACCTGTGCCCAGCCTCCTCCATGACTGTGGGAGGACACCTGTGTCCAGCCTCCTCCGTGACTGTGGGAGTACACCTGTGTCCAGCCTCCTCCATGACTGTGGGAGGACACCTGTGTCCAGCCTTCTCCATGACTGTGGAAGTACACCTGTGTCCAGCCTCCTCCATGACTGTGGGAGGACACCTGTATTCAGCCTCCTCCATGACTGTGGAAGGACACCTGTATCCAGCCTCCTCCATGACTGTGGGAGGACACCTGTGTTCAGCCTCCTCCATGACTGTGGGAGGACACCTGTGTCCAGTCTCCTCCATGACTGTGGGAGGACACCTGTGTCCAGTCTCCTCCATGACTGTGGGAGGACACCTGTGTCCAGTCTCCTCCATGACTGTGGGAGGACACCTGTGTCCAGTTTCCTCCATGACTGTGGGAGGACACCTGTGTTCAGCCTCCTCCATGACTGTGGGAGGACACCTTTGTTCTGCCTCCTCCATGACTGTGGGAGGACACCTGTGTTCAGCCTCCTCCATGACTGTGGAAGGACACCTGTGTTCAGCCTCCTCCATGACTGTGGGAGGACACCTGTGTTCAGCCTCCTCCTATGACTGTGGAGGACACCTGTGTTCAGCCTCCTCCATGACTGTGGGAGGACACCTGTGTCCAGTCTCCTCCATGACTGTGGGAGGACACCTGTGTCCAGTCTCCTCCATGACTGTGGGAGGACACCTGTGTTCAGCCTCCTCCATGACTGTGGGAGGACACCTTTGTTCAGCCTCCTCCATGACAGTGGGAGGACACCTGTGTTCAGCCTCCTCCATGACTGTGGAAGGACACCTGTGTCTGCCCTTTCCTCCATGACTGTGGGAGACCTTGTTCAGCCTCCTCCATGACTGTGGAAGGACACCTGTGTTCAGCCTCCTCCATGACTGTGGGAGGACACCTGTATCCAGTCTCCTCCATGACTGTGGGAGGACACCTGTGTTCAGCCTCCTCCATGACTGTGGGAAGACACCTTTGTTCAGCCTCCTCCACGACTGTGGGAGGACACCTGTGTTCAGCCTCCTCCATGACTGTGGGAAGACACCTGTGTTCAGCCTCCTCCATGACTGTGGGAGGACACCTGTGTCCGGCTTCCTCCATGACTGTGGGAGGACACCTGTGTCCAGTCTCGTCAGTGATTGGAATAGAGTACACAGTCATGCTGGTTTACTCAAAACTGGTGACTGGTTCTGTGTAGACTGAGGGACTGACCATCTACTATCATGACTGAGGGACTGACAACCTACTATCAAGACTGAGGGACTGACCACCTACTATCAAGACTGAGGGACTGACCCTCTAATATCAGAACTGAGGGACTGACCACCTATTATCAGAACTGAGGGACTGACCACTTGCTATCAAGACTGAGGGACTGACCACTTGCTATCAAGACTGAGGGACTGACCATTTGCTATCAAGACTGAGGGACTGACCACTTGCTATCAAGACTGAGGGACTGACCACTTGCTATCAAGACTGAGGGACTGACCACTTGCTATCAAGACTGAGGGACTGACCACCTATTATCAGAACTGAGTGACTGACCACCTATTATCAGAACTGAGTGACTGACCACCTATTATCAGAACTGAGTGACTGACCACCTATTATCAGAACTGAGTGACCGACCACCTATTATCAGAACTGAGTGACTGACCACCTATTATCAGAACTGAGTGACTGACCACCTATTATCAAGAAAAGCCATAAGAGATTGTGAGGTTAAAGTTGCAGGAGAATCGAAGACTAACCCAAAAGGATTCTTTCAGGTATACAGAAGTAAGATCAGGGACAAGATAGGCCCACTCAAAAGTTACTCGGGGTCAGCTCACGGACAGTCATAAGGAAATGTTGTTAGGTAAGACACATATGCAACAGCTAGGTATCTTTATTTCGAAACGTTTCGCCTACACAGTAGGCTTCTTCAGTCGAGTACAGAAAAGTTGATAGAAGCAGAAGATACTTGAAGACGATGTAATCAGTCCATTCCCTGTCGGTATTTTATACCATTTTAATGTTCACTCTGTCAGACACTGCAACACAAGGGTATCTTGGTACAGACCTGAAATCAATTTGGACAACTTCTACTAGTGAGAATGACTGGATTTGAGAGGGACCTGACCTCCCAACGACTACATTCTTACCTCTACTAGTGGCCTACATCTCACCTCTTGGCGGTATATAAGGCTCCATCCTGTAACTTCAACTCCATATTGTTTCAGACTATGGAACAATACTCTTCTCCAGAGTGAGGGACTGACCACCTCAAAACTTTAACGGTGATGGACTGATTACATCGGCTTCAAGTATCTTCTGCTTCTATCAACTTTTCTGTACTCGACTGAAGAAGCCTACTGTGTAGACGAAACGTTTCGAAATAAAGATACCTAACTATTGCATATGTGTCTTACCTAACAACCTGTCGGTATTTTATACCATTTTAATGATAAGGAAATGTGTAGAATTTTTAGCACATACTTCCTCTCAGTTTTTACACAAGAAGATACTAGCGATATTCCAGAAATAAATTATGTAGAACAGAATGATAAACTATGCACTATTAGGGTTACAAGTGACATGGTCCTTAGGCAAATAGATAAATTAAAAGCTAACAAATCCCCAGGCCCTGATGAACTGTACGCAAGGGTTCTAAAGGAATGTAAAGAGAAGCTTAGTGGTGACCTGTACTTAACTCTGTAAAGAAGTGTCTTGTGTGCTCCCCGTGGACTGAACCAAGATGCCCTCAATCGAGCAACTTTACCAGCAGCTTAAGGAAGAATTGAGGGTAGCGAAGATGGAGATACGGCGATTGACTGAGGAAAACAAGAGGATTCGTAGTAGTCCTCCTGTTTCGAGTCCTCAGGTCAAGAAGGGAACGTGGACAGTGGCTGGACAGCATGAGACGAAGTTGACGATCAAGAAGACGAATGGAAAGGTAGAGACGACGAAGAAGAAAGAGACTGCTGTGGAAACTGTTGTGGAAACATCCAATGCATTCTCGGTGCTACCCGACAAATGTGATGAATCTCAGCATGGGTTTACGAGAGGTCGTTCCTGCCTGACAAACTTACTGACGTTCTTCAATAGAACATTTGAGGCAGTAGATAGTGATAAAGAATATGATATTGTTTATTTGGATTTTAGTAAAGCCTTCGATAGAGTACCTAACAAGAGAGACTTAAGAAAAGTGGCAGCTCATGGTATAGGAGGTAAAGTTCTAGCATGGATAGAGGCATGGCTTACCAATAGAAAGCAGAGAGTTTCCATTAATGGGTTCAAATCAGAATGGAGCTTAGTTACTAGTGGCGTTCCACAAGGATCAGTTTTAGGCCCTCTCTTGTTCATAATTTACATTAATGACCTTGTTGAAGGGATTACGAGTGACATGAGCAAGTTTGCTGATGATACAAAGATAGGCCGTATGATTCATTCTGAGGAGGATAGTAATGAACTGCAGGAGGATTTAGACAAATTAATGTCTTGGTCTGAAAAATGGCAGATGAAGTTCAATGTGGATAAGTGTAAGGTACTGGGCCTTGGTAATGAAAATAACCCTCGAAGCTATAAACTAGGTGAAGTAGAGCTTGATCATACAGAATGTGAAAAGGACTTGGGAGTCATGGTAAGCAGAAACCTAAAGCCAAGACAGCAGTGCCTTATTGTGAGCAACAAGGCCAACAGATTACTTGGATTTATCTCAAGAAGTATAACAAGCCCAGGAGTTATTTTACAGCTCTATACATCACTGGTGAGGCCTCATTTAGATTATGCTGCTCAGTTTTGGTCTCCTTACTACAGGATGGATATAGACTCGTTGGAGAACATATAGAGAAGAATGACTAAAATTATTTACTGTGTAAGGAATCTCCCGTAAGAAGATAGACTTGTAATGTTGGTAGAATTACCGACAATATGTAAAGTAAAAGGACACAAGTGCAACTAATGTGACATTTTATTGTGGCAACGTTTCGCTCTCCAGGAGCTTTATCAAGCCGTTACAAACAGTACATGGACACAGAGGGTATATATAGGCTCAGAGTGAGGTGCAATATTAGTGGTAGTAGTAGTAGTAGTAGAAGTAATACAATATGTAGAACAATTAACTTGCACAAGAGTAAACGATATAAAGGCTATTACTTGGGAAACAAAAATTTTGGTTAGACAAATATTTCTATTGGAGGCTGGATAGAAAAGGCCTGTTTCAGTGTTCACTCTCTGTAATGTGCTTGTGTAGTATTAACAGGAGAGACTGTGTGTTGGCAGGATTTACTGTTTTCAGGAGGATTCTTGCTAAGACTTCAGAGATGGTGAAGCTGCCTTTTTGTTTTGTTTAATTGTATTAGAAACAGCTATTAGTGAAGATTCAAGGCACTTGCGTCTGCGGAAATTAGTTTCTTTGATCACTAATTTGGCGTCCCTGAACTTCATGAGATGATTGGTGGAATTTCGGTGTTGTACACAGGCGTTGTTCAAGTTATCGTTCCTACATGCATAAATGTGTTCATTGAGGCGGGTGTTGAGGTTTCTTGCTGTTTCACCTACATAAATCTTGTCGCAGCCTCCACAGGGTATAGTGTAAACCCCTGCATTGACTGGTTCGTGGTGCTTTGATTTTGTTCTGGTTAGATCCTTTATCAAAGTGCTGGAAGTGATGGCGACTCTGGTGTTAGCTTGTGAAAGTACTTTAGAAACGTTCAGTGCAACCTGGCTGTTGGGAAGAATTATAACTTTGTTGGGAGTTGTGTTGGTGCATGGAGAATTAATGATCTGAAGGGCTCTTTTCTTGCAGTCTTTGATGAAAAGGGACGGAAAATGTAAATCTGTGAAGGTTCGGTGAATGTATGTACATTCCTCATCAAGAAACTCAGGACTACAAATTCGGTATGCTCTTAGGAAAAATCCGATGATGATGCCTCTTTTGGTCTAAGTATCTCGACTGGAATAGAAGTGTGTGAGATCGTTTTTATTGGTAGGTTTCCGTAAACTTGAAATCTTAGGCTGTTGTCTACTTTGTGAATGAGGACGTCGAGGAAAGGTAGTTTGTCATTGGATTCTTCTTCTAGTGTAAACTGGTTTCAACTGCGTTGAGCCTTGCTTGTAGATTCCGTACATCAAAACGTTTGGGCGTTATTACGAGGACGTCGTCCACGTAACGTAACCAAGTGACGCTTGAAGGGATGATGTTGGCGAAGTGTTCGGACTCTAGGTATTCCATGTACAAGTTGGCTAGGACGGCACTGATGGGGGACCCCATTCCCATGCCGTAGGTTTGTTTGTAGAGCCTGTTATTGAAAGAAAAACAGTTGAAATTAACACAGAGTTCAATCAAGTCAACAAAATCTCCGGGAGGTAGAGGAAGATTAAGGTCCTGATTGACTTTACATCGTAGAACCTCGATGGCTTTTGTGGTAGGTACTTTTGTGAAGAGGGAAGTCACGTCCAAACTGCTTAGTTTCTTGTTACGGATAGGTTTCGGATGCGGTTGAGAAGGTCGCCTGAATGTTTAAGATAAGCGGGGCTGATGGTCCCCAGAAGGCAGGAAAGATGTTTGGCAAGAGCTCCGGTTAGTTTGTGTGGTGCACTGCCTATACCTGACGTGATTGGTCTGAGAGGAATATTATGTTTATGGGTCTTAGGTAAACCATACATGTGTGCTGGTTTAGGGTTGCTGGGTAACAAGTACAGAAGTTTCTTTCCTTCTCTAGTGCATTTGAGTATTTGTCTGGTTTTGTATAGAAAATCTTTGGTAAGTGTCTCCCACTGTTGAGTGCTGATGGGTTCGTATGTAGACTGATCATTCAAGAGGTCCATCATTTTGGTGTTGTAGTCAGTGGTGTTGAGTATGACGACTCCACCTCTTTTGTCGGCGGTGGTGACGATAATGTTGGGGTCGTTGGTGAGGTCCTTAAGGGCAGTGATGTATCTTCTAGGAAGATTAGAAGAAGAAGGTTCACATAAAGCTGCAGTGAGGATGCCCTGTATATAACCCTTCTGGAAGTCGCTGTCACTGTGTCTATGGTTCCTGGTAACTAGGTTGAGTTGATAGTTGGGTTTGTGTATGTTTGTGGTAAATTTGATATCTCCCTTGTTTATGCCCGTCATCCACTTATACACTTCAATGATATCTCCCCTCATTCTACGCCTCTCCAGAGAGTGGAGATTTAAGGCTTTAAGTATCTTCATACGGGAGGTTCCTTACACAGTAAATCATTTTAGTCATTCTTCTCTGTATGTTCTCTAATGAGTCTATATCCATCCTGTGGTAAGGGGACCAAAACTGAGCAGCATAATCTAAATGAGGCCTCACTAGTGATGTATACAGCTGTAAAATAACTTTTGGACTTCTGTTACTTATACTTCTTGAGATAAATCCAAGTAATCTGTTGGCCTTGTTGCGCACACTAAAGCACTGCTGTCTTGGCTTTAGATTTCTGCTTACCATGACTCCCAAGTCTTTTTCACATTCTGTATGATCAAGATCTACTTCACCTAGATTATAGCTTCGAGGGTTATTTTCATTACCAAGGGTTAGTACCTTACACCTATCCACATTGAACTTCATCTGCCATTTTTCAGACCAAGACATTAATTTGTCCAAATCCTCCTGGAGTTCATTGCTGTCCTCCTCAGAGTGAATTATACGGCCTATCTTTGTATCATCAGCAAACTTACTCATGTCACTCGCAATCCCTTCATCAAGGTCATTAATGTAAATTATGAACAAGAGAGAGCCTAAAACTGATCCTTGTGGAACGCCACTAGTGACTAATCCCATTCAGATTTCACTCCATTAATGGTAACTCTGCTTTCTATTGGTAAGCCATGCTTCTATCCATGCTAGAACTTTACCTCCTATACCATGAGCTGCCACTTTTCTTAAGAGTCTCTTGTGAGGTACTCTATCGAAGGCTTTACTAAAATCCAAATAAACAATATCATATTCCTTATCACTGTCAACTGCCTCAAATGTTTTATTGAAGAACGTCAGTAAGTTTGTCAGGCAGGAACGACCTCTCGTGAATCCATGCTGAGATTCATTTATCAAGTTATGCTCTTCAAGGTGACTTCTGATAATGTCAGCTATAATTGATTCTAATAACTTGCCTACTATAGATGTCAGGCTTATTGGACGGTAATTTGAAGGAGTGGACTTATCCCCTGATTTGAATATAGGAACCACATTAGCCATTTTCCACAACTCTGGCACAACACCGGTGAGGATGGACGCATTAAACACACTCGTTAATGGCTGACTAAGCTCCATCTTGCATTCCTTAAGTACCCTGGAAAACAACTCATCGGGTCCCGGGGACTTATTTTGCTTCAGTTTGTCTATCTGTTTAATAACCATGTCCCTCGTGACAGTAATATTAGTTAATTTAAATTCATCAGGAACTAAATAATTGTTAATTACTGGAATCTCATTTACATCTTCCTGTGTAAAAACTGACAAAAAATAGTCATTAAATAAGGAACACATTTCCAGTTCGTTATCCGTCAGCTGTCCATTCCCAATTTTCAGAGGTCCTACTTTTTCCTTCACCTTCGTCCTATACACTTGAAAGAACCCCTTTGGATTAGTCTTTGACTCATTAGCAACTCTAATTTCATAGTCTCGTTTAGCCTTTCTAATCGCCTTTTTTACTTCTCTTTTAAGCTGAACATACTGGTCAGTAAGGTTAACCTCTCCTCTTCTGATGCGCCTATAAATTCCCCTTTTCTCCCCTAATATATGCTTTAGCCTTCTGTTAATCCATTTGGGATCGTTATTATTAGACCTAATTTCTCTCTGGGGAATGTATGTACTCTGGGCACGGTGTACATTATTAAGAAAAAAAATCATAAAAGCAGATCCCTTCATAATCATAAGTATGATCATCGTCAATAAAATCATTAGCTAGATAACCCCAATCAAGATTAGACAGGTGTTCCCTAAGTCCATTATAATCGGCAGAACGAAAATCAGGGATTTTTACTGTATTATCATTATTCTTGCATTCCAAATTAATGCTTAAAGTGATGGATTTGTGATCACTTGCGCCAAGCTCTTCAGTGATCTCCAGATTATTTACGAGTGTTTCTTTATTTGACAAGACTAGGTCTAGCAAATTGTTACCCCTGGAAGGCTCTGTTACGCACTGCTTCAGAAAACTTTCCTGAACTGTTTCCATAAAGTCACTGGACTTTAGATTACCTGTCAAAGAATTCCAGTCAATTTGACTAAAGTTAAAGTCCCCTACTATGACTATGTTATTGTATCTAGAAGCCCTAACAATTTCGTCCCAAAGAAGTCTCCCTCTATCGTGATCCAAGTCTGGAGGTCGGTATATTACACCTAGAATTAATTTTTCTTGACCCTCTACAAACTCTCTCCAAACAGATTCTGTTACTGTTCCATCTATTTTTATACATGTTTTTATGCAACAATTAATATTTTCTCGAACATATAATGCAACTCCTCCCCCCTTCCCATTGCATCTATCCACATGGAACAACTTAAACCCTTTAATATTACACTCAGCAATCATATCCCGACTCTTTAAATCATACCACGTTTCAATTAATGCAATGATATCAAAGTTCCCAGCACATGCTACCAAACGTAGTTCATTAATTTTATTTCTTGCACTTCGACTGTTAGCATAAAATACCATCATATGTATTTTCTTCTGCACATTTTTGCTATTCATCTTTGTTTTTACACAATTTCTGAAATTATCATTACCCAGAGTTACTCCATGACAGTTACTATTAAGATTCTTAATATCATAGCATAAGTCAATATATCCATACTCATTATTTATCATTTCTAAACCCATACCTCTAACTAATCCTAGTTTAAAGTCCTAACAACCCCCTCAACTAAGCTAGGAAGAAAACCCACACCTGCCCTGGATAAGTGAGCCCCATCCCTGGCATACATGTCATTTCGGCCATAGAAGTTGTCCCAGTTGTCAATGAATGGTACTGCATTATCCTTACAATGTTTATCCAGCCAACAATTAATACCAATTGCTCTGGACAACCATTCATTACCAACACCTCTTCTTGGCAAAATGCCACATATAACAGGGTGGCCCCCCTTCTTCCTAATTATGTCTTTAGCTGTCCTGAACTTTCTAACTAAATCTTCACTTCTACGCTTGCCTACATCATTGCCTCCAGCACTGAGGCAAATAATAGGATTGATCCCATTACCGCTCATGATGTTGTCAAGCCGGCTAACAATGTCCTCCATCCCAGCCCCAGGAAAGCAAACCCTCTGTCTCCTACTCCTGTCCTTCAAGCAGAACGCCCTATCCATGTATCTAACCTGGTTATCCCCAACAACAATATTCTTACCTTCCTTGGTGTCGTTCGTAGTGAAGTTCCCAGAAGTCGACTCACATTCGTCGGGTAGCACAGAGAATGCATTAGATGTTTCCACAGCAGTGTCTTTCTTATTCATCGTTTCTGTCTTTCCATTCTTCTTGATCGTCAACTTCGTTCCATGCTGTCCAGCCACTGGCCACGTTCCCTTCTTGACCCGAGGACTCAAAACAGGATTACTACGAATCCTCTTGTTTTCCTCAGTCAATCACCGTATCTCCATCTTCGCTACTCTCAATTCTTCCTTAAGCTGCCGGTAAAGTTGCTCGACGGAGGGCATCTTGGTTCAGTCCACGGAGAGCACAAAAGACACTTCTTCACAGAGTTAAGTATAGGTCACCACTGAGTTAAGTACAGGTCACCACTGAGGAGAGGAGGAGTTTGAGGTAATCAGTCCCTCAGCCTGGAGTCGATGTGTTCAGTCCATCAATCTTATAGAATGTGGATCAATCTTGTAGAATGAGGTCTAACCAAGGATGTATAGAGTTGAAGAACAACCTGAGGACTCCTATTATTTATGCTTCTTGATATGAAGCCAAGGATTCTGTTAGCTTTATTTCGAACACTTATGCACTGTTGTCTTCGTTTCAGATTACTGCTAACCAGGACTCCTAAATACACATATAAACTAAATATCGACATTATTTAGTTTATATGTGTATGGTTATTTTCCTGTCCAACATTTAGAACTTTGCATTTGTCTATATTAAACTGCATCTGCCACTTCTCCGACCACTGCATCAGTCTATTCAAATCTTCCTGGAGTGCTCTAATGTCCTCGTCAGAATGAATTCGACGGCCTATTTTGGTGTCATCGGCAAACTTGCTTATGTCGCTCTTTATGCCCTCATCAATGTTGTTTATGTAGATTGTGAACAGCAGGGGGCCCAACACTGACCCCTGTGGAACACCGCTCGTGACGCTTCCCCACTCTGATTTCTCCCCATTTATGCAAACTCTCTGCTGCCTATTTGTCAACCATGCCTCTATCCAGGAAAAAATTTCTCCTCCTATTGCATGTGCTTTAATTTTCCTCAATAGTCTCTGATGTGAGACCCTGTCAAAAGCCTTACTGAAGTCCATATACACAATATCATATTCATTACCATGATCTACCTCCTCAAATACCTTAGTGAAAAAAGTTAATAAATTCGTAAGGCAGGAACGCCCCTTTGTAAAACCATGCTGAGATTCGTTGATTAATTTGTGCTTTTCAAGGTGGCTACGAACTGCCTCGGCAATTATTGATTCCATAAATTTTCCCACTATGGAGGTTAGGCTTATTGGTCTATTGTTCGAAGCTAAGGACCTGTCACCTGCTTTGAAATTAGTTATCACATTTGCCATTTTCCACTTATCTGGCACCATGCCAGTCTGTAGTGATATATTGAAAAGATTAGCCAGAGGTTTGCTAAGTTCCTCTTTACATTCCTTTAGAACCCTTGCATACAGTTCATCAGGGCCTGGGGATTTGTTAGGTTTTAATTTATCAATTTGCCTAAGGACCATGTCACTTGTGACCCTAATCGTGCACAGTTTATCATCATCCTGTTCTACATAATTTATGATTTCTGGAATATCGCTAGTATCTTCCTGAGTAAAAACTGAGAGGAGGTATGTGTTAAAAATTCTACACCCCCCTTCCCGATACTTCTATCTACTTGGAACAATTTAAAACCCTGAATGTGACATTCTGCAGGCATGTCCCGACTTTTTGAATTAAACCACGTCTCTGTTGTGGCAAATACATCAATGTTACCTGCACTAGCAACTAATCTCAACTCGTCCATCTTATTCCTAGCACAAATACAAAGTTCTAAATGTTAAACAGGAAAATAACCATGCCACATATAAACTAAATAATGTAGATCTTAATATTAAGGATTGCGAAAACGAATTAGGAGTTCTGGTTAGCGGTAATCTGAAACCAAGACAGCAGTGCATAAGTGTTCGCAATAAAGCTAACAGAATTCTTGGCTTCATATCAAGAAGCATAAATAATAGGAGTCCTCAGGTTGTTCTTCAACTCTATATATCCTTGGTTAGGCCTCATTTAGATTATGCTGCTCAGTTTTGGTCACCGTATTACAGAATGGATATAAATGATCTGGAAAACGTACAAAGGAAAAAATGGTATAAAATACCGACACAATGGAAATATAAACACATATGCAGTATAATGTGATCCTTTATTGACAACGTTTCGCCCACACAGTGGGCTTTTTCAAGTCACAAACAGATCTACCTGGGGTGGAAGGTACGCGAGTATTTATAGTCAGGAGACTATAATACTCGCGTACCTTCCACCCCAGGTAGATCTGTTTGTGACTTGTGATTATCAAATGGTATACAATACCGACAGGTTGGTAGATAAGGCACATAGGCAACATTTAGGCAATTTTATTCCGAAACGTTTCGCCTACACAGTAGGCTTCTTCAGCCGAGTACAGAAAGTAGGCAGGAGCAGTAGAGATGTGAAGACGATGTAATCAGTCCATCACCCTATGAGGCTATCCTCATAGGGATAGCCTCATAGCTCTCTAGAAAGGCTTAGAATTAGTCTTTCTAGAGAGTGCAGATTCAGGGTCCTCAGTCTATCGTCATAGGGAAGATTTCTGATACATGGGACCAACTTTGGCATCCTCCTTTGTACGTTTTCCAGAGCATATGATTGAGGTGTATAAATGGAAGACAGGAATAAATAAAGGGGATGTAAATATTGTGCTGAAAATATCTAGCCTAGACAGGACTCGCAGCAATTGTTTTAAGTTGGAAAAATTCAGATTCAGGAAGGATGTAGGAAAGCACTGGTTTGGTAATAGAGTTGTGGATGAGTGGAACAAACTCCCGAGTACAGTTATAGAGGCTAGAACGTTGTGTAGTTTTAAAAATAAGTTAGATAAATACATGAGTGGGTGTGAATTGGGCCTGATTAGCTTGTGCTACCAGGTCAGTTGCCGTGTTCCTTCCTTAAGTGACTGTGACCTGACCTTACTAGGTTGGGGCATTGGCTTAAGCCGGTAGGAGACTTGGACCTGCCTCGCATGGGCCAGTAGGCCTGCTGCAGTGTTCCTTCTTTCTTATATTCTTGAGACTGACTGACCACCTACTATCAAGTCTGAGGGACTGTCCACCTACTATCAAGTCTTAGGGACTGACCACTTACTATCAAGACTGAGGAACTGTCTACCTACCTTTGATATACCTTCGAAGGGTTTCGAGGGTTTATCTACTCTGTGCCCGGTCATGGGCCAGGCTCGTCTGGTGCTTTCCTGGTCAACCAAGCTGTTGCTGCTGGAGGCCCACTGCCCCACATATCCATCACAACCTGGTTGATCTGGCACCTGGTGAAGATACTTTTCCAGTTTCCTCTTGAAGGCTTCTACACTTGTTCCAGAAGTGTTTCTGATATCTTCTGGTGAGATGTTGAAGTCTGGGACTCCGGATGTTGATACAGTGTTCCCTTATTGTCCCCACCGCACCCCTGCTCCTCACTGGGTTTATTTTACACTTCCTCCCATATCTCTCACTCCAGTATGTTGTTATGGCAGTGTGCAGATTTGGGACCAAGCCCTCGAGTACCTTCCATGTATATATTAACATGTATCTCTCTCTCTCCTCCGCTCCAGGGAATACATGTTCAAGACTTGCAGGCGTTCCCAGTAGTTTAGGTGCTTTACAGGCTCAATGTGAGCCGTAAACGATCTCTGTATTTGTTCCAGCTCCGATATTTCTCCTGCCTTGAACGGGGCCGTCAGCACTGAGCAATATTCAAAGTGAGGGAGCACTAGCAATTTGAAGAGTGTCACCATCGGCATTATTTCCCTTGTTTTGAAAGTTCTCAATACCCACCCCGTCATCTTCCTGGCTGTCGTGATCTTTGTCTTGTTATGGTCTTTAAAAGAAAGGTCCACTGACATAATTATTCCCAGATCTTTTACGTGTTCCTTATGTTCTATTTGGTGACCCTCTTGAGTTTTGTATATAGTGCTCCTTTTGAGTTCTTCATTCTTTCCATACCTAAGCAGATGGAACTTATCACCACTGAACGTCATGTTGTTCTTCACTGCCCACTGGAAAACCCTGTTTATGTCTTCCTGTACTTTTTCAGTGTCCTCTACCGTAGTTACTTTCATGCTTATTTTAGTGTCATCTGAGGGACTGATCACTTACTATCAAGTCTGAGGGTCTGACTACCTACTATCAAGTCTGAGGGACTGTCCACCTACTATCAAGTCTGAGGGACTGTCCACCTACTATCAAGAATGAGGAACTGACCACCTAGTACCAGGACTGAGGGACTGACTTCCTTCTATCAAGGTTGAGGGATTGACCACTTACTATCAAATCTGAGGGTCTGACCACCTACTATCAAGACTGATGGACTGACAACCTACTATCAAGACAGTGGGACTGACCACTTACTATCAAGACTGAGGGACTGACCACTTACTTTCATGACTGATGGGCTGACCACCTACAATCAAGACTGAGGGACTGACCACTTACTATCAAGACTGTGGGACTGATCACCTACTATCAAGACTGAGGGACTGACCACCTACTATCAAGACTGAGGGACTGACCACCCACTATCAAGACTGAGGGACTGACCACCTACTATCAAACTAGTGGACTGTCCACCTACTCAGCAAGACTGAGGACTGACCACCTACTATCAAGACTGAGGGACTGATCACCTACTACCAAGACTGAGGGACTGACCACCCACTATCAAGACTGTGGGACTGATCACCCACTATCAAGACTGAGGGACTGACCACCTACTATCAAGACTGAGGGACTGACCACTTAACTAGAGAATCTGTGGGACTGATCACTCCCTACTATCAAACTGAGGGACTGACCACCTACTATCAATCCTGTGGGACTGACCACCTACTATCAATACTGATTACATGACCACCTACTATCAAACTGAGGACTGACCACTTACGATCAAGACAGCAAGTGGACCTGACACCTACTAACCACACTGAGGGACTGACAACCAACTATCAAGACTGTGGGACTGATCACCCACTATCAAACTGAGGGACTGACCACCTACTAACTATCAAGACAGTGGGACTGATCACCTACTAACAAGACTGAGGACTGACCACCCACTATCAAACGAGAAACTGACCACTACTGAAAGACTGAAGGACTGATCACCTACCTACCAAACGAGCGACGACCACCTAACTAAACGAATACAGTGAGGGACTGATCCACCCACTATCAAGACTGTGGGACTGATCACCCAATAGCAAGAACTGAGGGACTGACCACCTATCTATCAAAGACTGAGGGACTGACCACCTACTATACAGACTGAGGACTGACCACCTCTATCAAAGACTGAAGGGACTGATCACCCACTATCAGGATCTGAGGACACCCCTACAATCAAACTGAGGGAACTGACCACCTACTATCAAAGACTGCGGACAGATCACCCAACAATCAAGACTGAGAACTGACCACCTACAATCAAGACAGTGGACTGATCCACACCCACTATCAAGACTGAGGGAACTGACCACCCTACAATCAAGACTGTGGGACTGAATCACTCCACTATCAAGACTGAGGGACTGACCACCTACTATCCAAGACTGAGACTGAATACCTACCTACCAAGAACTGAGGACTGACCACCTACTATCAAGACTGATAACTGACCACTACTATCAAGACTGAGGACTGACCACCTCTACTATCCAAGACTGAGGACTCTGACCACCTACTATCAAGACTGAGGAACTGACCAACCTACTATCAAGACTGAGGAACTGACCACCAACACAATACTGAGGAACTGACCACCTACTATCAAACGAGAACTGACCACCTACAATCAATGACGGGGGACAGATCACCCACTATTAAGATCAGTTGGTACTGACCCACCTACTATCCAATGAGGGACTGACCACCCACTATCAAGACTGAGGAACTGCGACCACCTACTATCAAGACTGAGGACAGACCAACCCACTATCAAGACTGAGGAACTGACCACCTACTATCAAGACTGAGGGACTGAATCCCCACTAATCAAGACTGAGGGACTGAGCACCGCACTATCAAGACGAGGACTACCACCAGATGGGGGGGTTTATTTTTTTCTACAAAGACTGAGGAGCTGACCACCTACTATCCAAGAACTTGAGGGACGATCACCCACATCAAGACTGAGGGAACTGACCACCCTACTATCAAGACTGAGGGACTGATCACCTACTACCAAGACTGAGGGACAGATCACCCCACTAGCAAGACTGAGGGACTGACCACTTACATCAAGACTGATGGACTGACACCACTATCAAGACTGAGGGCCTGATCACCTACAATCAGACCGTGGGACTGATACCCACTATCAAGACTGAGGACTGACCCGACCTACAATCAAGACTGAGGTACAGACCACCCACTATCAAGACTGAGGACTGACACGTCCACTACAAACTGAGGGACGGATCACCTACTATCAAGACTGAGGACTGAGTTCACCACTAATCAATACTGAGGGACAGATCCCCACTATCAAGACTAGGACTGATCACCCCACTATCAAGACCGAGGGACTTGAACCACCTCACTATCAAGACTGAGGACCGATCACGCCACTAGTCAAGACTGAGGGACTGATCCACCCTACTATCAAGACATGTAGGGACGACACCCCACTATCAAGACTGAGGGACTGATCACCCACTATCAGACTGAGGGACTGACCACCCACTATCAAGACTGAGGGACTGACCACCCACTATCAATACTGAGGGACTGATCACCTCCTATCAGACTGAGGGACTGACCACCCCACTATCATGACTTGAGGGAACTTGACCACCCACTATCAAACTGATGGACCTGATCACCTACTTCCATACGAGGGACTGACCACCCACTATCAAGACTGAGGGACTGACCACCCACTATCAAAGACGGAGGGACGATCACCTACTATCAAGACTGGGGGTTGACTGATCACCCACTAACAAGACTAGGGACTGTTCACCTACTATCAAGACTGTGGGACCGATCACACCACAAACAGACTGAGGTCTGACCACCTACTACCAAGGACTGTGGGACTGAATCACCCACAACCAGACTGCGTGGACTGACCACCTTACTATCAATACTGTTGGACTGGATCACCCACTAACAAGACTGAGGGACTGGACTCACCCACTATCAAACTGTGGTACCTGAGTCACCCACAGTCAAGACAGAGGGACTGATCACCCACTATCAAGACTGATGACGTGATCACTCCACTATCAAAACAGAGGACGACCGCTAGAACAATATAACCCATGTTGATCAAATTGGTCAGTCAAACACTGTGAAGACTCAGACCGCTAGATCAAATAATAAAACCCATGTTGATCATATTGGTCAGTCAACACTGTGAGACTGAACTCTAATCAATATTAACCCAGTTGAATGCAGATTGGTCATTCAACCTCCCCATGTTGAATCATATTGGTCATCAACACTGTGAGACAGACCGCTAGATCGAATATATAACCCAGTTTATCATATTGGTCAGTCAACACTGTTGAGACTGACCGCAATCAATATTAAACCCCATTTGAACATATTGGTCCCAGTCAACACTGTGAGACTGACCGCTAGATCAATATTAACCCGAGAACATATTAGGTCCAACAACACTGTGAGACTGACCGCTAGATCCATATTAACCCATGTTGATTCATATGGGTCAGTCAACCCGTGAGACTGACACCGCTATATCTACTATTAACCCAATTTTGATCATATTGGTCAGTCCAACACTGTGATACTGACCGCTAATCACTATTAACCCCATGGTTGATCACATTGTCAGTCAACATTTCATCATCTCTCACAAAGGTAAAAACTAGAAGTGGAACTTGTGGGGAAAATTTTTGTTGTCAGAGTGAAACATTTGACCTTTGAAGCACAGGTGTCGTGTGTCTTCACAGGTGTCATGTGTCTTCACAGTTGTCATGTGTCTCTTCAGAGGTGTGTGTGTTCCGAGGTGTCATGTGTCTCTTTAGAGGTGTGTGTGTTCCGAGGTGTCATGTGTCTCTTTAGAGGTGTCATGTGTCTTCACAGGTGTCACCTGTCTTCACAGGTGTCATGTGTCTTCATTGGAGTCATGTCTCTTCAAATGTGTCATGTGTGTTCCGAGGTATCATTTGTCTCTTCAGAGGTGTCATGTGTCTCTTCAGAGGTGTTGTGTGTGTTCAGAGGTGTCATGTGTCTCTTCAGTGTGTTATGTGTGTTCAGAGGTGTCATGTGTCTCTTCAGAGGTGTTGTGTGTGTTCAGAGGTGTCATGTGTCTCTTCAGAGGTGTTGTGTGTGTTCAGAGGTGTCATTTGTCTCTTCAGAGGTGTTGTGTGTGTTCAGAGGTGTCATGTGTCTCTTCAGAGGTGTTATGTGTGTTCAGAGGTGTCATTTGTCTCTTCAGAGGTGTTGTGTGTGTTCAGAGGTGTCATGTGTGTCTTCAGAGGTGTCATGTATCTCTACAAAGGTGTCATGTGTATCCAGAGGTGGCATGTCTACTTCTATACCTTTGGTGAGTTCCAGAGTTTTTATACTCCCAGAGCCAGGCCCTGGGCCAGGCTCGTCTGATGTTTGCCTTGTCAACCAGGCTGTTGCTGCTTCTGGTCTGTTGACCAACCTATCTATCACAACCTGGTTGATCTGGCACCTGGTGATGATACTTGTCCAGTTTCCTCTTGAAGACTTCTACACTTGTTCCAGCAGTGTTTGTGATATATTGTACACTTGTTCCAGCACTGTTTGTGATATATTGTACACTTGTTCCAGCAGTGTTTGTGATATATTGTACATTGTTCCAGCAGTGTTTGTGATATATTGTACACTTGTTCCAGCACTGTTTGTGATATATTTACACTTTTTCCAGCAGGTTTGTGAAAATTGTACACTTGTTCCAGCAGGGGTTTGTGATTTTTGTACACTTGTTCCAGCAGTGTTTTTGATATAATTTTAACTTGTTTCCAGCACTGTTTGTGATATAAATTTTACATTTTTTCCAGCAGTGTTTTTTGTTTATTGTACATTGTTCCCGCGTGTTTGGATATATTTTCCTTGTTTCCCCCGCATTTTTTGTATATTTTGTAACTTGTTTTCCCGCAGTGTTTGTGATTATTGTACCTTGTTCCAACAGTGTTTGTGATATATTGTACATTGTTTTCCCGCAGTTTTTATACATTTACACTTGTTCCACCCGTGTTTGTGATATATTGTAAAACTTGTTCCAGCAGTGTTTGTGATATATTGTTTCAAATTGTTCCGTTGTGTTTTTTGATTTTTTTGTACACTTGTTCCCCAGTGTTTTTGATATCGTACACTTGTTCCAGCAGTGGGGTTTTGGGGATATAATTTTACACTTGTTCCGCAGTGTTTGTGATATTTTGGGACATTTTTCCCGGGTTTGTGTTTTTTTGTACAAATTGTTCCAGCAGGTTTGTGATATTTTTGTTAAAAACTTGTTCCGGGATTTTTTGTGATATAAAAGTTAAAATTGTTCCAAACAGTGTTTTGATAAATTGTACACTTGTTCCCCGTAAAGGGGGGTTTTATATATTGTACCAAATTGGGTTTCCCGCAGTTTTCGTTTTTTATTGTACACTTGTTCCCCATTTTTTGTGATATTTGTTAAAATTGTTCCAGCAGTATTTCCCATTTCCCCAGGGGGAAAATGTTTAATGTCTTGTACCACGGTGTGTCCCTGTCCTCCGCCGTCGTGTACTATGTAAGACTTTGAGACTTAACCCTACTTCCAATGCTTTATAAAATAAAATTTTGGGTCCCTAAAAGATCTCTGTATT
Organism: Cherax quadricarinatus; assembly: GCF_026875155.1. Lineage (NCBI taxonomy): Eukaryota > Metazoa > Arthropoda > Malacostraca > Decapoda > Parastacidae > Cherax > Cherax quadricarinatus. Next base: position 22,490,267 of record NC_069451.1, on the reverse strand, counting down.
TGTTTTCCCAAATCTGATGTTTTCGTTCTTTTTAAGGGGGCGTCCAAAAATGAGCAAAAATTCCTAAAGAGGGGAAAACATAAGATTTAGAAAAGTGTCACCACTGGGATTATTTCCCCTTTTTTTTGCCCCGGTTCTCAATTTTTCATTTTCCAAACCCTTTTTCTTGTATTGTGATAAATTTTGTTTTTGGTCTTTTTAAAATGAATTTCCCCTAACATTTATCCCCTTCCAGGGCCTTCTCACTGTTTTTCTCCCCCATTATTTTAGTTTTCAAAATTTTGGTTTTTATTTCGAGTAAAATTCTATTGCTTCAGGTTTTCCCCTAACAGAGGGTTTTAGGTCCCACACGGTATTTGTGGGCTACAAGGGATGTTTTAAAACCCCGGTTTTCTTTTTGTTTTACACCGGTATCTGGTTTTCTACAGGGGTGTCGCGGTCTACCCTGGGGGAAACAAAGTGTGGGGCCCACAACCTTGGGATCATTTGTGCCCACAAAGTTTTCATGTGGGGCTACAGGGGTCAAGTGTGTTACATTGGGGATCCCTGTGTGTCTTTCACGGGGTTTTCATGTGTGTCTACATGAGTATCAAAGTGTGTCTACAGGGGATCATGTGTGTTACATGGGGGATCATGTGTTTCAAAACGGGGAAACAGTGGGGTTTAAAAAGAGTATCATGTGTGTCTTTCCGGGAAACATGTGTGTCTACATGAGTATCATGTGTGTCTTTCAAGGGGGATCATGTGGTCTAAAAAGGGTTTTCATGTGTGTCTACTCGGGGATCATGTGTGTCTAACGGGTTTTGTCTACACGGGGTCTGTTTGTTACACAGGGGTCATGGTTTTGGGGTAAAACAGGGGTTCCCTTTTGTGGTAAAACAGGGGCAGTGACACAGGTGTGTTTTGTACACAGGGGGTTTTATTGTGTGTACACAGGGTCATGTGTTTGTACACAGGTTCAGGTGTATACACAAGGGGTTTATGGGGTGTGTACAAAAGTTTTCTGTGGAAACAAGGTGGGCGTGAGGTAACCCCATGTGTCATTTTGTTACACAGGTGTATGTGTGTGTACACAGGTGTCAAAGTGTGTGTAACAGGGTTTTATGGGGTGTTTAAAAAAGGTGGGCATGTGGGGTGTACACAGGTACTGTTTTTGTACACAGGGTCATGTTGGGGTACACAGGTGCAAGTGTGTGTACCCCAGGTGTTATGTTGTGTTATAAAAAGGTGTCCTGTGTTTGATTGTTACACAGGTAGTGTGTACCCCAGGTTTTCATGTGGTGTACAAAGGTTTTCAATTTTGTGGTTTAAAAGGTGCCCTGTGTTGTACACTGGGCAAGTGGGGTGATTGTGTACACAGGAAAAAGTGTTACACAGGTGTCATGTGTTGTACCCCAGGGGGTTCCCTGTTTGTACACAGGGCCCTGTGAAAACAGGTTTTCATTTTGTATACACAGGTTTTCATGGTGGTAAAACAGGGGTCATGTGGTTTTACACAGGTGTTTTGTGTACACAGGGGTCCAGGGGTGTACACAGGTTTTAAGTGTGTATTTAAAAGGTGTCTGTTTTTGTACACGGTTTCCCCTGTGGGGACAAAAGGTTTCATTTTTGGGGACAAAAAGGGGCAGGTGAGGGACACCGGTGTCATGTTTTTGTGCCAGGGGTCATGTTGTGTAACCCCAGGTTTTTCTTGTGTGTGTTTCACAGGTGCATGTAAACGCCCCAAAAAGCCCCGCTTTTCCTTTTTCCTCTCCCCCCTCTTCTTTCTTCCTCCTCCGTACCTTGCTCCAAAGTAACTAGTCAAGCAAGGTATAGGGTACGAGAGAGAGACGAAGAGAAAAGAGGGGGGGGGAGGGGGGGGAGAGAAGAGGAAAAGGGGAGAGAAGAGAGAGAGATAGATTTAAAAGAGAGAGAGGGGGGGGGGAGAGAAAAAGAGAGAGGGAGGGGGAGGAAAAGAGATAGAGAAAAGGGGAGGGAGGGAGGGAGGGAGGGGGGGGGAGAGGAGAGAGGGGAGGGGGGGGAGGGAAAAGGGGGTAAAAAGAGGAGAGAAGAGAGAAAAAGAGGGGAGAATAGAGGGGAACGAGAAAAATTTTAGATTTTTTTTTTTGCTTGACGATTTCGTATTTAAAACTTTTTTTTTTGGTTCCCCCTTTTGTGTTAGAAACCCTTTTTTATGGTCCAGTTCTTTTGTGTTAAACTTTTTTATGGGGCCCCGTTCTTGTTAAAAATTTAAATTTTGGGGGCCCCGTTCTGGTTAGAACTTTATTATGGGCCTTTTTTGTGTTTAGAACTTTTTTATGGGCCAGTTCTGTGTTTTGAACTTTAAATGGCCATTCTTGTTTTGAACTTATTATGGTCCCCCTTTGTGTTAAACTTTATTAAGGTCCCGGGTTCTGTTTTTAGAAAACTTTTTTTGGTTTCCCGTTTTGTGTTAAACTTTTTTTTGGTCCAGTTTTTGTGTTAGAAAAATTTTTTAAAGGGCCAAATTCTGTTTATAACTTTTATTATGGTCCAGTTTTTGTGTTTTGAAAAATTTTTTTATTGGTTTCCCGTTTTGTGTTAGAACTTTATTTATGGTCCCGTTCTCTGTTTTAAGAAAATTATTATGGGCCAGTTTTGTGTTAGAAAATTTATTATGGTCCAGTTCGTGTTAAACAAAATTATGGTCCAAATTCTGTGTTTTGAACTTTATTATGGTTTCCCTCTGTGTTAAAAATTTATTAAAGGTCCAGTTTGTGTTAGAAACTTTATTATGGTTTCCCGTTTTGTGTTAGAACTTTTTTATTTATTCCCTTTTTCGAACTTTAGTGTGTTAATATTAAAATTATCTAAAGAGTAGAGAGGGGGGATTGGTGGTTTGAGTTAAAGGGGGATGGTGGTTGGAGAGAGGGGGTGGTGGTGGTTTGAGAGGGGGGATGGTGGTGGGTTTTTAAGAGGGGGAATTGGGGGTGGTAGAAGGGGGGATGGTGGGGGGTAGGGGGAGGGAGATGGTGGTGGTTTGAAGGGGGGGATGGGGTGGTTTGAAAGGGGATGGTGGTGGTTTGGAGGGTTTATGGTGGGGTAAGAGGGGGTATGGTGGTGGAAGAGAGGGGTGTGTTGGGTGGTAGAGAGGGAGATGGGGGGGGGTAAGAAGGGGGATGGTGGTGGTAGAGAGGGAGATGGTGGTGGTTTGAGAGGGAGATGGTGGGGTTTTGGGGAGGGAATTGGGGGTGGGAGAGAAGGGGTGGGGGTGGGAGGAGGGGTTTGGGGGTGGTAAAAGAGGGAGATGGGGTGGTAGAAGGGTGATGGGGTGGTTAAGAGGGAGGGTGGGGGGGTGACAGGGGGATGGTTGGTTTTTTACCCGGGTGATGGGGTGGGAAAAAAAGGTTTAGGTGGGGGTAGAGGGGGGTGGGTGGTGGGGGGTAGAGAGGGAGGGTGGTGGAAAAGAGGGAGATGGTGGTGGGAGAGGGGTTTATGGTGGGGGAGAGGGCGAAGGTTGGGGGAGAGAGGAGATGGTGGTGGTAGAGAGGGTGATGGGGGTGGAGAGGGGGGATGGTGGTTGGGGTTTTGGGGGGGTGAAGGGGTGGTAGAGAGGGGGGATGGGGTGGGTTAAAAGAGGGATGGGGTTGGGAAAAGAGGGTGATGGTGGTGGTAAGGGGGGGATGGTGGGGGTAGAGAGGGGGATGGTGGTGATAGGGGAGGGGGATGGGGGGGTAGAGAGGGAGATGGTGGTGGGAGAAGGGTTTATGGTGGTGGGAGAGAGGGTTTAAGGGGGTGGTAGAGAGGGGGATGGGGTGGTAGAAGGGAATGGTGGTGGTTTTAAAAGGGAGGTGGTGGGGTTTGAGGGGGGTGATGGTGGGGGTAAGAGGGGGAGGTAGTGGGAAGAGGGTTTGTGGGGGTAGGGAGGGAGATGGGGTGGAGAGAGGGGGATGGTGGTGGTTTTAAAAGGTGATGGGGGTAGAGAGGGAGAATTTGGTTTTCATGTGGGATTCAAAACTTTGGGTAGGGGAAAATTCTCACGTAGGCGGGGGGTAGTTTTATTAGGAAATGTGGGGAGCGGCCCCCCCCAGCCTACCTATCTCTTGCTCTTCTATATAACTGACTGGCCCCCCCACAGTACCCATATGTGAGGGGGGCTTTGGAAAAATGTGTGGTTTAGCACAATAAAGAATACAGACAGGACTCAGGCAAAAGACGGTTTTGGGAAATGAGTCATCTACTGGCACTGGTTATGGTAAAATTGTTCTACTACTGAAACCCCCCCCCCCCCCCCCCGGGGACGCTAAGTTTTGTGTCCCGACATTTCAAATAAAACAAAAATAGAGAAAGGCAGGTATCGTTTGGGGGAATTTTATACAATGTCAAAGTAAAAACAATTGAACATTATAAAATACATTTAAAAAAACAATTGGGGAAAGGAAGCACGTAACGAAACCCGTAATGCAATACAAGGGATAATTTTAAACACAACCCTCGAATGAAAAATCAAAGTTGGGGGTTACACAATAAGGGATAAAAAAAATTTGATCGATCGTCTGTATTCATGTGATCTACGGATTCTGAAAAAGGGAAATATATACAAAGAAAGAGTGTTTAACGGAAAGGCAGATTTCGGTGCACTCAAATCTAGACTGTTAACTTCTCAGAATGCGGAGAGAACATGAACACAAAAAAAAAATTCTTGAATACTGATAAGTTGATACTGTAATTATTCATCTATACAGGTTATTTACATTTAACCCCAACTCTGCTAGGGTGAGATTGACATATGCAGAATGAGTGTCATCTCTGGGAGGATCAAACTCTGTAGCATTGGCTAACTCATGCTGTATTTGAGGCAAATCTGAATTGGATGTTACAAATGATACTTGAGGATTTCTCAATACCTGTCGTGTACGTAGGGAATAACGACATTCAGGTTGATCGTCTGACTGAATATCAGAGGAAGAGAGTACAGGATCAGAAGGATTGTTAGAGTCTGTCACATTAGTCTGGGTTGGAACATCATTATCATCACATACTAACTTCATATGATCTAAATGCAATTCTTTATACTGACCAGTACTAATCTCTCTAACCTTATACTTATTACCAGTGATATGTTCAACTACTCGATAAGGACCAACAAACTTTTGATCAAGCTTTGGCATTGCAGACGTTTTGTTAAAGTTAATCAGCATAACTCTCGAACCTACTTTGATTTTGGATGGCTTTGCTCGAGTGTTTGCGACTCTTGTAAATTCTGCTGTGTTTCACGGATTCTTCTAAAAACACTTTGAGCTAAGCTGGTACGAGTTGCTATGAAATCATCAGGGTTGTAATTTGGTTTCGGATTAGAATATAACAACTCATAAGGCAAACGTTTATCTACACCGTACAATGCATAATGTGGAGTGTCACCTATAGAAACATTGTAAGCAGAATTTATAGCACACTGCACATCAGGTATAACTTCATCCCAAGTTTCACTGTTGGGATTGATAGTGGCTTCAAGACATCAAGTACTTTCTTATTGGTTCGTTCCGCTAACCCATTGCTGGCAGGATGATGAGGAACAATGGTGGATTTAGAGATCTTGTACAAGGTACACAAATTTTCAAGAATCTCATTACAGAATTCACCTCCATTATCTGTTACTAGGGACTTAGGGGTGGTATGCCTGCAGATAATGCGTTCTTTAAACGCTTTAGCTACTGTCTCGGCAGTCTTATCTGCAATAGGAACTAACTCACAATATCTGGTGAAATGGTCTACCATAACACACAGATGTTTGTTGCCTTGGAGGGAACATTGGAAATTAGTTAACAAATCTAGCGCAACTCTTTCCCATGGTTCGCTAGTAGTTGGATATACTTGGATTGGATTAGGACCATTAGCATTTATGTTGCATGCAGACACTACATTTCTTAACATACTCAGAAATATCAGTTGCCATACGAGGCCAAAAGTATTTCAATCTGGCTTATTTTACTGAACGATCCATACCAGGGTGTGCAACACCTGGTACATTGTGAACTAGCTGTAAGGCTACATTCACTAATGACTGTGGAATTACTAACTGGTATACTCTTCTGCTAGGAGTACCCAACTCGGCTGTTCGATACAGTAATTCTTGGTTCATGACAAAGTCACTGATGGGTGCTGGTGGTTTCACAGTCAGAATAAGATCTTCCTGGAGCAGGAATCGAATCACACCAGACCACATGGGATCTGTTCGTTGAGCATTCTTTACATCTTCAGCACTAAATGGAGGGTCTGCAGTTACTATACTAACATGTCGCGATAAGGCATCTGCGACTACATTTGACTTGCCAGGTAAATGCTCAAAGTTGGGACTGAATCTTGGTAGCAAGGTTTCCCTTT
>NC_069451.1:22464099-22483425 GCF_026875155.1 Cherax quadricarinatus | reverse complement strand
ATTTTGGGTGGAATCAGGGGTGCGCATGTGTAGGCTCGTACCTCTGCCCCGGCCTCACCGGCGGCAGACCATCAGACAAAAAAGGCAAGACTGGGCCCCATTCCTCTCATCTCAGTCTTACAATATATTTTAAAACCATCCAAAAAGTGTGTTCCTTCAACCCTCGATATCTCCATTTAAAAACCCCCTACGATACCGATCCCTCAGAAAGGAAAATCGTTCAAGGGACTCTGTACACCATTTTCAGGTCCATACTGGATATGCAGCACAGTTTGGAATCCCCACCGGGGTAAAAAGTACACAAGAAATTAGAGAAAGTGCAAAAGGTTTTGCAAAAAGACTAGCCCCAAAAGCAAAGGGGGATTGTCCTAAAGAAAGGTTAAGGGAAATGGGCCCCGACGACCTGGAGGAAGGGGGGGGCAGGGGGACATGAAAAACGACATTAAAATCTGCGCAGAATAGACAAGGGGGACAAAGACGGGATGTTCCAGAGAGGGGACACAAAACCAAGGAGTAAAATTTGGGAAAGCTGAAGACTCAGATGAGTCAAAGGGAGTTATGAATATTTCTTCAGTATAGTCGGGCAGTGGAATACCCCTAGAAAGTGACGTAGTGGAGGCGGGAAACCATATTGTTTTAAGACGAGGTTTGATAAAGCTCGGGAGCGGGGGAAGGGGGACCCGGCAACCAGTGAAGAGGGGGCCGGGAGCTGAATCCCTCCTGCTACCACAAACAGGTAAGTAAAAATAGGTGAGTACACACACACACACAGGTGAATTGGTAAACAGAGTGTTATACAGATTTCCCCAACAAAGGCAACTCAAGGTGGGCCCTCTTATTGCAGGGGGGGTGGGAGAGGGAGAGTGGGAGAGGAAGGGGGAGGGAGGGAGGGGATTGGGTTGGGAGGGAGGGGTGTGGGGGGGGGGGGGATGTTGGGGGGGGGGGGAAGGGGGGGAGGGGGAGGGGGGGGGTGTTCGGGGAGTGTGGTAGTGGGAGTGGGGAAGGGGGGAAAGGGGGGGAGGGGGAAAGGTTGGTGGAAGATTTTCTAGGGCTCTGTCTGCAGACTGTCTGGGAGACTGTCTAGGAGACAGTGTCTAGGAACGTGTCGGGAGACTGCTAGGAGACAGGTCTGGGAGACTGTCTGGAGACAGGTCTGGGAGACTGTTAGGAACAGTGTCTGGGAGACTGTCTAGGAGACAGTGTCTGGGAGGCTGTCAAGGAGACTGTTTCGGAGACAGTGTCTGGAAGACTGTCTAGGAGACTTCTGGGAGACTGTCTAGGAGACAGTGTCTGGGAGGACTGTCATAGGAGACAGTGTCTGGGAGACTGTCTAGGAGACAGTGTCTGGGAGACTGTCTAGGAGACAGTGTCTGGGAGACTGTCTAGGAGACAGTGTCTGGGAGACTGTCTAGCAGTGTCTGGGAGACTGTCTAGGAGACAGTGTCTGGGAGACTGTCTAGCAGACAGTGTCTGGGAGACTGTCTAGGAGACAGTGCCTGGAAGACAGCGTCTGGGAGACAGTGTATGTGAGACAGTGTCTGGGAGACAGTGTCTGGGAGACTCTCTAGGAGACAGTGCTTGGAAGACAGCGTCTGGGAGACAGTGTATGTGAGACAGTGTCTGGGAGACAGTTGTCTGGGAGACAATGTCTGGGAGACTCTCTAGGAGACAGTGCCTGGAAGACAGCGTCTGGGAGACAGTGTATGTGAGACAGTGTCTGGGAGACAGTGTCTGGGAGACAGTGCCTGGGAGACAGTGTATGTGAGACAGTGTCTGGGAGACTGTCTAACAGTGTCTGGGAGTCAGTGTCTGGAAGACAGCGTCTGGGAGACAGTGTATGTGAGACAGTGTCTGGGAGACTGTCTAACAGTGTCTGGGAGACAGTGTCTGGGAGACAGTGTCTGGGAGACAGTGCCTGGGAGACAGTGTCTGGGAGACAGTGTCCGGGAGACAGTGTCTGGAAGACAGCGTCTGGGAGACAGTGCCTGGGAAAAAGTGTCTGGAAGACAGCGTCTGGGAGACAGTGCCTGGGAGACAGTGTGCGTGGATGTACATGTACGTTATCACCGTGTACATGTATGTTAGTTCTGTGACTTTACTGGTCATGTGTACCTCAGACAAACATTTTACTTTCCATGAGCACCACACCCTATGTGTACACGAGTGTGTACATGTGTACACGAGGGTGTACATGTGTACACGAGTGTGTACATGTGTACACGAGTGTGTACATGTGTACACGAGTGTGTACATGTGTACACGAGGGTGTACATGTGTACACGAGTGTGTACATGTGTACACGAGTGTGTACATGTGTACACGAGTGTGTACATGTGTACACGAGTGTGTACATGTGTACACGAGGGTGTACATGTGTACACGAGGGTGTACATGACTGTACAAGTATACATGACTGTACAAGTGTACATGACTGTACAAGTTTACATGACTGTACAAGTATACATGACTGTACAAGTTTACATGACTGTACAAGTGTACATAACTGTACAAGTATACATGACTGTACAAGTGTACATGACTGTACAAGTATGCATGACTGTACAAGTATACATGACTGAACAAGTGTACATGACTGTACAAGTGTACATGACTGTACAAGTGTACATGACTGTACAAGTGTACATGACTGTACAAGTATACATGACTGTACAAGTGTACATGACTGTACAAGTATACATGACTGTACAAGTGTGCATGACTGTACAAGTGTACATGACTGTACAAGTGTACATGACTGTACAAGTGTACATGACTGTACAAGTATACATGACTGTACAAGTACACATGACTGTACAAGTACACATGACTGTACAAGTATACATGACTGTACAAGTACACATGACTGTACAAGTACACATGACTGTACAAGTGTACATGACTGTACAAGTTTACATGCCCTGTGAAATGATAGAATTTTCTATTTCCCCAACGAACACGCCCACCCCACGCCCAAACCCACTCCCAAATCCACGCCAACCCACGCCCAAACCCACTCCCAAATCCACGCCAAACCCCACGCCCACAAACCCACTCCCAAATCCACGCCCACCCCACGCCCAAACCTCCATCCCCAAATCCACGCCCACCCCAACGCCCAAACCCATCCCAAATCCACAGCCCACCCCACGCCCACATTCTGGTCCGTTAAGGGTAAATCCCCGCGGCAGGTGCGAGCACTCCTCAAGGATATACCCTATCCTGGACGACACCAGTTATCCTGACCCACACTATCCTGGACGACACCAGTTATCCTGACCCACACTATCCTGGACGACACAGTTATCCTGACCCACACTATCCTGGACGAACACCAGTTATCCTGACCCACACTATCCTGGACGACACCAGTTATCCTGACCCACACTATCCTGGACGACACCAGTTATCCTGACCCACACTATCCTGGACGACACCAGTTATCCTGACCCACACTATCATGGACGACACCAGTTATCCTGACCCACACTATCCTGGACGACGCCAGTTATCTTGACCCACACTATCCTGGACGACACCAGTTATCCTGACCCATACTAACCTGGACGACACTAGTTATCCTGACCCACACTATCCTGGACGACACCAGTTATCCTGACCTACACTATCCTGGACGACACCAGTTATCCAGACCCACATTATCCTGGATGATACCAGTTATTCTGACCCACACTATCCTGGACGATACCAGTAATCCTGACTTACACTATCCTGGACGATATCAGTTATCCTGTCCCACACCACCTTGACCCACACTATCCTGGGCGACACCACTTATCCTGACCCACACTATCCTGGGCGATACCAGTTATCCTGAAACACACAATCATGGACGATACCAGTTATCCTGACCCACACTATCCTGGACGATACCAGTAATCCTGACCCACACTACACTGACCCACACTATCCTGAACCCACACTATCCTGACCCACACTATCCTGATCCAAGACTATCCTGACCCCACACTATCCTGAACCCACTCTCCTTACCCCCACTATCCTGACCCACATTATCCTGATCACACTATCCTGATCACACTATCCTAAACCCCCCCACTCTACTGACCCCACTCTCCTGACCCCCACTCTCCTGACCCACACTACCTGACCTAACCCACTATCCTAAACCCCAGACTATCCTGACCCATACTACCCTGACCCCAGACTATCCTAAACCCACACTACCTGATCCCACACTATCCTGACCCCAGACTACCCTGACAGACACTACCCTGACCTCACACTATCCTGACCCACACTATCCTGACCCACACTATCCCGACCCCCCACTATCATGACCCCACATAATCCTGACCCCACACTACCCTATCCAAGATATCCTGACCACATTATCCAGACCCCCCCGCTATCCGGGCCCCCACACTATCTGAACCACCCCTACCCTGACTCACACTACCCTGACCCAACACTATCCTGACTCCACTTTCCTGACCCACACTTCCTAGCCCACACTATCCTGACCCACACTATCCTGACCCACAATACCCTAACCCCAAACTATCCTGACCCACTATCTGAACCACACTATCCTGAACCACATATCCTGCCCCACACTATCCGCCCCACACTACCTGACCCACACTATCCTCCCACACACCCTGAACCACACTATCCTGACCCACACTATCTGACCCCAAACTATCCCCCCACACTACCCTGACCCCAAATATCCTGCCCCCACACTATCCTGAAACACTTCCTAAACCCACACTATCCTGCCCCACATACCCTGCCCCCCACACACCCAAAAAAACCACTACCCTGAACCCGTTTCGTGACCCACATACCCTGTCCCACACTATCCTGACCCCACTACCCCAAAACCACATTTCCCTGACCCAACACTACCTACCCCATTTTCTAAACCACCTATCCTGAACCACGTTATCCTGATCCCACACTATCCTAAACCCAACTATCCTGACGCACACTATCCAGAAACACACATCCTGAACCCGTTATCCTGATCCCACTTTTCTGACCCCCACACTACCCTGACCGACATTCATCCCCAACATTAACTGACCCACAATATCCTGTCCCACACTATCCTGACTCCACACTACCCTGACCGCACATTTCCCTAAACCAACATACCTCCCCCCACATACCTGACCAGATACCCTGACCCGCACTTTGACCTCACACTACCTGACCCCCATATCCTGACCCACAAATCTTGCCCCACCTTCCTGCCCCCCACTATCCTCCCCCACATATCCGACCCCAACTATCCTGACCCACACACCAAAAGCATTATCCTAACCAAAAATTTTTTAAAAACGCACACTACCCGGACCCAAAAAAATTCCTGGTACATACCCTGGCCACACTACCCTGACCCCCACTATCCTGAATTCATGTTATCCGATCCCACACTATCCTAAACCACACATCCGACCCCAAACCATTCCTGACCCCCTATCTTGCCCCCACACTACCCTGACCCCACTATCTTTTTTACACTATCCTACCCCACACTATCATAGTAAACCTATCTTAACCACACTATCATAGTTCACACTACCTGCCCCACTATATAGTTCACCTACCCTGACCAACACTATCATAGTTCACCTATCCTGCCCCCACACTTATGTTACACACCCCCTGCCCCACTATCATAGTACACTATCCTAAACCCACACTTTTAATGTTCCCCCAATCCGCCCCACACTATCTAGTTACCCTATCCTGACCCACACTATCATAGTTCCACTATCTTGAACCCACTATCATAGTTCACACTACCCGCCCCCCCCTATCATAGTTCACAAATCCTGCCCCAACTATCATATTTTCCACTATCCTGAACCACCTATCATAGTTCCACTTCCTGACCCACACTATCTAGTTCACACTATCATTTTCACATTTATCCGGGACCCACACATCATAGTTCACACTATCCTGCCCCACACTATATAGGACACTATCCTGCCCCACATATCATAGTTCACACACCCTACCCACACTACATATTCCCACTATCCTGACCCACACTATCATAGTTCCATTTCCCAAAACCAAAACTATCATATTTTTCACACTTCCGCCCAACTATCATGTTCAACTATCCACCCACACATCATAGTTACACTATCTTGAACCACCTATCATAGTTCACACTATCCTGACCCACACACATAGTTCCCCCACCGACCCACACTATCATGTTACACTTCCTGCCCCACATATCAAAGTTCACCTATCCTGACCCACACTATATAGTTCACATTTCCCCTAACCACACTTCATAGTTCACACTACCCTGACCCACACTATATAGTTCCAACTATCTGCCCAAACCTAAATTTCACACTATCTGGACCACACTACATGTTCAATACCCTGACCCACACTATCATTGTTCCCACTATTCCTGAACCACACTATAATAGTTCACTCTACTCCTGACGTCACTCTCATAGTTCACACTATCACATTTACACTATCCTGCCCACACATCATAGATCACACTATCTGACCCACACTATCATAGTTCACTCTATCCTGATCCAAATATCTGACCCCACTCTACTGACCCCAATATCCTGACCCCCACTCTCCTGACCACATTCCCTGAACCTAACACTATCCTGACCAGACTATCCTGACCCATACTACCCTGACCCCTGACTTTCCTGACCCACCTATTCTGATCCCACCTATCCTGACCCCAGACTATCCGTCAGACATACCTGACTTCACACTATCCTGACCCCACCACTATCATGAACCACACTTTCCGACCCCACACTATCATGACCCCACTTAATCCTTGAGCGGGCCCCACCACTATCCTATACAAGATATCCTGAACCCACCATTATGCCAGGACCCACGCTATCCATGCCCACACTAATACTGATCCCAGCCTATCCTGACCTCACACTATCCTGACCCAACACTTCCTGACTCACACTATCTGACCCACACATCCTAGCCCAATTTCCTGACCCACACTATCCTGACCCACTCTATCCTGAGACCCCAAACATCTGACCCACACTATCTGAACACACTATCCTTGAACCACACTATCCTGAAACCACACTATCCTGAACCACACTATCTGAACCCACTATCCTGAACCAACACTATCCTGACCCACACTATCCTGAACCCACACTATCCTGACCCACACTATCCTGAACCACACATCCTGACCCACACTTCCTGAACTCCACTATACTGGAACCACACTATCCTGCAAACCAACTATCATGACCCACACTATCCTGCACCAACACTATCTGACCCACATATCCTGAACCACACTATCTGACCCACACTATCCTGACCACACTATCTGACCCACACTCTCTGAACCACACTATCCTGAACAACACTATCCTGAACAAACTATCTGACCAACACACTATCCTGACCCACACATTCCTGACTCAAAACTATCCTGGACCCACACTATCCTGACCCAAACTATCCTGACCCACACTATCCTGAACACACTATCATGAACCACACTATCCTGACCTACACTATCCTGACCCCACACTATCCAGACACACACTATCCTGGAACCCCCCCCCCAACGTTATCGTGTCCCACACTACACTGATCCACACCAACTATCCTGACCCACTCTATCCTAAAACACACTATCCTGACCCAACACTATCCTGACCCACACTATTCCTCAACCCACTAATATGTCGTGAACATGTTATCCTGATCCCACACTATCCTGACCCCACTTATCTGAAGCCACAACTATCCAGAAACACACACTCACTGAAACCACGTTATATGATCCCACACACTAATCTGAACGACACTATTCATGACCCAACTTTATACTTGACCCACACTATCCTGTCCCACACTATCCTGAACCACGATATCCTGACCTGCATGATCTGGACCTAAACACTATACTGACCCCCACTATCCTGACCCCGATATCCTGACCCACACTATCCTGACCCCCACTTACCTCACCCCCACTATCCTGGACCCCCCAACTATCCTGACCCAATTCATCTAACGCACCACTTCCTGACCCACACTATCATGGCCTACACATTTTCTGGCCCTACACTATCCTGGCATACACTATCCTGAACCCACACTATCCTGAAATCATGTTATCCCTGATCCCACACTATCCTGAAACACACTTTCCTGATCCACATATCTGATCCCACACTATCTTGATCCCCACTATCCTGACCACACACTATCTTAGTTCACTCTATCCTGAGCCACACTATCATAGTTCACACTTATCCTGAACCCCACACATATCATAGTTCACACTATCCTGAGCCACAACTATCATAGTTGTCACACTATCCTGAGCCACACTATATAGTTAACACTATCCTGAACCCAACACTATCATTAGTTCACACTATCCTGACCACACTATCATAGTTCACACTATCCACGACCACAACTCTATCATAGTTCACACTATCCTGACCCACACCACACTTTCATAGTTCACACTATCTTGATCCAACTATCATAGTTCACACTATCCTGGACCCACTCTATCATAGTTCACACTATCCTGACCCACACTATCATAGTTCACACTATCCTGACCCACACTATCATAGTTCACACTATCTTGAACCACACTATCATAGTTCACACTATCCTGACCCACACTATCATAGTTCACACTATCCTGACCCACACTATCATAGTTCACACTATCCTGACCCACACTATCATAGTTCACACTATCCTGACCCACACTATCATAGTTCACACTATCCTGACCCACACTATCATAGTTCACACTATCCTGACCCACACTATCATAGTTCACACTATCCTGACCCACACTATCATAGTTCACACTATTTGAACACACACTATCTTAGTTCACTATATCTTAACCACACCTATCATAGTTCACACTATCCTGACCCACACTATCATAGTTCACACTATCCTGACCCACACTGTCCTGGTTCACACGTCATAAGAACATAAAAACATAAGAAAGAAGGAACACTGCAATAGGCCTACTGGCCCGTACGAGGCAGGTCCAAGTCTCCTACCGGCTTAAGCCAATGCCCCAACCTAGTCAGGTCAGGTCACATTCACTTAAGGAAGGATCACAGGCAACTGATCTAGTCAGCACAAGCTAATCGGGTCCCCACTCCACTACCACCCACACCCACTCGTCAAAAACATAAGAAAGAAGGATCACTGATACAGGCCTACTGCCATGCGGAGCAGGCCCATGTCCCTCCCCCGGATTAGCCCAATGACCCACCCAGTCTGATCATCTCCACTCAAGGATGGAGCACTGCACCAGACCCAGCAGCACAAGCTACGTTCAGGTTCAACTCACACCACCCACACCCATATGTATTTATCTAACCTTTTTTTTTAAAGAAATACACAAACGTTTTTGACTACAATAACTGTAATCGGAAGGAGTGGTTCAACTCATCCACAAACTCTAATACCAAACCAGTGCCTTTCCTTTCATCATCTTCCTGAATCTGAATTTTCCAACTTGAAACCATTGCTGCGAGTCCTGTCCTGGCTGGAAAAATTTTTTTCAAGCACGCTATTTACATCCCTTTATTTATTCCTGTTTTCAATTTATACACATCGATCATATCCCCCCTAATTCTACGGCACTTTCGAGAGAGTGCAGATTCAGGGCCCTAATTCTAATTTATATGGGAACATTTATGATACATGGGATCATTCTTTGTCCTCCTCTGTACGGTTTTCCAGAGCATTATATACATTTTGTAATACGGTGACAGAACTGAGCACATTAGTCTAAATGAGGCCTAACCAAGGCATAATAGAGTGAAGAAACAACCATGAGGACTTCTATTATTTTATACTTATAGATATGAAGCCATGAATTCTGGTTAGCTTTATTGCGAACACTAATGCACTGTTGTTTTGGTTTTGATTATGCTAACAGAACTCCTAAATCCTCTTCGCATTCAGGTTAGTTTATGATCTACATTATTTAGTTATATGGTGGAACATGTTATTACCTTGTTCCCAAAAAAACATTTTTAGAACTTTGCATTTAATATTAAAACTGCATCTGCCACTTTCCGACCATTGCATCAGTCTATTCAAATCATCCTAGAGTGCTCTAGTGTCCTCATTACGGAATGAATTGGACGGACTATTTTGGATGTGTCAATAAGCAAATTGGCTTATGTCGCTATTTATTCCCACATCTATGTCGTTTATGTTAAATTGTGAACAACGGGACACCCAACACGGGACCCTGAGGGAACACCGTTGTGACGTGACCCAATTCTGATTTCATCCCCATTTATCAAAATCTCACGCTGCTATTTGTCCAGCCATGCCTCTTACCAGGAAAAATTTCTCCTCATATTCAGTGTGCCTTAAGTTTCCTATCATATTCTTACCAAGTTCTACCACTATCTTATATCATTACCAGTTCTACCTCCTCAAACACCTTAGTGAAAAAAGTTAGTAAATTCGTAAGACAGGAACGCCCTTTTGATAAAACAGTGTTGAGATTCATTACTCAATCTGTGCCGTCTGATGGCTACGACATTGTGTCGGCATCTCTGGGACAGTGATTTGATTGCAGTTATCTGGGTAATTCCATTGATTTATTATAATTAAAAATCTAAGTGAATTTGTGTTATTTTCCACCAGCTCATTCATTAACCTCAAGATTATAATTAGTGAATCTTTGTTGGAAGACCCAAGTCAAGCAGATTGTTTCCTTAGTAATGGGTTCTGTCACAACCTGTTCTAAAATGTAGAGGGCAATCCTGAACCGTATCAAGAAAGTAACTGGACTCAGATTTTCACTGTCATTATTGTTCGCCACTCAAAAACTATCAATTTGTTAAAGTTAAAATCTCCCATTATAAACAACTTTCAAATCTAGATGCCTTTATGAATTTCGTCCCAAACAGCTTACTGCCTCCCTATCAAGGTTTGGGGGCATTTAAATCACACCCAAAAAAAAAAATTTTAAAAATTTCCCTGTCATGTACCTCGAGAACTGTAGCCAAAACAGATTCTGTGTTAGATGTCTCTAATCTTATATCATGTCTAAAGACAAACAATTTAAATTTTCTCTGACATACATCGCCAACCCCACACCATTTCTGTTGACAATGTCAGTGTGGAATCGTTTATAACCCTGTTTGTTGCATTCAGAAGGCCATTTCTATATCTTTCAGGTTGAACAGGTCTTGTTAACACAATAATCATCTATATTACTACACTGCAGTAATCTATAGCTCATCTTCTTATTTCTTAGACTCCAACTATTTGTATAGTAAACTTTAAGGGAGCTAGCTCACTCGTTGCCCTATACTATCCCTATTTGTTTGTTGATCAATTGATTTGCAATTACTAGCAACTTATTTTGAATATTGTTCTTTTAAAAAATATCACGTGAGGTGATCCCGGAAAATAACTGCCTGTTTTTAAACCCTAATGTTGCAGCCTGGGACTGTTCCCACAAAACACCATGCCTCTATAATCTATCAGTTTAGTAAATTCCTAGGACAAGTCATCAATTACCCTCTCAATTTTTGGGAAAAATTGGCTAATGCAACCAATCCATCCCCAGAGAGAGGACCCATCCCTTGCATACATATCAGTTTGTCAAATGAATAGTCTCAGTTATCAATGAATGGGATTGCAAGTTCATGCAGTACCTGTTAGCCAGCAATTTTTACCAATTGCCTAGACATCCATTCATTTGCCCACTCCCATTTCTAAGCAAGAATGTACTTATGATTGGGATCCCTCCTTAGACCTAACTACTTCTATGGCGGACCTGTACTTATCCAGCTTGTTCCTCTCTCCTGCCTTCTTCAATGTCATTACCCCCCGGCACTAAAGACAGATAATGGGCTTGATCCCTTTACCTGCCATAACATTTCCATCCTGCATGACTATGTCACTCAACACCAGCCACAGGAAGACCACACTCTCTGTTCTGACCTCTTCTGTCCTCTTGTACAAAATGCACGGTCCATATATCTTACCTGAGAATCGCTGCCTGAGCTATTAAAATATTGTTACCCTTGTTTAGCGGGAATCTGTGGTACCTTCAACCTCAGTAACCATGAAGTTACAACGTCTTGGAGAACAGAGAATCTATTTCCTACCTTCACATCTTCTCTATAACTCTCATCTTCCTTCTTCCTGAACTGTGAACCATTGCCACTTAGGCAGCTGCCACTATCACTGCTGGTGACCTTTTCCTCTTACCAGACTAAATCCTTCTCACCGCTCCCCAAACTCATCTATGCGAAGCTTCAGCCTCCTCTTTTCCTCTGAAGAAAAAAGTTTAGGATGGGGGGGAATCTCTTCTTCACAACTTGAACCTGAGATTCTATACACACTACAACAAAAGCCATGGTGCTTGGTACAGCCCACGATAAATCCCAAGAGCTTAAGGCAGGTTAGGACCGCAGGTGACCAATGACCTCAGGGTACTGACCACTGACTCATTTTTAAACTACACAACGTTTTAGCCTCTAGAATGCACTTGAGTGTTTTTGATTCCCACCTCATCACAACTCTATTACCAAAATCCAGTGCTTTCCTTATCCTTCCTGAATTTGAATTTTTTCCAACTAAACCATTGCTACGAGTCCTGTCTAGCTAGATATTTTAAGCCTTTAAGCCTTTCTAGAGAGTGAGATTCAGGGCCTCAGTATAATCTTGTGATATGTAGTCAGATGGGCTTGTGTGGTCTTGGGAGACCTTAAATTTAACCAATTTATATGGTCACCACCTTGCATTGGCAGACGTCTGTAGCCACGCCCCAGTCTGAGGTCTTTTTGTTCTTGACGCGTCATCAGACCTAGGCGTTCAGGTCGTACAACGTGGTTGTGGAGGTTGCTTGGAACACATAAAAGCACAAGGAATAGGCCTGAGCAGAGATTTCGAGCGGGAGCAGCTGCTTGGGTGCTGAGCTCCTGAGCACAGATTCGTGCGAGCTGCTGTGGGGTGCAGTGCAGAGCTCCTGGCAGAGACATCGAGCGGATGCTGCTGGGCGTGCAGAGGCATCGGGAGAAGGTGCTGAAGTCTCTGGAGGAAGTAC
This sequence comes from Cherax quadricarinatus, assembly GCF_026875155.1. Lineage (NCBI taxonomy): Eukaryota > Metazoa > Arthropoda > Malacostraca > Decapoda > Parastacidae > Cherax > Cherax quadricarinatus. The sequence continues at coordinate 22,470,320 of NC_069451.1, read as the reverse complement.
TATGTTGGAGGCCAGTGGGCAGAGTACATGGATTGGCGCAGTATCGTGGCGTGTAGGTCTTGGGACATAGTGTTAGTTCTGTGAATTGAAACTGCCCTCTGTGTGCTATATTGTAAGTTACATTTCATTTTGCGTCAAGTTGATGTGTTCCCTGTCTACAATGCTTATTGTACCACCCCATTTATCTAAATCCACCATTAATGTTCTGTTTCCAAAATATATTTTATTGTACAAAGACTTAATATTAAACTGTGTTTGAGTAGAAGAGTATTCACTGTCCTCGTGTATTTACTCTTTCTCCATTTATATATGTTTAGTTAAGTTTGAGAGGGAGAGTAGTGTAGTGTGGCGGGGTAGGGAGTAATGAGAGGTGAGGTGTAGTCCACCAGTGACCTCACATTACCTACTACCTCCGCACTCATCCCTTCCTACTGCCTCGGCCTGTCCCACACCTACTAAATCCCTTCCCTTACCCCCATATTCCCCTTAATCATTACCCCCTACATGACATTCTAGCAGAGAGAATTTCTGATACTTGGATCACTTTGTCATCCTCCTTTGTATGTTTTCAGGGAGCATTTTATCCATTCTGTAATAGGTGACGAAAACTGGCAGCATAATCTAAATGAGGCCTAAACCAAGGTTATATAGGTTGAAGAACAACCTGAGGACTCCTATTATTTATGCTTCTTGATATGAACCAGGATTCTGTTAGCTTTACTGCAGCAACACTTATGATCTGCTGTCTTGGTTTCAAGATTACTGCTAACCAGAATCCTAAATCTTTTTCGCAATCCGTAATATTAAGATTCTACATTATTTAGTTTATATGTGGCATGGCTATTTTCCTGTCCAACATTTAGAAAACTTTGCATTTGTTACATAAACTGCATCGCCATTTCTCGGGACAGAGCATCATTAATTCAAATCTTCCTGGAGTGCTCTAATGTCATCGTCAGAATGAATTCGACGGCCTATTTTGGTGTCATCCGGCCAAACTTGCTTATAGTCGCTCTTATGCCTCATCAATGTCGTTCATGTATATGTGACAAAACAAGGGGGGCCAACAATGAACCCTGTGGAAACACCTCTCGTGACGTCCCCCACTCTGATTTCTCCCCATTTATTCTAACCCTTCTGCTGCTATTTGTCAACCTAATTGCCTCTATCAGGGAAAAAAAATTTCTCCTATCCATGTGCCTTAATTTTCCCTCAATAGTCTCTGATGTGGTGACCCACTGTCAAAAAGCCTTACTGAGTCCATATACACAATATCATATTCATTACCTTGATCTACCTCCTCAACACTCCATAGTGAAAAAGTTTAATAATTCGTTAATAAAGGCAGAACGCCCCTTTGGTAAAACCATGCTGATTCGTTGATTAATTTGCTTGCTTTTCAAGGTGGCTACGAACTGCCCTCAGATTTTATGATTCCAAAATTTTCCCACTATGTGAGGTTAGGCTTATGGTCTATAGTTTGAAGGCTAAAGGACCTGTCACATGCTATTGAAAAATAGGTCTATCAATTTTGCCATTTTCCATTATCTGGCACCAGCAGATTGGAGTGATATATTGAAAAAGATTAGCAGAGTATGGCTAAGCCTTCCTCTTTACATTCTTTTTAGATCCTTGCTTACAGTTCATCAGGGCCTGGGATTTGTTAGGTTTAATTTATCAATTTGCCTAAGGACCATGTAACTTGTGATTATAATCGTGCATAGTTTTTTAACATCCTATTCTACTTAATTTATTTCTGGTATATCGACTATACTATTACTGTGCTAAAAAACTGAGAGGAGCATGTGTTAAAATTCTACACATATTCCTTATCACTGTCCGTGAGCTGACCCGAGTAAACTTTTGGTGGGCCTATCATTGTCCCTGTTCTTACGTCTGTATACATGTGAAAGAATCCTTGTGAAGGGAAAAGTTCAATAGATAGGAGTAGAGATATAGTAACGATAGTTTCATTACCGGCTACTGTGAAAGGTAGGGTAAGTCAAGCTCCCGCTTTCTTCCCCCTCCACCGAAAGTTTAGTTTGATTGCCGGCGGGCTTGGTAACGTAGGGTCTAAGTCTAGCCTCCCGCTATCCCTTCCCCTCCCTCTTCCACCCCCCCCCCTCAAAAGGTGAAGTGTGGGGCTCTGGTCTCAATAGTAAAATACTCGACTCCACGCTCCAACACTACATGTAAGTACATGCCATGCCTTGCTATTATAGTGGATTTATTGGTTAAAAGCGTCACCTTTTGACCAAAATAAAACTTAGTCCATTTCAGTCTTGCTTAGGTAGACTGTTGTAATAATCACCAATTCTTTTGGAGTAAATGTTACACTGCCTGGGAGAGTGAATATTTAAGCAGTGGGTAACCTGTCTTTCTTTTCAGCTTGGGTGACATTGAGGGTCACCTTAGCATGTGCGGGTTATTCGAACACGTGGATTGGGTAAGAAATACTCACGTAGGCTGATAGTACGTATATTACGGTAGTGTTGTGAAGCGCCCAACAGACCGTTGACCTGCCCTCCTTGCTCACTCTCGTAAGGACTGACCGCCCTCAGTACGTACCCATATGTGAAGGGGTGTGTGAAATATGCTAGGTCACGACAACAATATAATACAGTCATGATCACGCAGACGGTTGGTAGTGAGTCATTATGGTTCACTGGTTATGGTAACTGGTTACTAGGAACTGGTTACTACTAACTGAGAGCTCGGCGACGATAAGTATGTCGTCCCGACATACAACTAATACAAACTAGAGAAATTGCAGGTATACGGCGCTTGGGCTATTTTCTATACATGTCAAAGTACACAACAATTGAAACATTATAACCATACAATAAGTAGATCATTGGAATGGAAGCTTACGTAATGAAACTGTAATGCAATACAAGGTACAATATAGCACAACTCATCGAATGAAACTCAACGTTGGGATTACACAATAGAAGTGATAAATTTTTATTTTTTATTTTTTTTTTTTTTGATCGATCGATCTGTATTCATGTGATCTACGGATTCTGAGGAAGGAATATATACAAAGAAAGAAGTGTTTTAACAGAAAGCAGATTCAGTGCACTCAAATCTAGACTTTTAACTCTCAGAATTCGGAGAGAACGTGAACACACAAAAAAATTTCTTGAATACTAATAAGTTGATACTTTAATTATTCATCTATACAAGTTATTTACATTTAACCCCAACTCTGCTAGGGTAAGATTGACATATGCAGAATGGGTGTCATCTCTGGGAGGATCAAAACTCTGTAGCCATGATAACTCATGCTGTATTTTGAGGCAATTCTGAATGGAAGTTACAAATGTACTTGAGGATTTCTCAATTACCTGTTGTGTACGTAGGAATTAACGTGACATTAGGTTGATCGTCAGACTGAGTTCAGAGGAAGAGAGTACAGGATCAGGAGGATTGTCAGAGTCGATCACATTAGTCTGGTTTTGGAACAATCATTATCATAACATACTAACTTCATATGATATAAATGCGATTCTTTATTTACTGACCAGTACTTATCTCTCTAACCTTATCTTATTACCAGTGATATGTCAACTCGCGATAAGATCAACAAACTTTTGATCATGCTTTGGCATTGCAGACGTTTTGTGAAAGTTAGTCAGCATAACTCTCAGAACCTAATTGATTTTGGATGGCTTTGCTTAGCAGTGGTTTTGTGACTCTTGTAAATTCATGCTTTGATTTTATGAAGTGTTTCACGGATTCTTCTAAAAACACATTTGAAGCTAAGCTGGTACGAGTTGCATGAAATCACCAGTGTTTGTATTGGTTTCGGATTAGAATATAACAACTCATAAGGCAAAACGTTTATCTACCTTACAATGCATAATGTGGACTGTTCACCTATGAGAAAACATTGTAAACAGATTTTAGCACACTGCACATCATGTATGACTTCATACCCAAGTTTCACTGTTGGGATTGATAGTGGCTCTCAAGACATCAAGTACTTTCTTATTGGTTCGTTCCGCTAACCCTATTGACGGCAGGATGATGAGGAACAATGGTGGATTAGAGATCTTGTACAAAGTGCACAAATTTTCAGAATCTCATTACAGAATTTCACTTCCATCTATCTGTTACTAGGGACTTAGGGGTGGTATGCCTGCAGATAATGCATTCTTTGAAACGCTTTAGCGACTGTCTCGCAGTCTTATCTGCAATAGGAACTAACCTCACATTATCTGGTGAAATGGTCCTACCATAAACACACAGATGTTTGTTGCCTTGGAGTGGGAACATTGGAAATTAGTTAACATACAATCTAGCGCAACTCTTACCCACGGTTCGCTAGTAGTTGGGATACACTTGGATTGGATTGGGCATTAGCATTACCTTTATGTAGCATGCAGAACACTACATTTATTAACCTACGCAGAAATTATCCAGTTGCCCATACGAGGCCAAAAGTATTTAATTGGCTTGTTTTACTGAACGATCCATACCAGGGTGCGCAACACCTGGTACATCGTGAACTAGCTGTAAGGCTACATTCACTAGTGACTGTGGAATTACTAACTGGTATACTCTTCTGCTAGGAGTACCCAACTCGGCTGTTCGATACAGTAATTCTTGGTTCATGACAAAGTCACTGATGGGTGCTGGTGGCTTCACAGTCAGAATAAGATCTTCCTGGAGCAGAATCGAATCACACCAGACCACATGGGATCTGTTCGTTGAGCATTCTTTACATCTTCGGCAGTAAATGGAGGGTCTGCAGTTACTATACTAACATGTTCGATAAGGCATCTGCGACTACATTTGACTTGCCAGGTAAGTGTTCAAAGGTGGGATTGAACTCTTGGATAGTCAAGGTCCATCTGGCTAACCTTCCAGTAGGTTGTTTGTTCTGGAATAAAGGTATCAGTGGAGCATGGTCTGTCAAGACATGAACAGAGTACTGATAAATAATGTCTCGAAGTGCTTTAAAGACCATACTATTGCTAAAGCTTCTTGCTCAGTTACTGTATAATTACGTTCAGCCTTCGTAAGGACTCGGCTAGCAAATGCAACTGCGTTGTACTTGCCATCAGTCTTCTGAGCTAGTACGGCACCTATGCCAATTGAACTAGCATCAGTTGTCAGATAGAAGGGCTTAGAAAAATCTGGAAATTTCAAAATTGGAGCAGATGTTAGCTTTTCTTTTAGAGTTTGGAATGCTCTTTCTTGACGGAAGGTCCAAACAAAAGGAGCATCTTTCTTAAGCAACTCAGTTAGGAGCAGCTATGGAAGAAAAATTGGCAATGAAAGATCTATAAAAACCTGCTAAGCCCACAAAGGATCTTACAGTATCAGCTGTTTTGGGAGTTGGAAAATTTAGTACTGCAGTTACTTTACTTTGGTCAGTCGTAACCCCTCTACAAGTGACTACAGTGACCAAGAAACTTAATTTCTGATCTGAAAAATTGACATTTAGACAGTTTGATCTTTAAATTGGCTTCTTCAAGCTTACCAAGTACTACATCAAGTCTTTTCAAGTGTGTATCCACGTCTTTAGACATGACGATTACGTCATCTAAGTACACCATAAGTGCATTACATATGAGACCTCTAAAGATATTAGTCATGAGCCTTGAGAACGTGATAGGGGAGGATCGTAATCCAAACGCCATACGGAGGAAGTGATAATGACCTGTAGGAGTGGAGAATGCAGTTAGCTCTTGGCTGTCCTCGTGAAGAGGGATTGCCAAAACCCTTGTAACAAGTCCAGGTTGAAAAGACTTTGTTATCTCCGATGTTACGTAAAAGATCACCCAGTACAGGGAAGTGGGAAGCGATCTGGAATAGTTTTCGCATTTAACTTCCTAAAGTCAATCACTGGGCGCCAAGTACCATCCTTCTTAGGCACTAGGATCAAGGGCGCATTCCAAGGTGAATTGCTAGGTGCAATAATCATCATCAAGCATTGATTATCAATTCTTCTGCGACAGCAACTTGTGAATGAGGCATTCTGTAGCAGGTATATAGATGGTCTAGTACCAGGTTCAAGTGGAAAACGATGGGACAATAAGTTCGTTATACCCATCTTCTCACCTGGTTAGGCAATGGCTTTAGACGTTTGTTCAACAGAGTCAACAAACGCTTGACTTCATCTGGGAAGTCAGTGGGAGCTAAGTCTTTCTCCTCAACTGGTGGAACAGATTGATCCAGTGAAGTGGATGAGGTCTCCCCGGTAAAAACACCAC
>NC_069451.1:22442060-22463599 GCF_026875155.1 Cherax quadricarinatus | reverse complement strand
AAAAATTATGCACTGCTGTCTTGGTTTCAGATTACTGCTAACCAGAACTCCTAAATCTTTTTCGCAATCCGTAATATTAAGATCTACATTATTTAGTTTATATGTGGCATGGCTATTTTCCTGTCCAACATTTAGAACTTTGCATTTGTCTACATTAAACTGCATCTGCCATTTCTCGGACCAGTGCATCATTCTATTCAAATCTTCCTGGAGTGCTCTAATGTCCTCGTCAGAATGAATTCGACGGCCTATTTTGGTGTCATCGGCAAACTTGCTTATGTCGCTCTTTATGCCCTCATCAATGTCGTTCATGTATATTGTGAAAAACAGGGGGCCCAACACTGACCCCTGTGGAACACCTCTCGTGACGCTCCCCCACTCTGATTTCTCCCCATTTATTCAACCCTCTGCTGCCTATTTGTCAACCATGCCTCTATCCAGGAAAAAATTTCTCCTATTCCATGTGCCTTAATTTTCCTCAATAGTCTCTGATGTGGGACCCTGTCAAAAGCCTTACTGAAGTCCATATACACAATATCATATTCATTACCATGATCTACCTCCTCAAACACCTTAGTGAAAAAAGTTAATAAATTCGTAAGGCAGGAACGCCCCTTTGTAAAACCATGCTGATTCGTTGATTAATTTGTGCTTTTCAAGGTGGCTACGAACTGCCTCAGCAATTATTGATTCCATAAATTTTCCCACTATGGAGGTTAGGCTTATTGGTCTATAGTTTGAAGCTAAGGACCTGTCACCTGCTATGAAAATAGGTATCACATTTGCCATTTTCCACTTATCTGGCACCATGCCAGTTTGTAGTGATATATTGAAAAGATTAGCCAGAGGTATGCTAAGCTCCTCTTTACATTCTTTTAGAACCCTTGCATACAGTTCATCAGGGCCTGGGGATTTGTTAGGTTTTAATTTATCAATTTGCCTAAGGACCATGTAACTTGTGATTCTAATCGTGCATAGTTTATTAACATCCTATTCTACATAATTTATTTCTGGAATATCGCTAATATCTTCCTGTGTAAAAACTGAGAGGAAGCATGTGTTAAAAATTCTACACATATCCTTATCACTGTCCGTGAGCTGACCCGAGTAACTTTTGAGTGGGCCTATCTTGTCCCTGATCTTACTTCTGTATACCTGAAAGAATCCTTGTGAGGGAAAAGTTCAATAGATAGGAGTAGAGATATAGTAACGATAGTTTCATTACCGGCTACTAGTTAAGGTAGGGTAAGTCAAGCTCCCGCCTTTCTTCCCCCTCCCCGAAAGTGATAGTTTGATTGCCGGCTGCTTGGTAACGTAGGGTCAGTCTAGCTCCCGCTATCCCTTCCCCTCCCTCTTCCACCCCCCCCCCTCAAAAGGTGACGTGTGGGGCTCTGGTCAAACAGTAAATCACTCGACTCACAGCTCCCAACACTACTGTAAGTACATGCCTGCCTTGTATTCTAGTGGATTTATTGGTTAAAAGCTTCACTTTTGACCAATAATAAACTTAGTCCTTTCAGTCTTGCTCTAGGTAGACTGTTGTAATAATCACCACTTCTTTTGAGTAATGTACACTGCCATGGAGAGTGATTATTTAAGCAGTGGGTAACCTGTCTATCTTTTCAGCTTGGATGACAGTGAGGGTCACCTATCATGTGGGGTTCGAACACGTGGATAGGGTAAGAAATACTCACGTAGGCTGATAGTACGTATATTACGGATAGTGTGTGAAGCGCCCAAACAGCCGTGACCTGCCTCCTTGCTCACTCTCGTAAGACTGACCGCCCACAGTACCCATATGTGAAGGGGTGTTTGAAATACTGCTAGGTCAGCAACAATATGAATACAGTCATGATTCACGCAGACGGTTGGTAGTGAGTCATCTACTGGTACACTGGTTACTGGTAACTGGTTACTAGGAACTGGTACTACTACTGAGAGCTCGGCGACGCTAACGTATGTCGTCCCGACATACAACTAATACAAACTAGAGATTGCAGGTATACGGCTTGGGCTAATTCTATACAATGTCAAAGTACACAACAATTGAACATTATAACATACATAAGTAGAACATTGGAATGGAAGCTTACGTAACTGAAACTGTAATGCAATACAAGGTACAATATAGCACAACTCATCAAATGAAACTCAACGTTGGGATTACACAATAGAAGTGATAAATTTTTATTTTTTATTTTTTTTTTTTTTGATCGATCGATCTGTATTCATGTGATCTACGGATTCTGAGGAAGGAATATATACAAAGAAAGAAGTGTTTTAACAGAAAGCAGATTCAGTGCCTCAAATCTAGACTTTTAACTCTCAGAATTCGGAGAGAACGTAAAACACAAAAAAAAAATTTTTTGAATACTAATAAGTTGATACTTAATTATTCATCTATACAAGTTATTTACTTTTAACCCCAACTCTGCTAGGGTAAGATTGACATATGCAGAATGGGGGGTCATCTCTGGGAGGATCAAACTCTGTACACTGGCAAACTCATGCTGTATTTGAGGCAATTCTGAATTGGAAGTTACAAATGATACTTGGGATTTCTCAATACCTGTCGTGTACGTAGGGAATAACGACATTCAGGTTGATCGTCTGACTGAGTATCAGAGGAAGAGAGTACAGGATCAGGAGGATTGCAGAGTCTGTCACATTAAGTCTGGTTGGAACATCATTATCATCACATACTAACTTCATATGATCTAAATGCGATTCTTTATACTGACCAGTACTAATCTCTCTAACCTTATACTTTTTAAACCAGTGATATGTTAAAATACTCGATAAGGATCAACAAACTTTTGATCAAGCTTTGGCATTGCAGACGTTTTGTTAAAGTTAGTCAGCATAACTCTCGAACCTACTTTGATTTTGGATGGTTTTTGCTCGAGTTTTGTGACTCTTGAAAAATTTGCTGTTGATTTATGAAGTGTTTAAACGGATTCTTCAAAAAAACACTTTGAGCTAAGCTGGTACGAGTTGCATGAAATCACCAGTGTTGTAATTTGGTTTCGGATTAGAATATAACAACTCATAAGGCAAACGTTTTTATCTACACCTTACAATGCATAATGTGGAGTGTCACCTATAAAACATTGAAAACAGAATTTATAGCACACCTGCACATCGGGTATGACATTCATCCCAAGTTTCACTGTTGGGATTGATAGTGGCTCTCAAGACATCAAGTAACTTTCTTATTGGTTCTTTTCCGCTAACCCATTGCTGGCGGGATGATGAGGAACAATGGTGGATTTAAAGAGATCTTGTACAAAGTGCACAAATTTTCAGAATCTCATTCCCAGAATTCACCCCCCTTATCTGTTACTAGGGACTTGGGGGTGGTATGCCTGCAGATAATGCATTCTTTAACGCTTTAGCTACTGTCCGCGCCAGTCTTATCTGCATAGAACTAACTCACAATATCTGGTGAAAGGGTCTACCTAACACACAGATGTTTGTTGCCTTGGGGGGAACATTGGAAATTAGTTAACAAATCTAGCGCAACTCTTTCCCACGGTTCGCTAGTAGTTGGATACACTGGATTGGATTAGGGCCATTAGCATTACCTTTATGTTGCATGCAGACACTACATTTTTTTAACATACTCAGAAATATTTAGTTGCCATACGAGGCCCAAAAAATATTTCAATCTGGCTTGTTTTTTCTGAACGATCCATACCAGGTGTGTAAAAAACCTGGTTGCAAACATGAACTAGCTGTAAGGCTACATTCACTAGTGACTGTGAATTACTAACTGGTATACTCTTCTGCTAGGATACCCAACTCGGCTGTTCATACAGTAATTCTTGTTCATGACAAAGTCACTGATGGTGCGGTGGTTTCACAGTCAGAATAAGATCTTCCTGGAGCAGGAATCGAAACACACCAGACCACATGGGATCTGTTCGTTCAGCATTCTTATATCCTCAGCACTAATGGGGGGGTTTTGCAGTTACTATAAATAACATGTCGGATAAGGCATCGGCGCAAAATTTGACTTGCCAGGTAAGTGTTCAAAGGTGGGATTGAACTCTTGGATGTCAAAAGGGCCATTTGGCTAACCTTCCAGTAGGTTGTTTGTTCTGGAATAAAGGTATCAGTGGAGCATGGTCTGTCAAGACATGAACAAGTACTGATAAATAATGTCTAGGAAGTGCTTTAAAGACCATACTATTGCTAAAGCTTCTTGCTCAGTTACTGTATAATTAGGGTTTAGCCTTCGTAAGGACTCGGCTAGCAAATGCAACTGGTTGTACTTGCCATCGGTCTTTTGAGCTAGTACGGCACCTATGCCAATTGAACTGCATCAGTTGTCAGATAGAAGGGCTTAGAAAAATCTGGAAATTTCAAAATTGGAGCAGATGTTAGCTTTTCTTTAGAGTTGGAATGCTCTTTCTGACGGAAGGTCCCAAAAAAAAGGAGCATCTTTCTTTAAACAACCAGTTAGAGGAGCAGGTAAAGGAAGAAAAATTGGCAATAAAAGATCAAAAAAAATCTGCTAAGCCCACAAAGGATGTTACGGCATCACAGTTTTGGGAGTTGGAAAATTTAGTACTGCAGTTACTTTACTTTGGTCAGTCGTAAACCCCTCTAGGAGTGACTACGTGACCAAGAAAACTTAATTTCTGATCTAAAAATTGACATTTAGACAGTTTGATCTTTAAATTGGCTTCTTTAAGCTTACCAAGTACTACATCAAGTCTTTTCAAGTGTGTTTTCCACGTCTTCAGACATGACGATTACTCATCTAAGTACACCATAAGTGCTTACCTATGAGACCCCCTAAAGATATTAGTCATGAGCCTTGAGAACGTGATAGGGGAGGATCGTAATCCAAATGCCATACGGAGGAAGTGATAATGACCTGTAGGGGTGGAGAATGCAGTTAGCTCTTGGCTGTCCTCGTGAAGAGGGACTTGCCAAAACCCTTGTAACAAATCCAGGGTTTTAAAAGACTTTGTTATCCCCCGATGTTACGTTTAAAAAATCACCCAGTAAAAGGGAGTGGAAAGCCATCTAGAATAGTTTTCGCGTTTAACTTCCTAAATCAAACACTGGTGCCAAGTACCATCTTTCTTAGGTACTAGGATCAAGGGCGCATTCCAAGGTGAATTACTAGGTGCAATACTCCATCATCAAGCAAATTTTATTGATCAATTCTTCGCAACAGCAACTTGTGAATGAGGCAAATTTTGTACGCAGGGATGTTTGATAGGTCCCAGTACCAGGTTCAAGTGGAATAACGATGGGACAAAGTTTGTTTTTCCCATCTTTTCACCTGGTAAGGCAATGGCTTTAACGACGTTTTTTTCCAAAAGAGTCAAAAAACGCTTGACTTCATCTGGGAAGTCAGTGGAGCTAAGTCTTTCTCCTCAACTGGGGGAACAGAATTTATCCAGTGAAGTGGATGAGGGTCCCCTCCCGGTAGAAATAGCACTGACCCACTGGTCAGGTGACAACTCATCCTCTACCTGAACAGGGTAAGGATAGTGAACTAGGTCAACGAGGTTGGTATTTGCTCTGAGACGAACACTGTGACCCAAAGTGTTAGCAAGGAGTAAATGGATCTTTTCTGTCTCTTACAACATGTAAGGGAAGGTTCAACAATAAACCTTTGACCTTGCAGGAATCACTGTCAACTAGGATGTTATCACCATCTGGAACATGAACAACAGACACTCTAGTGAGAGCACTAGCTGCAACAGAGACGTCTTTCTGCAAACGGCATGTGACATCAACAAGAGATGGCATTACTAGTTCCAAGTAATCGTTTTCTAACAAGGCATCCCCTGTGGAGAAACTACTACTCGAACTAGCAGTCATTGCAGGGATAGGCTGTGCACTCAAGGCAGTCTGAGTGTCCTCGGACACTTGAGGCAACGGAACACTATCCTGCAAGTCTGAAGGTATAAGTGGAACACGGATGGGAGTGACAGAATTACCAGTGCCTGACCGCTTGGGTACACTACTGGAGAATGCATTGGCTTGTAAGGACTTAATGCGTACATCATACTCTGCGGCAGTATGACAGATTTCTGATCCAAGCTGGTAACCCCAGAATGGAACGATCAAGTCGTCAATTTTCTCAGTAGTAGTACCAGTTCCTAGTAACCAGTTACCAGTAACCAGTGTACCAGTAGATGACTCACTACCAACCGTCTGCCACCATTTATCATGTGGGGTTCAAACACGTGGATAGGGTAAGAAATACTCACGTAGGCTGATAGTACGTATATTACGGATAGTGTGTGAAGCGCCCAAACAGCCGTTACCTGCCTCCTTGCTCACTCTCGTAAGACTGACCTCCCACAGTACCCATATGTGAAGGGGTGTTTGAAATACTGCTAGGTCAGCAACAATATGAATACAGTCATGATTCACGCAGACGGTTGGTAGTGAGTCATCTACTGGTACACTGGTTACTGGTAACTGGTTACTAGGAACTGGTACTACTACTGAGACACCTGTCAATCAACGAGAAGAACAGGAGAAGGACTAACGTCCTGGAGACGTCCCAATATAGTATTTATGTGCCTGTGCACCAGTATGAAGAATCAGGACATAACCCCTCATCATTACAGTGGTCAAGCACCTGATCTGTCTTCGGTAAAGATTACTCACTGGTATACTGTGAAGAACTAGCCAGTGGTGGTCACAAACACCTACGACCCCCCCCCACATCAGCAACGGCTACGATTTCAACAACAGTGTCACCAACACCAGACACCCCTATTAGCGTTGAATTCAGTTATCATTTATATTTTTCATTTTTAATTTTCTTTAATGTAGGATTAATATTTCATATTTAAGTGTTTTACATTTTATATTTTCTACATAATAAAGTGTTTATGTTTGTCTGTTATTATTTCTTTTTCTATTCACTAATTTTCCTGAGGAGGAGCCAGCCTGAGTAATACTGTCTGAAGTTGTTACAGGGCTGAGTAAGCCTTCACAATCCTTTTGGGTTAGTCTTCGATTCTCTTGCAACTTTAACCTCATAATATCTTTTTGCTTTTCTTATTCCCTTTTTTATTTCTCTCTTTAACTGAATATATTCATTTCTTAACTGCCCCTCTCCTCTATTGATATGCCTATATATGCCTCTCTTTTGACCAATGAGATGTTTTAATCTATTGTTCATCCATTTAGGATCATTTTTGCTTGATCTGATTTCCCTATTTGGAACATAAGTTCTCTGAGCAGCTAGAACTATGCCCTGGAAAACGTCATATCGGCAATCACCACCACCTACCTGACCCATAGTCAGGTCATTCCAGTTCAGCCCACCCAAGTAATTTTTCAGTCCTATGAAATCAGCCAAGCGGAAGTCAGGGACAGAGACTTGATTGCCATTATTAGGAGAATTAAATGATATATTAAAACTGAGTGATTTGTAATCACTTTCCGCAAGCTCATCATTAACCTCAAGATTATTAATTAGCGTTTCCCTGCTGGCAAGAACCTATAACGAGATTATTTCGTACGATGAAAGTGGGTGCGTGAATGATAAACGTCTTCGGAGGCTTCAAATATGAACTAAGCTGGCAGACAGAATAGGCTGTCTGTGCAGACAGTACAGGCTGTCTACCTGGAGGTTACCTGGAGGTTATTCCGGGGATCAATGCCCCTGCGGCCCGGTCCATGACCAGGCCTCCCGATGGATCAGGGCCTGATCAACTAGGCTGTTACTGCTGGCTGCACGCAGTCCAACGTACAAGCCACAGCCCGGCTGATCCGGCACTGACTTTAGGTATCTGTCCAGCTCTCTCTTGAAGGCAGCCAGGGGTTTATTGGCAATTCCCCTAATGCTTGATGGGAGGCTGTTAAACAGTTTTGGGCCCCGGACACTTATGGTGTTTTCCCTTAGTGTACCAATGGCGCCCCTACTTTTTATTGGGGGCATTTTGCATCGCCTGCCCAGTCTTTTACTTTCGTAGGGAGTGATTTCTGTGTGCAGATTTGGGACCATTCCTTCCAAGATTTTCCAAGTGTAGATTATGATATATCTCTCCCTCCTGCGTTCCAACGAGTACAAGTCAAGTGCTTCCAAGCGTTCCCAGTAGTTAAGGTGCTTGACAGAACTTATACATGCAGTAAAGGATCTGTGTACACTCTCTAGATCTGCGATTTCACCTGCTTTGAATGGAGATGTTAATGTACAGCAGTATTCCAGCCTAGAGAGAACAAGTGATTTGAAAAGGATCATCATGGGCTTGGCATCTCTCGATCTGAAAGTTCTCATTATCCATCCAATCATTTTCTTTGCACATGCGATCGTGGCACTGTTGTGATCCTGGAAAGTGAGATCCTCAGACATTACTACTCCCAGGTCCCTTACATTAGTTTTCCGCTCTATTGTATGGCCGGAGTCAGTAGTATACTCTGTTCTAGTTATTATCTCCTCCAGTTTTCCATAACGGAGTAGTTGGAATTTGTCCTCATTGAACATCATATTGTTTACCGTTGCCCATTGGAAAACTTTGTTTATATCTTCTTGGAGATTAACCGCGTCCTCAGCAGATGACAGCCTCATGCAGATCCTAGTATCATCCGCAGGTTATTTCGTCTAGTTGGCTCTGTCACAAACTGTTTTAAAAAACAATCCTGAATTGTATCAAGAAAGTCACTTGACTCTAAATTTCCTGTCAAATTGCTCCTATCTGTCTATAGTTGAAATCTCCCATTATCACAACATTTTCGTATGTAAGGCCTTTTAAAATTTCATCCCATAAAAGTTTACCGCACTCCCCATAAAAGATTTGGGGCCCTGTAAATCACACCCAAAATTAGTTTTTCAGGGCCTCGGAAGTGTAACCAAAAGATTCGGGCTGATGTTCTAATTTTTATATTTGTTAACACAAAAAATTTTAAAAGCTTAAGTACATTTTACTCCACACCCTTCCTGTTGACCCTTCAGTGTGGAATAATTTATAACCCCGTTGTGACATTAGAGGGCACTCTCTATCTTTTTAGATTTAGCCGGCTCTGTTATAGCAATGATATCTATGTTTCCACACTTGCAATTAATCTTTCTCATCATATTTACACTATTTTGATCGCACACTAACCTGAACCACACTATCCTGACCCACAAATCCTGAAACCCTACTATCCTGACCCCACTTTTTCCTGACCCACACTACCTGATGCACACTATCTTCCCCCCCACACTTCCTGATCCCACACATCCCGAACCACACCACCTTTTACACTATTAGTCCATACATTCTGACCCACACTTTCTCATCACACTTCTTGACAAACACATAAAGTTTACATTATCCCGGCCCACACAATAGTTCACACTATCCTGGTTCACACCCATAGTTAACTATCCTGAAAACCCCACTATTCTGGTTCACACTATCCTGACCCAACTATCCAGTTCACACCCCCGGTTGAAATTATTCCAACCCCCAATGTGCAAGTGGGGACACTGCCACAAATACAACCCCAACCCCCTGTAAGAACCAGCTGGGGAAAAGGGCAGGTCAGAAGTCATCAAGTCCCACACCATTCTG
The DNA here is from genome assembly GCF_026875155.1 of Cherax quadricarinatus. NCBI lineage: Eukaryota > Metazoa > Arthropoda > Malacostraca > Decapoda > Parastacidae > Cherax > Cherax quadricarinatus. The sequence goes on along the minus strand of NC_069451.1, from coordinate 22,454,060 downwards.
GTTGCGCAAAACCACGAAAAGAAACACATACACACACACACACACACACACAACATACAACCCACACAACCCCAAAAAAACATACAGAACATAAAAACTTGGTAGTAGGCTAGTAGACAGAACCCCCAGGAAGGGAACGTTGTGGTAGTAGGTTGGTAGACAGCAACCACCCAGGGAGGACTACCGTTTTTCCCGTGGTAGTAGCTTGGAGCGTAACCAACCGGGGGGACTCCGTTTTTGTGGTAGTAGGTGTTGATAGAACCACCCAGGGGGGTACCACCGTTCTGTGGTTTTAGGTGGTAGACGCAACCCCCCAGGGGTGGCACTACCGTTCTGTGGTAGAGGATGGTAGTAGAACCACCCCGGGGGGACTACCGTCCTGTGGTTGGAGGTTTGGTCGCAATAACCCCCAGGGAGGTACTACCGAGTGGGACAGGCTGGTAGACACAACCACCTAGGGAGATACAACCCGTCCCGTGGTAGTAGGTTTGGAGACAGTAACCCCCCAGGGAGGTACTACCGTTTTTGTGGAAGTAGGTTGGTTTTACAGTAACCAACCCGGGAGGTCTCCGTTCTGGGAAGAGGGTTGGTTGACAGTAAACCCAAACCCGGGGGTACTACCGTTCTGTGGTAAGGGGTTAGTAGCAAACCCAGGGAGGTAACCATTTTTGGTATAGGCTGGGGATTGCAACCACCCCGGGAGGCCCCCGTTTGTGGGGAGTAGGATGGTAGATAGCAACCACCAGGGGGGTACCCGCCTGGGTGGTGGTTGGCGCAATAAACCCCCCAGGGGGTACTACCGTACTGTGGGAGTGGCTGGTAGACACAACCCCCTAGGGAATACCCGTCCTGTGGGGTAGGTTGGTAGACGTAACCACCCAGGGAGGTACTACCGTTCTGTGGAAAATAGGGTTGGTTGACATAACCAAACAGGGGGGTCTACGTTCTGTGGGGTAGGTTGGGAGACGCAACCACCAGGGTGGTTACTACCGTTCTGTGGTAGAAGGTTGATAGCAGCAACCCCCCCGGGGCGGTCTACCGTCTGTGGCAGAGGCTGGTAGACATAACCACCCGGGGGGGAACCGTTTTTGTGGTATAGGCGTTAATAGCAATGCCCCGGGGGGTACTCCGTTTTTGTGGTAGTAGGCTGGGAAAACCACCCAGGGGGGTTTTTACTGTCCTGTGAGTAGGCTGGTAATACCCAACCCCCCCAGGGAGGTACTACAGTCCCGTGTTGTAGCCTGGTAACGAACACCCCGGGAGGTATCCGTCCCGTGATAGGCTGGGAGTTCAACCCCCCAGGGAGGTACTACCGTCCTGTGTAGTAGGCTGGTAATAACCCACCCAGGGAGTACTACCCCTGTGTTTAGTAGGTGGTAGATAACCACCCAGGGAGGTATACCACCCTGGATAGTACTGGTAACAACAACCACCCGGGGAGGTATACCGTCCTGTATAGTGGCGGGTACAAAACCACCAGGGAGGTACTACCGTCCTGTGATATAGGTGGTAGATAAACCCAAAGGGAGGTACTACCCTGTGATAGAGGTGGTAGACAAAACCCCCAGGGAGGTACTACCTCCTGTGATAGTAGACTGGTAGATAACCACCCGGGGTGGTACTCCGTCCTGTGTAGTAGGTGGTAGAAAACCCCCCAGGGGGGGCACTACCGTCCGGGGATAGTGGGGTGGTGTAGAACCCCCAAGGAGGTACTCCCCTTCGTGTATTTGCCTGGTAGATAGCAACCCCCCAGGGGGGCACTACCGCTTGTGGTGTGGGTGGTAGATCAACCACCCAGGGAGGTACTCCGTCCTGTGGTGGTGGGTTGGTAGGTACTAACCACCCAGGGAGGTACTCCCCCCCCCTACTGTGGTAGGCTGGAGACAGAAAAACCCCCTAGGGAGGGGTACTCCTTCTGTGGTAGTAGGTTATGACAGTAACCACCCAGGGTGGTATTTCCTTTCTGTGGTAAAAGGGTTTGAGAGAAGCAACCACCCAGGGAGGTACTACCGCCCTTTGGGGTAGTAGGGGGGGGAAGAAACCACCCAGGGAGGTATCCGCCCTGGGGTATAGGGGGTAGACCCAAAAAGCAACCACCCGGGGAGGTTTTCCGCCTGGGGTTAAAAGGGGCGGGTAGAATAACCACCGGGAGGTTACCGCTTGTGAAGTGGGCGGGTAGATAACAACCACCCGGGGAAAGGTATTTCCGTCCTGTGATATTAGGCGGGTAGATAAAACCCCCCAGGGAGGTATACCATCCTGTGATAGTGGCTTTTAGATAACAACCGCCCAAGATGGTAAAACCGTCCGTGATGTAGGCGGTAGATAAACCCCCGCCCGGGAGGTACTACCGCCCCTGTGATGTAGGGGGTGATAAAAACCCCCAGGGAGGTACTACCGTTTGTGGTAGTGGCTGGTAGAAATAAAAAACACAATGCAGTTAAATTGACCCTTCATTGACTACGTTTTCGCCCACACAGTGCGTTTTTTAAAGTCACAAACAGATCTACCTGGGGTGGAAGGGAAGCAGTATTTTTTAGTCAGGTCAAAAAATGATGGGTCAGGTGGAGAATGCTGCATCTAAATTGATTCCCGAGGGGGGTTTTAATAGACCCAAAAAATTTTGGGGTTTGCTTGGAAAGGAGTTTTAAAAAATTTTTGTGAGCAGACCTTCTACTTTTTCCCTTCCCCATTCTTGTTTTTCTTATGTGGGATACGATAAGAAAGTTTTTTGGAATGGTTCAGCTATTTTATAGAAGCCACTTTTCGGGTTTGAAGTTGTCGGATATAGAAATAAGTGGATTTCCGGGATTTTTTCGGTTTTGAGTTTTTTTGCCCTTCTGTGGCGAAAATCGGGGTTTTCCTGTAGTTTACCCAAGTGGTTGTTTTGAATTAGGGTGTTGTACGCAGGCTTTCCTTTTTGTCGTCAACCTGCTTGCTTACGGGTGTTCTAAAATACGTGTTTGGAGGTCTCTTGATGTTTCGCCAACGTATAATTTGTTGCAGTCATTACAAGGAATTAGAATACCCCTGCAGAGGATGGAAGCTTGTCCTGTCAATCATTTGAAAGCCCTTGATGGTCGGGGTTTTGTGGGGGAAAATTTACTTGGAATGAGGTTTTGGGAAAAAGATTTTGGGAAAAGGGGTTTGGCAAGGGATTTTGGGGGGGAGGACTATGTATCTTTTCTCGGCAGGTCTTCTCTGGGTGTGTTGAAGATTTTTTAAGGGCCCCCCCCTCGTCGCAGTCTCTGATGAATGCGAGGATAGTGGAGTTTAAAAAAATACTTGTTCAGTTATCGTGGCATTCTTTTTCAAAAAACTCTTTGCTCCCAGATTTTTTGAGTGCACGCAGGAAGAACCTATAATTAAAACCAAATTTTTAATTTTTGGTGTCGTGGTGAGAGTAGAAGTGGAGAAGATCTTTTTGGGTTGGTGGGTTTTTTCGATAGATTTTAAAAAGAAGTTCGTGGTCAGCTTTGCAGGGGAAAACATCAAGGAAAGGGGGAAGGGCCCCACCCCGCCTGGGTGGTCCACCCCCCCGGTGGTCACCCCCCCTGGGTGGTCCCCCCCGCCTCGTGGACCCCACACCCCCCCTCGGTGGAAAAACCCCGCCTCGTTTTGGCCCCCACCCCCCCCTCGGTGGGTTTCGGCCCGGCGTATTGAAAGATTTTAAATATATATTATTTTTATATTTTTTATATATATATAAAATAAATATTATATATATATAAAATTTTAAAATAAAATAATTTATATATTATACAGAAGGTTGGTGAAAAAAAACCCAACCCAGGGAGTAAAACCGTCCTGCCGATACTGTGAAAAACAAAACCAGTAACTGTTTTGCATATGGTGGGTTTGGGCTGGTTTCTTTTTTTTTGTCTCATAAACACGCTAGAAAACTGGGATATTTTGCTACCCCTACTTCCCATTTTGGGTTTCCAACCCTTCACAACATGCACATGAAATAATATATACATACATCTGGGTTTTTTCCCTTCCTTTTTCAAAATCCCTCTTTTTCCTCTTTTTTTTTCTTCTTTTGGGTCCATGGGGAAGGGGAAAAAGGAATCTTTCCCCCCCGAAAGCCATGCGTGTCGAAATGAAGCACAAAATCCCGGGGACCCAATGGGTGGTTTACCGGGGGAGATTACCTGGAGGTTATTCCGGGGTTTTCCAACGCCCCCGGCCCGGCCCAATAAACCCGGGCCCCCCAAAGGGGATCGGGGCCCCTGATAAAACTGGGGCTGTTGCCCCGGGGCCGATGCACCCCAACGTGACCCACACCCCGGCTGATCCGGACTGATTTTAAGGTATCTGCCAGTTTTCTTTTAAAGGGCCCGAAAGGGGTTATTGGAAATTTCCCCCCAAATGTTTTAAAAGGGGAGGTTTTAAAACAGTTTTGGGGCCCCCAGCACTTAGGGTTTTTTTTTCCCCCTTAGTTTTCCAAATGGACCCCTATTTTTTAATTTGGGGGGAATTTTGCTTTCGCCCGCCCAGTCTTTCACTTTTTTAGGGATTTGATTTCATTGCGTTTTGGGGGACCCTTCCCCTGTAAACATTTCCCTAAAAAAAAGAAAGAAAAAAAAATTTTAAATAAAACGGGGATGCTTGAATGTTTTGTGGATTTTAGTGCGGATGACAAAAAACAGATGATTGCTGATGTTATGAATAAAAAGAAGTTGGATGTCCTGGCCCAAAGGGCAAAACAAAGCGGGGGGGGGGGAGGGGGGGGGTTTTGGGTTTTGGGGGGAAAATTTAAATGGGATTAAATCTGGAGTACTGAGAGGTTAGAAGAAAAGGGAAAGGGGTAGCAAAATTTTTTGAAGGATCAGTTCCCGGAAGGGGGGAAAAGAGAATTTTGGAATGGGGAAAATTTCAAGGTTTTTGAAAATTAAAGTAAAGGTTGGATGCGAAAAGGGGGTAAAAATAAGCGTGAAAGGCCACCCGAAAAGGGAGAGGAATGTAGAGGGAGAGAGAGAGAGAGTTTTTTTGGGGGAAGATTTTTAAGTGAATTATAAAAACCCTTTGAACCAAGTGAGAGAGAAATTGTGGTAGGGCCCTGAATGCTAAAGTAGGAGAAATTTTTAGGAGGGGGGTAGTAGGTAAATTTGGGGTCCAGGTGTAAATGAAAAAGGGGAACCCTTTAAATTAAACTTTGAATAGAAAGGGGTTTATTTTATAGGTAATATATATTTTAAGAAAAAGAGGAAAAATTTAAGTATAAAAGGTTTTATGATTTTAGGGCGAAATGAAGTAGTTTTTTGGGATTATTATTGGTAGATAAAAGCGGGTTGAGTAACTTCAGGATGTAAAAGTTTATGAGGGGCCATAGATATATCAAACCCATTTTTTTAGTTGTAGTTTACACTGAGAGTAAAAGGTAAGATGGGATACAGGGGAAAAGAAGAAATCAGGGTAGGAGAAGAGAGTTTTTAAAGGGAAAGAGTTAGAGGTTTTGGGGAAAGAGGAGGGAATTTTTTTGGGGAAATTTGGGTTAAATGTTGAGGGGAGATAGGGAAAGCTGTGATTTCGGGGTATGGGGGCAAGGAGGAATAAAAATCTTGTGGAGTGGGGAAAGACCCCTTTGGGTGAGTGTGGGGGAAGTCTCAGTAGTAGTAACCAGTTCCCAGAAACCCAGTTACCAGTAACCTGTCCGTTGACTCAAGGGACCAACCGTTTTGAGTCACGGTCCCCCATATTGTGCTGAGCTGACACTTTTTCAAAACCCCCAACTAGGGGGGGTACGGCCCAGCCGCCTAGCCCAGTGTTACGAGTGGAAGCAAGGGGGCAAGGTAAGGGCTGGGGGCACCCCTCCACATAACTAATTTACGTAAAACATTTAACATGGTTTTCTCCCCTTAATCCACGTATCGAATTCCCACATAAAATAAATGGTGTGCAGGGTTTGGGGGAAGGGGGATTTACTTTTTTGGGGGTAAATTAAAAGGCTTTAGAAGACGTTGTGAGGGGCCCCCGGGCAGGGTAAAAGGGTAAATTTCCCCCCCCCAAAACCCCCCCCACTTCCCCTCCACCCCAGCCGTTATCCTTCACCAAAGCTTTCCCTGCAAGCCTTTTGGGCAGCCGTTTCAAGTTTTCCTGGTTAGTTCGTGTCCCAATTGCTTCAATCTCGGGGGGTTAAAACCCGGGTTTATTTTGAAAATTTAAAGGGCCAGCCCAGTAAGCCAGACTGGGGAAAGTAAACGCCAGTCACCCTATCCCCAGCCTGTCTCCTGTCATCCAACTGCCCTCCGGGGTTTTTTTGGGGCACCCGTTACAAGTTTTTCCCTCCCTCCATTCTCGGGGGGGTAAGCCCGCCCGCCAACCCAGGGTTCTAACCCCGCCCGAGAGAGAGAAGTAAGCCACGGCCCGTAAGAAGTAAGCCAAACTCCCTGAGGTATTGTTTATACGCTGTGCTCCCTGTTGGGGTGCTAAGAGTGGTTTTTTTTTTACCATTCCTGTGGGGATAGAGGGGGGTTTTAAACCCCTTCGTGGGTGAGTGGGGTGGCCCCCCCCCCCCCCCCCGGGAGACCCCCCAGCGTCCCCCCCCCACCACACCCCCTTCCCCCCAAACCCGGGGGGCGCGGCAGTTTCCCCCGGGGAGAGTCACAAACCCCCCATTCAACCACCACCAGCCAAACCCCCCTCATTACCCGTGGTTGGGTTTTCACCCTTGTACCGGGTCCTAGTACTGTTTTTGGGTCACATAAATTTGGGCAAGAGATTTTAGCTGGTGCCAACCCAGAAAAGCCAGTTATTTTGAGGGTTTGCCTAGAAAAACAAAATTCTTCAAAGACAAAAAGTGCGAGGGGGGAGGAAGCACCGCCCCCGCCCACAGGGCATTTTTCTTCGCCCCACCACCAGTACCCCACCGCCCGTCCCACTACCCCCAAACCCCCAGTGATAATTTTCCCCTTTTTACCCTTTTTTTTTGCATTTAAAGACATTTGCGGGGTGTGAGCCAAAATTTTTATAAAATTTCTTGTGTTACTAAACCTTGTTTTTTTTTTTATTGGGAAACGCGTATTTCCCTTTTAATTAAATTTTTTTCAAAATTTTTTCCCGTGTTTTCACTTAATTTTTTTTTTTTTATTTTATTCTGTGTTTTTCATTTTGCACTCGTCTGTTTAAGTATTTTGTGTAGTGTACCAGTAGTCAATCTGTTTTTGAAGTGATTTTATTTTTTTTTTTTTGTATTTTTTTTTCAGCGTTTTTATTCTGCAGTGATATTTTCCCCCGTTAAACCCCATTTTCCATTTATTTCTATGTGGTCTTTTTTTTTTTTGTATGCCCAAAAAAATGTCTCATTCCCCCTAATATTTTTTCGCAGACTGTGTACCATTATTTTTGCCAAACAAAATTTTTTTCCCTATCAGTCACAGCAAGATTTTGTTGTATCAGTCACAGCGGAATTTTTTTTGTAAGAATAATTTTTTTTTAAAGAAGTGTTTCTCCGTCACTGTAAGTGTTATATTTCCCCGTTTTTTTCCGTGTTTTATTTTTTTTTAATTCTTTAAAAAAATTCACTCTTGATGCAATTTCATTACTTTTTAAAAAGTAAAAATGTTTTCTTACTCTGTTTTAGTAAAATTTTTTTGGGGGGGCTAATTTTTCAAAATTTAAAAGTTAAAGGTTTTAATCATTTTTTTTTTTTTTTTTTTTGGTCTTCATAAATTTTAATTCATTATTTTTCCGAGTTTTTCCCCCGTGACACTTTTTTACTTCAGTGATTAAAAAAAATTTTTAAAACTTTTTTTATTGCACTTGTTTTTGAAGTGAAATTTTTTTTTGGGAAATTGTTCTGCAGTGAATTTTTTTCTTTTTTGATATCTTATGAATTTTTATTTTAATTTTTGGGCTATGCTTCTTAGAAAATAAATTTTTAAAATTTTCCCCGTTAAAAAATTTAATAAAATTTTTTTTTCACTTTCACATGATTTAAAAATTTTTAAATTTAAATTTAAATTTTTTTAGTAGCAAAAGTTTAAAAAAAGCCATTTTGAATTTTAAATTTAGTCTCCAGTAAATTTTTACTTGTTATTTTTAAAGTAAAATTTTTTTTTTTTTTTTGCCAATAGGGCTTTTTTAAAATTTATTTTCTTTCTTCTTGCAGTGTATTTAGAAATTATTCTGGGAGAATTAGTTGGGATTCTTTTCAAATTTTAATTCAAAATTTTATATTATTTTTTTTTGTTCATTATTTTTGCCTTATTTTTCCTTTTAAGTTCCCTGAGTCATGTCCCAGTCCCTTTTTTAATGTTCACTTAGTGTAAACATGCCATCAAAGTCAAAATGGTTTTAGTCCACCCGTACCAAAAATTCCCTTACTGACTTTAAAGAAAAAAACCTAGCCTTTGAGCAATTGGTTTTTTTCTCACCCGCTTGTTCTGAGATTTGTTCAAGTGCTGCGAAAAAGTTTAAGTTCAGATTAAGTTCCCCCAAAAATCCGTGAAAATTTCTTATTAACGTAGCCGGGGCGGTTTAGGCACTAGTAATACTGGGCATTTCCCGTCTGGACCCAGCCAAAAAAAATATCAAAGCACCCCACGATAGTGCTCTACTATCCTTGCGATGGCGACTTGTTCAAGTATTCGTTCCTTCCCAGGGGAAAGCTTTGAGAAGAACTTTACTTTCAACGAGTTATGCCATCTCCCTTTCTTTATGCCAAAGCCCCCTGCAGAAAGACGTTTTTTTGTGGTTAGTGTGCTCCTTGAGTGTTGTTGTTGTTTCCCCTTTTGTTTTAGATTTTGATCCCATCCCAGTTGAAAGTAATCAGTGCATTGTAAGAAGTTATTTCTCGAAATAACTTCCCCTTGTTTTAAAATTTTTAAAATGTAGTTTCTTTATTTCTGTTTTCCCTTTTGTCACTGTGTGCGGGCTCAGATTTTAAAAAGGGATTGTTCACCCATGGGTTCCTTTCTTTTTCCTGTGCTTGCAGTTTTTAGATAGTAGATTCGTTCTCCTTTGCTCATATTTTCGTGTTTTTAGCGTTTAATTTTTTTAAACCCGGGGGGGGTCATCCACTCCACCGAGGGTTTTTTCATTTTCCCCCAGTAAAAAAAACCAACCCCGAAATTTCCCCCCCCTGTGATCTGGTGTGATTGATTCCCGCCCCCAGGAAGATTTTTTTTGGGCTGTGAACCACCAGCACCCTTAGTGACTTTCTCATGAACCAAAAATTACTGTATCGAACAAACCGGTTGGGTTTTCCTAGCAGAAGGTATACCATTAATAATTCCACAGTCACTAGTGAATGTAACCTTACGCCCAGTTCACGAAATTTCCCGGTGTTTCCCCACCCTGGGATGGATCGTTTTAGGGAAAACAAGCCAGAAATTTAAATACTTTTTTGGCCCCGAAAAGGCCCAAATGATATTTTTTGAGTATGTTAGGGGAAAAGTAGTGTCCCCCATGCCCAAAATAAAGGTTTGCTAATGGTCCTAATCCCAAACCCCAAATGTATCCAAAAATACTAGCGAAAAACCCTTTGGGGGGAGTTGCGCTAAAATTTTGGGTTTAAAAATTTCCAAAATTTTTTCCCTCCAAGGAACCAAAAATCTGTGTGTTATGGTTTGACCATTTCAAACCAAAAATTGGGGGTTAGTTCCCATTGCAGAAAAAGCTGGGCCCAGACAGTAAAACTAAAAGCGTTTTAAAAAACGAAATTTTCTGCAGGCATTTCCACCCTTTAAATCCCCAGTAACAGATTAAAAGGGGGTGAATTCCCGTAATGAAAATTTTTGAAAAATTTTTTGGTTTCCCCTTTTACAAGATCTCTAAATCCCCCCTTGTTCCTCATCATCCTTCCAGCAAGGGGTTAGCGGAACGAACCAAAAAGAAAGTACTTGAAGTCTTGAAAACCACTACAATCCCAACAGTGGGAAAATTGGGGTGAAATTATACCTGATTTCGTGTGCTATAAATTCTGCCCTTTAAAGTTTCTATAGGGGACACTCCACATTATGCATTGTTTCGGTTTTAGAAAAACGTTTTTCCTTATGAGTTGTTATATTTTAACCGAAAAAACCCAAAATTTAAAACCCCGATGAAATTTTGTAGCAACTCGTACCAGCTTAGCTCAAAGTGTTTTTTGAAGAAACCGGTGAAACACTTCATTTAAAACAAAAGCAGAATTTACAAGAGTCGCAAACATCGATCAAAAACCATCCCAAAAAAACAAAGTAAAGGGTTTGAGGTTTTGCTGATTAAAATTTTAAAAAAACGTCCTGCAATGCCAAAGCTTTATCAAAGGTTTTTGGCCTTATCGCGTAAATTTGAACATATCACTGGTTTAAAAAGTATAAAAGGGTTTGAGAGATTAGTTTCTGGTTTAGTATAAAAAATCCCCATTTGGGGTCATTTGAATTTAGTGATGTTTAAGATGTTCCAAACCCCGACTAATGTGAAGACTCTGGGCAATTCCCCCTGATCCTGTATCTCTTTTCCCCTTTATACTCATCGACGATAACCTAAGTCGTTATTCCCTACGTACACGACAGGTATTGAGAAATCCTCAAGTATCCTTTGTAAAATTTTCCCAATTTTAGATTTCCTCAAATACAGCAAAAGGGGTTAGCCAATGCTACAGAATTTTATCCTCCCCCGAGAGGTACCCCCTTTTGCATATTCAATTTACACCCTAGCAGAGTTGGGGTTAAATGTAAATTTTTCCTTTTTATAGATGAATAATTACAGTATCAAATTACAGTATTTAAAAATTTTTTTTTTTTTGTGTTCATGTTTTTTTCTCCGCATTTGAGAGTTAAAAAGTTTTAGATTTTCGTGCAAACCCAAAATTGGGCCCTTTTTGTTTAAAAAACTCTTTCTTTGAATATATTCCCCTTTCCCCAAAATCCCTAGACACACGAAAAACAGATCGATCGATTTAAAATTTTTTTTTTTTTTCACTTGTAATCTCAATGTTGAGTCGTTGTTCATTTGTTGAGTTTTAAGTTGTTACTATAGTATACCTTGTATTACATTACAGTTTCAGTTACGTAAGCTTTCATTCCAATGTTCTACTTATGTATCTATAATGTTTCATGTTGTGTACTTTGACATTGTATAGAATCAGCCCAAGCCGTATACCTGCCATCTCTAGTTTGTATTAGTTGTATGTCGGGACGACATACGTTAGCGTCGCCGAGCTCTCAGTAGTAGTAACCAGTTACCAGTAACCAGTTACCAGTAACCTGTCCGTTGACTCAACGACCAACCGTCTTGAGTCACGGTCTCCATATTGTGCTGAGCTGACACTATTTCAAAACACCCACTACGGGGTACTGGCCAGCCGCCTAGTCAGTGTTACGAGTGGAAGCAAGGAGGCAAGGTAACGGCTGCGGGCACTCTCCACATAACAGTAATTATACGTATAACAGCCTACGTGAGTATTTCTACCCTAATCCACGTATCGAACTCCCACATGATAGAAGTTCGTGAGGCAGTAGGTAAAATGAAAGGGGGTAAGGCAGCTGGGATTGATGGGATAAAGATAGAAATGTTAAAAGCAGGTGAGGATATAGTTTTGGAGTGGTTGGTGTTATTTAATAAATGTATGGAAGAGGGTAAGGTACCTAGGGAATGGCAGAGAACATGCATAGTTCCTTTGTATAAAGGCAAAGGGGACAAAAGAGAGTGCAAAAATTATAGGGGGATAAGTCTGTTGAGTAAACCTGGTAAAGTGTATGGTAGAGTTATTATTGAAAGAATTAAGAGTAAGACGGAGAATAGGATAGCAGATGAACAAGGAGGCTTTAGGAAAGGCAGGGGGTGTGTGGATCAAGTGTTTACAGTGAAACATATAAGTGAACAGTATTTAGATAAGGCTAAAGAGGTTTTTGTGGCATTTATGGATTTGGAAAAGGCATATGACAGGGTGGATAGGGGGGCAATGTGGCAGATGTTGCAGGTGTATGGTGTAGGCGGTAGGTTACTGAAAGCAGTGAAGAGTTTTTTCGAGGATAGTGAGGCTCAAGTTAGAGTATGTAGGAAAGAGGGAGA
>NC_069451.1:22342876-22437876 GCF_026875155.1 Cherax quadricarinatus | reverse complement strand
TAAAACATTTTATTTTCTATAATGTGATGCATGTAATTATAACTATAATTTTTAAATTGGTGGAGAGGTAAGCCAGCGGAAGGGCTCACTCAGATGACCAAAAGCTCCAATTGTGGATCATCATATGACTAACACCAGCGTCAGGAAACACTTGTCAGGAAACACTTGTCCAGTTTCCTGACCAAATCCCAGATATCTACCAGGTAGATGTAGATAATATGTAGTAAGTTAGGGAGCTGAGATAATAGTGTGTGACGGTAGATGTGTAAGTGGCTTACTGAACCACTGCTGATTAAGGTGTTTGTATTACTGCTGTATATGCACCTCTCAGTGTATATACACTGAGATATACACACCTCTCACTGAATATACGCTGAGATATATATACACCTCTCACTTAATATACACTGAGATATACACACCTCTCACTGTATATACACTGAGATATACAAACCTCTTACTTTATATAAACTGGGATATATACGCCTCTCAGTATATATTCACAAAGATATACACACCTCTCTGTATATTCACTGAGATATACACACCTCTCTGTATATACACTGAGATATACACACCTCTCTGTATATACACTGAGATATACACACCTCTCTGTATATACACTGAGATATACACACCTCTCTGTGTATATACACTGAGATATACACACCTCTCTGTGTATATACACTGAGATATACACACCTCTCTGTATATACACTGAGATATACACACCTCTCTGTATATTCACTGAGATATACACACCTCTCTGTATATACACTGAGATATACACACCTCTCTGTATATACACTGAGATATACACACCTCTCTGTATATACACTGAGATATACACACCTCTCTGTATATTCACTGAGATATACACACCTCTCTGTATATTCACTGAGATATACACACCTCTCTGTATATACACTGAGATATACACACCTCTGTATATTCACTGAGATATACGCACCTCTCAGTGTATATACATCCTGCTTCATAGAAAACGGACAGTATGCACAGTAAAGAAAACGGAGACGGGTGTTCACATTAAAGGTTAACTGTTAAGAAAAAACTTAATGGAAGTAAAGGTTAAACAGCAGCAACAGAAAACGGGAAGTGCTATAGAAAACAAACAATATCTTTAATGGTATCTTCGATGTTTTAATGGTATCTCTAATGGTATCTCTATAGTCATCGGTAATGGTATTTTTAAAGGTATTTTTAATGCCCATTTTCTATGGAGCAAAATTTCCGTTTTCTGTAGCTGATTTGACCTTTACTTCCGTTAACAGTTTTTCTTAAGTTGAACTTTAGTGTGAACACCCACCTCCGTTTTCTTTATGCACACTGACCGTTTTCTATGAAGCAGGGTGTGTATATCTGTGCATATACACTGAGAGGTGTGTATACCTCGGTGTATATATGGATGTGGGATACCTCGGTTTTGTAATTTAACTGGTGGTGTGTTTCCCTCGGTGTATATACTGAGATGTGTGTATACCTCGGTGTATATACTGAGAGGTGTGTATACCTCGGTGTATATACTGAGAGGTGTGTACACCTCGGTGTATATATGGGGGTGGTATACCTCGGTGTATATATGAGATGTGTGTTACCTCAGGTATATAGAGGGGGTGTGTATACCTTGGTGTATATACTGAGAGGTGTGTATACCTCGGTGTATATACTGAGAGGTGTGTATACCTCGGTGTATATACTGAGATGTGTGTATACCTCGGTGTATATACTGAGATGTGTGTATACCTCGGTGTATATACTGAGATGTGAGTATACCTCGGTGTATATACGAGAGGTGGTAACCCTTGGGTGTAATAACAAAAAGGGTGTGACCCCTCAGTGTAATATACTGAGATGTGTTTTTATACCTCGGGTAGAATGGGTGTATTCCCTTGGTTTTACCTTAAAGTATGTATCCCTCGGGTATTCACCGAGAGGTGGTTCCCTCGGGTTATATACTGACATGTGTGCATCCTCGTGAATCAGGATGAAAATCTGTGAAATAGCAAAAAATGTATTCGAAAAACAAAGAATCTAAAATATTTTTTTATCTATGGCGGTTGTGGGGGGGGGTGGGGGGGTGGGGGGTGTGGGGGGGGGGGGTGTGTTGTGGGTGGGTGGGGGGGGGGGGGGTGTGGGGGGGGGGGGGGGTTGGGGGGGGGGGTGTGGGGGGGGTGTTTTGGGTTTTGGGGGTTGTGGGGGGGGTTTTTGGGGGTGGTGGGGGGGGTGTTGGGTGGGGGTGTGTTGGGTGTGAGTGGGTGTTTTGGTTTTGTGGGGGGGTTGTGTGTGTTTGTGTGTGTGTGTGTGGGTGTGTGTGTGTGTGTGTTGTGTGGTTTTGTGGGGTTTTGTGTGTGTGTGTTGTTTGTGGGGTGTGGGGTTTTTTTGGGTTTGTTTTGTGTTGTGTTGGGTTTTTTTGGGTTTTTTTTGTTTTTTTTTTGGGTGGGTGGTTTGTGTTTGTGGTTGGTTGTGTGGGGTGTGTGGTGTGTGTGTGTGTGTGTGTGTGTGTGTGTGTGTGTGTCCGTGTGTGTTTGGTGTGGTTTTTTGTGTGTGTGTGTGTGTGGTGTTGTCTGTGTGTGTGTGTGTGTGTGTGGTGTGTTTGGGGGGGGTGTTTGTTCCGTTGGGGTTTTGTGTGTGGGTGTGGGGGGTGTGTGGTTGTTACTCCCTTTTTGGTTGCGGGGGTCGAGTCATCTCCGGGCCCCCGCCTCCACTGATCGTACTGGGTCCTCCCCCTAAACCGTGAGCTTTATAAACCTCGGGCTTAAAGATGTATGGCCCTGCCCCCACCCCGTTTCCCAAAAATCTTCCACTTCCTGACTACTGTGGCTGAAGAAAATTCCTAACACCCTGTGTTTCATCTGTGTCTTCAATTCCAACTGTGCCCCCTTGTTGCGTGTCCCATTTGGAACATTCTGTCTTTTTCCACCTTGTCAGTTCCTCTCATATTTTGTTGTCGTTTCATGTCCCCCATCTCTCCTGTCCTGTGTGTTGTGGGTGTTTGGGTGTTTTGGGTTTGTTTACCTGGAGTTTCCTGGAGGAGTTCCGGGGGAAAAGGGCCCCCGCGGCCCGGTCTGTGACCAGGCCTCCTGGGGATCAGAGCCTGATCAACCAGGCTGTTGCTGGCTGGCGCACGCAAACCAACGTACGAGCCCACAGCCCAGGGCCTGATCAGGGAACTGACTTAGGTGCTTGCCAGTTGCCAGCTTGAGACTGCCAGGGGTCCGTTGGTAATCCCCTTATGTGTGCTGGGAGGCAGTTGATCTGTTCGGGCCCCTGACACTTATTGTATGGTCTCTTAACGATGCTAGTGACACCCCTGCTTTTCTTGGGGGATGGGCATCGTCTTCTGCCAAGTCTTTGCTTTCGTAGTGGAGTGATTTTCGTGTGCATAGATCGGATACTAGTCCCTCTAGGATTTTCCAGGTGTATTTTAATCATGTATCTCTCCTCCTGCGTTCCCACGGAATACGGTTTAGGATCCTCAGCGGCTCCCGTAATTGAGGTGTTTTATCTCCGTTATGCGTGCCGTGATAGTCCTCTGTACATTTTCTCGGTCGGCAATTTCACCTGCTGAAAAGGTGCTGTTTAGTGTGCAGCAATATTGCAGCCTAGATAGAACAAGTGACCTGTAAGAGTGGCATCATGGGCTTGGCCTCCCTAGTTTTGAAGAGTTCTCATTATCCTTCCTGTCATTTTTCTAGCAGATTGCGATTGATACAATGTTATGGTACTTGAAGGGTGAGTTCTCCTCATGATCACTCCAGGTCTTTGTCGTGGTGTTTCGCTCTATTTTGTGGCCAGAATTTGTTTGTACTCTGATGAAGATTTAATTTCCTCATGTTTACCATATCTGTGTAATTGAAATTTCTCATCGTTGAACTTTCATATTGTTTTCTGCAGCCCACTGAAAGATTTGGTTGATGTCCACCTGGAGCTTTGCAAGTGTTCTGCAATGGAAGACACTGTCATGCAGATTCGGGTGTATCTGCAAAGGAAGACACGGTGCTGGTGGACATCCTTGTCTATGTCGGAATATGAGGATGAGGACAAGATGGGAGCGAGTACTGTGCCTTGGTGGAACAGAGCTTTTCACGTAGATGCCTCGGACTTTTACTCGTTGACGACTACTCTCTGTGTTCTGTTAGTGAGGGAAATTAATAGATCCATCGCACCGACTTTCTGTTATTCTTTAGCACGCATTTTGTGCGCTATTACGCCATGGTCACTTGTCGAAGCTTTTGCAAAGTCTGTATATATTAACATCTGCATTCTTTTTGTCTTCTAGTGCATTTAGGACCTTGTCGTGTTGATACATAGTTGAGACCAGACAGGAGCGACCCTGTTCTAAAAAACCGATTTGCCTGGGTTGTGTAACTGATGGGTTTCTAGATGGTGGTGATCTTGTTTTAGGAACCTTTCAAAGATTTTTATGATATGGGATTGGTTAGGGCTATTGGTCTGTAGTTCTTTGCTGTTGCTTTACTGCCCCCTTTGTGGAGTGGGGTTATGTCTGTTGTTTTTGTAATGTGGGTCGACCCGTAATCCAGGCTCCCTCTCATAGGATGGAAAAAGGTCGTGATAGGGGCTTCTTGCAGTTCTTGTGACCACTAGAGTTCCATGGAGTCTGGCCCTGGGGCAGGAGTGCATTGGCATGTCATTTATCGCCGGTTCGAAGTCATTTGGCATCAGGTAACATCGGATAGGACGTGTGTTAATCAAATTTTGTGGCTTGCATAAAAAAATAATTTGAATCTTCGACTTCAGTCTGGTTAGCGGCTTGCTAAAAACTGAGTCATATTGGGACTTGAGTAGCTCACTCATTTCCTTGCTGTCATCTGGTAGGACCCATCTTGTTTAAGTAGGGGCCCAATACTGGACGTTGTCTCGATTTTGATTTGCATAGGAGAAGAAAATACTTTGGGTTTTCTTTCAATTCTTTATGGCTTTTAGTTCTTCCTGCGAATCCTGACTCCTATGGATTCTTTAAGCTTAAGTCGATGCTTGCTATTTCTCTGACCAGTGTCTCCTACGCATTTTCAGATATATTGACCTCTTTTAGCCGCTCTGTTTTTCTTTTTCGTCGCCTGTAATGGGAGCGCCTGTCTCTTTCTATTTTACATTACTCCTACTTTCTTAGAGGAATAAGCCTTGTGCATACATCGAGTGCCACGAGTTATCTGTTCTAGCATAAGTTGGGTCTGTGTTGTTAGTATATCTTCCCAACTTATATCGGTTAGGACTTGGTTACTTGGTCCCACTTTATGTTTTTGTTATTGAAGTTGAATTTGGTGATTTGCTCCTCGTGAAATATCATTATGTCGGTCTGGGGCTCCACGCATACATGTCTGAACTCCAATTTTGTTGTGATCTGAGTATATTGTTTGTGATATGGTGACATTTCTTATCAGATCATCATTGTTAGTGAGATGAGGTCTAGTGTATTCTCCTGTCTGTAGGCTCTATTATTGGCTGGTTTAAATGATTTTGTGAAGAGATTTAAAAGCTCGCGTGAGTGTGAGTTTTCATCAGAGCTGCCTCTGGTGTTATTACTGCAAACAATATTATTTGCTATATTCCTCCATTTTAGGTGCCTTAAGTTGAAATCCCCCAGGAGCAAGATGTTGGGTGCAGGAGCTGGAAGATTTTCCAGACAGTGGTCAATTTTTAACAGCTGTTCCTGGAATTGCTGGGATGTTGCATCCGGAGGCTTGTAGACTACCACAATGACTAGGTTTTGGTTCTCGACCTTTTCTGCTAAAACTTCCACTACATCATTTGAGGCATTTAGCAGTTCTGTGCAAACAAGTGACTCTGCAATGTACAGGCCAACCCCCCCCTTTTGCTGTTCACTCTGTCACATCTGTATAGGTTGTAACCTGGGATCCATATTTCGTTGTCCAAGTGATCCTTTATGTGGGTCTCAGTGAAAACCGCGAACATTGCCTTTGCCTCTGCAAGCAGTCCACGGATGAAAGGTATTTTGTTGTTTGTTGCTGGCTTTAGACCCTGTATATTTGACAAGAAGAATGTTATCGGACTGGTGGTATTGTTGGTACTGGGGGGGGATTTTTTTTTCCGGCATTAGTATCTGTATCTGTTGGTTTGGAGTGGAGGCCATCGACTGTGGTTCCACTCCAGGAATGACTGGATTTGGTGTACGATTTCTGCCATTTCCTGCCAGTTTTTTTTTCCTTCCTGGCACTAAAAACCTCTCCCTCTTGAGTGGCTGTGGCTACCCAGGTTTTCCATGGCCTGGATGTTTTGTATCTTTTGTCCCCTTTAGATGGTATGCCTGGCAATTTAAGTTATAGCACAGTCTTTTCCTGTACTGAAGAGGTACACAGTTCAGGGTGAAAAAGCTTACAGGAAGGGAGTTTGCATTTTCCTGTTGTCATATGGGCATGGCATTTTCTAGGGTGGTCATAGTTGCACGTCCCATCTGTTTTTCCAGATTTCCCATGCCAGCAGATACCGAGTGCATAGTATGTGCACAGGCTTGGTTTCCGTTTGCCTTGGGTTTCTGTTGACTGTATTCCCTGTTGGTGCATGTTTCCCTGTCTTACTTCTATCCTCCCTAGCACCAACAATGGAGCTCCCACCAGTTGTTTTTGGTAATATATCCTCACTCTTGCTAGTGAAGTCCTCTTGTTTGCTATTTCCTGCGGTATTTCTAGTTTGCAATATTGGTTTTATCTTATCTTTGACTACACTTGTTTCCCTACTATGGCTCCTATCCCCTATGAGGTCATTTATATGTATTCCTTCCTGCGTATAATCCCGACTACCTGGACAAATCTCAGCTTCCACCATTACTGTCTCCCAGGACAGCATCTCCAGCTTCACCATTACTGTCTCCCAGGACAGCATCTCCAGCTTCACCATTACTGTCTCCCAGGCCAGCACCTCCAGCTTCACCATTACTGTCTCCCAGGACAGCACCTCCAGCTTCACCATTACTGTCTCCCAGGACAGCACTATCAGCCCCACATTTACTGACTACCAGGACTTCATCTCCAGCCTTACAGTTTCTGACTACATGGCCAGTATCAAGGGCAGTACCATTCAGCCCAGACTTTTTATGTTCCCATCTATTGTAGAAAGCTTCCAGGTTTTCTATGAAAGCAGCTTTGATGTTGACCTCTTTTAATACCCTTGTGATTTTAGTCCACAGATTTATCTCATTTGGGCATACCCAAAAACACTTTCCTGTTTTAATACTGCTTGTAGCTAGTTCTTGGATATCTGCACAAGGGGCGTGACACCAATTTCCACAAAAATGACAATTTATGCATGTGGAAGCCCGTTTGTTTGACTGACCACAGACTACACACAGCTTCATAATGATTTGAATGGTTGATTTACTGCAATTCTACTAGCAACCTCTTGAATATTCTATTAATAACCTCCTTAAATGAAGCTCTAGCTATTTGTATTTCTGTTTCTAACTGTTTTTGTATATTGGACAGCTTACTGTGCACGTTCCTGACATATATTTAATGTTTGTGTTTATAAGGGCGCCTACAACCCCATCCGTTTACAGTCTGCTTTATTGTCCAACGAAACCGTTTGAAACCAGTCCAGGGTTCGGACCAGTCCAGGGTTCGGACCAGTCAAGGGTTCGGACCAGTCGAGGGTTCGGACCAGTCGATCTGATCTGATCAGTGGGTCACTTATTTAAACCATACTGGTCGGTGATTTGAGCTAACACATGAAGGATCTACTGGAAATTATCTACCCGAGTAATATGTGATTTGATTGATACAAAAGTATAACTTGCGTGTTGAAGAGTCGGTGACTGCTGGCAACTCCTACAATGACGAACGGTCGACCTCAACCCTTGTTTATCAATCGCTGTATCTAGCTTTTCTATTTTTTTTTCCATCTCCACCACAATAAATGCTATATTATCACTATAGTTGACTGGTGCAAATTTTGGAGGAAGGACGCTTTTTCTGTAGTAATAATTGCTTCTCGTTGTGTATATTGCGAGCGCTGGTAACTACAGGTTATATGAAATTCACAGTATATGTCTGGTATTTCAAGAAAAAAGAAACTAATGAAAGTCACTCCACTTCACTAAGTACCATTATAATACTGGTTAGTTGCTACTACAACACTGTATTCTGCTATTCACTGGTATCACTAGATTATATGCGAGTACACTAGCAGGCCAGGAAGATTATTAAAAACAGCTGACCTGTGGTAAGTTTCTGGCGACTTCTGGCACATGCCTCTATAGGCTTATCACTTCATTTACAAATACACCTGTTTTCAAATGACACTTTAGCCTTTATCATCAATATACTGTGCGTGTGTGTGTGTGCGCGCGCGCGCGTGTGTGTGGGCACGCACGTGTGTGTGTGCGTGTGTACTCACCTATATGTGGTTGCAGGGGTTGATTCATAGCTCCTTAACCCACCTCTTCACTGGTTGCTACTAGGTCACTCCCTGCTACGTGAGCTTTATCATACCTCTTCCTAAACCTATGTATGGTACCTGCCTCCACCACCTCCCTTTCCAGACTATTCCACTTCCTGACAACTCTGTGACTGAAGAAATACTTCCAAACATCCCTGTGACTCATCTGAGTCTTCAACTTCCAATTGTGACCCCTTGTTGGTGTGTCCCATCTCTGGAACATCCTGTCACATACACAACACACAGCTACACACACACACACACACACACACACACACACACACACACACACACCACACACACACACACACACACACACACACACAGACAATATGAAAATGACATAGCAGCGAAAGCCAAATCTGACCCGAAACTGTTGTACAGCCACATCAGGAGGAAAACAACAGTCAAGGACCAGGTAATCAGGCTAAGGAAGGAAGGAGGAGAGACAACAAGAAATGACCGTGAAGTATGTGAAGAACTCAACAAGAGATTCAAAGAAGTGTTCACAGAGGAGACAGAAGGGACTCCAGAAAGACGGAGAGGTGGGGCACACCACCAAGTGCTGGACACAGTGCACACAACCGAGGAAGAAGTGAAGAGGCTTCTGAGTGAGCTAGATACCTCAAAGGCAAGGGGGCCAGATAACATCTCCCCATGGGTATTGAGAGAGGGAGCAGAGGTGCTATGTGTACCCCTAACAACAATATTCAATACATCTATCGAAACAGGGAGATTGCCTGGGGCATGGAAGACAGCAAATGTAGTCCCAATCTTTAAAAAAGGAGACAGACATGAAGCATTAAATTACAGACCAGTGTCACTGATATTTTATAGTATGCAAAATCATGGAGAAGATTATCAGGAGAAGAGTGGTGGAACACTAGAAAGGAATGATCTCATCAACAGCAGCCAACATGGTTTCAGGGACGGGAAATCCTGTGTCACAAACCTACTGGAGTTCTATGACATGGTGACAGCAGTAAGACAAGAGAGAGGGGTGGGTGGATTGCATTTTCTTGGACTGCAAGAAAGGGGTTTGACACAGTTCCACACAAGAGATTGGTGCAAAAACTGGAGGACCCAAGCAGGGATAACAGGGAAGGCACTACAATGGATCAGGGAATTTCTTGTCAGGAAGACAGCAGCGAGTCATGGTACGTGGCGAGGTGTCAGAGTGGGCACCTGTGACCAGCGGGGTCCGCAGGGGTCAGTCCTAGGACCAGTGCTGTTTCTGGTATTTGTGAACGACATGACGAAAGGAATAGACTCTGAGGTGTCCCTGTTTGCAGATGACGTGAAGTTGATGAGAAGAATTCACTCGATCGAAGACCAGGCAGAACTAAAAAGGGATCTGGACAGGCTGCAGACCTGGTCCAGCAATTGGCTCCTGGAGTTCAATCCCCCCAAGTGCAAAGTCATGAAGATTGGGGAGGGCAAAGAAGGCTGCAGACGGATTTACAGTCTAGGGGGTCAGAGACTACAAACCTCACTAAAGGGAAAAAAGATCTTGGGGGAGTATAACACCAGGCACATCTCCTGAAGTGCACATCAACCAAATAACTGCTGCAGCATTTTGGGCGCCTAGCAAACTCAGAACAGCATTCCGACATCTTTAAGGAGTCATTCAGGACCCTGTACACCGTGTACTTTAAGGCCCCATATTGGAGTTTTGCGGCACCAGTTTGGAACCCACACCTAGCCAAGCACGTGAAGAAACTAGAGAAAGTGAAAAGGTTTGCAACAAGACTAGTCCCAGAGCTAAGAGGTATCCCCTACGAGGAGAGGTTAAGGAAATCAACCTGACGAACGGGGAGGACAGGAGAGATAGGGGGGACATGAAAAACGACATACAAATACTGAGGGGAAATTGACAAGGTGGAAAAAGACAGGATGTTCCAGAGATTGGACACAGTAACAAGGGGACACATTTTGGAAGCTGAAGACACAGATGAATCACAGGGATGTTAGGAAGTATTTCTTCAGCCACAGAGTGTCAGTAAGTGGAATAGTTTGGGAAGCGTTGTAGTGGAGGCAGGATCCATACATAGCTTTAAGCAGAGGTATGATAAAGCTCACGGCTCAGGGAGAGTGACCTAGTAGCGATCAGTGAAGAGGCGGTGCCAGGAGCTCGGACTGACCCCGCAACCCCAACTAGGGATACAATAGGTGAGTACACACACACACACACACACGACCGTGAAGTATGTGAGGAGCTCAACAGGAGATTCAAAAGTGTTCACAAAGGAGACAGAAGGGACTCCAGAAAGATGGAGAGGTGGGGTACACCATCAAGTGTTGGACACTACATACAACCAAGTAAGAAGTGAAGAGGCTGCTAAGCGAGCTAGACACCTCAAAGGCGATGGGGCCGGATATCATCTCTCCATTGGTCCTGAGAGAGGGAGCAGAGGCACTATGTGTGCCTCTAACAACAATCTTCAACGCATCTGTCGAAACAGGACGACTACCAGCGGTATAGAAGATAGCAAATGTAATCCCAATTTTTAAAAAAGGTGACAGACACGAAGCATTAAGCTACAGACCAGTGTCACTGACATGTATAGTATGCAAAGTCAATGAGATGATTATCAGAAAAGTGATGTAGCACCTAGAAAGGAATGAGCTTATCAATGACAGCCAGCACGGCTTCAGGGATGGGAAATACTGTGTCACATAACTACTGGAGTTCTATGACAGGGTGACAACAGTAAAACAAGAGAGAGAGGGGTGGGTAGATGGCATTTTTTGGACTGTAACAAGGCATTTGACACAGTTCCACACAAGAGATTAGTGCGGAAGCTGGAGGACCAGGCAGGAATAACAGGAAAGGCACTGCAGTGGATTAGGGAATCCTGTCAGGAAGACAACAGCGAGTAATGGTATGTGGCGAAGTGTCAGAGTGGGCGCCTGTTACAAATGGGATTCCACAGGGGTCAGTCCTAGGACCAGTGCTGTTTCTGTATTTGTGAACGACATAACGGAAGGAATAGACTCCGAAGTGTCCCTGTTTGTAGCTTTTGCACTAATCTCTTGTGTGGTACTGTGTCAAAAACCTTCTTATAGTCCAAGAAAATGCACTCTATCCACTCCTCTCTCTCTCTCTTGTCTTACGGCTGTCACCTTGTAGAATTTCAGTAGGTTTGTGACACAGGATTTCCCTTTCCTTAATCCGTGCTGGGTGTCGTGAATGATCAGTATGCTGAGGTCAGTGGTCCTCAGTACGCTGAGGTCAGTGGTCACCTGCGGTCATACCTGCCTAAGCTTTTGGGAGTTAGCGTGGGGTGTTACCAAGCACCATGGCTTGTTGTAGTGTTTTAGAATCTCTGGTTCAAGTGTTGAAGAAGGAGGTTCTTCTTCTTGATGAGGAAAATAGAAGGCTGAAGCTTTGCCTAGATGAGTTTGGGAGTGAGTGTGAGAAGGATTTAGCGGGTAAGGAGAAAATGGTCATCAGCAGTGATAGTGGCAGCCGCTTTAAGTGGCAAGTGGTTCACAGTTCAGGAAGAAGGAAGATGAGAGTTTATAGAGAAGATGTGAAGGTAGGAAATAGATTCTCTGTTCTCCAAGACGAGTGTACTTCAATGGTTAGTGAGGTTGAAGGTACCACTAATTCCCCTGCTAATCAAGGTAAGAATATTTTAATAGTAGGCGATTCTCAGGTAAGATATAGGGACCGTGCATTTTGTAACAGAGACAGAAAGGTCAGACAGGGGGTATGCCTTCCTGGAGCTGGCATTGGTGACATAGTCAGCAGGTTGGATAATAATATGGCAGGTAATGGGAACAAGCCCATTATCTGTCTTAGTACTGGGGGTAATGACATTGGGAAGGACAGGAGACAGGAACTAGGTTAGGTCTAAGGGAGGGATCCCAGTCATATGTTGCATCTTGCCTAGAAAGGGAGTGGGCAATGAATGGATGTCTAGGGCAATTGGTATAAATTGCTGGCTAGACAGGTACTGCAAGGAACTTGCAATCCCATTCATTGATAACTGGGACCTATTCTTTGACAAACGTGATATGTATGCAAGGGATGGGGTTCATCTCTCTGGGGATGGAGTGGTTGCATTAGCCAGTTCAATTGAGAGGGTAATTGATGACTTGTCTAGGAATTTAAACTGATAAATTATAGAGGTATGGGTGTTTGTGGGAAACAATCAGGCTGCAGCATTAGGGTTAGAAACAGCAGTTATTACCGGTATACCTCAGGAATATGTTTAAAAGACAATATTCAAAATAAAGTTTCTAGTAATGGTAAATCAGTTGATCAACAAAGAGAGATAGTAGAGGGCAGTGAGTGACTAGCTCTTTTAAAGTTTACTATACAAATAGTAGGAGTCTAAGAAATAAGATAGATGAGCTAAGATTACTTGCATGTGCAGGTAATATAGATATTATTGGTATAACAGAGACCTGGTTCAACCTGAAAGATAGAGAAATGCCTTCTGAATGCAACATACAGGGTTATAAACTATTCCACACTGACAGGGTCAACAGGAAGGGTGGTGGAGTGGCGATGTAAGTCAGAGAAAATTTAAACTGCTGTCTTAGACATGATATAAGATTAGAAACATCGAACACAGAATCTGTTTGGCTACAGTTTCTCGAGGGACATGACAAATTAATTTTGGGTGTGATTTATAGGCCCCCAAACCTTGATAGGGAGTGCTGTAAGCTGTTATGGGACGAAATTCGTAAGGCAACTAGATATGAAAATGTTGTGATAATGGGAGATTTTAACTTTAGACAAATTGATTGGAACAATATGACAGGAAATCTTGAGTCTAGTGACTTTCTTGATACAGTTCAGGATTGCTTTTTAGAAAAGGTTGTGGCAAAACCAACTAGAGGAAACAATCTGCTTGACTTGGTTCTTGCCAATAAAGATTCACTAGTTAATAATCTTGAGGTTAATGATGAGCTTGGGGAAAGTGATCACAAATCACTTAGTTTCAATATATCATGGAATTACCCAGATAACTGCAATCAAATCTCTGTCCCAGATTTTCGCTTGGCCAACTTCATGGGACTGAAAAATTACCTGGGTGGGCTAAATTGGGATGTCCTGACTGTGGGTCAGGTAGGTGATCTTGGTTGCAAATATGACGTTTTTCAGAACATAGTTCTTGCTGCCCAGACAACTTTTGTTCCAAGTAGGGAAATTAGATCTAACAAAAATGATCCCAAATGGATGAACAATGGATTAAAACATCTCATTGGTCAAAAGAGAGGCATATATAGGCATATCAAAAGAGGGGATGGGCAGTTAAGAAATCAATATATTCAATTAAAGAGAGAAATAAAGAAAGGAATAAGAAAAGCAAAAAGGGATTATGAGGCTAAGGTCGCAAGGGATTCAAAGACTAACCCAAAAGGGTTCTTTCAGGTATACAGAAGTAAGATTAGGGACAAGATTGGCCCACTTAAGAGTAACTCTGGTCAGATCACTGACAGTGATAAGGATATGTGTGAAATTCTCAGTACCTACTTCCTCTCAGTTTTCACCCAGGAAAATACTAGCAATATTCCTGATATAATAGATTATGTAGAACAGGATAATAAACTATGTACGATTGCGGTAACTAGTGACGTGATCCTCAGACAAATAGAGAAACTAAAACCTAACAAATCCCTAGGCCCTGATGAACTGTTTGCAAGGGTGTTAAAGGAATGTAAAGAGGAACTTAGCATGCCTTTGGCTAATCATTTTAACATATCACTACAAACTGGCATAGTGCCTGATAAGTGGAAAATGGCAAATGTAATACCTATTTACAAGGCAAGTGACAGGTCCTTAGCTTCGAACTATAGACCAATAAGCCTTACCTCCATAGTGGGAAAATTTATGTGATCAATAATTGCCGAAGCAATTCGTAGCCATCTTGATAGGCACAGATTGATTAATGAATCTCAACACGGTTTTACAAAGGGGCATTCTTGTCTTACGAATTTGCTAACTTTTTTCACTAAGGTGTTTGAGGAGGTAGATCATGGTAATGAAAATGATATTGTGTATATGGACTTCAGTAAGGCTTTCGATAGAGTTCCACATCAGAGGCTATTGAGGAAACTTAAGGCACACGGAATAGGAGGAGAAATTTTTCCTGGGTAGAGGCATGGTTGACAAATAGCAGAGAGTTTGCATAAATGGGAAGAAATCGGAATGGCACGTCACAAGCGGTGTTCCTCAGGGGTCAGTGTTGGGCCCGTTGTTGTTCACAGTTTACATAAGCGACATAGATGAGGGAATAAATAGCGACATAAGCAAATTTGCTGATGACACCAAAATAGGCCGTCCAATTCATTCTAATGAGGACACTAGAGCACTCCAGGATGATTTGAATAGACTGATGCAATGGTCGGAGAAGTGGCAGATGCAGTTTAATATTGACAAATGCAAAGTTCTAAATATTGGACAGTGAAATAACCATGCCACACATAAACTAAATAATGTAGATCTTAATACTACTGATTTCAAAAAGGATTTAGGAGTTCTGGTTAGCAGTAATATAAAACCAAGACAACAGTGCATTAGTGTTTGCAATAAAGCTAACAGAATTCTTGGTTTCATATCTAGAAGTATAAATAATAGAAGTCCTCGGTTAGGCCTCATTTAGACACTGCTGCTAAGCTCTGGTCACTGTATTATTACAGAATGGATATAAATGCTCTGGAAAACGTACAGATGATCCCATGTATCAGAAATCTTCCCTATGAGGATAGACTGAGGGCCCTGAATCTGCACTCTCTCGAAAGGCGTAGAATTAGGGGGGATATGATCGAGGTGTATAAATGGAAAACAGGAATAAATAAAGGGGATGTAAACAGCGTGCTGAAAATTTCCATCCAAGATAGGACTCACAGCAATGGTTTCAAGTTGGAAAAAATCAGATTCAGGAAGGATATAGGAAAGCACTGATTTGGTAATAGAGTGTTGGATGAGTGGAACAAACTCCCGAGTACAGTTATTCAGGCTAAAACGTGTAGTTTTGAAAATAGGTTAGATAAAGACATGAGTGGGTGTGGGTGGGTGTGATTTGGACCGGACTATCTTGTGCTGCTGGGTCTGGTGCTGTGCTCCATCCTTGAGTGGAGGTGACCAGACTGGGTGGGTCATTGGGCTAATCTGGGGGGACATGGACCTGCTCTGCATGGGCCAGTAGGCTGCTGCAGTGTTCCTTCTTTCTTATGTTCTTATCTCATTCCATTCTAGGTGCTCCATCACTCTTCTGATAATTTTCACCAAGACTTTGCAAACTATCCATAGCAGTGACACTGGTCTGTAGTTTAATGTTGTATGTCTGTCTCCTTTCTTAAAAACTGAGATACATTTGCTATTTTCTATACATCAGGTAGTCGCCCTGTTTCGATAGATGTGGCACTCAGAGCACCTCTGCTCCCTCTCTCAGGAACCATAGAGAGATGTTCAAGCCCCATTGCCTTTGTGGTATCGAGTTTGCTTAGCATCAACGTTACCCCCTCCTTGGTTGTGTGTTTTTTGTCCAGCACTTGTTGGTGTACCCCACCACAATGTTGAACTCTTCACATACTTCTCGGTCATTTCTTATGATCTCCCCTCCTGCCTTTCTCAGACTGATTACCTGATCCCTGACTGTTGTTTTCCTTCTGATGTGACTGTACAACAGCTTTGGGCCTCCCTCCTTATCAGTAGGTGTGTGTGTGTGTGTTCACCTATTTGCATTGCAGGGGGTCGAGTCATAGCTCCTGATTGCTACTAAGTCCTCTCTCTCCCTGCTCTATGAGCTTTATCAAACCTCATGTTAAAACTATGTATGGTTCTGCATCCCTTCTCTGGAACATCCTGTCTCTGTCCACCTTGTAAATTCCTCACAGTGTTTTATATGTTATCATGTCTTCCCTGACCCTCCTGTCCTCCAGTGTCGTCAGGCTGATTTCCCTTAACCTTTCTTTGTAGTACATTTCCATTAGCTCTGGGACTAGTCTTAAAGCAAACCTGATGTATCAGAATGCTATTCTTAGGTTTGCCAGGCGCCCATATGCTGCAGCAGTTATCTGGTTGATGTGCACCTCAGGAGATGTGCTCGGTATTATACTCGCCCAAAGATCCTTTTCCTTGAGTGAGGTTTGTAGTCTTTGGCCCACTAGACTGTGCTCTGCAGTCTTTGCCCCTACCCAATCTTCATGACTTTGCACTTGGTGGGTTGAACTTCAGGAGCCAGTTGCTGGACCAGGACTGCAACCTATCCAAATTCCTCTGTAGTCCTGCCTTATCTTCCTCTGACTGAATTCTCCTCATTAACTTCACATCGTCTGTAAACAGAGTCACTTCTGAGTCTATTCCTTCTGTCGTGTCATTCACATATTCCAGGGACAGTATCGGTCCTTGGACTGACCCCTGTCGAACCCCACTCCAACACTTTATCACATACCATGACTCATGCTGCCTTCCCGTCAGATATTCTCTGATCCATTGCAGAGCCTTCCATTATATCGTGCATCATCCTCCAGCTTTTGCACTAGTCTGTTGTGTGGAACTGTGTCAAAAGCCTTACAGTCCCAAAAAAATGCAATTTACTCACCCTTCTCTCTCCTATCTTACTGCTGCCACTTTGTCATAGAACTCCAGTAGGTTTGTGACACAGGGTTTGCCCTCTCTGAATGCATGTTGGTTGTCATTTATATGCTCATTCCTTTCTAATTGGTCCATCACTCTTCTAATAATCTCCATGACTTTGCATTCAGTTCATGTCAGTGACAATGATATGTAGTTTAATGCTGCATATCTGTTTTGTTTTTAACAATTGGTACTACATGACCTGAGGTCTTCCATTCCTCAGGTAGTGGTCCTGTTTCGATAGATGTGTTGATACACAGAGTACCTCTGCTCCCTCTCTCAGGGCCCAAGAAGAAATGTTAATCGGCCCCATCACCTTGGAGATATCCAGTTTGCTTAGCAGCCTCTTCACCTCCTTGGTTGTATGTATTGTGTCCAGCACTTGTTGGTGTGTCCCACCTCTCCGTGTTTGTGGAGTCCTTTCTGTCTCCACTGTGAATACTTCTTTGAATCTTATCTTGAGCTCCTCAAAGACTTCAAGGTCATATCTTGTCAGCCTGATTACCTGATCTATCACTGTTTTCTTCCTGATGTGACTGTACAACATCTTCGGGTCAGACTTGGCTTTCGCTCGTGTCGTTTTCGTATTATCATTGGGCCTACTCTCTCCTTGATCTCATGGGTCCTTTGCCTTCTGTACTTCTTCCATTCTATAGTACATTTGGTTTTAGCCTCTCCACACCTTTGGGTGAACCAAGGGCTTGTCTTGGCATTCTTATTATGTCTGTTGCCCTTGGGTTCAAACCTCTCCTCCTCTTCCTTGCATATTGTTGTCACATATTCCATTATGTCATTTACCGTTTTCCCTGCCAGTTCTCTGTCCCACTGGACCTCATGCAGAAAATTCCTCATGCCTGTGTAGTCCCCTTTCTTGCAGTTTTGCTTCATTCTTCCTGCCTTCCTCTCCACTTGTAACTCTACTATGTATTTGAAGCTTAGAACCACATGATCACTAGCTCCAACGGGCCTTTCATATGTGATATCCTCAATATCTGCACTGTTCAAGGTGAATAGTAAATCCAGTCTTGCTGGTGCATCCTCTTCCCTCTCTGTGGTAGTATCCCTAATGTGTTGATGCATGAGATTTTCCAGTATCACCTCCAACATCTTAGCCCTCCACATTTCTGGGGCCCCTATGTAGCTTCAGGATTTCTGAGTCAGTTTCTTTGTGATTGAAGGTACCCACATGCAGTAGCTTTGCCGTGCCCACATGAGCCCTTCTGGCCACTTCAACCAGTGTATCAACTATCTCTCTGTTACTCTCATATTCTTGTCTTGGAATCTTGCTATTCTGTGGTGGATTATTCTTCACTGCAATCACCAGCTTGGAACCTCCAGTCTGAATTGTTCTGATTATGTAGTCCCTTTCTTCTGTCCCCTCTCTCCAACTCCTTAAAATCCCATCGGTTTTTGATGAGCAGCGCCACTCTTTCACCCCTCCTCCTGTTCCCTCTGTTTATCATCATGATCTGATATCCAGATGGAAAGATGGCATTTGTTATCATTTCTGAGAGCTTGGATTCTGTGGGGACTATGATGTCTGGTGATGCCTCTGTGATTCTATTGTGCCACTCCTCCCACTTATTTGTTAAACCTTCATAATTTGTGTACCACACCTTCAGTTTCCTCTCAAACACTGTATTCTGGGGGGGGGGGGGTTGTGTGAGTTGGGGGTCTTGGCAGGGTGCTTTGGAATTCTTCTGTATATTGTGGGGTGGGGGTTGAGTGTGGGGTGTGCCTGGCTGCTTGTTTCTGAGGGTGGTTCTGTGGGTGTTTGTTCACTCTACTCCACTCAACTCTGGTTGCTCTCTGCTGACTCTAGCCTTGTCTCTCTTGCCTCATTCATCTCTGCATCCTCTCTTTCAGCTGTCATTGTTCTATCTTCGTTGTGTTGAAATCTAGAAACACCCACCAGTATGTAGGTTCCTTTAGCCATGGTTTCTCCTGCAGGATCCTGTCCCACACTGTCTTGAAAATCAGTTTGACTGGCCAATTTCTCTCCTTTGAGTATCCCTCTATTCTCTGAAAATTTATTAGTTCAGACATGTCCTCTCCTGTTTGTTTGATGATATTTTCAATCTCTTGTTTTTCTTTCTGCCATCTTTCATCATACGTCTTCCCTTCACTGTTCTGAAGCCTATGGATAAAGACAGACCTCTCCCTTTCCTCTTCCTACTGCTTTTCCTTCTGTATCTCTGGGTCCTGTTTATACATGCAGTGGCCTCCTTTAGTTCTTGTACCTCCTGTTGGCCTGGTTGTGCTTCCACATGGGGCCTATCTCCTCCACATGTGCCCCCCTCACATATGCCTGCTCCCCCTCATATAATGCTGTCCCTGTGCACAGCAGTGTGCCCCATTCATTCCCCGACTTTTCCTTGTGACCTGTTACAGCCTCAATTGTGTGTGTAAATGTAAATGTGTGTGTGTTAAATAACAAAGAGGCACAATACTGTGACTGGAACAATACACAGATAACCTGCACATAGGAGAGGGGAACTTGTGACTACATTTTGGTCTGACTTGGACCATTTACAAATTCACACCAATGGAAAGGAGAGGAGGCAGTATATACAGGCCAGCAGACATGGATGGGACGAGAAAGGTAGTGGAAAAGAAAGTAGGGAGGTAGTAGTAGTAGTGGAGACAAAAACTAAGAAAAAGGAGCACTGCTAAGGGTGATAGGGGCCCACAAAGGGTAGGAACACAAACACAGAGTGGAGAAAAATAATAAAGAATCAAACACCCAAGGCAGAAGAAAGAAAACCCAAAGAGGAAATAGGAAGAGAGGGGGGAGAAAAAAGAATCAGGTTAAGTTATGGGTGTTCTGAAGTTTGGAGCATTTTACAATGTAATGGGAAGGGAAGGCATCTACAGAGACAGAGCCGTGACTAAGATTCATACAAGGAAAGTTCTGTATAAGGGAGGATTCAACCAGATGGCAACTGTGAAAGTTGGAAATAGGGTAGACACTTTTAGCAGGAGACCAGTCAATACGATAACTGTAATCTCTGACATGACAGAAAAGAGCATTGTTGGTGTTAACAAGCCTAACACTACTTTTGTGCTCCCTGATTCTGTCTGAAAGAGAACGGCCCTCTGCATTTTTGTTCCTACCCTTTGTGGGCCCCT
Organism: Cherax quadricarinatus; assembly: GCF_026875155.1. Classification (NCBI taxonomy): domain Eukaryota; kingdom Metazoa; phylum Arthropoda; class Malacostraca; order Decapoda; family Parastacidae; genus Cherax; species Cherax quadricarinatus. The sequence goes on along the minus strand of NC_069451.1, from coordinate 22,417,718 downwards.
AGCTCCCTTGCAGTGCTCTTCTTTGTTGGTCTTTGTCTCCTCTAGTACTACAACCTCAACCATTATCTCTCTACTTCGTTTCCTACTACCTCTCTTGTCCTGTCCCTGTCTGCTGACCTATATATACTCCTCTCCTTTCTGTTAGTGTAACTTTGTAAATGGTCCAAGTTGGACTGAAATGTCGTAAGCTCCTCTCTCCTGTGTGCTGGTTATTTGTGTGTGTGCTGCGTGCGTGCGTGCATGCATGCGTGCGTTATGTGTGTGTGTGTGTGTGTGTGTGTGTGTGTGTGTGTGGTGTGTGTGTGTGTGTTGTGTTGTGTGTGTTGTTGTGTTGTGTAATATATATAATGTGATATAATAATAATAATAATATTTTACTTGCAGGTGAGTGAGAGTGAAGATGGCTGAGGGACCAGACGAGAGGTTGAGTAAAGTACTGAATTTATGCTTGTTTTATTATTTTGTGAAACACCACACACACACACACACACACACACACACACACACACACACACACACACACACACACACACACACACACACACACAGGGACCATGTGTGTGCGAATCACAACTTTAGTGCTCTGTGAATATAAGCGTTTTGTGGGCTACCCAAGGGGTCATTTAAGTGTGTCAGGAGAAGAAATGGAGGTAGAGATACATCGGACATCACATCGAGTTGGACAGTCTACAGGCTGCTACAGGTTGCATCGCAAGTATTTCACCTATGTATGGTTTTGGGGGGTCAGGTATGGGTTTCCAGGTACCACCAAGCTGTGTGTGAATGGTCCCACTCTCCTAGTATGAAAAAGAATAGGCTAATAAGTACTCAATAATGAATAGTAATTGGTAATTTAAAATAGAACTAGCATAAACGGCACAAGCTAGTAGGGGTGTGTGGGTCAGGTCAGGTCAGAGGAGCATAGTAGACCATGTGTAACACAAAAACAGCACATACACATTCTAACACACAATCCACCCACTACTTTTTGCACACTGAATAAACCCACACTCATACATACACACACAACACACAACACACACACACACACACACACACACACACACACACACACACACGACAAGTAACAGCATCATCTAGTGCCCATGAACTAACATTCTTGCGACCAGAAGCCTTACACAGACAACGATTCACCAGCAGTGAACACACTGCCAAATCACAAAACGGAGTAGACCCAACATCTCAACACACAACACACACATTGAAGGGTAAAGTCGGAGAAGTAGGCTCTGCACTTAGTGTCTTTGGTGCACAGCCAGTAGTTATCAAGACACGAAAGGGGATAAGCGTAGACCACTATGAATAATGAAAAGATGAGTGAGGACACGCAAAAATTAAAGATAAAATCATTCTTGAGTGGTTTTACTCAAATAGGAGTGAGAAAAGGTTTAAGCCTATGTCTGTGTAGGTGTTGGCACAAGCCAGTAGTGTGATCCAAACCAGTGTGATAAGAGATAGCGATAGACCAGCTAGTGAATAATGAAAGAAGCATAAAGTGAAGGGGAAAGAAAAGAACAAATCGAAAGGAAAATATCCAGTTCTTCTTGGGTCTGGTGTTTTCCTCAAATAAGTGTGGACAATAAAGGTTTAAATTGTTCACCTGATTGCATAGTGCAAACTTGGAATGGTTTTTGAAGCACAGTTAATGTGAACAGAATAATTAAAGGAAAGAAACTGAAGTGGAACCAGGGCCAGGAGTGCCGTCACAAGGAGAACATAATGAAGTGGAACCAGGGCCAGGAGTGCCGTCACAAGGAGAACATAATGAAGTGGAACCAGGGCCAGGAGTGCCATCACAAGGAGAACATAATGAAGTGGAACCAGGGCCAGGAGTGCCATCACAAGGAGAACATAATGAAGTGGAACCAGGGCCAGGAGTGCCATCACAAGGAGAACATAATGAAGTGGAACCAGGGCCAGGAGTGCCATCACAAGGAGAACATAATGAAGTGGAACCAGGGCCAGGAGTGCCATCACAAGGAGAACATAATGAAGTGGAACCAGGGCCAGGAGTGCCATCACAAGGAGAACATAATGCAGTGGAACCAGGGCCAGGAGTGCCATCACAAGGAAACATAATGAAGTGGAACCAGGGCCAGGAGTGCCATCACAAGGAGAACATAATGAAGTGGAACCAGGGCCAGGATGCCATCACAAGGAGAACATAATGAAGTGGAACCAGGGCCAGGAGTGCCATCACAAGGAGAACATAATGAAGTGGAACCAGGGCCAGGAGTGCCATCACAAGGAGAACATAATGAAGTGGAACCAGGGCCAGGAGTGCCATCACAAGGAGAACATAATGAAGTGGAACCAGGGCCAGGAGTGCCATCACAAGGAGAACATAATGCAGTGGAACCAGGGCCAGGAGTGCCATCACAAGGAGAACATAATGCAGTGGAACCAGGGCCAGGAGTGCCGTCACAAGGAGAACATAATGAAGTGGAACCAGGGCCAGGAGTGCCATCACAAGGAGAACATAATGAAGTGGAACCAGGGCCAGGAGTGCCGTCACAAGGAGAACATAATGAAGTGGAACCAGGGCCAGGAGTGCCATCACAAGGAGAACATAATGAAGTGGAACCAGGGCCAGGAGTGCCATCACAAGGAGAACATAATGAAGTGGAACCAGGGCCAGGAGTGCCATCACAAGGAGAACATAATGAAGTGGAACCAGGGCCAGGAGTGCCGTCACAAGGAGAACATAATGAAGTGGAACCAGGGCCAGGAGTGCCGTCACAAGGAGAACATAATGAAGTGGAACCAGGGCCAGGAGTGCCATCACAAGGAGAACATAATGAAGTGGAACCAGGGCCAGGAGTGCCATCACAAGGAGAACATAATAGAAGTGGAACCAGGGCCAGGAGTGCCGTCACAAGGAGAACATAATGAAGTGGAACCAGGGCCAGGAGTGCCGTCACAAGGAGAACATAATGAAGTGGAACCAGGGCCAGGAGTGCCATCACAAGGAGAACATAATGAAGTGGAACCAGGGCCAGGAGTGCCATCACAAGGAGAACATAATGAAGTGGAAACCAGGGCCAGGAGTGCCGTCACAAGGAGAACATAATGAAGTGGAACCAGGGCCAGGAGTGCCGTCACAAGGAGAACATAATGAAGTGGAACCAGGGCCAGGAGTGCCATCACAAGGAGAACATAATGAAGTGGATCCAGGGCCAGGAGTGCCGTCACAAGGAGAACATAATGAAGTGGAACCAGGGCCAGGAGTGCCGTCACAAGGAGAACATAATGAAGTGGAACCAGGGCCAGGAGTGCCGTCACAAGAACATAATGAAGTGGAACCAGGGCCAGGAGTGCCGTCACAAGGAGAACATAATGAAGTGGAACCAGGGCCAGGAGTGCCGTCACAAGGAGAACATAATGAAGTGGAACCAGGGCCAGGAGTGCCATCACAAGGAGAACATAATGAAGTGAACCAGGGCCAGGAGTGCCGTCACAAGGAGAACATAATGAAGTGGAACCAGGGCCAGGAGTGCCGTCACAAGGAGAACATAATGAAGTGGAACCAGGGCCAGGAGTGCCGTCACAAGGAGAACATAATGAAGTGGAACTAGGGCCAGGAGTGCCGTCACAAGGAGAACATAATGAAGTGGAACCAGGGCCAGGAGTGCCATCACAAGGAGAACATAATGAAGTGGATCCAGGGCCAGGAGTGCCGTCACAAGGAGAACATAATGAAGTGGAACCAGGGCCAGGAGTGCCGTCACAAGGAGAACATAATGAAGTGGAACCAGGGCCAGGAGTGCCGTCACAAGGAGAACATAATGCAGCCACGACAGAGTTGGGATCCCAGACGACACCTCGGCCAAGCTTGATGTACCAGTCACCTTTTTGTGGTTGCATGTTGGAGTGATTGTCGTTGTCCCTACATCACTGTAGCTGGGGGTCACAAACCCTGCTCTGGAGAGCTGAATATCATACATATAGCACTTAAGGGAGAGCTAAACGAGATCATCAACTTTTTTTTTTTTTTTGGTTAGATATCATTGAGATTTTGACAGTGGATTAAGCAGGATAAAAAAAGGTATAGACTGTGTTTGTTTTGACTGTTAGCCTTCAAGTTAGATAGAAAAAAATAAATTATGCACAATTTTATGGGTCCTACAGCTTTCCTTTTTCTACTAAATTGTGAAGGTGTACAATGCTGTAGTTGACATCAGATGAAAGATAAAGCCTAGGTTATTGTTGACCCAGGCTGTTTCAGTAATAATGTCACTAGATTCCATAAAAAAAAATGTTGAAGTTAGTGATTTTTTTGGTGTGTGCAAAAAAATCATTAAAAACGAAGGTGTAAACAATATCAGAAATTTGCCCTGGGTGTTTGTAGAACTTTCATTCCTCAATAATGTGTGCAAAAATCATGACAATCCTATTAATACTTATCACAGAAAAAGGAACACAATGTCAACTTATTTCTGAGTTATTATTGTTATTGTTTGGTGTGAAACTACAGTTAGGACATGCTAAATCTCAGCATGTTGCGTCCCTGCACACAGCCACACAAGCTACACTTGTACAGTATTTACAATGAAACAATCATAAAAATCGTAATTTTCGGAAGGAAAAAATCCAATAATTGCCAACATGTGTTTCTGATGACAGCAAGAACACAAAAATTACATTTAATGAAAAACATACTTAGAAATATGATAGAAACAAGATGATTACATCAAAATGTTGCCAGAATTTTGCACTATTTTTCAGTAAGAAAAAAATTATTTCCCCTTAACACTTAGTAAGGGAGGAAAGCTGCTAGAAGAGTTTGGGCCACCACATGTAATCCCCCCCACACACACACATGTGCACACACATGTGCACACACACACACATGTGCACACACACACACATATGCACACACACACACACATTTGCACACACATGTGCACACAAACACAGAATGTGCGCACACACGTGCACACACACAGAATGTGCACACACACTGCACACACACAATGTGCACACACACACAGTGTGCACACACACGTGCACATGTGCACACACACACACACACACACACACACACACACACACACACACACACACACACTAGTCACAAAAACGACTGCGGAGTATGTGAAGAGCTCAACAGGAAATTCAAAGAAGTGTTCACAGAGCAGACAGAAGGGCCTATAGAAAGGCAGAGAGGTAGGGTACACCATCAAGTGTTGGACACAATACATACAACCAAGGAAGAAGTGAAGAGGCTGTTAAGCGAGCTAGACACCTCAAAGGCAATAGGGCTGGATAACATCTCTCCATGGGTCCTGAGAAAGGGAGCAGAGGCACTATGTGTACTACTAACAACTATCTTCAACACATCTATCAAAACAGGACGACTACCTAAGGTATGGAAGACAGCAAATGTAGTCCCAATTTTTAAAAAAGGTGACAGACACGAAGCATTAAGCTACAGACCAGTGTCACTGACATGTATAGTATGCAAAGTCATGGAGAAAATTATCAGGAGTAGAGTGGTGGAGCACCTAGAAAGGAATGATCTTAACGACAGCCAGCACAGCTTCAGGGATGGGAAATTCTGCATCACAAACCTACTGTAGTTCTATGACAGGGTGATGGCAGTAAGACAAGAGAGAGAGGGGTGGGTAGATTGCATTTTCTTGGACTGTAAGAAGGCATTTGACACAATTCCACACAAAAGATTAGTGCAGAAGCTGGAGGACCAGGCAGGGATAACAGGGAAGGCACTACAGTAGATCAACGAATATCTGTCAGGAAGACAACAGCGAGTCATTGTACATGGCAAGGTGTCAGAGTGGGTGCCGGTAATGAGCGGGAGTGCCACAAGGCTCAGTCCTAGGACCGGTGCTGTTTCTGGTATTTGTGAATGACATGGCAGAAGGAATAGACTCCGAAGTGTCCCTGTTTGCAGATGATGTGAAATTGATGAGAAGAATTCATTTGAATGAAGACCAGGAAGAACTACAAAGGGAACTGGACAGACTGCAGGCCTGGTCCCGAAACTGGCTCCGGGTCTCACGAAATCGTAATGACACGATTGCAAAGAAGGCCACAGACAGAGTACAGTCTATGGGGCCAGAGCCAACAAACCTCACTCAAAGGAAAGGATCTTGGTGTGAGTATAACACCGGGAACATCTGAGGCGCACATCAGCCAAATAACTGATGCAGCATACTGGTACCTGGCAAACCTAAGAACAGCATTCCGACATCTAAAAAAGGGGTCATTCAGGACCCTCTACACTGTGTACATTAGGACCATATTGGAATATGCAGCACCAGTTTGGAACCCTCGCCTAGCTAAGCATGTAAGGAAACTAGAGAATGTGCAGAGCTTTGCAACAAGACTAGTTCTGGAGCTAAGGGGTATGTCCTACAAGGGGACATTAAGGAAATCGACCTGACGACACTGGAATGCAGGAGAGTTGGGGGGATATGATAATGACATAAAATACTGAGAGGTATAGACAAGGTGGACAGAGACAGGATGTTCCAGAGATGAGACACAGCAGCAAAGGGTCACAGTTGGAAGCTGAAGACCGAGATGAACCACAGGGATGTTAGGAAGTATTTCTTCAGTCACAGAGTTGCCAGGAAGTGGAATAGCTTGGGTAGTGATGTGGAAGCAGGTTCCATACATAGCTTTAAGAAGAGATATGATGAAGCTCTCGGAGCGGGAAAGGTGACCAGGTAGTAACCAGTTGAAGAGGCGGGGCCAGGAGCTGTGACTCGACCCCCACAACTAGGTGAGTACTAGTGAGTGCACATGCAGGCACTTTGGTCAGGCATAACTGACAGTAAAATAAACATACACCAACATAGTTCTGTGACTAGGCCTCATGGATCAGGGCCTGGTCAACCAGGCTGTTACTGCTGGCTGCACGCAATCCAACATACGAGCCACAAACCATACCACGGGCGGGATTTGAACCCGCGGTCAGAGAGTCTCAAATCTCCAGACCGTCGCGTTAGCCACTGGACCAGCTAGCCACAATAGTGTCATTGCGATTTCGTGAGTCATGTTGACGGCAGTGAGGGGACTTGAGCTAGAGTTCGTCACGGCCACGCTAGCTGGAGATTCGTCTGTAAAAACTTGCCTTTGTGGTCAGAGTGGTGCCTATGCTAACCTTCCTATGGTGTAGAAATATACCTAGTTGGACGAATCTTATTGTGGCTAGCTGGTCTAGTGGCTAACGCGATGGTCTGGAGTTTTGAGACTCTCTGACCGCGGGTTCAAATCCCGCCCGTGGTATGGTTTGTTTGCAATCGTGTCATTACGATTTCGTGAGTCATGATACGAGCCACAGCCCGGCTGGTCAGGTACCGACTTTAGGTGCCTGTCCAGTGCCTGCTTGAAGACAGCCAGGGGTCTATTGGTAATCCCCTTTATGTATGCTGGGAGGCAGTTGAACAGTCTTGGGCCCCTGGCACTTATTGTGTTGTCTCTTAACGTGCTAGTGACACCCCTGCTTTTCATTGGGGGGATGTTGCATCGTCTACCCACATATACACACCCTTATATATACACTCACGCATAATACATGTCCACGCACACTCTCAAACCCAAAACTAATGTTCACACAAGTATACAAGTGCACAGGTCAATTATCATCTCACTTTGACTTTACTCTCTCCCTTTTCTCTCCCTCCTCTGCTCTCCCCTCTTTTCCTCTTTTTTCTCTTCCCTCCTCTCCCTCTGTTTCTCCCCTCTCCCCTCCTCTCTCTCTCTCTCCCACTTCCCCCCTGTGACTATCCCTCCCCCTCATTATTACCTCCTCTTTCCCTCTCCACATCTCTCTCCACCTTTGCCACTGTCTTTCTCTCCTCTCCCTACCTCCCTTCCTGCCTTTCCTCCCTCCCTCAGCTCAACACACATACAAACACACACACTCACCAAAACACTAAAGTTTTTCTTTCGGTGGTATAAATAAAATGGGTTACCAAAGAGCAGGACAGCCAGGGGACTGGTGGATGAACTTGGGAGGGAAAATTGGGAGGCAGAGCTCACAAAAAGGGAGTAGTGTGGAAGGAAGCTAGAAGCGTTCAACAAGAAAATGGAGGAAATGGTAGCTGCTAAGAGCAGGAAATGGGAGCTATAAACCATAACAGTAGAAGCTGAGATACAGAGCTTAGAAGAGGAACTAAAAAATCTGAAACGGTCTAAAGAACGAAAGACCAGTACAGGCATGACATCAGTAACTGCTACGTCATTTGCAGACGAGGGAACTGTAGGAAACAAAGGAGCTATACTGTATGCAGAGGCCCTATCAGACCATGGTGCCTCGGAAAAGATGAGCGCATCAGGAACAAATGAGGGGACTAAAGACAATGAAGGAGCTAAGCTGTATGCAGAGGGTCAAACAGACCACTGCAGTGCCCAGGAAGAGCCGAGAAGAAAAAAAAAGACAGACCACTGAGCATGGGGACATGAGCTAGAGAAGAAATTGAAGGAAGGAATGCTTCAGTGGAAGTAACTAAATCATCTCAGTGGATGCAAAGGGAAATAGAGTGGGAGGATGAAAGGGAGAGTTCAGTTTTTGTCTATGGGCTCCAGGAAGTTGAAGAGGAAACTTATGAAGCAAGAAGACAGGAGGAGAAAAATGCAATTGAAAGTATCATGAAAGCATTAGGGGAGGATGACATACCTTTACCTTTGATATACCTTTGAAGAATTTTGAGAGTATATATACTCTGAGCCCGGCCATGGGCCAGGCTCGTCTGGTGCTCGCCTGGTCAACCAGGCTGTTGCTAATGGAGGCCCACTGCCTCACATATCCATCATAGCCTGGTTGATCTGGCACCTGGTGAAGATACTTGTCTAGTTTCCTCTTGAAGGCTTCAACACTTGTTCCAGCAGTGTTTCTGATATCTTCTGGTAAGATGTTGAAAAGTCTGGGACCCTGGATGTTGATACAGTTGACAAATTTTCTGATAATTGGGTGGTTTGCAAGAGGAAATAACCGGCCAGTTAGGATGATTTTCAGTGCAGAATCAGCTCAAAACAGGTTCCTGGAAAAGAAAACATGACTAAGAGACACTCAGAAGTATCGGAGGGTGTACCTCGACCAAGACAGAACACAAGAAGAAAGGCAGAAACTGAAAGAGAGGGTAGAAAGATACAAGGAGGAACAAGAGCCAATGATGGAGATGAGCAGGAGAACCCAGACTCAGGAGGAAGAGCCAACACAACCTCCTGAACGACCCACAGAAGAATCCCGAACCATGACTACCCCAATGCAACCAAACATTCTAAAGCAAAATCCACATACTGTACTCTCTGCCCCACCCTCCTCATCACAAGCTCCAGCCCCTTAACAACTGCCCCCCTGCATAGGTCTCTGCCAGGGCTCCTGCTCCCCCAACCCCAATGTTCTCCCCAGACCACAGTTTTAGAAAATAAGTTGAAGGTTTGGTGTACGAATGCAGATGGAATAAATAAATATAAGGAGTGGCTTGAAAGAATCAAGGAGATGTCCCCATACATCATAGCAATCACAGAAATGAAACTCACCGATAACAGACACAATCTTCCGAACTGGATATCAGATCCTGAGAAAAGATAGAAAGAGCAGAGGAGGAGGAGTTGCACTGCTCATTAAAAACTGATGGGAGTTTGAGGAAATAGAAGAAATGGACAAAATTGGCAAAAGTTATTACATAAGTATAATTCTGTCTGGGGTACATAAGGTAGTAATTACAGCGATGTATAGCCCACCACAGAACTGCAGGAGACCAAGATAAGAATATGAAGAGAGCAACAGAGCAATGGTGGAGACACTAGCTGAGGTGGCCAGAAGCGCTCACATGGGTAGAGCAAAGTTTCTAGTTATGGGTGATTTCAATCACAAGGAGATTGATTGGGAAAGCCTGTAGCCACATGAGGGAGTCCTGAAACATGGAGAGCCAAGATGATGGATGTGGTACTGTAAAACCTCATGCATCAACATGTTAGGGACACTACAAGAGAGAGAGAGAGAGAGAGAGAGAGAGAGAGAGAGGAGGATGAACCAGCAAGACTGGACCTCGTGTTCATCCTGAGTAGATCCGACATTGAGGACATCACATTTGAAAGGCCCTTTGGAGCTAGTGATCACGTGGTTCTGACCTCTCCAGTGGAGAGGGCAACAGGAGTAGAATGTTCCAAGCCAAACTACAAAAGGGAGGACTATGCAGGCATGAGGAACTTTCTGCAGGAGGTTCAGTGGGAAAGAGAACTGTTAGGGAAGTCAGTAAATGAAATGATGGACTACATGACAACAAAATGCAAGGAGGAGAGGAAAGGTTTGTTCCCAAGAGTAGCAGAAATACTGGGAAGACCAGAATGAGCCCTTGGTTTTCCCGAAGGTATAGAGAGGAAAAAACTAAGTGCACTAGAGAATGGAAAAAGTGCAGAAGACAAAGGACCCTGGAAAATAAAGAGATTAGCCAAAGAACCAGAAACGAGTATGCGACAGTACGAAAACGACATAGTATCGAAAATCAAGTCTGACCTGAAGCTGTTGTATAGCCACATCAGGAGGAAGACAACAGTCAAAGATCAGGTAATCAGGCTGAGGAAGGAAGGTGGGGAGCTCACAAGAAATGAAAAAGAAGTATGTGAGGAGCTCAACATAATGTTTAAGGAAGTATTTACAATGGAACAGAAGGGTATACCAACAAGGGATATACCAACAAGTGTTGGATGAAATACACACAACCGAGGAGGAGGTGAAGCTGCTAAACGAATTTGATACCTCCAAGGCAGTGGGACCAGAAATTTCTCTGTGGCTCCTTAAAGAGGGAGCAGAGACACTGTGTGTGCCACTAACCACAATTTTCAACACATTGAAACTGGGCAAATACCTCAGGTACAGAAGATGGCAAATGTAGTCCCCATTTTTAAGGAGACAGACGTGAGGCACTAAACTATAGACCAGTGTCACTGATGTGTATAGTATGCAATGGAGAAGATTATCAGGAGGAGAGTGGTGGAGCACCTAGAACATAATGAGCTTATAATCGACATCCAGCATGGATTCAGGTAAGGAAAATCCTGTGTCACAAACCTACTGGAGTTTTATGACGAGGTAACTACTGTAAGACACGAAAGAGAGGGGTGGGTAGACTGCATTTTCTTGGATTGCAAGGTGGCCTTTGACACAGCTCCTCAAAAGAGATTGCAAAAGCTAGAGGATCAGGCATACACAAGAAGGGCACGGCAATGGATCAGAGTATACCTGACAGGGAGGCAACAACGAGTCATGGTACATGATGAGGTGTCAGGGTGGGTGCCTGTGATGAGCGGGTTCCACATTGGTCAGTCCTAGGACCAGTGCTATTTTTGGTATATGTGAATAACATTATGGAAGGCATAGACTCACAAGTGTCCCTGTTTGCAGATGATGTGAACCTAATGATCGGATGAGGATCAGGCAGGACTACAAAGAGGCCTGGATAGACTGCAAGCCTGGTCCGACAACAGACTCCTCGAATTTAATCACATCAAATGTAAAGTCATGAAACTCGGGGAAGGGCAAATAAGAACGCAGACAGAGTACGGGCTAGGTGGCCAAAGACTATAAACCTCACTGAAGGAGAAGGACCTTGGGGTGGGTATAATGCCGAGCGCATCTCCTGAAGCTCAAGTCAACCAGATAACTGCTGCAGCATATGGGCGCCTGGCAAAACTGAGAATAGCGTTTCGATACCTTAGTTGGGAAACGTTCAAGACTGTACACCGTGTACGTCAGGACCATACTGGAGTATGCAGCACCAATTTGGAACCCACACCTGGTCAAGCACGTCAAGAAATTAGAGAAAGTACAAAGGTTTGAAACAAAGCTAGTTCCAGAACTAAGGGGAGTGTCCTACAAAGAAAGGTAAAGGGAAATCGGCCTGACGACACTGGAGGACAGGAGGATCAGGGGAGACATGATAATGCCATACAAAATACTGCGAGGAATTGACAAGGTGGGCGGAGACTGGATGTTCCAGAGATGGGACACAGAAACAATTGGACACTGAAGACTCAGATGAGTCAAATGGATGTTTGGAAGTATTTCTTTAGTCATAGAGCTGTCAGGAAGTGAAATAGTTTGGCAAGCGACGTAGTGGATGATAATGATCGTTCGCTAGTAACTGTGATATAATGATCGTTCACTAGTAACTGTAGTATCATAATGATCGTTCACTAGTAACTGTGATATCATAATGATCGTTCACTAGTAACTGGTATCATAATGATCGTTCACTAATAACTGTAGTATCATAATCGTTCACTAGTAACTCTGGTATCATAATGTTCGTTCACTAGTGACTCTGGTATAATGGTCGTTCACTAGTAACTGTATCATAATGACCGTTCACTAGTAACTCGGGCATAATGATCGTTCACTAGTAACTCTGGTATAATCGTTCACTAGTAACTCTGGTATAATGATCGTTCACTAGTAACTAGTATAATGATCGTTCACTAGTAACTAGTATAATGATCGTTCACTAGTAACTCTGGTATCATAATGATCGTTCACTAGTAACTCTGGTATAACGATCGTTCACTAGTAACTAGTATAATGATCGTTCACTAGTAACTAGTATAATGATCGTTCACTAGTAACTCTGGTATCATAATGATCGTTCACTAGTAACTCTGGTATAATGATCGTTCACTAGTAACTCTGGTAAAATGATCGTTCACTAGTAACTAGTATAATGATCATTCACTAGCAACTCTGCTATCATAATGTTCGTTCACTAGTAACTAGTATAATGATCGTTCACTAGTAACTAGTATAATGATCGTTCACTAGTAACTGGTAAAATGATCGTTCACTAGTAACTATCATAATGTTCGTTCACTAGTAACTGTAGTATCATAATGATCGTTCACTAGTAACTCTGGTATAATGATCGTTCACTAGTAACTGTAGTATCATAATGATCGTTCACTAGTAACTCTGGTATAATGATCGTTCACTAGTAACTGGTATAATGAACGTTCACTAGTAACTGTAGTATAATGATCGTTCACTAGTAACTCGGGTATAATGATCGTTCACTAGTAACTGTATCTTAATGATCGTTCACTAGTAACTCTGGTATAATGATCGTTCACTAGTAACTCTGGTATCGTTTACTGGTAACTCTGGTATCATAATGATCGTTCACTAGTAACTCTGGTATAATGATCGTTCACTAGTAACTCTGGTATCGTTTACTGGTAACTCTGGTATCATAATGAACGTTCACTAGTAACTGTAGTATCATAATGATCGTTCACTAGAAAACTCGGGTTATAATGATCGTTAAACTAGTAACTCTGTATCGTTTACTGGTAACTCTGGTATCAAAATGATCGTTCATTTAGTAACTCTGGTATAATGATCGTTCACTAGTAACTCTGGTATCGTTTACTGGTAACTCTGGTATCATAATGAACGTTCACTAGTAACTGTAGTATCATAATGATCGTTCACTAGTAACTCGGGTATAATGATCGTTCACTAGTAACTCTGGTATCGTTTACTGGTAACTCTGGTATCATAATGATCGTTCACTAGTAACTCTGGTATAATGATCGTTCACTAGTAACTCTGGTATCGTTTACTGGTAACTCTGGTATCAAAATTGAACGTTCACTAGTAACTGTAGTTCATAATGATCGTTCCCCTAGTAACTGGGGTATAATAAACGTTCACTAGTAACTCTGGTATCGTTTACTGGTAACTCTGGTATCATAATGATCGTTCACTAGTAACTCTGGTATAATGATCGTTCACTAGTAACTCTGATTTAATGATCGTTCACTAGTAACTCTGGTTTAATGATCGTTCACTAGTAACTCTGGTATAATGATCGTTCACTAGTAACTCCGGTATAATGATCGTTCACTAGTAACTCTGATTTAATGATCGTTCACTAGTAACTCTGGTATAATGATCGTTCACTAGTAACTCTGGTATAATGATCGTTCACTAGTAACTCTGGTATAATGATCGTTCACTAGTAACTCTGGTATAATGATCGTTCACTAGTAACTCGGGTATAATGATCGGTCACTAGTAACTCTGGTATCATAATGATGGTTCACTAGTAACTGTAGTATAATGATCGTTCACTAGTAACTGTAGTATAATGATCGTTCACTAGTAACTGTAGTATAATGATCGTTCACTAGTAACTGTAGTATAATGATCGTTCTCTAGTAACTGTAGTATCATAATGATCGTTCACTAGTAACTGTAGTATAATGATCGTTCACTAGTAACTGTAGTATAATGATCGTTCACTAGTAACTGTAGTATAATGATCGTTCACTAGTAACTGTAGTATATGTGTTCAAGTAACTGTTGTATAGGATCGTTCCTAGTAACTGTAGTATAATGATCGTTCCTAGTAAACTTTTAGTATAATGATCGTTCACTAGTAACTGTAGGGATAATGATCGTTCACTAGTAACATCTAATGTCTTCAAGTAACTCTGGTATAATGATCGTTCACTAGTAACTGTAGTATAATGATCGTTCACTAGTAACTATCATAATGATCATTCACAAGTAACTCTGGTATAATGATCGTTCACTAGTAATTCATAAGTCATTCTCAGAACTTGGGAAATGATCGTTCACTAGTAACTATCATAATGATCATTCACAAGTAACTCTGGTATAATGATCGTTCACTAGTAACTATCATAATGATCATTCACAAGTAACTCTGGTATAATGATCGTTCACTAGTAACTATCATAATGATCATTCACAAGTAACTCTGGTATAATGATCGTTCACTAGTAACTATCATAATGATCATTCACAAGTAACTCTGGTATATAAATGATCGTTCACTAGTAACTAAAGGATCATAACAAGTTAAATTGGAAAGATCGTTTTCCAGTACTATGCAAAAATGATCGTTACTAGTAACCTATCATAAAGATACCGTTCAAATAGAACGATCATTATGATAACGAGTTACTTGTAACGTTTATTAGATAAACCCGAGTTTCTAATGAACGATCATTGATACCAGAGTATAGTGAACGATCATTAGATAAACCAAGTTACTAATGAACATCATTAGGATACAGAGTTACTAATGAACGATCATTATGAACCAGAGTACTAATGAACGATCATTAATGATAAAGAGTTACTAAAAACGATCATTATATTACCAGAGTTACTAGTGAACGATCATTATGATACCAGATTTACTAATGACGATCCCTTATTGAACCAGAGTTACTAATGGGAAAGATCATTAATGATAACCCGAGTTACAATGAATGATCATTATGATACAAGTTACTAATGAACGACATTATGATTCCAGAGTTAATAATGAACGTCCATATGATACAGATGTTATAGTGAACGATCATTATGTTACCAGAGTTACTAATGAACGATCATTAATGATACAAGAGTTACTAAGAAGATCATTATGATTACAGAGTTATAATGATCGATCATAAGATACCAGAGTTACTAATGAACGTTTATTATGATACCAGAGTTACTAGTGAACGTATATTACGAGGTAAATAATAACGATCATTATGTTTCCAAATTACTATGAAGATCATTATGATACCAGAGTTACTAATGAACGATCATTATGATACCAGAGTTACTAGTGAACGATCATTATGATACCAGAGTTACTAATGAACGATCATTATGATACCAGAGTTACTAGTGAACGATCATTATGATACCAGAGTTACTATGAACGATCATTATGATACCGAGTTACTAGTACGTCTTATCATAATGATCGTTCATAGTAACTTGATCGTAATATCGCTTATGTACTCTGGTTACTAATGATCGTTCCCAGTAAATGATCAATGATCGTTACTAGTAACTTGGTATCATAATGATCGGTTCACTAGTAACTCTGGTATCATAATGATCGTTCACTAGTAACTGATATAATGATCGTTCACTAGTAACAGTATCATAATGATCGTTCACTAGTAACTGTATCATAATGATCGTTCACTAGTAACTCTGGTATCATAATGATCGTTCACTAGTAACTCTGGTATAATGATCGTTCACTAGTAACTGGTATCATAATGATCGTTCACTAGTAACTCTGGTATAATGATCGTTCAAAGTAACTGGTACATATGATCGTTCACTAGTAACTGGTATCATAAGATCGTTCATAATAACTCTGGTATCATAAAGATCGTTCACTTTGTAACTCTGATATAATGATCGTTTTACTAGTAACTCTGGTTATAATGATCGTTCACTAGTAACTTATATAATGATCGTTCACTAGTAATGTTATAATGATCGTTCACTAGTAACTTGGTATCATAATGATCGTTTTACTATAACCCGGGCATAATGATCGTTCACTAGTAACTCTGGTATCATAATGATCGTTCACTAGTAACTCTGGTATAATGATCGTTCACTAGTAACTCTGGTATAATGATCGTTCACTAGTAACTCTGGTATAATGATCGTTCACTAGTAACTCTGGTATAATGATCGTTCACTAGTAACTCTGGTATAATGATCGTTCACTAGTAACTCTGGTATAATGATCGTTCACTAGTAACTCTGGTATAATGATCGTTCACTAGTAACTCTGGTATAATGATCGTTCACTAGTAACTCTGGTATAATGATCGTTCACTAGTAACTCTGGTATCATAATGATGGTTCACTAGTAACTCTGGTATAATGATCGTTCACTAGTAACTCTGGTATAATGATCGTTCTCTAGTAACTCTGGTATAATGATCGTTCACTAGTAAACCCGGTATAAAAGATCGTTCTCTAGAACTCTGGTATAATGATCGTTTTACTAGTAACTGGTATAATGATCGTTCACTAGTAACTCTGGTATAATGATCGTCACTAGTTTAAATTGGTATAATGATCGTTCTCTAGTAACTCTGGTATAATGATCGTTCTCTAGTAACTCCGGTATAATGATCGTTCTCTAGTAACTCTGGTATAATGATCGTTCACTAGTAACTCTGGTATAATGATCGTTCACTAGTAACTCTGGTATCATAATGATCGTTCTCTAGTAACTCTGGTATCATAATGATCGTTCTCTAGTAACTTGGTAATAATGATCGTTCCTAGTAACTCTGGTATAATGATCGTTCCTTGTAACTCTGGTATAATGATCGTTCACTAGTAACTCTGGTATAATGATCGTTCACTAGTAACTTTATATAATGGTGGTTCCTAGTAAACTCTGGTTATAAAATTGGTTCCTAGTAACTCTGGTATCATAAAGGTGGTTTCTAGTAAATCTGGTATAATGATGGTTCACTAGTAACTCTGGTATAATTGATGTTCCTAGTAACTCTGGTATCAAATGTTTCACTAGTACTCTGGGTTTTCTAATGTGGTTCACTAGTAACTCTGGTATAAAGGGTGGTTCACTAGTAACTCGGTATCATAAAGGTGTTCACTAGTAACTCTGGTATAATGTGTTCACTGTAACTCTGGTATCAAATGTGTTCAATAGTAACTCTGGTATATAATGGGTGGGTTTACTAGTAACTCTGGAATAATGATGGTTCACTAGTAACTCTGGATCATAATGTGGGTTTACTAGTAACTCTGGTATCATAAAGATGGTTCACTAGTAACTCTGGTAAACATAATGATGGTTACTAGGTTAACTTCTGGTATCAAATATGGTTCACTAGTTTAAATCTGGTATCATAATGGTGGTTCACTAGTAAAATCTGGGATCATAATGTGGTTCACTAGTAACTCTGGGATCATAATGGTGGGTTTACTAGTAACTCTGGTATCATAATGGGTGGTTCACTAGTAAACTCTGGTATCATAATGATGGTTCACTAGTAACTCTGGTATCATAATGATGGTTCACTAGTAACTCTGGTATCATAATGGTGGTTCACTAGTAACTCTGGTATCATAATGGTGGTTCACTAGTAACTCTGGTATCATAATGGGTTCACTAGTAACCCCTGGTATCATAATGATGGTTCATAGTAACTCTGGTATCATAATGGTGGTTCACTAGTAACTCTGGTATCATAATGGTGGTTCACTAGTAACTCTGGTATCATAATGGTGGTTTACTAGTAACTCTGGTATCATAATGGTGGTTCACTAGTAACTCTGGTATCATAATGGTGGTTCACTAGTAACTCTGGTATCATAATGATGGTTCAGTAGTAACTCTGGTATCATAATGATGGTTCACTAGTAACTCTGGTATCATAATGATGGTTCACTAGTAACTCTGGTATCATAATGGTGGTTCACTAGTAACTCTGGTATAATGATGGTTCACTAGTAACTCTGGTATCATAATGATGGTTCACTAGTAACTCTGGTATCATAATGGTGGTTCACTAGTAACTCTGGTATAATGATGGTTCACTAGTAACTCTGGTATCATAATGATGGTTCACTAGTAACTCTGGTATCATAATGGTGGTTCACTAGTAACTCTGGTATAATGATGGTTCACTAGTAACTCTGGTATCATAATGGTGGTTCACTAGTAACTCTGGTATCATAATGATGGTTCACTAGTAACTCTGGTATCATAATGGTGGTTCACTAGTAACTCTGGTATCATAATGATGGTTCACTAGTAACTCTGGTATCATAATGGTGGTTCACTAGTAACTCTAGTATCATAATGGTGGTTCACTAGTAACTCTGGTATCATAATGGTGGTTCACTAGTAACTCTGGTATCATAATGGTGGTTCACTAGTAACTCTGGTATCATAATGGTGGTTCACTAGTAACTCTGGTATCATAATGGTGGTTCACTAGTAACTCTGGTATCATAATGATGGTTCACTAGTAACTCTGGTATCATAATGGTGGTTCACTAGTAACTCTGGTATCATAATGATGGTTCACTAGTAACTCTGGTATCATAATGGTGGTTCACTAGTAACTCTGGTATAATGATGGTTCACTAGTAACTCTGGTATCATAATGATGGTTCACTAGTAACTCTGGTATCATAATGGTGGTTCACTAGTAACTCTGGTATAATGATGGTTCACTAGTAACTCTGGTATCATAATGGTGGTTCACTAGTAACTCTGGTATCATAATGATGGTTCACTAGTAACTCTGGTATCATAATGATGGTTCACTAGTAACTCTGGTATCATAATGGTGGTTCACTAGTACTTCTGGTATAATGATGGTTCAATGTGAACTTTAAAGTTCAGCAGAACTTTTGTTCAAGTTTGATTGTTCAACTCAGGAGAAAGTTGCAGTTTAATTTTTATGTTCACTATTGTAGTAGTAATAAATAGAGCAGTTATACACCGTCTTCGTGCTCTAATTCTGCTCTATTGTCTCTACACTCTACATCCAGTCTTCCTGCCATCACCACTGAAGTAGAGCTCAAAGTAAAGCTTTTAAAAGCTCTGTCATACTCTGCTCTAAGTGACGTGTATTATACAAGCTCTGCCTGATTGATCGATTTGATTGTCTTATCCACCAGACACTCTACCCACTTATCTACTAAAGTATCTATCCAAATATTTACCAAACTATCTACCCATATCTACCAAACTACCCACATATCTACCAAACTATCTACCCATATCTACCAAACGGCCCACATATCTACCAAACTATCTACCCATATCTACCAAACTACCCACATATCTACCAAACTATCTACCCATATCTACCAAACTACCCACATATCTACCAAAATATCTACCCATATCTACCAAACTACCCACATATCTACCAAACTATCTACCAATATCTACCAAACTACCCACATATCTACCAAACTATCTACCAATATCTACCAAACTACCCACATATCTACCAAACTATCTACCCATATCTACCAAACTACCCACATATCTACCAAACTATCTACCCATGTCTACCAAACTATCTACCCATATCTACCAAACTACCCACATATCTACCAAACTATCTACCCATATCTACCAAACTACCCACATATCTACCAAACTATCTACCCATATCTACCAAACTACCCACATATCTACCAAACTATCTGCCCACATATCTGCCAAACTACCAACATATCTACCAAACTATCTACCTACATATCTACCAAACTATCTACATACATATCTACCAAGCTATCTACCTGCATATCTACCAAACTACCCACATATCTATCAAACTATCTACCTTCATACGTAATACACTATCTACCTGCTTATCTTCGACACTCAACTATCTACCTGTATGTCTTCCTAATTAAATAAATATCTACCAGTCTACCTACATTATCAGTTTATCTACCATAAATATATTTATTTGTTATATATTCTTATTAGCATGCTTTCTTCATCTATTTACCTGTGAGCCTGTCTACTTACCTGTGACCCTGTCTGCTTACCTGTGACCCTGTCTGCTTACCTGTTACCCTGTCTACTTACATGTGAATCTGTCTGCTTTCCTGTGAGCCTGACTGCTTACCTGTGAACCTGTCTACTTACCTGTGAACCTGTCTACTTACCTGTGAGCCTGCCTACTTTCCTGTGAGCCTGTCTACTTACCTGTGAGCCTGTCTACTTACCTGTGACCCTGTCTACTTACCTGTGAGCCTGTCTACTTACCTGTGAACCTGTCTACTTTCCTGTGAGCCTGTCTACTTACCTGTGAACCTGTCTACTTACCTGTGAACCTGTCTACTTACCTGTGAACCTGTCTACTTACCTGTGAGCCTGCCTACTTTCCTGTGAGCCTGTCTACTTACCTGTGAACCTGCCTACTTTCCTGTGAGCCTGTCTACTTACCTGTGAACCTGTCTACTTTCCTGTGAGCCTGCCTACTTTCCTGTGAGCCTGTCTACTTACCTGTGAATCTGTCTACTTTCCTGTGAGCCTGCCTACTTTCCTGTGAGCCTGCCTACTTACCTGTGAACCTGTCTACTTTCCTGTGAGCCTGCCTACTTACCTGTGAATCTGCCTACTTTCCTGTGAGCCTGCCTACTTTCCTGTGAGCCTGTCTACTTACCTGTGAGCCTGTCTACTTACCTGTGAACCTGTCTACTTACCTGTGAGCCTGTCTACTTTCCTGTGAGCCTGTCTACTTACCTGTGAACCTGTCTACTTTCCTGTGAGCCTGTCTACTTACCTGTGAATCTGCCTACTTTCCTGTGAGCCTCACTGCTTACCTGTGAACCTGTCTACTTACCTGTGAACCTGTCTACTTACCTGTGAACCTGTCTACTTACCTGTGAGCCTGCCTACTTTCCTGTGAGCCTGCCTACTTTCCTGTGAGCCTGCCTACTTTCCTGTGAGCCTGTCTACTTACCTGTGAACCTGTCTACTTTCCTGTGAGCCTGCCTACTTTCCTGTGTGCCTGCCTACTTTCCTGTGAGCCTGCCTACTTTCCTGTGAGCCTGTCTACTTACCTGTGAACCTGTCTACTTTCCTGTGAGCCTGTCTACTTTCCTGTGAGCCTGTCTACTTACCTGTGAGCCTGTCTACTTGCCTGTGAACCTGTCTACTTATCTGAACCTGTCTAGTTATCTGTGAACTTGTCTACTTATCTGTGAACTTGTCTACTTATTTATGAACCTGTCTACTTACCTGTGAACTTGTCTACTTGCCTGTGCACCTGTCTACTTATCTGAACCTGTCTAGTTATCTATGAGCCTGTCTACTTATCTGTGAACCTGTCTACTTATCTACCTGCCTAATTATCTACTTTTCATCTTACCTACTTACCAATTATGCTGTCTACTTTATATACCTATCTACCTGGTAACTACGCCGTCACTCCTGATCTTGTAGGACGTAGGTGCTTTCTAGTGTTACCTTGAAACCTTCTAGTATTACCTAGTTACCGTCTAGCATTACCTAGGTACCTTCTAGTATTACCTAGTTACCTTCTAGTATTACCTAGTTACCTTCTAGTATTACCTAGGTACCTTCTAGTATTACCTAGTTACCTTCTAGTATTACCTAGTTACCGTCTAGCATTACCTAGGTACCTTCTAGTATTACTTAGTTACCTTCTAGTATTACCTAGTTACCTTCTAGTATTACTTAGGTAACATCTAGTATTACCTAGTTACCTTCTAGTATTACCTAGTTACCTTCTAGTATTACCTAGTGTTACCTTGAAACCTTCTACCTTTACCTAGTTACCGTCTAGCATTACCTAGGTACCTTCTAGTATTACCTAGTTACCTTCTAGTATTACCTAGTTACCTTTAAGTATTACCTAGGTACCTTCTAGTATTACCTAGGTACCTTCTAGTATTACCTAGTTACCTTCTAGTATTACCTAGTTACCTTCTAGTATTACTTAGGTAACATCTAGTATTACCTAGTTACCTTCTAGTATTACCTAGTTACCTTCTAGTATTACCTGGTTACCTTCTAGTATTACCTAGGTACCTTCTAGTATTACTTAGGTAACATCTAGTATTACCTAGTTACCTTCTAGTATTACCTGGTTACCTTCTAGTATTACCTAGGTATCTTCTAGTATTACTTAGGTAACATCTAGTATTACCTAGTTACCTTCTAGTATTACCTGGTTACCTTCTAGTATTACCTAGGTATCTTCTAGTATTACTTAGGTAACATCTAGTATTACCTAGGTAACTTCTAGCGTTATCTAGGTAACGTCTAGTTTTACCTAGGTAACGTCTAGTGTTACCTAGGTAACGTCTAGTTTTACTTAGGTAACTTCCAATGTTACCTAGGTAACTTTTAGTGCTGCATAGGTAGCTTCTAGTATTACATAAGTAACTTTTAGTATTACCTAGGTAACGTCTAGTGTTACCTAGGTAACGCCTGGTGTTACATAGGTACCTTGGGGCAGTAATTAAGTACCCAGGATTGTGGTGGGTCTTCTTCACTACCACCATCTATAACACCACTACTACTACCATCTGTAGAACTACCACCATCTATAACACTACTACCATTATCTATAACACTACTACCATCATCTATAACACTACGACCACCATCTATAACACTACGACCATCATCTATAACACTACGACCACCATCTATAACACTACCGCTCTCTATAACACTACTACCATCATCTATAACACTACAATCACCGTCTATAACACTACCACCATCTATAACACTACTACCACCATCATCTATGACACTACTACCACCATCCATAACACTACTACCATCATCTATAACACTACTACCACCATTTATAACACTACCACCATCTATAACACTATTGCCACCATCCATAACACTACTACCACCATCTATAACTACTAACACCATCTATAACACTACTACCACCATCTATAACACTACTACCACCATCTATAACACTACTACCACCATCTATAACACTACTACCACCATCTATAACACTACTACCACCATCTATAACACTACTACCATCATCTATAAACACTACTAATACCATCTATAACTACTACCACCATCTGTAACACTACTACCACCATCTATAACTACTAACACCATCTATAACACTACTACCACCATCTATAACACTACTATCATCTATAACACTACTACCACCATCTATAACACTACTACCACCATCTATAACACTACTACCACTATCTATAACTGCTACCATCTATAACACTACTACCACCATCTATAACACTACTACCACCATCTCTAACACTACTACCACCATCTATAACACTACTACCATCTATAACACTACTACCACCGTCTATAACACTATTACCACCATCTATAACACTACTACCACCATCTATAACACTACTATCACCATCTATAACACTACCACCATCTATAACACTACTACCACCATCTATAACACTACTACCACCATCTATAACACTACTACCACTATCTATAACACTACTACCATCATCTATAACACTACGACCACCATCTATAACACTACCACCATCTATAACACTACTACCACCATCCATAACACTACTACCACCATCCATAACACTACTACCATCATCTATAACTACTACCACCATTTATAACACTACCACCATCTATAACACTATTACCACCATCCATAACACTACTACCACCATCTATAACTACTAACACCATCTATAACACTACTACCACCATCTATAACACTACTACCACCATCTAAACACTACTACCACCATCTATAACTACTAACACCATCTATAACACTACTAACACCATAACACTACTACCACCATCTATAACACTACTACCATCATCTATAACACTACTAATACCATCTATAACTACTACCACCATCTGTAACACTACTACCACCATCTATAACTGCTAACACCATCTATAACACTACTACCACCATCTATAACACTACTATCATCTATAACACTACCACCATCTATATCACTACTACCACCATCTATAACACTACTACCACCATCTATAACACTACTACCACTATCTATAACTGCTACCACCATCTATAACACTACTACCACCATCTATAACACTACTACCACCATCTCTAACACTACTACCACCATCTCTAACACTACTACCACCATCTCTAACACTACTACCACCATCTCTAACACTACTACCACCATCTATACACACTACACACCATCTATAACACTACTACCACCGTCTATAACACTACTACCACCGTCTATAACACTACTATCACCATCTATAACACTACTATCACCATCTATAACACTACTACCACCATCTATAACACTACTATCACCGTCTATAACACTACTACCACCGTCTATAACACTACTACCACCGTTTATAAGACCACTACCACCATCTATAACACTCCTATCCCCTCTATAACACTACTACCACCATCTATAACACTATTACCACCATCTATAACACTACTACCACTTTCTATAACACTATTACCACCATCTATAACACTACTATCACCGTCTATAACACTACTACCACCGTCTATAAGACCACTACCACCATCTATAACACTACTATCACCATCTATAACGCTACTACCACCATCTATAACACTACTACCACCGTTTATAACACTACTATCACCGTCTATAACACTACTACCACCGTTTATAAGACCACTACCACCATCTATAACACTACTATCACCCTCTATAACACTACTACCACCATCTATAACACTATTACCACCATCTATAACACTACTATCACTTTCTGTAACACTATTACCACCATCTATAACACTACTATCACCGTCTATAACACTACTACCACCGTCTATAAGACCACTACCACCATCTATAACACTACTATCACCCTCTGTAACACTACTGTCACCATCTATAGAACTACCACCGTCTTTAACACTACTACCACCATCTATAACACTACTACCACCATCTATAACACTACTACCTCCATCTATAACACTACTACCACCATCTATAACACTACTACCACATCTATAACACTACTACCACCATCTATAACACTACTATCACCATCTATAACACTACTACCACCATCTATAACACTACTACCACCATCCATAACACTACTACCACCATCTATAACACTACTACCACCATCTATAACACTACTATCACCCTCTATAACTACTGTCACCATCTATAGAACTACCACCATCTGTAACACTACTACCACCATCTATAACACTATTACCACCATCTATAACACTACTACCACCACCTATATCACTATTACCACCTCTGTAACACTACTACCACCATCTATAACACTAGTACCACCGTCTATATCACTACTACCACCTCTGTAACACTACTACCACCGTCTATAACACTACTACCACCACCACCTATATCACTACTACCACCTCTGTAACACTACTACCACCATCTATAACACTACTACCACCATCTATATCACTACTACCACCTCTAACACTACTATCACCTCTGTAACACTACTACCACCTCTGTAACACTACTACCACCATCTATAACACTACTACCACCATCTATAACACTACTACCACCACCTATATCACTACTACCACCTCTGTAACACTACTAGCACCATCTATAACACTACTATCACCGTCTATAACATTTGTGTGCCCCTGACTGGTGTATGGGCGTGGCGGAAATAGATTTGTATGACCTATGTCGTGGCCTCTGTAACCTCGTGGCCTCCTACCTGGCCTCATAGCCTCCTGCCTGGCCTCGTGGCCTCTTGCCTGGCCTCGTGGCCTCTTGCCTGGCTTCATGGCCTCTTGCCTGGCCTCATGGCTTCCTGCCTGGCCTCGTAGCCTTCTGGCCTCCGTGGCCTGCCTTACCTCTTGGCCTCCTGACTTGCCTAGTCTCCTAGCCTGCCTGGCCTCGTGGCATCGTTACCTCTTGGCCTCCTGACCTGCCTGTTCTCCTGGCCTGCCTGGCCTCGTGGCTTCGTGACCTCGGCCTCCTGCCTGGCCTCGTGCCTTCGTGACCTCATGGCCTACTGCCTGGCCTCCTGGCTTCGTGATCTCATGGCCTCCTGGCCTGCCTGGCTTAGTGGCTTCGTGACCTCATGGCATTCTGCCTGGCCTCGTGGCCTGCTGCCTGGCCTTGTGGCCTGCTACCTGGCCTCGTGGCCTGCTGCCTGGCCTCGTGGCTTCCTTCCTGGCCTCGTGACCTTGCCTGGCCTCGTGACCTTGCCTGGCCTCGTGGCCTCCTGCTTGGCCTCGTGGCCTCCTGCCTGGCCTCTTGCCTGGCCTCGTGGCCTCCTGCCTTGCCTCATGGTCTGCTTGGCCTCGTGGCCTCCTGCCTGATCTCGTGGCCTCGTGTGTCAAGACTAAGATCAAAGGTAAATTTTGAACTTTGGTTGAATGTATCACTTACGTTAAAGTTGACAAAGTGAAGACCAGCAGCTGGAGCCTCTGGTCCTTATATCCGCCTAGCTGGATCCTCTGGTCCTTATATCCACCTAGCTGGAGCCTCTGGTCCTTATATCCGCCTAGCTGGATCCTCTGGTCCTTATATCCGCCTAGCTGGAGCCTCTGGTCCTTATATCCGCCTAGCTGGAGCCTCTGGTCCTTGTATCCGCCTAGCTGGAGCCTCTGGTCCTTATATCCGCCTAGCTGGAGCCTCTGGTCCTTATATCCACCTAGCTGGAGCCTCTGGTCCTTATATCCGCCTAGCTGGATCCTCTGGTCCTTATATCCGCCTAGCTGGAGCCTCTGGTCCTTATATCCGCCTAGCTGGAGCCTCTGGTCCTTATATCCGCCTAGCTGGAGCCTCTGGTCCTTATATCCGCCTAGCTGGAGCCTCTGGTCCTTATATCCGCCTAGCTGGAGCCTCTGGTCCTTGTATCCACCTAGCTGGAGCCTCTGGTCCTTATATCCGCCTAGCTGGATCCTCTGGTCCTTATATCCGCCTAGCTGGATCCTCTGGTCCTTATATCCGCCTAGCTGGAGCCTCTGGTCCTTGTATCCGCCTAGCTGGAGCCTCTGGTCCTTATATCCGCCTAGCTGGAGCCTCTGGTCCTTATATCCACCTAGCTGGAGCCTCTGGTCCTTATATCCGCCTAGCTGGATCCTCTGGTCCTTATATCCGCCTAGCTGGAGCCTCTGTCCTTTAATCCGCCTAGCTGGAGCCTCTGGTCCTTATATCCGCCTAGCTGGAGCCTCTGGTCCTTATATCCGCCTAGCTGGAGCCTCTGGTCCTTATATCCGCCTAGCTGGAGCCTCTGGTCCTTGTATCCACCTAGCTGGAGCCTCTGGTCCTTATATCCGCCTAGCTGGAGCCTCTGGTTCTTATATCCACCTAGCTGGAGCCTCTGGTCCTTATATCCACCTAGCTGGAGCCTCTCGTCCTTATATCCACATAGCTGGAGCCTCTGGTCCTTATATCCGCCTAGCTGGAGCCTCTGGTCCTTATATCCACCTAGCTGGAGCCTCTGGTTCTTATATCCACCTAGCTGGAGCCTTTGGTTCTTATATCCACCTAGCTGGAGCCTCTGGTCCTTATATCCACCTAGCTGGAGCCTCTGGTTCTTATATCCACCTAGCTGGAGTCTCTGGTTCTTATATCCACCTAGCTGGAGTCTCTGGTCTTTATATCCACCTAGCTGGAGCCTCTGGTCCTTATATCCACCTAGCTGGAGCCTCTGGTCCTTATATCCACCTAGCTGGAGCCTCTGGTTTTTATATCCACCTAGCTGGAGCCTCTGGTCCTTATATCCACATAGCTGGAGCCTCTGGTCCTTATATCCACCTAGCTGGAGTCTCTGGTCATTATATCCACCTAACTGGAGTCTCTGGTCATTATATCCACCTAGCTGGAGTCTCTGGTCCTTATATCCACCTAGCTGGAGCCTCTGGTTCTTATATCCACGTAGCTGAAGTCTCTGGTCCTTATATCCACCTAGCTGGAGCCTCTGGTCCTTATATCCATTTAGCTGGAGCCTCTGGTCCTTATATCACCTAGCTGGAGTCTCTGGTCCTTATATCCACCTAGCTGGAGCCTCTGGTCCTTATATCCACCTAGCTGGAGTCTCTGGTCCTTATAACCACCTAGCTGGAGTCTCTGGTCCTTATAACCACCTAGCTGGAGTCTCTGGTCCTTATATCCACTTAGCTGGAGCCTCTGGTCCTTATATCCACCTAGCTGGAGCCTCTGGTCCTTATATCCACCTAGCTGGAGCCTCTGGTCCTTATATCCACCTAGCTGGAGCCTCTGGTCCTTATATCCACCTAGCTGAGTCTCTGGTCCTTATTATCCACCTAGCTGGAGCCTCTGGTCCTTATATCCACCTAGCTGGAGCCTCTGGTCCTTATATCACCTAGCTGGAGCCTCTGGTCCTTATTTCCACCTAGCTGGAGCCTCTGGTCCTTATATCCACCTAGCTGGAGCCTCTGGTCCTTATATCCACCTAGCTGGAGTCTCTGGTCCTTATATCCACCTAGCTGGAGCCTCTGGTCCTTATATCCACCTAGCTGGAGTCTCTGGTCCTTATATCCACCTAGCTGGAGCCTCTGGTCCTTATATCCACCTAGCTGGAGCCTCTGGTCCTTATATCCACCTAGCTGGAGCCTCTGGTCCTTATATCCACCTAGCTGGAGCCTCTGGTCCTTATATCCACCTAGCTGGAGCCTCTGGTCCTTATATCCACCTAGCTGAAGCCTCTGGTCCTTATATCCACCTAGCTGGAGCCTCTGGTCCTTATATCCACCTAGCTGGAGTTTCTGGTCCTTATATCCACCTAGCTGGAGCCTCTGGTCCTTATATCCACCTAGCTGGAGTCTCTGGTCCTTATATCCACCTAGCTGGAGTCTCTGGTCCTTATATCCACCTAGCTGGAGCCTCTGGTCCTTATATCCACCTAGCTGGAGCCTCTGGTCCTTATATCCACCTAGCTGGAGCCTCTGGTCCTTATATCCACCTAGCTGGAGCCTCTGGTCCTTATACCCACCTAGCTGGAGTCTCAGGTTCTTATACGGTTGCCAGTGGCCTGGTGGCAGAAGCTCTCGCGTCACACGCTGAGGGTCCGGATTCGATTCCCGGCAAGGATGAAAACATTGGGCGTGTTTCCTTACATCAATTGTCCCTGTTCGCCCATCAGTAAAATAGGTACCTGAGTATTAGTGGACTGGTGTGGGTCGCATCCTGGGACAAAATTGACCTAATTTCCGGGAAATTCTCTGCATAACAGACGACTTACTATGTTATAAAAGTTATTATTATTATTATTATTATTATTATTATTATTATTATTATATTATTATTATTATTATTATATTTTATTATTATTATTATTATTATTATTATTATTATATTTTATTATTATTATTATTATTATTATTATTATTATTATTATCCTTATATACATGTAGCTGAAACACTGGTCCTTTTATCCAGGTAGCTGGAACATTGGTCGTTATATCCAGGTAGGTGAAACACTACAGGTGTGTCAGGGGGCACCACGTGGCCTGACACCATATGATACACTGTGTCAGGTATATGACACCTGGTGAGATCAATTGATGTACCTGGTGTGTGGACTGGACGTCAGCGTTCACGTCTACTAGATGATGTTAGCTAGATGTCAGGTGCGACTAATGTCACATTTTATTGTGGGAACGTTTCGTTGTGCAGGAGGCGTGTCATGCAACATTTCCCCCACCAGTTTCCCCCACCAGTTCCTTGTTATGTTTCGCTGAATGTCTGACCTTTGTTCATACTTCATAATACTCTGACTTATTAACTCACTTTGTTCACCTTTAGTTCACTCTTCACCCTTTGTTCACTCTTTAGTATTTGTTCACTCTTAGTTCACCCTTTGTTCAGTCTTACTTTACTCTTTATTCAATCTTAGTTCACCATTTGTTCACTTAGTTTATCCTTTGTTTACTCTTAGTTCACCCTTTGTTCACTATTATGAACACAGGTGTAATCTTATATGTTGTGAACCTGTTCATAACTGAGTCCTCATAATAACCTCATAATAACCTCATAATAACCTCATAATAACCTCATAATAACCTCATAATTAACCAGCTAATAATGTAGGGACGAGCAAAAGAAACCAGAGAATAGCCTCTTAAATATATATATTGTTCCACCAAAGCTGTGCTCAAGCTAAGTACAGTATTTACAGAGAATATGTAGTGTAAGGCAGTAAGTAAGAGTCTTGTTGAGAACCGTCCCTGACCAGACTCTGAGGCAGGTCTGCCAGTGTTGAGAACCGTCCCTGACCAGACTCTGAGGCAGGTCTGCCAGTGTTGAGAACCGTCCCTGACCAGACTCTGAGGCAGGTCTGCCAGTGTTTACCTGGAGTTTACCTGGAGAGAGTTTCGGGGGTCAACGCCCCCGCGGCCCGGTCTGTGACCAGGCCTCCTGGTGGATCAGCGCCTGATCAACCAGGCTGTTGCTGCTGGCTGCACGCAAACCAACGTACGAGCCACAGCCCGGCTGATCAGGAACTGTCTTTAGGTGCTTGTCCAGTGCCAGCTTGAAGACTGCCAGGGGTCTGTTGGTAATCCCCCTTATGTGTGCTGGGAGGCAGTTGAACAGTCTCGGGCCCCTGACACTTATTGTATGGTCTCTTAACGTGCTAGTGACACCCCTGCTTTTCATTGGGGGGATGGTGCATCGTCTGCCAAGTCTTTTGCTTTCGTAGTGAGTGATTTTCGTGTGCAAGTTTGGTACTAGTCCCTCTAGGATTTTCCAGGTGTATAAAAATCATGTATCTCTCCCTCCTGCGTTCCAGGGGAATACAGGTTTAGAAACCTCAAGCGCTCCCAGTAATTGAGTGTTTTTATCTCCGTTATGCGCGCCGTGAAAGTTCTCTGTACATTTTCTAGGTCGGCAATTTTACCCGCCCTTGAAAGGTGCTGTTAGAGTGCAGCAATATTCCAGCCTAGATAGAACAAGTGACCTGAAGAGTGTCATCATGGGCTTGGCCTCCCTAGTTTTGAAGGTTCTCATTATCCATCCTGTCATTTTTCTAGCAGATGCGATTGATACAATGTTATGGTCCTTGAAGGTGAGATCCTCCGACATAATCACTCCTAGGTCTTTGACGTTGGTGTTTCGCTCTATTTTGTGGCCAGAATTTGTTTTGTACTCTGATGAAGATTTAATTTCCTCATGTTTACCATATCTGAGTAATGAAATTTCTCATCGTTGAACTTCATATTGTTTTCTGCAGCCCACTGAAAGATTTGGTTGATGTCCGCCTGGAGCCTTGCAGTGTCTGCAATGGAAGACACTGTCATGCAGATTCGGGTGTCATCTGCAAAGGAAGACACGGTGCTGTGGCTGACATCCTTGTCTATGTCGGTTTATGAGGATGAGGAACAAGATGGGAGCTAGTACTGTGCCTTGTGGGACAGAGCTTTTCACCGTAGCTGCCTCGGACTTTACTCTGTTGACGACTACTCTCTGTGTTCTGTTAGTGAGGAAATTATAGATCCATCGACCGACTTTTCCTGTTATTCCTTTAGCGCGCATTTTGTGCGCTATTACGCCATGGTCACACTTGTCGAAGGCTTTTGCAAAGTCTGTATATATTACATCTGCATTCTTTTTGTCTTTTTAGTGCATTTAGGACCTTGTCGTAGTGATCCAGTAGTTGAGACAGACAGGAGCGACCTGTTCTAAACCCATGTTGCCTGGGTTGTGTAACTGATGGGTTTCTAGATGGGTGGTGATCTTGCTTTCTTAGGACCCTTTCAAGATTTTTATGATATGGGATGTTAGTGCTATTGGTCTGTAGTTCTTTGCTGTTGCTTTACTGCCCCCTTTGTGGAGTGGGGCTATGTCTGTTGTTTTTAGTAACTGAGGGACGACCCCGTGTCCATGCTCCCTCTCCATAGGATGGAAAAGGCTCGTGATAGGGGCTTCTTGCAGTTCTTGATGAACACAGAGTTCCATGAGTCTGGCCCTGGGGCAGAGTGCATGGGCATGTCATTTATCGCCTGTTCGAAGTCATTTGGCGTCAGGATAACATCGGATAGGCTTGTGTTAGTCAAATTTTGTGGCTCTCTCATAAAAAATTCATTTTGGTCTTCGACTCTCAGTCTGGTTAGCGGCTTGCTAAAAACTGAGTCATATTGGGACTTGAGTAGCTCACTCATTTCCTTGCTGTCATCTGTGTAGGACCCATCTTGTTTAAGTAGGGGCCCAATACTGGACGTTGTTCTCGATTTTGATTTGGCATAGGAGAGAAATACTTTGGGTTTCTTTCGATTTCATTTATGGCTTTTAGTTCTTCCGCGATTCCTGACTCTAAAGGATTCTTTTAGCTTAAGTTCGATGCTTGCTATTTCTCTGACCAGTGTCTCCTGCGCATTTCAGATATATTGACCTCTTTTAGCCGCTCTGTTTATTATCTTTTCCGTCGCCTGTAAAGGGAGCGCCTGTCTCTTTCTATTTTACATCTACTCCTCCTTTTTCTTAGAGGAATAAGCCTTGTGCATACATCGAGTGCCACCGAGTTAATCTGTTCTAGGCATAAGTTGGGTCTGTGTTGCTTAGTATATCTTCCCAGCTTATATCGGTTAGGACTTGGTTTACTTGGTCCACTTTATGTTTTTGTTATTGAAGTTGAATTTGGTGAATGCTCCCTCATGACTAGTCTCATTTTGTCGGTCTGGGGCTCCATGCATACATGTCTGAACCTCAATTATGTTGTGATCTGAGTATATTGTTTTTGATATGGTGACATTTCTTATCGATCATCAATTGTTAGTGAAGATGAGGTCTAGTGTATTCTCCAGTCTTGTAGGCTCTATTATTTGCTGGTTTAAATTGAATTTTGTGCAGAGATTTAAAGCTCGTGTGAGTGTGAGTTTTCATCAGAGCTGCCTCCTGGTGTTTTTTCTGCAAACAATATTATTTGCTATATTCCTCCATTTTAGGTGCCTTAAGTTGAAATCCCCCAGGAGCAAGATGTTGGGTGCAGGAGCTGGAAGATTTTCCAGACAGTGGTCAATTTTTAACAGCTGTTCCTGGAATTGCTGGGATGTTGCATCCGGAGGCTTGTAGACTACCACAATGACTAGGTTTTGGTTCTCGACCTTTACTGCTAAAACTTCACTACGTCATTTGAGGCATTAAGCAGTTCTGTGCAAACAAGTGACTCTGCAAAAAATGTTACAGGCCAACCCCCCCCTTTTGCCTGTTCACTCTGTCACATCTGTATAGGTTGTAACCTGGGATCCATACTTCGTTGTCCAAGTGATCCTTTATGTGGGTCTCAGTGAAAGCCGCGAACATTGCCTTTGCCTCTGCAAGCAGTCCACGGATGAAAGGTATTTTGTTGTTTGTAGCTGGCTTTAGACCCTGTATATTTGCAAAGAGAATGTTATCGGACTGGTGTATTGTTGGTACTGGGGGGGGATTTTTTTTTCCGGCATTAGTATCTGTATCTGTTGGTTTGGAGTGGAGGCCATCGACTGTGGTTCACTCCAGGAATGACTGGATTTGGTGTACGATTTCTGCCATTTCCTTGCCAGTTTTTTTTCCTTCCTGGCACTAAAAAACCTCTCCTCTTGAGTGGCTGTGGCTACCCAGGTTTTCCCTGGCCTGGATGTTTTGTATCTTTTTGTCCCCTTTAGATGGTATGCCTGGCAATTTAAGTTATAGCACAGTCTTTCCTGTACTGAAGAGGTACACATTTCAGGGTGAAAAAGCTTACAGGAAGGGAGTTTGCATTTTCCTGTTTTCATATGGGCATGGCATTTTCTAGGGTGGTCATAGTTGCATGTCCCATCTGTTTTTCCAGATTTCCCATGCCAGCAGATACCAAGTTGCATAGTATGTGCACAGTCTTGGTTTCCGCTTGCCTTGGGTTTCTGTGACTGTATTCCCTGTTGGTGCATGTTTCCCTGTCTTACTTCTATCCTCCCTAGCACCAACATGGAGCTCCCACCAGTTGTTTTTGGTAATTTATCCTCACTATTGCTATTGGAGTCCTCTTGTTTGCTATTTCCTGCGGTATTTCTAGTTTGCAATATTGGTTTTATCTTATCTTTGACTACACTTGTTTCCCTACTATGGCTCCTGTCCCCTATGAGGTCATTTATATGTATTCCTTCCTGCGTATAATTCCCGACTCCCTGGACAATATCTCCAGCTTCACCATTTCTGTCTCCCAGGACAGTATCTCCAGCTTCACCATTTCTGTCTCCCAGGACAGCACCTCCAGCTTCACCATTACTGTCTCCCAGGACAGTATCTCCAGCTTCACCATTTCTGTCTCCCAGGACAGCACCTCCAGCTTCACCATTTCTGTCTCCCAGGACAGTATCTCCAGCTTCACCATTTCTGTCTCCCAGGACAGCACCTCCAGCTTCACCATTACTGTCTCCCAGGACAGCACCTCCAGCTTCACCATTACTGTCTCCCAGGACAGCACCTCCAGCTTCACCATTACTGTCTCCAGGACAGCACCCCCAGCTTCACCATTACTGTCTCCAGGACAGCACTATCAGCCCCACATTTACTAAAAAACATCACCTCCAGCCTTTTCATTTTGACTACATCCAGTATCAAGGCAGTCCCTTTCAGCCCAGACTTTTAGTTCCCATCTTTTGTAGAAAGCTTCCAGGTTTTTTCTATGAAAAGCATTTTGATGTTGTCCCTTTTAATACCTTGTATTTTGTCCACATTTTTCCTCATTTAGCATACCCAAAAACATTCTCGTTTTAATACGCTTGTGCTATTTTCGGGGTATCGCCAAGGGGCGTGACCCCCTTTTCCAAAAAAAATGAAAATTTCCTTTGGGGAAGCCCTTTTTTACTGACCACAGACACACAGGGTTCATAATGTTTTGAAGGGTTTGATTTACTGCAATTCTACTAGAAACCCTCTTAAAATTCTTTTAATAACCTAAATGAATTTAGCTTTTGTTTTTTCGTTTCTAACTCTTTTTTGTATTTTGGACAGCTTCCCCGCACTTTCCCTATTTTAATGTTGTGTTTATAGGCGCCTCCCCCCCCCCCGTTTACAGTCTCTTTATTGTCCAACGAAACTGTTTAAAACCAGCCCCCGGGTTCGACCGTCAAGGGTTCGGACCGGGCAAGGGTTGGGGCCCAACGATCTGCTCTGATCAGGGGGCATTATTTTAAAACATACGGTCGGTTTTTGGGGAAAACCCCCCCGACCGACTCGAGGCGGTCTGCCAGTTTTTAGAACCGTCCCGACCGACTCGGGGGGGTCTCCATTTTTAAAACCCGCCCGCCCAACTCTGAGGCAGGTCTGCCATGTTGAAAAAACCGTCCCTGCCCAGACCTGAGGCATCTGCCGGGTTTTGAAAACCCGCCCTGACCAGACTCTGGGGCAGGTCGGGCCATTGTTGAAAACCGCCCCTGCCCAACTCGGGGCAGGTCTGCCATGTTGAAACCGTCCCGACCAACTCTGGGGCAGGTTGCCAGTTTTGAGAACCGTCCCTGACCAACTCGAGCGGGTCTCCCAGGTTGAAAACCGTCCCGCCAGACTCTGGGAGGTCTCCAGTGTTGCCCCGCGAGTCGGACTTACAAATTGGTTTTTACTTTCTGTGATTAGGGGGGATGAACCAAGGGGTTAGCAGGGCAGTGATCCCCCTGCTAAAACCCAAACTTCTTTTTCCGGGTCGGGAGGGCATGCCTAATGGGTGTGTGACATCAAATAATAACGTACCTTCGTTTTTGCCCAACTCCCCACCCCAAATGGGCTCAATACCTGGACTAGGTATCCTTAATGGGTTTTGTGCCACCAGGCACGAACCAAATGGACCGTCTTTCCCCCAAACCCTTTCCAATCGCGGGAAAATTTTTCAACCTAAAGGGGGATTAAAATGTCAAGAAAAAACCTTAGAGTGAGAAGTAACGGGGGCAAATGTAGTTTAGGTAAGCCAAGAATTTTGCAGACCGGTGCAATGTTCCCTCACTAAAAAAAAAAAGAAACCAAAAGGCCGTTTTTTATTATTCTTTGCCCATAAGGACAAGAAAAAGAAAAAAAGAGCTTAACCATTTTTCCCGAACACAAAGAATACATCGTAACACATCAAGCCTGAAGAGAAGATCCCAGTAAAGGTATTTTCCTAGTGTGTGCCAATGTAATATTGTGGGGTTTGCAGGCGCACAGCCCAATCTTCCTATCAATAGTGGAGAAGCCACCAAAAAGCCTTTAAAATTGCTCGAGAAGTAGGCCACTGGATGAAGGACTCCCTCACCAGATGCTTGAAGTAACACTGCAGCCACTCCAACACATTCTTTGTATAATCGGGGACAGTAGGGACGCGCTATCGACATTTGTTTTCAGAGGCCCTAACAATAGAAGGCCCGGTAAACCTAATTTATTTTCAGGGAAGAGAGGCTAGGGGGCTACAACATCTGTAAAATTACGGGAGAATCTTTTAAAATACCCCTTATTCCTCAAACTTTTAAGGGGGAAAGTCTTATCCTGAGAAACAGGATAATTTTTTGATGAAATTTTTAAAAAAAACCCAAAAGTTTTAAGATTGAGACACTTATGCGCTATGGGAATCTTTATTCAGGGAAAAGTTTCGCCACACAGTGGGTTTTCGTCCCCAAAACAAAAAGGGAAGGTAAGGAAGGAGGAGAAGAGGTAATCATCCCCCAACCCGAGTCGATGTGTTTGTCCCTCAATCTTGTAGAAAGGGCCGTAGAAGTGGCTTATAACTTAAAAGGGGAGGGAAGCAGGCGGAGGCGGGGTCATAGTGGTACCTTCACAGTCGAAATAGGTCTTCGTCCAAAGGTTGAACAAGTGTTTAAAAATTCTTTGTAACAAAGAATTTTTCAACACTTTTTCAACCTTTTGGCAAGACCTACTTGACTAGTGGGTGGTACCCCTATGACCCCGCCCGCCGCTTCACCTCACATCCTACAGTAAAATAAACCACTTTACGGCCCTTCTACAAGATTGATGGACTGAACACATCACTCCAGGTTGAGGATGATTACCCCATTCTCCTCCCCTCCTACGCCTTCCTCTTTGTATTGGCGAAAAAGCCCCTGTGTGGCGAAACGTTTCCCAATAAAGATTCCCCTAGCTCATAAGTGCTCAAACTTCAGATAATTTTGAATGGCCCAAAATTTTAGC
The DNA here is from genome assembly GCF_026875155.1 of Cherax quadricarinatus. Classification (NCBI taxonomy): domain Eukaryota; kingdom Metazoa; phylum Arthropoda; class Malacostraca; order Decapoda; family Parastacidae; genus Cherax; species Cherax quadricarinatus. The sequence continues at coordinate 22,380,253 of NC_069451.1, read as the reverse complement.
AAAATTTTGGGTGCCACCTTCTGTTACCTACTTCATGCCTTAGGAAAGCTGTAATAGATTGACCAAAAGATGACTTACAAAGATCGACAGCTTGAATGTCCAGAATCTCTTTCTATGAGACCTTTGAGATGGAACACATCTTGATCCCACTTACCAGAAACCACAACTATATCATCCAGGTAGGCCTCCATGCCTTCAATTCTTTTAATAGCCTGATGGATCAGCTTTTGGAATGAGGTGGACAAATTCCTTATCACAAAGGGGTTCACAGTGTATTGATAGTGACCTGGAATTACAAAGGCAGAAATCTCCTTCGCTTCATATGTTAAAGGTACCTGTAGTATCCTGTACAGAGTGGAACTGTAACAAGTGGCATTCCACAGGGATCAGTTTTAGGCCTCTTGTTATTTATAATATATATTAATAGCCTTGACGAGGGAATAACCATTGCTTTTGAACAAATTTGTTGATGACACAAAGATAGGTAGAATAACTGATTGAGAGAAAATGTTACTGAGCTTCAGGATTTAGACAAACTCACGATGTGGTCAGTAAATAGCAGATGCGGCTCATTGTGGATAAATGCAAAGTTCCGAAATGCTTATAAACTAAATATTCTAGAACTTGGCCGTAGAGAATGCAAAAACGGCTTGAAATCTTAAACAAGACAACAGTGCCGAAGTGTACATTAATAAGGCAAACAAATTACTGAACTTTATATCAAGAAATGTAAGCAACAGAAGTTCAGAGGTTAGACTACAGTTCTACACATCATCAGTGAGTTCTCACTTAGATTATGCAGGTCAGTTCTGGTCTCCATATTATAGAATGGATATAAATTCATTAATAAAAACATTCAGCGATTAATGACAAAATTAATTAATTTCTTAAGAAATATTCTTTACGGAAAAAGACTGAAGTTTCTTAACTTACATTCTGTTGTAAGACTAAGAACGAGGGAGACATGACTGAAGAGTATAAGTGAAAGGTGAGTATCAGCAAAGGAGATACAGATAAGATTCTGAGAATATCCCTCCAAGAGAGAACCTGTTATAACGGGTTCAAATTGGATAAATTTAGATTTAGAAAGGATATAGGAAAGTATTGGTTTGGAAATAGAGTAGTTGATGAGTGGAACAGTTTGCCTGGTAGAGTAATTGAGGCTCAAACTTTAGGTAACTTCAAATTTAGGTTGGATTAATACACGAGTGAGAGGGGTTGGACTTCACATGACTTAATAGGGTTATCGGGGCTTATTCCTTGAGTAACATTGATAATGGCTTGGGCAAATATTTTTGTTATTGAGTTTGGATTTACATGGACCTGCCAAGTATGAGCCAGTAGGCCTACTTCAGTGTTCTTCCTTTCTTATGCTCTTATACAAGCATATTCGCTGATGACACGATAATAGGTAGGGTAATTGATTTAGAGGAAGCTGTTACTGAACAGCGACAGATGCAGTTTATTGTAGATAGAAAGTTCTGATGTTCTGAAATGTCCATAGCACATATAACTTAGTCATACAGAATGAGAAAAGGATTTGGGGGTTATGGTGAGCAGAAACCTGAAACTAAGACAGCAGAGCCTAAGTGTACATAATAAGGCAAACAGGTTACTGGGATTTGTATCAAGAAGTATTAGGAACAGGAGTCCAGAAGTTATACTACAGCTCAACACATCATTACTGAGGTCTCGTGTAGATTATGCAGCTCAGTTCTGGTCTCTATACTACACAACAGATGGCTCACGAAATCGTAATGGCACGATTGCAAACAAACCGTATCACGGGCGGGGATTGAACTCGTGGCGAGTGAGTCGTAAAACTCCAGGTCAGCACATAAGCCACTGGGGCAGCTGGCTACAATAAGATTTCTCCAACTGGGTATATTTATACACCATAGAGAGGTTAGGACAGGCACCACTGTGACCAATGCAAGTTTTTACAGGTGAATCTTCCGCCAGCATGACCGTGATGAACTCTAGCTCTAGTCTCCTCAAAGCCATCATGACTCATGAAATCGTAATGACACGATGGCAAACTATACCGCTGGCGGGGATTGAACTCGTGGCGAGTGAATCATAAAACTCCGGGCGAGTGCATAAACCACTGGGATGAATCTTATTGTAGCCAACTGTCTCAGTGCCTTACGCGCTGGCCTGGAGTTTTACGACTTACCAGGAGTTCATTCCCCTCCCTCGATATGATTTGTTTTCAATCGCGTCTTTACGATTTCGTGAGTCATGATGACTGCTTTGAGGGAACCAGAGCTAGAGTTTGTCACGGCCACGCTGGTGGCCGTGGTCACAGGGGGGCCTTGTTAACCTCTCTATAGTGTATAAATACGTACACCATATATACTATGTTGGAGGAATCTTACTGTAGCCATCTGGCACCAGTGGCTTACACGCTGGCCTGGAGTTTTACGACTCGCCACGAGTTCAATCTCCACCCGTAGTACTTTAGCAGCATTCAGTCAAGAATGAAAATTAATTCATTGCATAAGAAATCTTCCTTACGAAGAAAGATTGAAATCCCTTAAATGAGAAGTGCTCTGGGTGTTCTTCAACTCTATATGTCCTTGGTTAGGCTTCATTTAGATTACGCTGCACAGTTCTGGTCACCATATTACAGAATGGATATAAATGCTTTGGAAAACGTACAGAAGAGGTATTTTATACCATTTTGATGTTCATGATCCCATGTATCAGAAATCTTCCCTATGAGGATAGACTGAGGCCTTAAATCTGCACTCTCTAGAAAGGCGTAGAATTAGGGGGGATATGATCGAGGTGTATAAATGGAAAACAGGAATAAATAAAGGGGATGTAAATAGCGTGCTGAAAATTTCCAGCCTAGACAGGACTCGCAGCAATGGTTTCAAGTTGGAAAAATTCAGATTCAGGAAGGATATAGGAAAGTACTGGTTTGGTAATAGAGTTGTGGATGAGTGGAACGAACTCCTGAGTACCGTTATAGAAGCTAAGACCTTGTGTAGTTTTAAAAATAGGTTGTATAAATATATGAGTGGGTGTGAGTTGGACCTGACTAGCTTGTGCTACCAGGTCTGATGCCGTGCTCCTTCCTTAAGTGGTAGTGACCTGACTAGGTGGTCATTGTTCTAAGCCGAGGGGTGGCATGGGCCTGCTTCACATGGGTCAGTAGCCCTGTTGCAGTGTTCCTTCTTATGTTCTTATGTAAGACGAAGAATAAGGGAAGACAAGATTGAATTGTAATAAGTAGAAGATGGGTGTTAATAAATTAAGTAAAAGGACACAAGTGCAACTAGTGTGACATTTTATTGTGGCACTGTTTTACTCTCCAGGAACTTTGTCAAGCTGTTACAACCAGTACATGGTCACAGAGGGTATATATAGGCTTGAGAGCGAGGTGTAAGACACAGTATAATTGTAGTAATGGTAGAAGTAGTAGTTGTGGTGGTAGTCGTAGTAATGGTAGAAGTAGTAGTTGTAATACTTGTGGTGGTAGTCGTAGTAATGGTAGAAGTAGTTGTAATACTTGTGGTGGTAGTTGTAATACTTGTGGTAGTAGTCGTAGTACTTCAGAGATGAAGAAGCTTCCTGTATTTTGCTGAATTATGTTATAAATTGTGATTAATGATGATTCAAATGATTTACATCTATGGAAATTAGGTTGTTTAATCACTAGTCGGGTGTCGTTGAATTTCATGAGGTGATTGGTGGAATTCTGATGTTGTATGCAGGTGTTGCTCAAGTTATCGTTCCTACATGCATTGTGTTCATTGAGACATGTTTCGAGGTTTCTTCCTGTTTAACCTACATATATTCTGTCACGGCCTCCACAAGGTATAGTGTAAACTCCTGCATCGACTGGCTCAGGTTGCTTCAATTTTGCCCTAGTTAGATCTTCTGTGGAAGTGCTGGTTATGATGGCGACTCTAGTGTTAGCTTGCGTGAATACTTTAGAAACGTTCAGTGCAATCTGGCTGTTGGGAAAGATTATAACTTTGTTAGGGGTGGTGTTGGTGCGTGGGGAATTGATTATCAGAAGAGTGCTTTTCTTGCAGTCTTTGTTGAGAAAGGAAGGAAAATGTAGATCAATGAAGGTTTGGTGTATATGCACTCCTCGTCGAGAAGCTCTGGAATACAAATTCGGTGTGCTCTTAGGAAAAATCCGATGATGCCTCTTTTAGTCTTAGTATCTTGACTGGAATAGAAGTGTGTGAGATCGTTTTTGTTTGCAGGTTTTTTGTAAACTTGAAACCTTAGTGTTATCTACTTTGTGAATGACGATGTCTAGAAAAGGTAGCTTGTCATTTTACTCTTTGAGTGTAAACTGGATAGCCAATTCAACTGCACTGAGTCTTCCCTGAAAATTCCGCACATCAAAACCTTTGGGGAGTTATGAGGACGTTGTCCACATAACATCGAAACCTTTGGGAGTTATGAGGACGTTGTCCACATAACATTAAGTGACGCTTGTGGGAATGACTTGAATGAAGTGTTCAGCTTCCAGGTGTTCCATATACAAGTTAGCTAAGACAGTGATGATGGGGGACCCCATTCCTATACCAAAGGTTTGTAGAGCCTGTTGTTGAAAGAAAAGCAGTTGAAGTTAGTGCAACGAAATCTCTGGGAGGTATAGGAAGATTAAGGTCATGTTTGTTTTTACGTCAAAGAACGTCAATGGCTTGTGTGGTGGGTACTTTAGTGCAGAGAGAAGTTACGTCCATACTACTTAGTTTCTTGTTACTGATGGAGAGGTCTCTGATGCTTCAGATGAGCGGGGCTGATTGTTCCCAGAAGACAGGAAAGATATTTGGCAAGAGCTGCTAATTTGTGTGATGCACTGCATATACCTGATGTGATTCTTCTGAGAGGCCTCAACAGTCTTACTGAAGAAAGTAAGTTAGGCAGGAATGGCCCATCATGAATCCATGCTGAGTATCATTAATCATATGCTTATTAAGATGGCTTCTTATAATATCTATAACTGACTCTAGTAATTTGCCTACGACATGACTCAAGAAATCGTAATGACACGATTGCAAACAAACCATACCCCTGGCCGGGATTGAACCCGGCCGGGGGTATGGTTAATTTGCCTACGATTGAGGTCAGGCTTACTGGGCGGTAATTTGATGATCATGACTTATCCCCTGCTTTAAAAATAGGAATTACATTAACCATCTTCCACATATATCAGACACTACACCTGTTTGAAGAAATATATTAAAAATGTTAATTAATGGTTCATAAAGTTCCATTTTGCACTCCTTAAGAATTCTTGAAAAAGTTCATCAGGACCAGGGATTTATTTTGCTTCAATCAGTCTACCTGTTTAATAACCATATCCCTAGTGACTGTGATATTACATAATTTATCTTCTTCAGGCCCACTATAAAATGTTATCACTAGAATATTGTTAGTGTCTTCTTGTCTGAAAACCGAGAGGAAATAATTATTAAAAATCGAGCACATTTCATTCTTGTCAGTAAGATGCCCAGAGCTATTTTTAGGGGACCTATCTTTTCTCTAACTGTTGTTCTGTATACCTGGAAAAAACTTTCGGGTTTTCGAATCCCTAGCAACTTTAATTTCAGTCTCGTTTAGATTTTCTTATCCCGTTTTTAACGTCCCTCTTAATGTGAATATACTGATTCAGAAGATGACCTTCACCTCTTTTGATGCACCTATAAATTCCTTTCTTCTGCCCTAGAAGATGTTTGGGCCTGTTCATCCATTTTGGGTGATTTCTATTTGATCTTTTCTTTACATGGAATAAGTGTTCTTTGGGCAGCATGTATAATATTTAGAAAACTGTCATATTGATAGCCCTCATCGTTAGCCAGGTCCACGGGTGATAGATGTTCTCTAAGCACATTGTAATCTGCTAAGCGAAAATCTGGGACTCTTACTGAATTATCCTTACTGTCATACTTCCAATCAATGCTAAAGGTAATTTCTAAATTATTAACAAGGGTTTTCATGTTTGCCAGAACCAAGTCAAGCAGGTTATTTCCCCTTGTAGGTTCTGTAACAAACTGCTTTAAAAAAATCCTCAACTACCGCTAAGAAGTCGTTACTCTAAATTCCCAGTCCCCTAGAATTACTACATTAGCATACCTTGTGGCCTTAGTTTCCTCCCAAAGTAGTTTCCCTTAGTCCCAATCCAAGTTTGGGGGATGGTATATCATACCTAGAATTAATTTTTCATGCCTCTGAAAATTCTACTCAGATATAGACTGTGTTATTTCAGACTTTATACCCATTTTTATGCAGGAGTTCAAGTGATCTCAGACATCCAGTGCCACCCTACCACCATTTCCAGTGCTTCTATCTACATAGAACAATTTAAAACCCCGAATGTAACATTCAGCAAGCATGTCCCTATTTTTCGTATTAAACCACGTCTCAGTTATGGCAAATACTTGCAACTAATCTCAACTCGTCCATCTTATTTCTAGCACTAAGACTGTGTGTATACTATAAATTTAGAAGTCCTCTCTTCTCTTTTTCCCTTCCTGCTCGTTTTTGTTCCTTCATTATCCCTATTACTGTCCTTGTCATCAAGTGCCACTGGCTTTCCAATATTCACCAATAACTTTACCTCCTTTTGCCTATAACTGGTTTCTCTAAAACTCACAATATCACTACATTGTAACTTCAGTGCTTTTCCACACAAACCCATACTGGTATTTCTAGTTTAAAGCTATAACAGCTTCCTCCACTGCATGGGATAGTGCCCCCACCCCAGACCTAGATAAGTGAACCCCAACTCTGGTATACATGTCATTTCTGCCATAGAAGAGGTCCCAGTTGTCTATGAATGTAACTGTATTTTCATTACAGTGTTTGTCCAGCCAGCAATTTACACCAGTTTCCCTGGACAACCATTCATTCCAACTTCTTTCCTCGGCTGTCCAGACGGCTAACAATATCTTCCATGCCAACCCCAGGAAAGCATACCCTCTGCCTCTTCCTATCTCTAAGACAAAAGGCCCAACTAAAACAATGTTCATACCTTCACTGGCAGTGTTTGTCCTGACTTTCTCGACAGTCTTCATTGGAATGGTCTTCACTGGGGTGTCTAGATTCGCTAACTCTCACTCTTCTGCCAATGCATCCTTGATGTTCGCCTTGATGCTCCCAGTGATCGGGTAGCACAGAAAATGGGTTCAAAGTTTCCACAGCAGTCTCCTAGTTCTTTGTCGTTTCTGCCACTCCATCCATCTTCTTGATCCTCGGCTTTGTTCCATGCAGTCCGGCTGCTGTCCAGTTTCTTTCTTGACCTGAGTATTCACAACAAGATTACTACAAATCCTCTCACTGTTCTCCGTCAGTCGCCATATCTCGAGCTTAGCCACCCTCCGCTTCTTAAGCTGCTGTTAAAGTTCCTCGATAGAGGACATCTTGGTTCAGATTTACAAAGAGCACATTAGACACGTCTTCACAGGGGCAAGGTGCACATCACCACTCAAACAAGGTGCATGTCACCACTCAAGCAAGATACACGTCACCACTCAAGCAAGGTGCATGTCACCATTGAAGCAAGGTGCATGTCATCTCTCAAGCAAGGTGCACTTCACCACTCAAGCAAGGTATACGTCACTGTTGCTGCTGCTGCTGCTGCTGCTGCTGCTGCTGCTGCTGCTGCTGCTGCTGCTGCTGCTGCTGCTGCTGCTGCTGCTGCTGATGTTGTTGATGTTGCTGTTGCTGCTGCTGTTGTTGCTTTTGCTGGTACTATTCTTGTTGCTACTCAAGTTGCTGCTGCTCCTGTTTTTCCTGGTGCTGTTCTTGCTGTTGGTGTTGCTGCTGATGTTGGTGTTGCTGCTGCTGATGTTGGTGTTGCTGCTGCTGCTATTGGTGCTGTTGCTGCATTACTGTTGTTGTTATTCTTGCTGCTGCTGCTTTCGTTGCTGTAGTTACTGTTGTTGATCTTGTTATTGCTGTTGCTGCTACTGATTATTGTTGTTGCTGCCCAGGATGCCACCCACAACAGTCAACTAACACCCACGTACCTATTTATTGCTAGGTGAACAGTTCCAGCAGCAGCAACAGCAAGTGTTAGGTGACTCCTGTACACCTTATCTTACTTGGATATTTAACCCAGGTGGTCTTATTGTTATACTGTTGTACCAGTGAGGTTACCTGGAGGTTACCTGGAGGTTATTCCGGGGATCAACGCCCCCGCGGCCCGGTCCATGACCAGGCCTCCCGATGGATCAGGGCCTGATCAACTAGGCTGTTACTGCTGGCCGCACGCAGTCCAACGTACGAGCCACAACCCGGCTGATCCGGCACTGACTTTAGGTATCTGTCCAGCTCTCTCTTGAAGGCAGCCAGGGGTCTTGAAGGCAGCCAGGGGTCTTGAAGGCAGCCAGGGGTCTTGAAGGCAGCCAGGGGTCTTGAAGGCAGCCAGGGGTCTTGAAGGCAGCCAGGGGTTTATTGGCAATTCCCCTAATGCTTGATGGGAGGCTGTTGAACAGTTTTGGGCCCCGGACACTTATGGTGGTTTCTCTTAGTGTACCAATGGCGCCCCTACTTTTTATTGGCGGCATTTTGCATCGCCTGCCCAGTCTTTTTACTTTCGTAGGGAGTGATTTCTGTGTGCAGATTTGGGACCATTCCTTCCAAGATTTTCCAAGTGTAGATTATGATATATCTCTCCCTCCTGCGTTCCAACGAGTACAAGTCAAGTGCTTCCAAGCGTTCCCAGTAGTTAAGGTGCTTGACAGAACTTATAAGTGCAGTAAAGGATCTCTGTACACACTCTAGATCTGCGATTTTCACTGCTTTGAATGGAGATGTTAATGTACAGCAGTATTCCAGCCTAGAGAGAACAAGTGATTTGGAAAAGGATCATCATGGGCTTGGCATCTCTCGTTTTGAAAGTTCTCATTATCCATCCTATCATTTTCTTTGCACGTGCGATCGTGGCACTGTTGTGATCCTTGAAAGTGAGATCCTCAGACATTACTACTCCCAGGTCCCTTACATTATTTTTCCGCTCTATTGTATGGCCGGAGTCTGTAGTATACTCTGTTCTAGTTATTATCTCCTCCAGTTTTCCATAACGGAGTAGTTGGAATTTGTCCTCATTGAACATCATATTGTTTACACTGTGGACAGTATCAAACAGTAACAGAAGATGCTTAAACTGTGCTTCTTTAGTTGAAAATCTCCTGTTATGAGAGTGAGAAAGTGTGAAAGTGAGAGAATGAGTGAGAAAGTGAGAAAGTGAGAGATTCAGTGAGAAAGTGTGAAAGTGAGAGAATGAGTGTGAAAGTGAGAGAATGAGTGAGAAAGTGTGAAAGTGAGAGAATGAGTGAGAAAGTGTGAAAGTGAGAGAATGAGTGAGAAAGTGTGAAAGTGAGAGAATGAGTGAGAAAGTGTGAAAGTGAGAGATTGATGAGTAAGTGTGAAAGTGAGAGAATGAGTGAAAAAGTGTGAAAGTGAGAGAATGAGTGAGAAAGTGTAAAAGTGAGAGAATGAGTGAGTAAGTGTGAAAGTGAGAGAATGAGTGAGAAAGTGTGAAAGTGAGAGAATGAGTGAGAAAGTGTGAAAGTGAGAGAATGAGTGAGTAAGTGTGAAAGTGAGAGAATGAGTGAGAAAGTGTGAAAGTGAGAGAATGAGTGAGAAAGTGTGAAAGTGAGAGAATGAGTGTGGAAAGTGAGAGAATGAGTGTGAAAGTGAGAGAATGAGTGAGAAAGTGTGAAAGTGAGAGAATGAGTAAGTGTGAAAGTGAGAGAATGAGTGAGAAAGTGTGAAAGTGAGAGAATGAGTGAGAAAGTGTGAAAGTGAGAGAGTGTGAAAGTGAGAGAATGAGTGTGAAAGTGAGAGAATGAGTGAGAAAGTGTGAAAGTGAGAGAATGAGTGAGAAAGTGTCAAAGTGAGAGATTTGAGTGAGAAAGTGTGAAAGTGAGAGAATGAGTGTGAAAGTGAGAGAATGAGTGAGAAAGTGTGAAAGTGAGAGAATGAGTGAGAAAGTGTGAAAGTGAGAGAATGAGTGAGAAAGTGTGAAAGTGAGAGAATGAGTGTGAAAGTGTGAAAGTGAGAGAATGAATGAGAAAGTGTTGAAGTGAGAGAATGATTGAGAAGTGTGAAAGTGAGAGATTGAGTGAGAAAGTGTGAAAGTGAGAGATTGAGTGAGAAAGTGTGAAAGTGAGAGAATGAGTGAGAAAGTGTGAAAGTGAGAGAATGAGTGAGAAAGTGTGAAAGTGAGAGAATGAGTGAGAAAGTGTGAAAGTGAGAGAATGAGGTGTGAAAGTGAGAGAATGAGTGAGAAAGTGTGAAAGTGAGAGAATGAGTGAGAAAGTGTGAAAGTGAGAGAATGAGTGAGAAAGTGTGAAAGTGAGAGAATGAGTGTGAAAGTGTGAAAGTGAGAGAATGAGTGAGAAAGTGTGAAAGTGAGAGAATGAGTGAGAAAGTGTGAAAGTGAGAGAATGATGAGGAAAGTGTGAAAGTGAGAGATTGAGTGAGAAAGTGTGAAAGTGAGAGAATGAGTGAGAAAGTGTGAAAGTGAGAGAATGAGTGAGAAAGTGTGAAAGTGAGAGAATGAGTGAGAAAGTGTGAAAGTGAGAGAATGAGTGAGAAAGTGTGAAAGTGAGAGAATGAGTGTGAAAGTGTGAAAGTGAGAGAATGAGTGAGAAAGTGTGAAAGTGAGAGAATGAGTGAGAAAGTGTGAAAGTGAGAGAATGAGTGAGAAAGTGTTGAAAGTGAGAGAATGAGTGAGAAAGTGTGAAAGTGAGAGAATGAGTGAGAAAGTGTGTGGAAATGGCTAGTTTCTGCACATGATATTGTAGTTCCTGGTGAGGCTGGGGACGGTCCCTCCCTTTCCAGGGCGGTGTAGTTCCTGGTGAGGCTGGGTGCGGACGAGGAGGGTCACGGAGGTAGAAGGCGGTGCACGGGGTGGAGGGAGGATGGGTAGGTACTCGGAGGGAGGGAAGGAGGTACACGGGGTGTGAGGGTAGAAATAGCGACCTGAGCCACTCAGTGTACAGGCAAACATCTGACTCGCGCCATCTCTTCTTTCCTCCCTGCTGGACGACCCGTGTCTGGGTCGTTCCTCACCCCCTGTCACCTGTCGCACCCTGCCTCTGCTACCTCTCGTACCTCCAGCTGTCGCACGTCGCTATTGAGCAGCATACGACCTGTTAAACCCTGCCTCTGTTTCTGTCGCATTCAGGTCCCTCTCGCCCCCCTGTCACCTGTCGCACCTCATCCCTGCTTGCTGTCGTACCTCTGTCCCCTCTCCACTATCTCATCGTCCACCAGCATCAATAGAAGGGTAGATCAGCGAATAGAAGTGAATCTCTTACAAGTGCCTCACGAAGATAGAAGGTAGAAGTAGTCCTGGCGGATGCCTGTCACCAGGTATTTTTGTGTCTCCTAGGAGTCTCCTAGCAACAGGATGGATTTCTCACAGAGATGAACATCTCAGGAACTGAAGGATAGAACAGCGGATAGAAAGGACAGAATAGCGAATAGAAGCGGATCTCTGAAAAGTGGTTCTCACGAAGATAGAACTTGGCGTTCTGGTGAATGCATATCATTCATGCTGGAGATCAGTGTCTCTCTTAGTGTTCCGTGGTCTCCCAGCAGTAGCAAGATGGTCATCCCTCACAGATAAACACCTCAGTGACGTGTGTGTGCTAAGTTAAAACACCAGCCCCTCTGTCCTCACTGTTTGTGTGTTTTGATGGAATGATTCGCACACAAACTATCAACTAAAAACAGTGGAATACAATTCACAACCAACCCAGTTCGGACAGGAAGATTGAATTTTATTAGTTAAAATTAAAGTATTGAAGAAGTTCAGTGAAGTGTAGAGGCAGCGTGTGAGGCTGTGAAGTTCCTGGCACAGTTACCAGCGTTACTGTCTGACGTAGACCTGGTCAATTAGGCTGTGGCTGCCAGCAAGTCTAAGGCCTACATAACCTCCAGTGTTTTTTTTTTCTGTAATTACGTTGGCTGATATTTGGAAGAGAGGTATTTTTGGGGGGATGAAGTGTGTGTGTGTCGAGCACTTGGCTTTCACAACAGTGGATCGAGCTTTCAACAGGTGGTATACAGAACAATAAAAGAATACAGGGACTCATACCAATGTGTTTACAAGAGTGTGTAAAGCTCTTTCTCCCTAGGGTACGTCTTAAGGTTCAGTTTAGAGCTTTGCCTCGAGGCTCTACGTGGAGTTTGTGGTGAGAGCATCAGGTCAAAGATGAGTGTAGTGAACGTAGACACTCTTGGAGGGTCATGCAAGTGATGTAGAGAGCTACAGAGCCACAAATATGACTGAAAATGTCCCTACAAGCCAGTGTAGTGATGTACCCTCGACTGGCTTTACTTGTGTCTCCCACCACCTGGCTTCTGGCTTATCTGCCGGTGCGGCAAGCCACTCTCTGGCTTTCTCAAAGGACGCCTCCTTGACAGACACAGCCAGACACACAGACGACTACCCACATACACACACACAGACAGACGAACACCCACAGAGTTTCACAGACTCTGTTGACACACCTCACAGCCAGACAGATACCTCAGCAGACATTCACAGCCAGCTGGAGACCACAGCAGACATTTACTGTCAGCTAGAGACCACAGCAGACCACAGACAATTAGAGACCACAGCAGACCACAGACAATTAGATACGATAGTAGACCTGGGGAACTTGATCGGTATGTCTGAGGTGGTCGGGGACCTGTTTGACCATGACCAGCAGAATGTATCACCCACAGTGCTGGATTGTGGTCAGGGTCACCAGCAGGCACACACGACCAGCCACGATCAGTGCCAATACCACGACCAGTGCCACGACCAGTGCTACGACCACGACCAGTGGCACCACTCTGCAGACACAACCACAGCACACACAGATCACTATGGGTCTCAGACCACAGAATACAAAGTGTACGTCCACCAACAGACCATACCATCTGAGACCAGCCAGGGGTCACAGTATGACCTGACCAATCAGAGGTCACAGTATGACCTGCCCAGCCAGGGGTCACAGGATGACTTGACTAGCCAAAGGTCACAGGACATGACCAGCCGAAGGCCACAGGATCTGATCAGCCAGAAGTCACGGGATGACCTGACCAACCAGAGGTCACAGTATTACATGACCAGCCAGGGATCACAGGATGACCTGACCAACCGAAGGTCACAGGATGACCTGACCAGCCATAGGTCACAGGATGACCTGACCAGCCAGAGGTCACAGGATCTGGTCAGCCAGAAGTCATGGGATGACCTGACCAACCAGAGGTCACAGTATGACTTGACCAGCCAGGGATCACAGGATCATCTGACCAACCGAAGGTCACAGAATAACCTGACCATCCAGAGGTCACAGGATGACCTGATCAGCCAGAGGTCACATGACAGTTGGAGGTCACAGGATGACCTGACCAGCCAGGGGTCACTGGATGACCTGACCAGCCAGGGGTCACTGGATGACCTGATCAGCCAGGGGTCACTGAATCTGACCAACCAGAGGTCACAGTATGACCTGACCAGTCAGAGGTCACAGTATGATCTGACCAGCCAGAGGTCACAAGATGACCTGACCAGCCAGAGGTCACAAGATGACCTGACCAACCAGAGGTCACAAGATGACCTGACCATCCTCCAGAGGTCACATGATGACCTGACCAGCCAGAGGTCGCAGGATGACCTGACCAGCCATAGATCACAAGATGACCTGACCAGCCAGATGTCACAAGATGACCTGACCAGCCAGAGGTCACAGGATGACCTGACCAGCCAGAGGTCACAGGATGACCTGACCAGTCAGAGGTCACAGGATGACCTGATTAGCCAGAGGTCACAGGATGACCTGACCAGTCAGAGGTCACAGGATGACCTGACCAGTCCGAGGTCACAGGATGACCTGACCAGTCAGAGGTCACAGGATGACCTGACCATTCTCCAGAGGTCACAGGATGACCTGACCAGCCAGAGGTCACAGGATGACCTGACCAGCCAGAGGTCACAGGATGACCTGACCAGTCAGAGGTCAAGGGATGACCTGATTAGCCAGAGGTCACAGGATGACCTGACCAATCAGAGGTCACAGGATGACCTGACCATTCTCCAGAGGTCACAGGATGACCTGACCAGCCAGAGGTCACAAGATGACCTGACCAGTCAGAGGTCAAGGGATGACCTGATTAGCCAGAGGTCACAGGATGACCTGACCAATCAGAGGTCACAGGATGACCTGACCAATCAGAGGTCACAGGATGACCTAACTAGACAGATATCACAGGATGACCTATCCAGCCAGAGGTCACAGGATGACCTAACCAGCCAAGGGTCACCCGATGACCTAACCAGCCAGGGGTCACAGGATGACCTAGCATACCAAAAGTCAAATGATGGCCTGCTTTATCAGAGGCTACAAGATGCTTTCTTGACCCATCAGAGGTCACAGGATGCCTTCTTGCCCCATCACAGGTCACAGGATGCCCTGCCCCATCAGAGGTCACAAGATACCTTCCTGCCCCATCAGAGGTCACAGGATGCCCTTCTGATTCGTCAGAGGTCACAGGATGCCCTCCTGATTCGTCAGAGGTCACAGGAGGCCCTCCTTATTCGTCAGAGGTCACAGGACGCTCTTTTGCCCCGCCAGAGGTCACAGGATACTATTCTGAACCTTGGACGTTCAGTTTCACACGGAGGTGCAGAGGGTTTCCACCCTCCAGTGAGGCGGTTATCAGACCTCCGGAGCCTCACAATGACTCTTGGACTCCAGATACATGGTTCCATCCTCAGCCTGGCCTCTGACAAGACTCGCAGACAGGTACTGACTTTTCTTTTGTTTGTAGTTACTGTGTGTGTTGTGTGTGTGTGTGTACTCACCTATATGTGGTTGCAGGGGTCGAGTCATAGCTCCTGGCCCCGCCTCTTCACTGGTCGATACTAATTCACACTCCCTGATCCATGATATTTGTCATACCTCTTCTTAAAGCTATTTATGGAACTTGCTTCCACTTCTTCACTCTCCAGATTATTCCAGTTCCTGACAACTCTAAGACTAAAGAAATACTTCCTAACATCCCTAGACTCACGGGTTTTCATTTTCCCAAATTGGCCCCCTTTTCTGATCCCATCCTGAAACTTTTCGATTCTTTTCCACGTGTCAAGCCCTTATATTTTTACGTTGTTTTCATTCTCCTCTACCCCTCCTACCCTTTAGTGTCATCGGGTTTGATTCCCTTTAAACCCCCCTCATAAGACATACCCCCCTCATTTTCCGGGGACAATCGGTTGAAATTTTTTTCACTTTCTCCAATTTTTTGGGGGGTTTTTGACTAATGGGGTTCCATACTGGCCCTGAAATTTTCCCCAGTATAGGCCTTACGTACACTGTACAATGTCTGAATGACCCTTACTCAATGTCTAAACCCAATCCCCCGGTTTGCCAAATCCCCCAATGCTGCAGCAGTTTTTGATTGATGTGTGCCTCGGGGCTGTTCGTTATAATGCTTTCCCCAAGATCCTTTTCTTTAACTGACGTTTTCAGCTGTTGGTTTTCCCAACCCGTACTCCGGGGGCGGTCTTCCCGTTCCTTCCCCCAAACTTCATGACCTTACACTTACTGGGGTTAAACTCCAGGAGCCTTTGTTGACCTACTTGTAATTTGTCCAGATCCCCCTTTTAATCTTAACGATCCTCCCCACTTGATTCTCCTCATAATTTCACATCATCACGAATGACACTTCTGAAACTATTTCCTCCACCCGTCATTCACGATACAAGAAACAGCACCGGGGCCCAGGGCTGAACCTTGTGGAACCCCCCTCGACACTTCGCCCACTCCGACACTTTAGCAGTACCAACCATTTTTCCCCTTCCCGTCAGGATTCCCCCGATCCATTGCATACTTTCCCCGTTATTCCGCCTGTTCCCAATTTTTGCACCAGCTCTTGTGTGGTACTGTGTCAAAAGCCTTCTTGCAATCTTAGAAGATGCAATCTACCCATCCCTCTCTCCTCCTGTCTTACTTCTGTTACCTTATCGTAGAACTCAAGTAAATTTGTGACACAGGATTTCCCATCTCTGAAGCCGTGCTGACTGTCATGTAGAGCCCAATCTTTTCAATGTTTTTTCCACTACTTTTCTCCTGATAATCTTTCCATGACTTTACATACAAATACAAGTCATGACACGGTCTGTATTTTAATGCTGCCTGTCTGTCCCCTTTCTTAAAATTGGAACTACATGCACTGTCTTCCCCCCCTCAGGCAACTGCCCTGTTCGATAGTTTTACTGAGATTGCTGCTAATGGCACACCATTCCTCTGCTCCCTCTCTCAGTATCCATGGAGATATGTTATCTGGGCCCACCGCCTTTGAGGTATTCGAGTTCGTCTAGCAGTTTCTTCACCTCTACCTTGGTTATGTGTATATATGTATTGTGTCCAGCACCTGCTGATGCACCCTACCTCCACAGTTTGCTGGAAGCATTCCTGACTCTATTATGAATACTTCTCTAAATCTTTTGTTTAGTTCATCACATACTTCTTGGTCACTCTTCGTGAGCTCCCCTCCTTCTTTCCTCAGCCTGATTACCTGGTCTTTGACTGTTGTTTTTCTCCTAATGTGACTGTATAACAACTTTGGTTCAGATTTGGCTTTTGATGCTATGTCGTTCTTGTATTGCCTCTGGGCCTCTCTCCTTATCCTTGCATATTCGTTTCTGGTTCTTCTGATCAGCTCCTTGTTTCTTGAGTCCTTTGCCTTCTATCCTTTTCCAGCTCTTGCCACTTGGCTTTGCCTTTTTACACCCCAGTTAAACCAGGGGCTCACTCTGGCTTCCATTTTTTTGTTCCCTTTGGTAAACCTTTCCTCTGCCCCCTGCACTTAGGGGTTATATTTCCTAATTTTTCATTTACTGTCTTTCCATCTAGTTCTTTTTCCCACCACTTATGCAGGAAACTTCCTTTCCTATGTAGTCCCCTTTTTTGAATTTTGGTTTCTCTCTTTGTTCTCGTACTGCTGCATTCTCCACTTTTAACTCAAGATTTCAAAACTCAGGACACAGATCACACCGCCAAGGGGTCTTTCGTGGGTGAACCCCTTTAGTCGAACTATTCAAGGTGAAAGGAATCCACCTTTGCTGCAACACCCTTTTTTCTCTCCTCTGGTTGATCCCTAACATGTTGAGCTGAAGTCTCCAATACAGTCCCAACATTTTACCCTCTGTGTTTCGGGTCCACCATGGGGCCATTTTTCCCAGTCAATCTCTTTATATTGAAACCCCCCATTATAACATTTGCCTACCCCATAGACCCTCCTCCCTTCACTAGTTATCCACCATTGCCCTTTTGCACCCATCATACCTTCTTTTGTTCCCTGTTTTTTTTAAGTGGGGGGTTTTATACATCACTGCTATCATCACCTTTGGCCACCATCTAAAAGTGTTCCTACGTAAGTCTTTTTCCCCTTCTTTCCTTTCCCCTCCATCTCAAACTTCACTGTTTTTTATAGCAATGCTACTCCTCCCCCTCCTCGTTCTCTCTGTCTTTCCTCAAAATCGATATCCAGGGGGAAAAATTGCATCTTTATCCCTTAAGTTTTGTCTCTGTTGATGATGTCAGGTGATGCACATTGATGGTTTTTGCCACCTCCTTTTATTTGTTATTCCATCTGCTTGGTACCATATTTAGCTTCCTTTCCATTACTGTATTTTTGGGAGAGGGAAGGGGAAGGGTGCAGGCTGGGGGGGGAGGCGGGGCACAATAATGGAGGCTGCTGTGATTTTGGAAAATGCTAGGGGGGGTGGGTAGGGGAGGTTTGTTTCTGTTTACTGTGTTTGGTTGAACGTGGTGACGGGGTTGGAGGTTTTTGTAAGCATTTGTGTTGATGTTTTCCCCCAAAAGGGGATTTTCCTGTCTGTCATTGCCTTCCTGTCCCCTCTTTTTCCCTTTCCCCTGGTTCTTCTTGCTCTCACTTTTAGTTTTTCCCTTTCCTTTCATGTTCTGTCTCGATTGAGGAACACTTTTGATGATCTGGGGAGTCCTTTTAAAAGTGTTTCTGTTGTAGTACCGTTCTTCCACATCTGTCTTGAAAGTCAACTGACTTTCATTTTTTCCCCCGAATACCCCCCAAATATGTGAAAATTTTCTTCCTGAACATGCCCTCTCCCTGTTATTGCAATGATTTCTTAATCTCTGTTTTTTTCCCCAAAGCTTCTTCACATAGGTCTGCCCTTCAGCCTCCTGAAGCCCATGAATAATTATTTATCTCTCCCTTACTCTTCCTTTTTTTTCCCTCTTTTGGGGACGTTTTTCATCCCCTTTTTGTTTTTTCCCCAAAACTTAGACCCTTTGGGGTAATTTGTGAAAAGCTACTAGTCCACCCCCCCTTAAATTGTGGGGTTTTTTTCCCCCATTTTATTTGTTTTTTGCTATTTTGTTTGCTTCGCACATCCATTTTTCCCCAACTCTTATCTTTCGTCTAATTTAACCCTTTGCCTCGGAAAATTTGCTCTAAAATTTTCCAAATCTTTCCCTTTTTCCCATTTTTCCTTTGTTCTTGAGCCTTTAAATTTCCTTTCTGACCGAATCATCTTCCTCCCTTTGCCCCTGTGGCCTGATATTTACTGCTTGGAGTCTCGTTACTTATCGTAAAAGTTATCCGGGGTCGGTTATCACCTATGTGTTATTGTTCATTAGGTCATCTGTCTTCGCTTCTTGTGCTGTCGGACTCTTTGTTGTCCAACTGCTGCTTGCCCAGGCTACCTACCTTCGGACCCAGTCATTGTTTGTTTTTTCCAACTTACTCAATCTTCCTTTTCTCACATTTTGTTCATTTTGTTTACACTTACTACTTCTTCTTTTTTACAGCCTCTGTTGTTCTTGCACTGGTATGTCCCCTTTTGAGTCCATTTTGTTTTGTTCTTGGTTCACCGGTACCGCCCTGCCAGATCTTTGTTGTTCTTGGTTCAACCGGTTATTCTTCCGCCCAGATTTTTGTTGTTCTTGGTTCACGTGTACTCTCCGGCCAAATTTCTTTGTTGTTTTGGTTCACCGCGTACTCCGCCAGCCCAGATCTTTTTGTTCTTTTCACTGTACCTCCCGTCCCACATCTTTGTTGTGTTCTTTGGTTCAGCGGTACGTCTCCCCCAGATCTTTGTTGTTCTTGGTTCACCGGTACTCTCCCGGCCCAGATCTTTGTTGTTCTTGGTTCACCGGTACTCTCCCGCCCAGATCTTTGTTGTTCTTGGTTCACCGGTACTCTCCCGCACGAGATCTTTGTTGTTCTTGGTTCACCGGTACTCTCCCGGCCCCGGATCTTTGTTGTTCTTGGTTCACCGGTACTCTCCCTGGCCCGATCTTTGTGTTCTTGGTTCACCGGTACTCTCCGGCCTGGATCTTTGTTGTTCTTGGTTCACCGGTACTCTCCCGGCCCAGATCTTTGTTGTTCTTGGTTCACCGGTACTCTCCTGGCCCGGATCTTTGTTGTTCTTGGTTCACCGGTACTCTCCCGCCCGGACTCTTTGTTGTCTTGGTTCACCGGTACTCTCCTGGCCCAGATCTTTGTTGTTCTTGGTTCACCGGTACTCTCCCGCCTGATCTTGTTGTTCTTGTTCACCAGTACTCTCCCGGCCCGATCTTTGTTGTTCTTGGTTCACCGGTTACTCTCCTGGCCCGGATCTTGTTGTTCTTGGTTCACCGGTACTCTCCCTGCCCGGATCTTTGTTGTTCTTGGTTCACCGGTACTCCTCCCGGCCCGATCTTTGTTGTTCTTGGTTCACCGGTACTCTCCCGGCCGATTTTGTTGTTCTTGGTTCACCGGTACTCTCCCTGCCCGACTCTTTGTTTTTTACTTGGTTCACCGGTACTCTCCCGGCCCGGATCTTTGTTGTTCTTGGTTCACCGGTACTCTCCCAGCCCGGATCTTTGTTGTTCTTGGTTCACCAGTACTCTCCCGGCCCGGATCTTTGTTGTTCTTGGTTCACCGGTACTCTCCCGGCCGGATCTTTGTTGTTCTTGGTTCACCGGTACTCTCCCGGCCCGGATCTTTGTTGTTCTTGGTTCACCGGTACTCTCCCGCCCGGATCTTTGTTGTTCTTGGTTCACCGTACTCTCCCAGCCCAGGATCTTTGTTGTTCTTGGTTCACTGGTACTCTCCCCGGCCCACATCTTTGTTGTTCTTGGTTCACCGGTACTCTCCGGCCCGGCCAGGATCTTTGTTGTTCTTGGTTCACACGGTACTCTCCCAGCCGATCTTTGTTGTTCTTGGTTCACCGGTACTCTCCCGGCCCAGATCTTTGTTGTTCTTGGTTCACCGGTACTCTCCCTGCCCGATCTTTGTTGTCTTGGTTCACCGGTACTCTCCGGCCCAGATCTTTGTTGTTTCTTGGTTCACCGATACTTCTCCCGCCAGATCTTTGTTGTTCTTGGTTCACCGGTACTCTCCCGCCGGATCTTTGTTGTCTTGGTTCACCGGTACTCCCGGCCCAGATCTTTGTTGTTCTTGGTTCACACCGTACTCTCCCTGGCCCGGATCTTTGTTGTTCTTGGTTCACCGGTACTTCCCGGCCCGGATCTTTGTTGTTCTTGGTTCACCGGTACTCTCCCGGCCCAGATCTTTGTTGTTCTTGGTTCACGACGGTACTCTCCCGCCTGGATCTTTGTTTTCTTGGTTCACCGGTACTCTCCAGGCCCGGATCTTTGTTGTTCTTGGTTCACCGGTACTCTCCCGGCCGGATCTTTGTTGTTCTTGGTTCACGGTACTCTCCCGCCCGGATCTTTGTTTGTCTTGGTTCACCGGACTCTCCGGCCCAGATCTTTGTTGTTCTTGGTTCACCGGTACCTCCCGCCCAGATGTTTGTTGTTCTTGGTTCACCGGTACTCTCCGGCCCGGATCTTTGTTGTTCTGGTTCACCGGTACTCTCCTGGCCCGATTTTGTTGTTCTTGGTTCACCGGTACTCTCCCGGCCCAGATCTTTGTTGTTCTTGGTTCACCGGTACTCTCCCGGCCCAGATGTTTGTTGTTCTTGGTTCACCGGTACTCTCCCGGCCCAGAGCTTTGTTGTTCTTGGTTCACCGGTACTCTCCCGGCCCGGATCTTTGTTGTTCTTGGTTCACCGGTACTCTCCCGGCCTGATCTTTGTTGTTCTTGGTTCACCGGTACTCTCCCGGCCCGGATCTTTGTTGTTCTTGGTTCACGTTACTCTCCGGCCCAGAATGTTTGTTGTTCTTGGTTCACCGTACTCTCCCGGCCTGATCTTTGTTGTTCTTGGTTCACCGGTACTCTCCCGGCCGGATCTTTGTTGTTCTTGGTTCACCGGTACTCTCCCAGGCCTGGACTTTGTTGTTCTTGGTTCACCGGTACTCTCCGGCCCGTGATTTGTTTGTTCTTGGTTCACCGTACTCTCCCGGCCCAGATGTTTGTTGTTCTTGGTTCACCGGTACTCTCCCGCCCTGATTTTGTTGTTCTTGGTTCACCGGTACTCTCCCGGCCTGACTTTGTTGTTCTTGGTTCACCGGTACTCTCCTGGCCCAGATGTTTGTTGTTCTTGGTTCACCGGTACTCTCCCGGCCCAGATGTTTGTTGTTCTTGGTTCACAGGTAACTCTCCTGCCCGATCTTTGTTGTTCTTGGTTCCCGGTACTCTCCCGGCCAGATGTTTGTTGTTCTTGGTTCACCGGTACTCTCCCGGCCTGGATCTTTGTTGTTCTTGGTTCACCGGTACTCTCCCGGCCCGATCTTTGTTGTTCTTGGTTCAACGGTACTCTCCAGCCCAGATCTTTGTTGTTCTTGGTTCACCGGTACTCTCCCGGCCCGGAGCTTTGTTGTTCTTGGTTCACCGGTACTCTCCTCGGCCCAGATGTTTGTTGTTCTTGGTTCACCGGTACTCTCCCGGCCCAGATGTTTGTTGTTCTTGGTTCACCGGTACTCTCCCGGCCCGGATCTTTGCTATTCTTGGTTCACCGGTACTCTCCCGGCCCAGATCTTTGTTGTTCTTGGTTCACCGGTACTCTCCTGGCCCAGATCTTTGTTGTTCTTGGTTCACCGGTACTCTCCCAGCCCGTGCTTTGTTGTTCTTGGTTCACCGGTACTCTCCCGCCCAGGATCTTTGTTGTTCTTGGTTCACCGGTACTCTCCCGGCCTCGGATCTTGTTGTTCTTGGTTCCCGTCTCTCCTGCCCGATCTTGTTGTTCTTGGTTCACCGGTACTCTCCCGGCCGATTTTGTTGTTCTTGGTTCACGGTACTCTCCCGGCCCGGATGCTTTGTTGTTCTTGGTTCACCGGTACTCTCCCGGCCCGGATCTTTGTTGTTCTTGGTTCACGGTACTCTCCCGGCCCAGATCTTTGTTGTTCTTGGTTTCACCAGGTACTCTCCTGGCCAGATCTTTGTTGTTCTTGGTTCACCGGTACTCTCCGGCCCAGATCTTTGTTGTTCTTGGTTCACCGGTTACTCTCCGGCCCAGATCTTTGTTGTTCTTGGTCGGTCTCATCTTTGCTGTTCTGTTCACGGTACTCTCCCGGCCCGGATCTTTGTTGTTCTTGGTTCACCGGTACTCTCCCGCCCAGATCTTGTTGTTCTTGGTTCACCGGTACTCTCCCGGCCCAGATCTTTGTTGTTCTTGGTTCACCGGTACTCTCCCGGACTGATCTTTGTTTGTTCTTGGTTCACCGGTACTCCCGCCCGGAGCTTGTTGTTCTTGGTTCACCGGTACTCTCCGGCCCATATTTTGCTTGTTCTTGGTTCACCGGTACTCTCCCGCCCGATCTTGTTGTCTTGTTAGATTCTTGGTTCACCGGTACTCTCCCTGGCCCATGATCTTTGTTGTTCTTGGTTCACCGGTACTCCCCGGCCCAGATCTTTGTTGTTCTTGGTTCACGGTACTCTCCGGCCCAGATCTTTGTTGTTCTTGGTTCACCGGTACTCTCCCGGCCCGATCTTGTTGTTCTTGTTCACCGGTACTCTCCCGGCCCGATCTTTGTTGTTCTTGGTTTCACAGGTACTCTCCCGCCCGATCTTTGTTGTTCTTGGTTCACCGGTACTCTCCCTGGCCAGATCTTTGTTGTTCTTGGTTCACGGTACTCTCCGGCCTAGGATCTTTGTTGTTCTTGGTTCACCGGTACTCTCCGGTCCTGATCTTTGTTGTTCTTGGTTCACCGGTACTCCCGGCCGGATCTTTGTTGTTCTTGGTTTCACCGGTACTCTCCCGCCCAGATCTTTGTTGTTCTTGGTTCACCGGTACTCTCCCGGCCGATCTTTGTTGTTCTTGGTTCACCGGTACTCTCCCGGCCCGATCTTTGTTGTTCTTGGTTCACCGGTATCTCCCGGCCCGATCTTTGTTGTTCTTGGTTCACGGTACTCTCCCGGCCAGATCTCTGTTGTTCTTGGTTCACCGGTACTCTCCCGGCCCAGATCTTTGTTGTTCTTGGTTCACCGGTACTCTCCCGGCCCAGATCTTTGTTGTTCTTGGTTCACCGGTACTCTCCCAGCCCAGATCTTTGTTCTTGGTTCACCGGTACTCTCCCAGCCCTGATCTTTGTTTCTGTTCTTGGTTCACCGGTACACTCTCCCGGCCCTGATCTTTGTTGTTCTTGGTTCACCGGTACTCTCCCAGCCCAGATCTTTGTTCTTGGTTCACCGGTACTCTCCCAGCCCTGATCTTTGTTCTTGGTTCACCGGTACTCTCCTGGCCCAGATCTTTGTTGTTCTTGGTTCACCGGTACTCTCCCAGCCCTGATCTTTGTTGTTCTTGGTTCACCGGTACTCTCCCGGCCCAGATCTTTGTTGTTCTTGGTTCACCGGTACTCTCCCGGCCCAGATCTCTGTTGTTCTTGGTTCACCGGTACTCTCCCGGCCCAGATCTTTGTTGTTCTTGGTTCACCGGTACTCTCCCGGCCCAGATCTTTGTTCTTGGTTCACCGGTACTCTCCCAGCCCTGATCTTTGTTCTTGGTTCACCGGTACTCTCCCGGCCCAGATCTTTGTTGTTCTTGGTTCACCGGTACTCTCCCGGCCCAGATCTTTGTTGTTCTTGGTTCACAGGTACTCTCCCGGCCCAGATCTTTGTTGTTCTTGGTTCACCGGTACTCTCCCAGCCCAGATCTTTGTTGTTCTTGGTTCACCGGTACTCTCCTGGCCCGAATCTTGTTGTTTGGTTCACCGGTACTCTCCGACTCTCCCGGCCCTGATCTTTGTTGTTCTTGGTTCACCGGTACTCTCCCAGCCCAGATCTTTGTTCTTTGGTTCACCGGTACTCTCCCGGCCCGGATCTTTGTTGTTCTTGGTTCACCGGTACTCTCCCGGCCCAGATCTTTGTTGTTCTTGGTTCACCGGTACTCTCCCGGCCCAGATCTTTGTTGTTCTTGGTTCACCGGTACTCTCCCGCCCAGATCTTTGTTGTTCTTGGTTCACCGGTACTCTCCTGGCCCAGATCTTTGTTGTTCTTGGTTCACCGGTACTCTCCCGGCCCAGATCTTTGTTGTTCTTGGTTCACCGGTACTCTCCCAGCCCAGGTCTTTGTTCTTGGTTCACCGGTACTCTCCCGGCCCAGATCTTTGTTGTTCTTGGTTCACCGGTACTCTCCCGGCCCAGATCTTTGTTGTTCTTGGTTCACCGGTACTCTCCCGGCCCAGATCTTTGTTCTTGGTTCACCGGTACGCTCCCGGCCCAGACCTTTGTTGCTTTGGTTCACCGGTACTCTCCGGCCCTGAATCTTTGTTGTTCTTGGTTCACCGGTACTCTCCCGGCCCGGATCTTTGTTGTTCTTGGTTCACCGGTACTCTCCCGGCCCAGATGTTTGTTGTTCTTCGTTCACCGGTACTCTCCCGGCCCTGATCTTTGTTGTTCTTGGTTCACCGGTACTCTCCCGGCCCTGATCTTTGTTGTTCTTGGTTCACCGGTACTCTCCCGGCCCGGATCTTTGTTGTTCTTGGTTCACCGTACTCTCCCGGCCCGATCTTTGTTGTTTGGTTCACCGTACTCTCCCGATCCGTTCACCGGCCCGGATCTTTGTTGTTCTTGGTTCACCGGTACTCTCCCGGCCCGGATCTTTGTTGTTGTTGGTTCACCGGTACTCTCCCTGCCCTGATATTTGTTGTTCTTGGTTCACCGGTACTCTCCCGGCCCTGATCTTTGCACACTAGGCTACGTTACTTTTTTGAAGATTGTAGTATTATTTCTCACTCAATTCCTTATTAATATATACTAGTATTTATTATAACAATAATTACTGGTGAACACGTGTGTTTGTATGTACGAACTTGTTTACTAACTTGTCGCTGTCAGGGGGGGGGGCACTAGGCTACACAACTCTTCTGAAGATATTTAGATAATTTACTAAACATTATCAGGGTTACCACTATCTATCTGCTGGTACTGAAAGTTAGGGAGAGAGTGATGGTATAGCAACAACCAGCAGGGCCAGACACTGACACTTTAGACACTAACCAAAATTAACCACACATAGACAAGTGATGTCGTCTGCACAACAATGGAGGTTCCTGCTGGTCGGCTGCTATCAACTCCTTCACTTTTGTAACTCCTTCAGGAACTGTATCATGCATTCAAGTTTTATTTTATTTTTAAGACTTGGTATTCCCTCTTTTTTCTTTAGTACAGTATTATGGTCATAACAAGTCTGATGATGTTAGCTACATTCACAACACCAACAGCTGGGGATTGACTAATTGTTTCTTACTTTCAGTATTTACTTAATCACTCGTTTATGACCTTATCACTACACTGCTGCTATAACCCACCAATATCTGTATTTGTTAATATTTCAGATCACACCGTCAACCATTTTGACAGCTAATAATATCTTAGGACACACTAGAACGCTAAATCCTGGGAGCACTCTTTAGCGATATTGTTTCACGTGTGTGTGTGTGTGTGTGTGTGTGTGTGTGTGTGTGTGTGTGTGTGTGTGTGTGTGTGTGTGTGTGTGTGTGTGTGTGTGTGTGACGTTCGTGGGTTAGAAATGTTGTAATACAGCTGAGGTGATACATGACTGCTGTGTACGACACTTATTGGTAGACAATGTGTTGTTTCATGTGCCAGTGTATCCTACATCATCACTGGAACTATACACTCAAGTCACGTGACTCCTACATCATCACTGGAACTATACACTCAAGTCACGTGACTCCTACATCATCACTGGAACTATACACTCAAGTCACGTGACTCCTACATCATCACTGGAAACTATACACTCAAGTCACGTGTACTCCTACATCATCACTGGAACTGTACACTCAAGTCACGTGACTCCTACATCATCACTGGAACTGTACACTCAAGTCACGTGACTCCTACATCATCACTGGAACTCTACACTCAAGTCACGTGACTCCTACATCATCACTGGAACTATACACTCAAGTCACGTGACTCCTACATCATCACTGGAAATATACACTCAAGTCACGTGACTCCTACATCATCACTGGAACATATACACTCAAGTCACGTGACTCCTACATCATCACTGGAAATATACACTCAAGTCACGTGACTCCTACATCATCACTGGAAATATACACTCAAGTCACGTGACTCCTACATCATCACTGGAACTCTACACTCAAGTCACGTGACTCCTACATCATCACTGGAAATATACACTCAAGTCACGTGACTCCTACATCATCACTGGAAATATACACTCAAGTCACGTGACTCCTACATCATCACTGGAAATATACACTCAAGTCACGTGACTCCTACATCATCACTGGAACTCTACACTCAAGTCAGC
Organism: Cherax quadricarinatus; assembly: GCF_026875155.1. NCBI lineage: Eukaryota > Metazoa > Arthropoda > Malacostraca > Decapoda > Parastacidae > Cherax > Cherax quadricarinatus. The sequence continues at coordinate 22,353,538 of NC_069451.1, read as the reverse complement.
ATCAGTCAATATTCAGTGTGACTCAGCTAGCAGTCACAAGTCTTCAATATCTCTACTTTCATGTTAGATCTGTGTTCCAGTTCCCCGAATTAAGGCAATATAAACACAAATGCAGTATAATGTGATCCTTTATTGACTACGTTTCGCCCACACAGTGGGCTTTTTCAAGTTTGTGACTTGAAAAAGCCCACTGTGTGGGCGAAACGTAGTCAATAAAGGATCACATTATACTGCATTTGTGTTTATATTGCCATTGTGTTGGTATTTTATACCATTTATTTCCCCGAATTAAGCCTGAATGCCTTCCACATCCCCACCCCCCCCTCCAGGCGCTGTATAATCCTCCGGGTTTAGCGCTTCCCCCTTGATTATAATAATAATCTACTTTCCTGAGTTACAAGTTAGCATTACAAACTACTGACAGCTTCAGTAACATTACGTGCAGTACGACCCATCCGACAGCTTCAATAACATTACGTGCAGTACGACCCATCCGACAGCTTCAATAACATTACGTGCAGTACGACCCATCCGTCAGCTTCAGTAACATTACGTGCAGTACGACCCATCCGTCAGCTTCAGTAACATTACGTGCAGTACGACCCATCCGTCAGCTTCAGTAACATTACGTGCAGTACGACCCATCCGTCAGCTTCAGTAACATTACGTGCAGTACGACCCATCCGTCAGCTTCAGTAACATTACGTGCAGTACGACCCATCCGACAGCTTCAATAACATTACGTGCAGTACGACCCATCCGTCAGCTTCAGTAACATTACGTGCAGTACGACCCATCCGTCAAGCTGCCGGGTAATATAATACACACCGTATAAATGGTCTGACACACCACACGGATGACACTGACACAATGCTTATATACATTGCAAAGAATATTGTAGGTTAGGTTAGATAAGGTTTGTCAGGAAACAGGGCAAGTGTTTCTTGACGCAGGTCTTAGTCGTATGATGACCCACTGCTGCAGCTTTTGGTCATCTGACCGAGGCCTTCTGCTGGCTTACCGGTCCACCCCTTTTAAAATTTAGTTTATGATTATAACCATTGTGCAACAAGAAAACTTATATTGAAAGCTTAATGAATCACAGTGGATGAGTTGACACCAGAGAAGACTGATCATCAGTGGATGAGTTGACACCAGAGAAGACTGATCATCAGTGGATGAGTTGACACCAGAGAAGACTGATCATCAGTGGATGAGTTGACACCAGAGAAGACTGATCATCAGTGGATGAGTTGACACCAGAGAAGACTGATCATCAGTGGATGAGTTGACAGCAGAGAAGACTGATCATCAGTGGATGAGTTGACACCAGAGAACACTGATCATCAGTGGATGAGTTGACACCAGAGAACACTGATCATCAGTGGATGAGTTGACACCAGAGAAGACTGATCATCAGTGGATGAGTTGACACCAGAGAAGACTGATCATCAGTGGATGAGTTGACACCAGAGAAGACTGATCATCAGTGGATGAGTTGACACCAGAGAACACTGATCATCAGTCGAACTTCAAGTTCTGCAGAAAATTATATAGGAAAGAGTAAGAGTACTGAACAGGCAAGAAGTAACTTGGTCCACACAATCACGGGATAACTTGGTCCACACAATCACGGGATAACTTGGTCAACACAATCACGGGATAACTTGGTCCACACAATCACGGATAACTTGGTCAACACACATCACGGGATAACTTGGTCCACACAATCACGGGATAACTTGGTCAACACAATCACGGGATAACTTGGTCCACACAATCATGGGATAACTTGGTCAACACAATCACGGGATAACTTGGTCCACACAATCACGGGATAACTTGGTCAACACAATCACGGGATAACTTGGGTCCACACAAATCACGGGATAACTTGGTCAACACAATCACGGGATAACTTGGTCCACACAATCACGGGATAACTTGGTCCACACAATCACGGGATAACTTGGTCCACACAATCACGGGATAACTTGGTCCACACAATCACGGGATAACTTGGTCAACACAATCACGGGATTAACTTGGTCCACACATCCACGGGATAACTTGGTCCACACAATCACGGGATAAGTTGGCCCCACAATCACGGGATAACTTGGTCCACACAATCACGGGATAACTTGGTCCACACAATCACGGGATAACTTGGTCCACACATCCACGGGATAACTTGGTCCACACAATCACGGGATAACTTGGTCCACACATCCACGGGATAACTTGGTCCACACAATCACGGGATAACTTGGTCCACACAATCACGGGATAACTTGGTCCACACAATCACGGGATAACTTGGTCCACACAATCACGGGATAACTTGGTCCACACATCCACGGGATAACTTGGTCAACACAATCACGGGATAACTTGGTCCACACAATCACGGGATAACTTGGTCAACACAATCACGGGATAACTTGGTCCACACAATCACGGGATAACTTGGTCCACACAATCACGGGATAACTTGGTCCACACAATCACGGGATAACTTGGTCCACACAATCACGGGATAACTTGGTCAACACAATCACGGGATAACTTGGTCCACACATCCACGGGATAACTTGGTCCACACAATCACGGGATAAGTTGGCCCACACAATCACGGGATAACTTGGTCCACACAATCACGGGATAACTTGGTCCACACAATCACGGGATAACTTGGTCCACACATCCACGGGATAAACTTGGTCCACACAATCACGGGATAACTTGGTCCACACATCCACGGGATAACTTGGTCCACACAATCACGGGATAACTTGGTCCACACAATCACGGGATAACTTGGTCCACACAATCACGGGATAACTTGGTCCACACAATCACGGGATAACTTGGTCCACACAATCACGGGATAACTTGGTCCACACAATCACGGGATAACTTGGTCCACACAATCACGGGATAACTTGGTCCACACAATCACAGGATAACTTGGTCCACACAATCACGGGATAACTTGGTCCACACAGTCGCGGGATAACTTGGTCCACACAATCACGGGATAACTTGGTCCACACAATCACGGGATAACTTGGTCCACACAATCACGGGATAACTTGGTCCACACAATCATGGGATAACTTGGTCCACACAATCACAGGATAACTTGGTCCACACAATCACGGGATAACTTGGTCCACACAATCACGGGATAACTGGTCCACACAGTCCACGGGATAACTTGGTCCACACAATCACGGGATAACTTGGTCCACACAGTCACAGGATAACTTGGTCCACACAATCACGGGATAACTTGGTCCACACAATCACGGGATAACTTGGTCCACACAGTCACAGGATAACTTGGTCCACACAATCATGGGATAACTTGGTCCACACAATCACAGGATAACTTGGTCCACACAATCACGGGATAACTTGGTCCACACAATCACGGGATAACTTGGTCCACACAGTCACGGGATAACTTGGTCCACACAATCACAGGATAACTTGGTCCACACAATCACGGGATAACTTGGTCCACACAGTGACAGGATAACTTGGTCCACACAGTCACAGGATAACTTGGTCCACACAATCACGGGATAACTTGGTCCACACAATCACGGGATAACTTGGTCCACACAGTCACGGGATAACTTGGTCCACACAATCACAGGATAACTTGGTCCACACAATCACGGGACAACTTGGTCCACACAATCACAGGATAACTTGGTCCACACAATCACGGGATAACTTGGTCCACACAGTCACAGGATAACTTGGTCCACACAATCACGGGATAACTTGGTCCACACAATCACAGGATAACTTGGTCCACACAATCACGGGATAACTTGGTCCACACAGTCACAGGATAACTTGGTCCACACAGTCACAGGATAACTTGGTCCACACAATCACGGGATAACTTGGTCCACACAATCACGGGATAACTTGGTCCACACAATCACGGGATAACTTGGTCCACACAATCACAGGATAACTTGGTCCACACAATCACGGGATAACTTGGTCCTCACAACTCACAGTTAGGTAATGAGACACAGGTAATCACACACAGTCAGGTAATGATACAGTCAGGTAATGATAGGTAATGGCACACAGGTAATGAGACGCAGGTAATGAGAGACAGGTAATAACACAATCAGGTAATGAGACATTCAGGTAATCAGACGGTCAGATGAGACACAGGTAATGACACACAGTCAGCTGGTGACACAGGTAATGAGACAGTCAGGTTATGAGACATGGTGAGGTAATGAGAGAGAGTCAGGTAATGAGAGACAGGTAATGAGAGACAGGTAATGAGAGACAGATAATGAGACACAGGTAGTGAGACACAGGTAATGAGACACAGGTAATGAGACAGCCAGATAATGATACACAGTCAGGTAATGAGACACAGGTAGTGAGACAGATAATGAGAGACAGGTAATAAGACAGTCTGGTAATGAGCCAGGTAATGAGACACAGGTAATGAGACGCAGTCAGGTAATGAGACACAGGTAATGAGATACAATCAGGTAATGAGACAATCTGGTAATTAGACACAGTCAGGTAATGAGACAGTCTGGTAGTGAGACAGGTAATGAGACACAGTCAGGTAATGAGACACAGTCAGGTAATGAAACACAGGTAATGGGACAGAGTCAGGTAATGAAACACAGGTAATGAGACACAGTCAGGTAATGAGACACAGTCAGGTAATGGGACAGAGTCAGGTAATGAAACACAGGTAATGAGACACAGTCAGGTAATGAAACACAGGTAATGGGACAGTCAGGTAATGAAACACAGGTAATGAGACACAGTCAGGTAATGAGACACAGTCAGGTAATGGGACAGAGTCAGGTAATGAAACACAGGTAATGAGACAGTCAGGTAATGAGATACAATCAGGTAATGAGACAATCTGGTAATGAGACACAGTCAGGTAACGTGACACAGTCAAGTAACGTGATACAGTCAGGTAACGTGACACAGGTAACGTGATAGTCAGGTAACGTGACACAGTCAGGTAACGTGATACAGTCAGGTAACGTGACACAGGTAACGTGACAGTCAGGTAACGTGACACAGGTAATGTGACACAGGTAACGTGACAGTCAGGTAACGTGACACAGTCAAGTAACGTGATACAGTCAGGTAACGTGACACAGGTAACGTGATAGTCAGGTAACGTGACACAGTCAAGTAACGTGATACAGTCAGGTAACGTGACACAGGTAACGTGATAGTCAGGTAACGTGACACAGTCAGGTAACGTGACAGTCAGGTAACGTGATAGTCAGGTGACGTGACACAGTCAGGTAACGTGACACAGGTAACGTGACACAGTCACACAGCAATTACAATACAACTTACAGCAACACTAAAGATGGCAGTGAAATGACTGAAATAACTGTTTATACGAGGCATTCATATTAAACTATGCTAGTGTAAGACTGACATATGTAGTGTGTTGATCTGATCCAGGGAGGTCAGATTGAGTGACAGTGGCAACACTTGCCCTGAATAAGAGAAATGAAAATTTGTAACGTTGGCTGACACCTGGGGTGTCCTCATCACCTGCCATGCCACAAGTAGCCAAGTAGTGACAGTCGGGACGTGTGTCAGTCAGGTGGTCAGAGGTAGAAAGTTCTGGGTCAGAAGGATGGTCAAGCTTACAAGTCTGGGTGATATAAATCTGGTCAGCATCGTCACAAACCAACTTTATGTAGTCTAAATGCGAATCTTCGTACCGACCGCTGCTTATTTCTCCTTGTGCTTATTACCACTGATGTATTCAACAACTCGGTAAGGACCAACAAACTTCTGGTCAAGCAGATGTCCTCTTGAAATCTTGACTTGAACTTTATTTTAGTTGACTTTGCTCGAGCATTCGTTACGAGTCATGTAGTCATCGTCATTGTAACTGTATCGTGGAGTAACAGCGACTCGTAGGGTACACGTTTATCTACATCATACAAGACATAATGAAGAATTAATTGCACACTGAAAACCAGGTATTCAGCCCATGTTTCGCTGTTAGGATTAATCGTGGCTCATAAAGCATCGAGAACTTTCAGGATATCTATCCTTGTAGGATGGTAAGGTACGATAGTGGACTTATTGATCTTGTACAAGGTACACAAACAAGTTCTAAAGGATCACATAAAATTCACCTCTGTCATCTATCACGAGGGACTTAGGTGTGGTGTGTTTGCAGATAATTCGTTCTTTAGCTGTTTTAGCTATTGTCTGCGGTTTTATCTGCAATAGATACTAACAACATCCTGTGAAATAATCCACCATCACACACTAATGTTTATTACCTTGGAAGGAAGGTTGGAAATTGGTGAACAAATCAAGCAATATTCTCTCCTGTGGTTCACTGATACTAAACATAAATGTGTTAAAGCCTCCAACATTACCTTTGTGATGCATGCATACTTTACATTTCTTAATGTATTCCAAAATATCTGTTGCTATATGAGACCAAAAACATTTGAATCTGGCTTGTTTAAAGAACAGTTTATGGCAGAGTGAGCAACAACTGGTGCATAGTGAACTAGCTGCAGGGCTACTACTGGTGGTTTTACAGTAACTGATGTGAGATATATGGTATGATACATGGTCCTTTGTAACAGATAGGAAGGTGAGACTGTGTGTTTTCCAGGAGCTGGTGTTGGTGACATTGTCAGCAGGTTGGATATGTCAGGTAATGGGAACAAGCCCATGATCTATCTTACTGCTGCTGGAAATGAAATCGTGAAGGGTAGGAGACAGGAGCTGCTGGATAAGTACATGTCTGCCATAGACGTAGTCATGTCTAAGGGAGGGGTCCCAATCATATATAGCATTTTGCCTAGAAGGGGAGTTGGCAATGAATGGATGTCTAGGGCAATTGGTATAAATTGCTGGCAAGACAGATACTGCAGCAAACTTGGAATCCCATTCATTGATAACTGGGACAAATTCTATGGCAAACATCATATGTATGCAAGGGATGAGGTACATCTCTCTGGAGATGGAGTGGTTGCATTTTTAGTCTACTCTCTGAGTGGTTGCATTTTTAGTCTACTCTCTGAGCCCGGCCGTGGGACAGGCTCGTCTGGTGCTTGCCTGGTCAACCAGGCTGTTGCTGCTGGAGGCCTGCTGCCCCACATATCCATCACAGCCTGGTTGATCTGGCGCCTGGTGAAGTCCAGTTTCCTCTTGAAGGCTTCTACACGTGTCCAGCAGTGTTTCTGATATCTTCTGGTAAGATGTTGAATAGTGTGGGGTCCCAGATGTTGATACAGTGTTCCCTTATTGTCCCCACCGCACCCCTGCTCTTCACTGGGTTTATTTTACACTTCCTCTCATATCTCTCACTCCAGTATGTTGTTATGGAGGTGTGCAGTATTTTCCAGGTATATATTATCATGTACCTCTCTCTCCTCCGCTCCGGTGAGTACATGTTCAAGACTTGCAGGCGTTCCCAGTAGTTTAGGTGATTTACTGGCTCAATGTGAGCCGTAAACGATCTCTGTATTTGTTCCAGCTCCGATATTTCTGCTGCTTTGAACGGGGCCGTTAGCACTGAGCAATATTCTAAGTGAGGGAGCACTAGCAATTTGAAGAGTGTCACCATCGGCATTATTTCCCTTGTTTTAAAAGTTCTCAATACCCACCCCGTCATCTTCCTGGCTGTCGTGATCTTTGTCTTGTTATGGTCTTTAAAAGAAAGGTCCGCTGACATAATTATTCTCAGGTCTTTTGCGTGTTCCTTACGTTCTATTTGGTGACCCTCTTGAGTTTTGTATATATGCCCTTGATCTTCATCTTTCCATACCTAAGCATGAACTTACACATGAATATGTGTCCCACTGCCCCTGGAAACTGTTATGTCTTCCTGTACTTTTTCAGTGTCCTCTACCGTAGTTACTTTCATGCTTATTTTAGTGTCATCTGCAAATGATGATACTAAAGTGTGCCGGGTGTTTTTGTCTATGTCTGCTATGAGGATGAGGAACAGTAGAGGTGCCAGCACAGTGCCTTGGGGAACTTAGCGTTTACCTCGCTGATGCTGGATCTTGCTATGTTTATTACTGTTGTTTGTATTCTGTGTGTTAAGAAACCGAAAATCCATCTGCCTACCTTCCCCGTAATGCTCAAGGCCTTCATTTTGTGCGCTATCACTCCATGATCGCATTTGTCAACGCCTTTGTAAATATGTGTAAATTACATTGCGTTTCGGTCGTCTTCCAATGCCTCCGTAATTCTGTCATAATGGTTCAGCAGCTGTGACAGGTTGTTAGGTAAGACACATATGCAACAGTTAGGTATCTTTATTTCGAAACGTTTCGCCTACACAGTAGGCTTCTTCAGTCGAGTACAGAAAAGTTGATAGAAGCAAAAGAGACTTGAAGACGATGTAATCAGTCCATCACCCTTAAAGTTTTGAGGTGGTCAGTCCCTCAGTCTGGAGAAGAGCATTGTTCCATGGAATGAAACAATATGGAGATGAAGTGACAGGATGGAGCACTTACATAGCGCCAAGAGGTGAGACGTAGGTCACTAGAAGAGGTAAGAACTCAGATGCTGGGAGGACAGGTCCCTCTCAAATCCAGCCGTTCTCACTAGTAGAGGTTGTCGAAGTTGATTGTAGGTCTGTACCAAGATACCCTTGTGTTGCAGTGTCTGACAGATTGAACATTAAAATGGTATAAAATACCGACAGGTTGTTAGGTAAGACACATGCAACAGTTAGGTATCTTTATTTCGAAACGTTTCGCCTACACAGTAGGCTTCTTCAGTCGAGTACAGAAAAGTTGATAGAAGCAGAAGATACTTGAAGACGATGTAATCAGTCCATCACCCTTAAAGTACAGACCTACAATCAACTTCGACAACCTCTACTAGTGAGAACGGCTGGATTTGAGAGGGACCTGACCTCCCAGCATCTGAGTTCTTACTTCTTCTAGTGACCTACGTCTCACCTCTTGGCGCTATGTAAGTGCTCCATCCTGTCACTTCATCTCCATATTGTTTCATTCTATGGAACAATGCTCTTCTCCAGACTGAGGGACTGACCACCTCAAAACTTTAAGGGTGATGGACTGATTACATCGTCTTCAAGTATCTTCTGCTTCTATCAACTTTTCTGTACTCGACTGAAGAAGCCTACTGTGTAGGCGAAACGTTTCGAAATAAAGATACCTAACTGTTGCATATGTGTCTTACCTAACAACTCATCTCTTATACAATCTTGTGAATGTGGCAATCTGTACTCAGGGACTTAAATAGGTACCAGATGCCAGGTACCAGGTACCAGATGCCAGGTACCAGGTACCAGATGCCAGGTACAAGGTACCAGATGCCAGGTACCAGATGCCAGGTACCAGGTACCAGATGCCAGGTACCAGATGCCAGGTACCAGGTACCAGATGCCAGGTACCAGGTACCAGATGCCAGGTACCAGATGCCAGGTACCAGGTACCAGATGCCAGGTACCAGGTACCAGATGCCAGGTACCAGATGCCAGGTACCAGGTACCAGATGCCAGGTACCAGATGCCAGGTACCAGGTACCAGATGCCAGGTACCAGATGCCAGGTACCAGATGCCAGGTACCAGATGCCAGATACCAGGTACCAGATGCCAGGTACCAGATGCCAGATACCAGGTACCAGATGCCAGATACCAGGTACCAGATGCCAGGTACCAGTACCAGATGCCAGGTACCAGATGCCAGGTACCAGATGCCAGGTACCAGATGCCAGGTATCAGGTACCAGGTACCAGATGCCAGGTACCAGATGCCAGGTACCAGGTACCAGATGCCAGGTACCAGATGCCAGGTACCAGGTACCAGATGCCAGGTACCAGATGCCAGGTACCAGATGCCAGGTACCAGGTACCAGATGCCAGATACCAGGTACCAGATGCCAGATACCAGGTACCAGATGCCAGGTACCAGATGCCAGGTACCAGATGCCAGGTACCAGATGCCAGGTACCAGGTACCAGATGCCAGGTACCAGGTACCAGATGCCAGGTACCAGATGCCAGGTACAAGGTACCAGATGCCAGGTACCAGATGCCAGGTACCAGATGCCAGGTACCAGGTACCAGATGCCAGGTACCAGGTACCAGATTCCAGGTACCAGATGCCAGGTACCAGGTACCAGATGCCAGGTACCAGGTACCAGATGCCAGTACCAATGCCAGGTACCAGTACCAGATGCCAGGTACCAGATGCCAGGTACCAGATGCCAGGTACCAGGTACCAGATGCCAGGTACCAGATGCCAGGTACCAGATGCCAGGTACCAGGTACCAGATGCCAGGTACCAGATGCCAGGTACCAGATGCCAGATACCAGGTACCAGATGCCAGGTACCAGATACCAGGTACCAGATGCCAGACATCAGGTACCAGATGCCAGGTACCAGGTACCAGATGCCAGGTACCAGATGCCAGGTACCAGATGCCAGGTACCAGGTACCAGATGCCAGGTACCAGGTACCAGATGCCTGGTACCAGATGCCAGGTACCAGGTACCAGATGCAGGTACCAGATGCCATGTACAGATGCCAGGTACCAGGTACCAGATGCCAGATACCAGGTACCAGATGCCAGATACCAGGTACCAGATGCCAGGTACCAGATGCCAGGTACCAGATGCCAG
>NC_069451.1:22125376-22335376 GCF_026875155.1 Cherax quadricarinatus | reverse complement strand
GCCTCCCAGACCCGCCTCCCAGACCCGCCTCCCAACCCCGCCTCCCACACCCGCCTCCCACACCCGCTCCCACACCCGCCTCCCACCCACCCCCGCCCGCCTCCCACCCGCCTCCAGCCGCCTCCCACACCCGCCTCCACACCCGCCTCACCACACACCCGCCTCCCACACCCGCCTCCCACACCCGCCTCCCACACCCGCCTCCCACACCCGCCTCCCACACCCGCCTCCCACACCCGCCTCCCACACCCGCCTCCCACACCCGCCTCCCAACCCGCCTCCCACACCCGCCTCCCACACCCGCCTCCCAACCCGCCTCCCACACCCGCCACCCAGACCCCCCTCCCAACCCGCCTCCCACACCCGCCTCCCACACCCGCCTCCCACACCCGCCTCCCACACCCGCCTCCCACACCCGCCTCCCCACACCCGCCTCCCACACCCGCCTCCCACACCCGCCTCCCACACCCGCCTCCCACACCCGCCTCCCACACCCGCCTCCCACACCCGCCTCCCACACCGCCTCCCACACCCGCCTCCCACACCCGCCTCCCACACCCGCCCCCACACCCGCCTCCCACACCCGCCTCCCACAACCCGCCTCCCACACCCTGCCCGCCTCCCACAACCCGCCTCCCAACCCGCCCCAGACCGTCCCACACCCGGGTCCCAGACCAACTCATCTGCATCACTGACTTCTGTACTTTTATATCTTATCATACCTACTCTGGAAACTGTGTTGTGTTATCTCTCATAAAAGTCCTTCTACTCTTCAACCAGCCTGAGGCTAAAGAAATACTTCCTAACATCTCTATGGTTCATGTGTTAAGAAAGTCAGAGGTAAGAGGACACTGAACCTGGCCACACTGGAGGAGAGGACACTGAACCTGGCCACACTGGAGGAGAGGACACTGAACCTGGCCACACTGGAGGAGAGGACACTGAACCTGCACACACTGGAGGAGAGGACACTGAACCTGGCCACACTGGAGGAGAGGACACTGAACCTGGCCACACTGGAGGAGAGAACACTGAACCTGGCCACACTGGAGGAGAGGACACTGAACCTGGCCACACTGGAGGAGAGGACACTGAACCTGGCCACACTGGAGGAGAGGACACTGAACCTGGCCACACTGGAGGAGAGGACACTGAACCTGGCCACACTGGAGGAGAGAACACTGAACCTGGCCACACTGGAGGAGAGAACACTGAACCTGGCCACACTGGAGGAGAGGACACTGAACCTGGCCACACTGTAGGAGAGGACACTGAGTCTGGCCACACTGGAGGAGAGGACACTGAACCTGGCCACACTGGAGGAGAGGACACTGAACCTGGCCACACTGGAGGGGAGGACACTGAACCTGGCCACACTGGAGGGGAGGACACTGAGCCTGGCCACACTGGAGGGGAGGACACTGAGTCTGGCCACACTGGAGGGGAGGACATTGAGCCTGGCCACACTGGAGGGGAGGACACTGAGCCTGGCCACACTGGAGGGGAGAACACTGAGCCTGGCCACACTGGAGGGGAGGACACTGAGTCTGGCCACACTGGAGGGGAGGACATTGAGCCTGGCCACACTGGAGGGGAGGACACTGAGTCTGGCCACACTGGAGGGGAGGACACTGAGTCTGGCCACACTGGAGGGGAGGACACTGAACCTGGCCACACTGGAGGGGAGGACACTGAGTCTGGCCACACTGGAGGAGAGGACACTGAACCTGGCCACACTGTAGGAGAGGACACTGAGTCTGGCCACACTGGAGGAGAGGACACTGAACCTGGCCACACTGGAGGGGAGGACACTGAGTCTGGCCACACTGGAGGGGAGGACATTGAGCCTGGCCACACTGGAGGGGAGGACACTGAGTCTGGCCACACTGGAGGGGAGAACACTGAGCCTGGCCACACTGGAGGGGAGGACACTGAGTCTGGCCACACTGGAGGGGAAGACACTGAGCCTGGCCACACTGGAGGGGAGGACACTGAGTCTGGCCACACTGGAGGGGAGGACACTGAGTCTGGCCACACTGGAGGGGAGGACACTGAGCCTGGCCACACTGGAGGGGAGGACACTTAGTCTGGCCACACTGGAGAAGACAGTCAGAAGAGACATGTTGACATATACTCGGAAGAACTGATAATGTACTTAGTGACAAACTGAGGAGGTGGGAAACAGGTACACAGGGGCACATCTGAAAGTTAAAGACACAGATGATTCAAAGGGATATCAGGAAGTATTGCTTCAGTCTCAGGGATGTCAGGAAGTATTGCTTCAGTCTCAGGGATGTCAGGAGGCATTTCTTCAGTCTCAGGGATTTCAGGAAGTGTTTCTTTGGCCTCAGAGATGTCAGGAAGTATTTCTTCAGCCTCAGAGTGGTCAGGAAAGACAGAGGAAGAAGTGCTGGAGGCAGATTCCCTACATTGTTTTAAGAACAGGCACGATAAGACCCACGAGGCCAGGAGAAAATGAACCTATAGTTGAGAGGCGGGGCCAGGAGCCGAGACTCGACCCCTGCAACCACATGCAGATGAGAATACAACTAATTTGGAGTAATCTGATAGTTAATTATTCTCTCTCTCCTCTCTGTAGATAGGTAGATAAAGATAGATAATTGTGAGTAGATAGTCTCAGTGTGTAAGTTCATGTTATGTCTCACCGGAAGTGAGAGAGGGGGAAGAAGAGAGGGAGTGAAGGTGGGAGGGAGGGGGAGAAGGAGGGAGGGAGGGATGGGGGATGGGAGGGAGGGAGGGAAGGAAGGAAGGTTAAGACATTCTCTCACATTTACACGAGTTTTTATAACCCCGGGAATTTTACCATAATGGAGACTGTGGGAGTGAGGGAGACAGGCAGTGGAAGCTTGGTAGAGACAGGGAGGTAAACTGTGGAAGGGACGTAAAGAGGCAGTCTACCTGGAGGGTGTTCTGGGGGGTCAACGCCCCCGTGGCTCAGTCTGTGACCAGGCCTCGTGGTGGATCAGCATCTGATCAACCAGGCTGTTACTGCTGGCCGCACGCGTACTGACGTACGAACCATAGCCCGGCTGGTCAGGTACTGACTTTAGGTGCCTGTCCAGCGCCTTCTTGAAAACAGTCAGGGGTCTATTGGTAACCCCCCTTATGTATGCTGGGAGGCTGTTGAACAGTCTTGGGCCCCTGACACTTATTGTGTTATCTCTTATCGTACTCCTGGCCTCCCTACTTTTTACTGGGAGGTGTTGCACTGCCTACCAAGTCCTTTGTTATCATAGGAAGTGATTTCTGTGTGCCGATTTGGGTCTAGTTCTTCTAGCATTTTCCCGGTGTAAATTATGATGTATCTCGTCTGCGCTCTAAGAAGTACTGGTCAAGAGACCTCAGATGTTCCCAGTAATTAAGGTGCTTGACTGTACTTATACAGGCAGTGAAAGTTGTATATTCTCCAGATCAACAACTTCACCTTTGTTGAAAGTTGCTATTAGTGTACAACAATATTCCAGCCTAGAGAGAAGTGACTTGAAAAGGATCATCACCGGCTTGGTATCCCTTGTTTTGAAGGTTCACTTTATCCATCCAGTCTTTCTAGCAAATGTGATAATGACATTGTGATCTTAGAACCCTTTCAAAGATTTTATGTGGGAGTGTTATTGATCTGTTCTTAGCAATTACTTTACTGTCACCTCTGTGGAGTGGGGTTATGTCTGTTGTTTTTAGTTACTGTGGGATGGCCCCCGTGTCTAGTCTCCCTCTCCAAAGAATGTTTAAGACAGGTGAAAGGTGTTTCTTGCAGTTCTTGATGAACACAGAGTTCCACCAGTCTGGTCCTGGGGCAGAGTGCTTGGCCATGTTAATTATTTTTCAAAGTCCTGTGGCATTAGTGTTATGCCAGAAATTCTGGAAATATTAACCAAAAATTGAATCTCAACCATGAAAAATAATTCAGATTATTGAGACTTCTGTATCCCTCTCATTTCTTTGTTGTCATCAGTGTAAGACCCATCTTGTTTAAGCAAGGACAATACTAAATGTGGTTTTTGCTCTAGACCTGAAATATGAAAAATGTTTTCACTTCCTTTCAGTTTCATATATTACTTTAAATTCTTTCTGTCATGGCTTCTGTGTGATTCATATAACTTTTCAGTATTTTTTTTCTAGCCAGTGTTTCATTCTGTATTCCAGAAAGACTGATAGACTGGCCCCTTAGTGAAGCTCTGTGATTCTTCACCTCCACCTGATGAAGAAACGTCTCTCTCTTCCTAGTTTAAATCTCCTTTTTTTCCTTAGAGAATGTGCCTTGCGCATACCTCAAGTGCCAGAGTTAATCCTTTCTAGGCACTGGTTGAGAACTGTGTAGTCTAGGATATCTTTTCAGTGTTTTAAGAACATGTTTAACTTGACACCACTGGATGTTCTTGTTACTGATGTTAAATTTAATGAAGGACCGTCATAAGTGATCATATTTTGTTGGTCAGGACCCGTGTGTATACAGTCTGGATTCTATTAGGTGGATAACATGTCTTTAATACTGTTTAATTCGACCATATCGTCTTAGTGAATAAGTAGAGTGTAATCATTGTTGAGCTGCTGCTCACTAAGCTGATCTGCTTTGTTGTGTTGGTCTGGTACCCGTGTGTACAAGTCTGATCTTCTCTTTGGTCTGCTGTGTACTGCTGTGTCTGTTTGACTGTGTTGGTGCTTGCGTACCTAGTGTAGTGGTGCTCTGCTGCTGCTGCTGCTGCAATGCTGATGCTGTGCTGCTGCTGTTGGTGTGTGCTGCTGCTACTGCTGCTGCTGCTGCTGTGCTGCTGTGGTGCTGCTGCTGGTGCTGCTGCTGGTGCTTGCTGCTGCTGCTGCTGCTGCTGCTGTATTGCTGTGTGGCTGCTGGTGCTGCTGTGTGCTGCTGCTGCTGTGCTGCTGCTTGCTGCTGCTTGCTGCTGCTGCTGTTGGCTGTGCTGCTGCTTGGTGCTGTGCTGTGCTGCTATGCTGCTGCTGCTGCTGTTGCTGCTGTATGCTGTGCTGCTGCTGTGTGTGCTGCTGCTGCTGCTGCTGCTGTGCTGCTGCTGTGTGCTGCTGCTGCTGTTGGTGCTGCTGCTGTGCTACTGCTGCTGCTGCTGCTGTTGCTGCTGTTGGTGCTGCTGCTGTTGCTGCTGCTGGTGCTGCTGCTGGTGCTGCTGCTGGTGCTGCTGCTGCTGCTGCTGCTGCTGCTGCTGCTGCTGATGCTGATGTGCTGCTGCTGTGTTGGTGCGTGCTGTCTGCTGCGCTTCTGCTGCTGCTGCTGCTGTGCTGCTGCTGTGTTGGTGCTGCTGCTGCTGCTTGCTGCTGTGCTGGTCTGCTGGTGCTGCTGCTGGTGCTGCTGCTGCTGCTGCTGCTGCTGCTGCTGCTGCTGCTGCTGCTGCTGCTGCTGCTGCTGCTGCCGCCGCCACCACCTGGTGTTATAACATTATTACACTGCCACCTGGTGTTATAACATTATTATTATACTCCTGGTGTTATAACACTGGCTCCTGGTGTTATGTCTAACACTGCCTCCTGGTGTTATGTTTGTTATAACACTGCCTCTTGGTGTTATAACACTGCCTCCTGGTGTTATAACACTGCCCCCTGGTGTTATAACACTGCCCCCTGGTGTTATAACACTGCCTCCTGGTGTTATAACACTGCCTCCTGGTGTTATAACACTGCCTCCTGGTGTTATAACACTGCCTCCTGGTGTTATAACACTGCCTCCTGGTGTTATAACACTGCGTCCTGGTGTTATAACACTGCCCCCTGGTGTTATAACACTGCCTCCTGGTGTTGTAACACTGCCCCCTGTTGTTATAACACTGCCTCCTGGTGTTATAACACTGCCTCCTGGTGTTATAACACTGCCTCCTGGTGTTATAACACTGCCTCCTGGTGTTATAACACTGCCTCCTGGTGTTATAACACTGGCTCCTGGTGTTATGTCTAACACTGCCTCCTGGTGTTATGTTTGTTATAACACTGCCTCCTGGTGTTATAACACTGCCTCCTGGTGTTATAACACTGCCCCCTGGTGTTATAACACTGCCCCCTGGTGTTATAACACTGCCTCCTGGTGTTATAACACTGCCTCCTGGTGTTATAACACTGCCTCCTGGTGTTATAACACTGCCTCCTGGTGTTATAACACTGCCTCCTGGTGTTATAACACTGCGTCCTGGTGTTATAACACTGCCCCCTGGTGTTATAACACTGCCTCCTGGTGTTGTAACACTGCCCCCTGTTGTTATAACTGCCCCCTGGTGTTATAACACTGCCTCCTGGTGTTATAACACTGCCTCCTGGTGTTATAACACTGCCTCCTGGTGTTATAACACTGCCTCCCGGTGTTATAACACTGCCTCCTGGTGTTATAACACTGCCTCCTGGTGTTATAACACTGCCTCCTGGTGTTATAACACTGCCTCCTGGTGTTATAACACTGCCTCCTGGTGTTATAACACTGCCTCCTGGTGTTATAACACTGCCTCCCGGTGTTATAACACTGCCTCCTGGTGTTATAACACTGCCTCCTGGTGTTATAAACACTGCCTCCTGGTGTTATAACACTGCCTCCTGGTGTTATAACACTGCCTCCTGGTGTTATAACACTGCCTCCTGGTGTTATAACACTGCCTCCTGGTGTTATAACACTGCCTCCTGGTGTTATAACACTGCCTCCTGGTGTTATAACACTGCCTCCTGGTGTTATAACACTGCCTCCTGGTGTTGTAACACTGCCCCCTGTTGTTATAACTGCCCCCTGGTGTTATAACACTGCCTCCTGGTGTTATAACACTGCCTCCTGGTGTTATAACACTGCCTCCTGGTGTTATAACACTGCCTCCTGGTATTATAACACTGCCTCCTGGTGTTATAACACTGCCTCCTGGTATTATAACACTGCCTCCTGGTGTTATAACACTGCCTCCTGGTGTTATAACACTGCCTCCTGGTGTTATCTCACATTCTTCCATGTTAAATATCTTCAATTAAAATCACCAGAACCAAGATATTTGGTGCTGGAATATTTTCCAGACATTAATCAGTTTTCAGTAAGAGTGTCTTAAACTGTTGGTAAGTTGTATCTGGTGACTTATATACAACCATAATGACCAGGTTTTGCTTCTCAATATTTACTGCCAAAACTTCAACTACATTATTTGTGGTATTAAGTAACTGGGAGTAAATGACATACAGCTCAACCCTCCCTTGTTGACTTTACTTTCTTGTGTGGGAGGGAGGAAGGGGTGAGGGAGACTGTT
The DNA here is from genome assembly GCF_026875155.1 of Cherax quadricarinatus. Classification (NCBI taxonomy): domain Eukaryota; kingdom Metazoa; phylum Arthropoda; class Malacostraca; order Decapoda; family Parastacidae; genus Cherax; species Cherax quadricarinatus. Next base: position 22,328,123 of record NC_069451.1, on the reverse strand, counting down.
GGAGGGAGTGGCTGGGAGACTGTGGATAGGAGTGAGTGGCAGGAAGGGAGACTGTCGGAGGGAGTGGCAGGGAGACTGTGGGAGGGAGTGGCAGGAAGGGAGACTGTGGGAGGGAGTGAGTGTTAGGGACGGGTGTAGAAGACTGGATGGAGATGAGTGATGAATGGGACAACCTGGGAAGTAATGGGGAATGAGTGAGAGTGATGGGGATTGCTGCGATATGTGTTAGAAGAGGAAATGGGGAATAGATGCGAGAGGTGATGTACTCACCTATATGTGGTTGCAGGGGTCGAGTCACAGCTCCTGTATGCATATGTGTGTGTGTGTGTGTCCTCTCAGTATCTTATACGTCGTGATTATGTCTCCTCTGGTTCTCTTAGTGAGGTCAGGTTTAGTTCCTCTCGTCTCCCCTCATACTTCCTACAACTCAATAATGTCACTAGTCTAGTTAAGAACCTTGGCACTGTTTACAGCTTCTTACCTGCTCAACCAGATGTGGGTTGTACACTGGCGCTCCATACTCCAATATGGTCCTAGCAAATGTTCTGAAAGATACTCTTAAATTTACCACTCCAGTGTTGGTTTAAGCAGTTAATGTGTTTCCGGTGATGTGTTGGTCGGTGTGTTGACCCTGAAGTCCTGGTCCTGAGGTTGCTATAATCCTCAGAGGGTAGAGTCGACTAAGATTCTTCATCAGTCTGGGTAGATAGATAACTCAGCTTAGATAGATAGTCTAGACGTCAGCTGCTGACGTCAGCAGCTGACGTCCAGACACTTAAGAGTCTGTTGCTCTAGATATGCCAGAGAGCAGTGAAAGGCAGGAGAGTGTGGAGGGCAGGTGTGTGGAGGGCAGATGTGTAGAAGGCAGGTGTGGGGAGGGCAGGTTTGTGGAGGACAAGTGTGTGGAGCACAGGTGTGTGGAGGGCAGGTGTGTAGAGGACAGGTGTTTAGAGGGTAGGTGTATGGAGAACAGGTGTGTGTGTACACAGACTTTGCAAAAGCATTTGACAAATGCGATCATGGCGTAATAGCCCATAAAATACGTGCTAAAGGAATAACTGGGAAAGTGGGGAGATGGATCTTCAACTTCCTAACAAATCGAACACAAAGAGTAGTGGTCAACAGAGTTAAATCGGAGGCTGCCATAGTGATGAGCTCTGTTCCACAAGGCACAGTACTCGCCCCCATCTTATTCCTCATCCTCATATCAGACATAGACAAAGATATACACCACAGCACCGTATCATCCTTTGCGGATGATACTAGGATCTGCATGAGGCTGTCATCTGCTGAGGACGCGGTTAACCTCCAAGAAGATATAAACAAAGTTTTCCAGTGGGCAACGGTAAACAATATGATGTTCAATGAGGACAAATTCCAACTACTCCGTTATGGAAAACTGGAGGAGATAATAACTAGAACAGAGTATACTACAAACTCCGGCCATACAATAGAGCGGAAAAATAATGTAAGGGACCTGGGAGTAGTAATGTCTGAGGATCTCACTTTCAAGGATCACAACAGTGCCACGATCGCACGTGCAAAGAAAATGATAGGATGGATAATGAGAACTTTCAAAACGAGAGATGCCAAGCCCATGATGATCCTTTTCAAATCACTTGTTCTCTCTAGGCTGGAATACTGCTGTACATTAACATCTCCATTCAAAGCAGGTGAAATCGCAGATCTAGAGAGTGTACAGAGATCCTTTACTGCACGTATAAGTTCTGTCAAGCACCTTAACTACTGGGAACGCTTGGAAGCACTTGACTTGTACTCGTTGGAACGCAGGAGGGAGAGATATATCATAATCTACACTTGGAAAATCTTGGAAGGAATGGTCCCAAATCTGCACAACGAAATCACTCCCTACGAAAGTAAAAGACTGGGCAGGCGATGCAAAATGCCCCCAATAAAAAGTAGGGGCGCCATTGGTACACTAAGAGAAAACACCATAAGTGTCCGGGGCCCAAAACTGTTCAACAGCCTCCCATCAAGCATTAGGGGAATTGCCAATAAACCCCTGGCTGCCTTCAAGAGAGAGCTGGACAGATACCTAAAGTCAGTGCCGGATCAGCCGGGCTGTGGCTCGTACGTTGGACTGCGTGCGGCCAGCAGTAACAGCCTAGTTGATCAGGCCCTGATCCATCGGGAGGCCTGGTCATGGACCGGGCCGCGGGGGCGTTGATCCCCGGAATAACCTCCAGGTGTGTGAAAGCTCTGCCCTCATAAAGCTCTGCAGAGTGAATCATGCCTTGATAAAGCTCTGCAGAGTGAATCATGCCTTGATAAAGGTCTGCAGAATGAATCATGCCTTGATAAAGCTCAGCAGAATGAATCATGCCTTGATAAAGGTCTGCAGAATGAATCATGCCTTGATAAAGCTCAGCAGAGTGAATCATGCCTTGATAAAGCTCAACAGAGTGAATCATGCCTTGATAAAGCTCTGCAGAGTGAATCATGCCTTGATAAAGGTCTGCAGAGTGAATCATGCCTTGATAAAGGTCTGCAGAATGAATCATGCCTTGATAAAGCTCTGCAGAGTGAATCATGCCTTGATAAAGGTCTGCAGAGTGAATCATGCCTTGATAAAGCTCAGCAGAGTGAATCATGCCTTGATAAAGCTCTGCAGAGTGAATCATGCCTTGATAAAGCTCTGCAGAGTGAATCATGCCTTGATAAAGGTCTGCAGAATGAATCATGCCTTGATAAAGCTCAACAGAGTGAATCATGCCTTGATAAAGCTCAACAGAGTGAATCATGCCTTGATAAAGCTCAGCAGAGTGAATCATGCCTTGATAAAGCTCTCCAGAGTGAATCATGCCTTGATAAAGCTCTGCAGAGTGAGTCATGCCTTGATAAAGCTCTGCAGAGTGAATCATGCCTTGATAAAGCTCTGCAGAGTGAATCATGCCTTGAAGCTCTGCAGAGTGAATCATGCCTTGATAAAGCTCTGCAGAGTGAATCATGCCTTGATAAAGCTCTGCAGAGTGAATCATGCCTTGATAAAGCTCTGCAGAGTGAATCATGCCTTGATAAAGCTCAGCAGAGTGAATCATGCCTTGATAAAGCTCTGCAGAGTGAATCATGCCTTGATAAAGCTCTGCAGAGTGAATCATGCCTTGATAAAGCTCTGCAGAGTGAATCATGCCTTGATAAAGCTCTGCAGAGTGAATCATGCCTTGATAAAGCTCAGCAGAGTGAATCATGCCTTGATAAAGCTCTCCAGAGTGAATCATGCCTTGATAAAGCTCTGCAGAGTGAGTCATGCCTTGAAAAAACTCTGCAGAGTGAATCATGCCTTGATAAAGCTCTGCAGAGTGAATCATGCCTTGATAACGGTCTGCAGAATGAATCATGCCTTGATAAAGCTCTGCAGAATGAATCATGCCTTGATAAAGCTCTGCAGAATGAATCATGCCTTGATAACGGTCTGCAGAATGAATCATGCCTTGATAACGGTCTGCAGAATGAATCATGCCTTGATAACGGTCTGCAGAATGAATCATGCCTTGATAACGGTCTGCAGAGTGAATCATGCCGTGATAAAGCTCTACAGAGTAAGTCATGCCGTGATAAAGCTCTACAGAGTAAGTCATGCCGTGATAAAGCTCTACAGAGTAAGTCATGCCGTAATGAAGCTCTACAGAGTAAGTCATGCCGTGATAAAGCTCTACAGAGTAAGTCATGTTTTGATAAAGCTATGTAGAGTAACTCATGTCTTGATAAAGCTCTACAGAGTAAGTCATGCCGTGATAAAGCTCTACAGAGTAAGTCATGCTGTGATAAAGCTCTACAGAGTAAGTCATGCCGTGATGAAGCTCTACACTGACATTGGCATAGACTGTGCCAAGAAACTTGACCATTACCTTGCAGTCACAGCCTGGCTGACCAGGCCTTCAGTCACCAGGCTTGGTCAGGGACCGTGCTTCTGGCGTCTAGACAGCAGGGGGTCTACAACAGGTGGATAACAGGCCACAGCGGGGACGGGAGTAACGGGGAACGCGAACAGAGGAATCAAATGATATTTTTTTTTAGTCAATATGTTAAGGATACAACTAGAGTGAGGCGGGTTAACTGTGTTAGAATAACCAGGCGAGGACGGAGTTATGTGGATACAGTTATGTGAGTCCTTCATTATTATATGCCAGAAGGTATAGCTCCGTGGATCAAGAGCCCTTGAGCCTGGAGAAGGCAGTGGTGCGTGTGGGAGGATGTTTGTGGTAAGAGGAGAGGAGAGGTTGGGAAATCCCCTGTGATGATGTCTTCACTGCTACTCTGTGTTGTGGAGGGAGGGAGAGGCAGGGAGGAGGGAGGGAGGGAGAGGCAGGGAGGAGGGAGGGAGGGAGAGGCAGGATAAAAGGAGGGGCAGGAAGGCAGGGAGGGAGGGAGGGAGCAAGGGTTAAGTAGTAAGTAGATTCGTGAGGTGAGGGAGGGGGAAGGTCGTGTGTGTGTGTGTGTGTGTGTGTGTGTGTGTGTGTGTACTCACCTAACTGTGGTTGCAGGGGTCGATTGATAGCTCCTGGCCCCGCGTCTTCAATGGTCGCTACTAGGTCACTTTCTCCCTGCTCCGTGAACTTTATCCTACCTCTTCTTAAAGCTATGTATGGATCCTGCCTCCAATACATCGCTTCCCAGACTATTCGACTTCCTGACAACTCTGTGACCGAAGAAATACTTCCTAACATCTCTGTGATTCATCTGAGTCTTCCATTTCCAACTGTGACCTTTTGTTCCTGTGTCCCCTCTCTGAAACATCCTGTCTCTGTCCACCTTGTCGATTCATCTCGGTATTTTATATGTTGTTATCATGTCTCCCCCTGCCCCTCCTGTCCTCAAGTGTCGTCAGCTCGATTTGCCTTAACATCTCTTCGTAGGACATGCCCCTTGACTGCAGGGCTAGTCTCGTTGCAAAACTTTGCACTTTCTCTGATTCTTAACGTACTTGGCTAGGTGTGGGGTTCTAAACTGGTGCTGCATACTCCAATATGGGCCTGACGTACATGGTCTTCAGTATTGTGAATGATTCCTTATATAGGTTTTCCAGGCGCCCATATGCTGCATCAGTTATTTGGTTGATGTGCGCCTCAGATGTGCTCGGTATGATCCTCACTCCAAGATCATTTTCTTAGAGTGAGGTTTGCAGCCTGTAGCTACCTAGCCTGTACTCTGCAGTCTTCTTTATTATTCCACAAGCTTCATGACTTTGTACTTGGTGGAGTTAAACTCCAGAATCCACTTGTGGGACCAGGTTTGTATTCTCCTTATCAGCTTCACATTGTCTGTAAACAGGACCACCGTTGAATCTATCCCTTCCATCATGTCATTCACATGTACTAGTAACAGCACCGGCCCTAGGACTAACCCTTGTGGAACTCCAGTCGACACATGCGTCCACTCTGACACCTCGTCATGTACCATCGCTCGTTGGTATAAACATGGTAATAAATACCGACAAGTTGTAAAGAAAAACACATAAGGAAACACTAGGACATATTTGTTAGAAAACGTTTCAGTTCTGATGACTTTTTATAAATATGTCCTAGTGTTTGCTTACGTGTTTTTCTAAGTCACCATAACTTGTTACCTTCTTCTCAGATGTTCCCTGATCCATTGCAGTACTTTCCTTGCTAGTCCTGCCTGCTGCTCTAGCTTTTAAGCCAGTCTCTTGTGTAGTCTGTGTCGAAAGCCTTCCTACAGTCCACAAAGATGCAGTCTACCCATCCCTCTCACTCCTATCTTCTGTCACCTTGTCGCAGAACTCCAGTAGGTTTGTGACACAGGATTTCCCATCCCTCAAACCATGCTAGTTATCATTTATTAGCTCATTCTTTTCTAAGTGCTCCACCAATCTTCTGATAATCTTCTTTAAGACTTTAATACTATACATGTCAGTGTCAGGGACACTGGTCTATAGTTTAATATTGCCTGTCTGTCTCCTTTCTTAAAAATTGGGACTATAGTTGTTGTCTTCCACACCTCGGGCAGTTGCCCTGTTGGTTGTGTGCAGTGTGTGCAGCATTTGCTGGTGCACCTTACTACCTTGGTTTGCTGGAAGCCTTTCTATCTTCACAGTGAATACCTCCCTAAATCTTAAGGTGAGCCCTTCGCATACTTCCTTGTCGTTTCTTGGGAGCTCCCGTCCTTCCTCAGCCTGAGTACCTGGTCCTTGACTGTTGTTTTCCTCCTGATAGAGTTGTATAACAACTTTGGGTCAGACTTGGCTTTTGTGCTGTGTGTACTCATCTAATTGTACTCGCCTAATTGTGGTTGCAGGGGTCGATTCATAGCTCCTGGTCCCGCCTCTTCACTGATTGCTACTAGGTCCTCTCTCTCCCTGCTCCATGAGCTTTATCAAGCCTCGCCTTAAAAATGTATGGTTCCCGCCTCCACTATGTCACTTTCTAGGCTATTCCACTGCCTGACAACTCTGTGACTGAAGAAATACTTCCTAACATACCTTTGACTCATCTGAGTCTTCAACTTTTAATTGTGACCCCTTGTTTCTGAGTCCCATCTCTGGAACATCCTGTCTTTGTCCACCTTGTCTATTCTGTGCAGTATTTTATATGTCGCTATTATATCTCCCCTGACACTCCTGTCCTCCAGTGTCGTCAGGCCAATTTCCCTTAACCTTTCTTCGTAGGACATTCCCCTTAGCTCTGGGACTAGTTTTGTTGCAAACCTTTGCACTTTCTCTAATTTCTTGACGTGCTTGACCAAGTGTGGATTCCAAAATGGTGCTGCATACTCCAGTATGGTCCTGACGTAAATGGTGTACAGTCTTGAACGAGTCCTTACTGAGGTATCGGAACGCTATCCTTGTGTGTGTGTGTGTGTGTGTGTGTGTGTGTGTGTGTGTGTGTGTGTGTGTGTGTGTGTGTGTGTGCGTGCGTGCGTGTGGTTGTAGGGGTTGAATCTCGGCTCTTGGCTCCGCTTCTCAGCCTGCCTCATGGTAGGTTCCTTCCTTGCTCGCCCATTCTTGAAGCTGAGTATGTCAGCTGCTTGTAAGCACCGCAACGGTACCTGTGACCTCACTCAAGTCTCGTCTTACCTTCACCACCTCACCTGTGACCCTCACCACGCCTCACCGCCCACTCTACACGCCCATGCTCCTGCACATCCTCCCTGTAACCCTCCTATACACCCGCACACCCTGGCTGCCACCCTCCTACACACCCACACACCCTGGCTGCCACCCTCCTACTCACCCACACACTCTGGCTGCCACCCTCCTACTCACCCACACACCCTGGCTGCCACCCTCCTACACACCCACACACTCTGGCTGCCACCCTCCTATACACCGCACACTCTGGCTGCCACCCTCCTACACACCCACACACACTGGCTGCCACCCTCCTATACACCCGCACACCCTGGCTGCCACCCTCCTACACACCCACACACCCTGGCTGCCACCCTCATCACACCACACACTCTGGCTGCCACCCTCCTGTACACCCGCCACACCCTGGCTGCCACCCTCCTATACACCCGCACACCCTGGCTGCCACCCTCCTACACACCCACACACCCTGGCTGCCACCCTCATACACACCCACACACCCTGGCTGCCACCCTCCTACACACCCACACACCCTGGCTGCCACCTCATACACACCACACACCCCTGGCTGCCACCTTCCTACACACCCACAACACCTGGCTGCCACCCTCTACACACCCACACATCCTGGCTGCCACCCTCCTACACACCCACACCTCTGGCTGCCACCCTCCTACACACCCACACACCCTGGCTGCCACCCTCATACACACCCACACACCCTGGCTGCCACCCTCCTACACACCCAACACACCTGGCGCCACCCTCATACACACCCACACACTCTGGCTGCCACCCTCCTACTCACCCACACACACTGGCTGCCACCCTCTTACACACCCTGGCTGCCACCCTCTTACACACCCTGGCTGCCACCCTCCTACACACCCACCACACCCTGGCTGCCACCCTCATACCACCCCACACACTATGGCTGCCAACCTCCTACTCACCCACACACACTGGCTGCCACCCTCTTACACACCCTGGCTGCCACCCTCCTACCACCCACACACCCTGGCTGCCACCCCCCATACACACCCACACACTCTGGCTGCCACCCCTCCTACTCACCCACACACTCTGGCTGCCACCTCCTACTCACCCACACACTCTGGCTGCCACCCTCCTACTCATCCACACACTCTGGCTGCCACCCTCCTACTCACCCACACACTCTGGCTGCCACCCTCCTACTCACCCACACACTCTGGCTGCCACCCTCTTACACACCTACACACTCTGGCTGCCACCCTCCTACTCACCCACATACACTGGCTGCCACCCTCTTACACACCCTGGCTGTCACCCTCTTACACACCCACACACTCTGGCTGCCACCCTCCTACTCACCCACACACTCTGGCTGCCACCCTCTTACCCACACACTCTGGCTGCCACCCTCCTACTCACCCACACACTCTGGCTGCCACCCCCTTACACACCCACACACCCTGGCTGCCACCCTCCTACTCACCCACACACTCTGGCTGCCATCCTTCTACACACCCACACACTCTGGCTGCCACCCTCCTACACACCCTGGCTGCCACCTTTCTACACACCCACACACTCTGGCTGCCACCCTTTTACACACCCACACACTCTGGCTGCCACCCTCCTACTAACCCTGGCTTCCACCCTCCTACTCGCCCACACACTCTGGCTGCCACCCTCCTACACACCCACACACTCTGGCTGCCACCCTCCTACACACCCACACACTCTGGCTGCCACCCTCTTACACACCCACACTGGCTACCACCCTCCTACACACCCTGGCTGCCCCCTCCTACACACCCTGGCTGCCACCCTCCTACTCACCCACACAATCTGGCTGCCACCCTTCTACACACCCACACACACTGGCTGCCACCCTCCTACACACCCCACACACACTGGCTGCCACCCTTCTACACACCCGCACACTCTGGCTGCCACCCTCGACACACCCACACACCCTGGCTGCCACCCTCCTTCTGACCCACACACTCTGGCTGCCACCCTCCTACTCACCCACACATTCGGGCTGCCACCCTCTTACACACCCACACACACTGGCTGCCACCCTCCTACACACCCACACACGCTGGCTGCCACCCTCCTACACACCCACACACTCTGGCTGCCACCCTCCTACACACTCACACACTCTGGCTGCCACCCTCCTACACACCCACACACTCTGGCTGCCCCCCCTCTACACACCCACACACTCTGGCTGCCACCCCCCTACACACCCACACACACTGGCTGCCACCCTCCTACACACCCACACACTCTGGCTGCCACCCTCCTACCACACCACACACACACACACACACACACACACACACACACACCCTGGCTGCCACCCTCCTACTGACCGACACACTCTGGCTGCCACCCTCCTACTCACCCACACATTCGGGCTGCCACCCTCTTTCACACCCACACACACTGGCTGCCACCCTCCTCCACACCCACACACTCTGGCTGCCACCCTCCTACACACCCACACACTCTGGCTGCCACCCTCCTACACACACACACACACACCACACACACACACACACACACACACACACACACACACACACACAACACACCACACACACACACACACACACTCTGGCTGCCACTCTCCTACTCACCCACACACTTTGGCTGCCACCCTCTTACCCACACACTGGCTGCCACCCTTCTACATACCCACACACTCTGGCTGCCACCCTCCTACACACCCACACACTCTGGCTGCCACCCTCCTACTCACCCACACATTCGGGCTGCCACCCTCTTTCACACCCACACACACTGGCTGCCACCCTCCTCCACACCCACACACTCTGGCTGCCACCCTCCTACACACCCACACTGGCTGCCACCCTCTTACCATCTAAAAGGGACCAGGAGGCACAGACCTCACAAGACAAACAATAGTAGCTACGACAACCCAACTCCAGGTGATTTTATAGTGGCAGGAAACGGAAAAAGAAAATGGAAGGAAATAACAAAAATAATCCACCACCTTGGAGCCTTGTTGGACTGGAGGCGCAGCCAGTGGCCACCCATGGCCCTCCAGAATTACAACTACTGATGCCAATAACAAAATCCTCCCAACAAACACAGAATACAACCTCGTTCATATTTGCTAATATACAGGACCTTAAGCCATCCACCAACAACAAAATACCTTTTATCAGTGGACTTCTAGAGGAGTCTAATGCAATGTTTGCAGCCTTCACAGAGACTCACACAAAAGATCACTTTGACAGTGAAATATGGATATGTGGTTACAACCTTTTTAGATGCGACAGAAAAAACAGGCAACAAGGGGGGGTTGGCCTGTATGTCAAAGAGTCCCTTATCTGCACGGAGTTGCTGAACACTCACAAATGAGGTAGTTGAAGTTCTATCAATAAAGATCGAGAACCAAAACCTAGTCATTGTGGTTGTATACAAGCCACCAGATGCAACCTCACAACAGTTCAAGGAACAGCTACTGAAAATTGATTACTGTTTGGAAAACCTTCCAGCTCCATCCCCAAACATCTTACTGCTTGGTGATTTCAACCTAAGGCATACAAAATGGAAGAATGTAGCAAATAATGTTATAGCTGAAACAATCCCCGGAGGTAGCACAGATGAAAGGTCACACACACATGAGCTACTAAGTCTCTGCGAAAAACACACCTTAAGCCAGCAGATAGTGGAGCCAACAAGACTAGAAAACACACTTGACCTTATCTTCACTAATGAGGACCTGATAAGAGACATAAGAATATCAAAAACAACTAATTCCGATCACAACCTAATCGAAGTCCAAACGTACATGCATATGGGTCCTGATCAGCAGAATGCATGTACCTGTGAAGGTGTCTTCACAATATACAACTTCAACAACAAGAACATCAACTGGGACCAGGTAAACCATGTCCTAAACGAAACATGTTGGGAAGATGTCTTAAATGACATGGATCCAAACCAGTGCCTTGAAAGGATCAACTTCCTGGCAGCCGAAGCATGTTCTAGGCATATTCCCCTAAGAAAGAAGAAGAGCAGGAGTAAACTGGAGAGAGAAAGATGCTCCCTCTACAGAAGACGACGAAGAGTCACTGAGCTCCTCAGGAGTGCTAGAATATCTGATACACGAAAGGAGGCGCTGACCAAGGAAGTGGAAACTATCGAACTTAAGTTAAATGACTCTTACAGGAACCAGGAGAGGCAGGAGGAGCTTAAAGCTATTAGTGAAATTGAAAGAAATTCAAAATACTTCTTTTCATATGCCAAAAACAAGGCAAATACCACATCTAGTATCGGGCCCTTACTCAGACAGGATGGACTTACACAGATGACAACAAGGAAATGAGTGAAAATTTTGAAATCCAGTACGACTCTGTGTTTAGTGAACCACTAATCGGTCTGAGGATCGACGACCCAAATGATTTCTTCACGAATGAGCCTCAAAAACTCCATAAATGTATGCCAAATTTCCGACATTAAACCCCAACTCCGATAGATTTCGAAAAAGCCATTGACAACATGCTTATGCACTCAGCCCCGGTCCCAGACTCGTGGAACTCTGTTTTCATTAAGAACTGCAAGAAACCCCTCTCGCATGCCCTAAGTACACTATGGAGGAGGAGCTTGAACATGGGTGAAATTCCATAGTCACTTAAATCAACGGATATAGCCCCACTCCATAAAGGTGGCAGCAAAGCATTAGCTAAGAACTATAGACCAATAGCTATGACGTCCCACATCATAAAAATCTTTGAAAGAGTGCTAAGAAGCAGGATTGCAAATCACCTGGATTCCCAAAATCTGCACAAATCCAGGGCAACATGGGTTCAGGGCAGGTCGCTCCTGCCTTCCACAACTACTGGATCACTATGACATGGCCTTGGATGCACTGGAAGAAAATCAGAATGCAGATGTAAATACACAGACTTGGCAAAAGCATTTGACAAATGCGATCATGGCGTAATAGCCCATAAAATACGTGCTAAAGGAATAACTGGGAAAGTGGGGAGATGGATCTTCAACTTCCTAACAAATCGAACACAAAGAGTAGTGGTCAACAGAGTTAAATCGGAGGCTGCCATAGTGATGAAGCTCTGTTCCACAAGGCACAGTACTCGCCCCCATCTTATTCCTCATCCTCACATCAGACATAGACAGAGATATACACCACAGCACCGTATCATCCTTTGCGGATGATACTAGGATCTGCATGAGGCTGTCATCTGCTGAGGACGCGGTTAACCTCCAAGAAGATATAAACAAAGTTTTCCAGTGGGCAACGGTAAACAATATGATGTTCAATGAGGACAAATTCCAACTACTCCGTTATGGAAAACTGGAGGAGATAATAACTAGAACAGAGTATACTACAGACTCCGGCCATACAATAGAGCGGAAAAATAATATAAGGGACCTGGGAGTAGTAATGTCTGAAAGGATCTCACTTTCAAGGATCACAACAAGTGCCACGATCGCACGTGCAAAGAAAATGATAGGATGGATAATGAGAACTTTCAAAACGAGAGATGCCAAGCCAATGATGATCCTTTTCAAATCACTTGTTCTCTGTTGGCTGGAATACTGCTGTACATTAACATCTCCATTCAAGCAGGTGAAATCGCAGATCTAGAGAGTGTACAGAGATCCTTTACTGCACGTATAAGTTCTGTCAAGCACCTTAACTACTGGGAACGCTTGGAAGCACTTGACTTGTACTCGTTGGAACGCAGGAGGGAGAGATATCATAATCTACACTTGGAAAATCTTGGAAGGAAATGGTCCCAAATCTGCACACAGAAATTCACTCCCTACGAAAGTAAAAGACTGGGCAGGCGATGAAAAATGCCCCCAATAAAAGTTAGGGGCGCCATTGGTACACTAAGAGAAAACACCATAAGTGTCCGGGGCCCAAAACTGTTCAAACAGCCTCCCATCAAGCATTAGGGGAATTGCCAATAAAATCCCTGGCTGCCTTCAAGAGAGAGCTGGACAGATACCTAAAGTACAGTGCCGATCAGCCGGGCTGGGGCCCGTACGTTGGACATCCCCGTGCGGCCAGCGTAACAGCTGGTTGATCATACCCTGATCCATCGGAGGCCTGGTCATGACCGTGGCCGCGGGGGGCGTTGATCCCCGGAATAACCTCCAGGTAACACCCACACACCGGGTCTGCCACCCCCACTCACCCACACAATCTGGTGCAACCCCTCCTATCACCCACACACCCTGGCTGCCACCCTCCTACTCACCCACACACTCTTGCTGCCACCCTCCTACTCACCCACACACTCTGCTGCCACCCCTACTCACCCACACACTGGCTGCAACCCTCTATACCACACCCTGCTGCCACCCTTCTACACACCCCAACCCACACCCTGGCTGCCACCCTTCTACACACCCACACACCCTGGCTGCCACCCTCGACACACCCACACACCCTAGCTGCCACCCTCCTACACACCCACACACTCTGGCTGCCACCCTCTTACTCACCCACACAATCTAGTTGCCACCCTCCACACATCCACATACACTGGCTGCCACCCTCCTACACATCCACACACCCTGGCTGCCACCCTCCTACCCACCCACATACACTGGCTGCCGTCCTCCTACACGTCTAGATCACATACGCCCACCACACTACCTACCAACACACAGTGATCACCCACACGATAAACTATTGTAGTTCCGGGCCACCCAGCCTGCCACCCAGCCTGCCACCCAGCCTGCCACCCAGCCTGCCACCCAGCCCGCCACCCAGCCTGCCACCCAGCCTGCCACCCAGCCCGCACCCAGCCCGCACCAGCCCCACCCGCCCCAACCCTGCCGACCCAGCCTGCCACCCAGCCTGCCACCCAGCCCGCCACCCAGCCTGCCACCCAGCCTGCCACCCAGCCCGTCACCCAGCCCGTCACCCAGCCTGCCACACAGCCCGCCACCCAGCCTGCCACCCAGCCCGCCACCCAGCCCGTCACCCAGCCTGCCACCCAGCCCGCACCCAGCCCGTCACCCAGCCTGCCACCCAGCCCGTCACCCAGCCTGCCACCCAGCCCGTCACCCAGCCTGCCACCCAGCCCGCCACCCAGCCCGTCACCCAGCCTGCCACCCAGCCCGTCACCCAGCTGCAGCCCAGCCTCCACCCAGCCTCCAGCTGCCACCAAGCCCGTCACCCAGCCTGCCACCCAGCCCGTCACCCAGCCCGTCACCCAGCCTGCCACCCAGACTGCCACCCAGCTCGTCACCCAGCCTGCCGCCCAGCTGCTATACTTCACACTCAAAAATATTGGATGTAAATTTGAAAAAATTAGATTTAGAACGAATATAGGAAAGTATTGGTATTGAAATATAGTTGACGACTGGAACAGTCTTTCTTGTAGAGTCACTGAAGCTATAAGCTTGTAGAGTCACTGAAGCTATAAGCTTGTAGAGTCACTGAAGCTATAAGCTTGTAGAGTCACTGAAGCTATAAGCTTGTAGAGTCACTGAAGCTAAAACCTTGTAGAGTCACTGAAGCTAAAACCTTGTAGAGTCACTGAAGCTAAAACCTTGTAGAGTCACTGAAGCTATAAGCTTGTAGAGTCACTGAAGCTATAACCTTGTAGAGTCACTGAAGCTATAAGCTTGTAGAGTCACTGAAGCTATAAGCTTGTAGAGTCACTGAAGCTATAAGCTTGTAGAGTCACTGAAGCTATAAGCTTGTAGAGTCACTGAAGCTATAAGCTTGTAGAGTCACTGAAGCTATAAGCTTGTAGAGTCACTGAAGCTAAAAACCTTTGTAGAGTCACTGAAGCTAAAACCTTGTAGAGTCACTGAAGCTAAAAGCTTGTAGAGTCACTGAAGCTATAAGCTTGTAGAGTCACTGAAGCTATAAGCTTGTACAGTCACTGAAGCTATAAGCTTGTAGAGTCACTGAAGCTATAAGCTTGTAGAGTCACTGAAGCTATAAAGCTTGTAGAGTCACTGAAGCTATAAGCTTGTAGAGTCACTGAAGCTAAAACCTTGTAGAGTCACTGAAGCTAAAACCTTGTAGAGTCACTGAAGCTAAAAGCTTGTAGAGTCACTGAAGCTAAAAGCTTGTAGAGTCACTGAAGCTAAAAGCTTGTAGAGTCACTGAAGCTAAAAGCTTGTAGAGTCACTGAAGCTAAAAGCTTGTAGAGTCACTGAAGCTAAAACCTTGTAGAGTCACTGAAGCTAAAGCTTGTAGAGTCACTGAAGCTAAAAGCTTGTAGAGTCACTGAAGCTAAAAGCTTGTAGAGTCACTGAAGCTAAAAGCTTGTAGAGTCACTGAAGCTAAAAGCTTGTAGAGTCACTGAAGCTAAAAGCTTGTAGAGTCACTGAAGCTAAAACCTTGTAGAGTCACTGAAGCTAAAAGCTTGTAGAGTCACTGAAGCTAAAAGCTTGGCTAGCTTAAGATATAACTTGGACATATATGTGAGTGGGGGGGGGGTTGGATTTGAGTGGGACTTGCACATGAGTGAGAGGGGGCTATCATTACCTTTGAAGAGTTTCGAGAGTTTCATTACTCTCGGAGCCCGGCCATGGGTCAGGTTCTTCTGGTGCTTCTCTGGTCAACCAGGCTGTTGCTGCTGGAGGCCCACTGCCCCACATATCCATCACAGCCTGGTTGATCTAGCACCTGGTGAAGATACTTGTCCAGTTTCCTCTTGAAGGCTTCTACACTTGTTCCAGCAGTGTTTCTGATATCTTCTGGTAAGATATTGAAGTCTGGGACTCCGGATGTTGATACAGTGTTCCCTTATTGTCCCCACCGCACCCCTGCTCCTCACTGGGTTTATTTTATTCTTCCTCCCATATCTCTCACTCCAGTATGTTGTTATGGCAGTGTGCAGATTTGGGGCCAGGTCCTCGAGTACCTTCCAGGTATATATTATCATGTACCTCTCTCTCCTCCGCTCCGGTGAGTACATGTTCAAGACTTGCAGGCGTTCCCAGTAGTTTAGGTGCTTTACTGGCTCAATGTGAACCATAAACGATCTCTGTATTTGTTCCAGCTCCGATATTTCTCCTGCTTTGAACGGGGTCGTTAGCACTGAGCAATATTCTAAATATTCTCAATGATATTCTATGATATGGTCTTAGATGCGCTGAAAAACATACAGAATGCAGATGTAGTATACAAAGATTTTGCAAAAGCCTTTGACTAGTGCGACCATGGTGTAATATCACACAAAATGCGTGCTAAAGGAATAACTGGCAAAGTAGGCAGATGGATCTTCAACTTTCTAACCAATCGCACACAGAGAGTGGTGGTAAAGAGAGTTAAATCGGATGCTGCCATAGTGAAGAGCTCTGTCCCACAAGGCACAGTATTCGCACCTATCTTGTTCCTTATTCTCATATCAGACATAGACAGAGATGTAAGCCATATCACTGCATCATCCTTCGCAGACGATACTAGGATCTGCATGAGAATGTCATCCACTGAGGACACGGCAAAGCTCCAAGAAGATATAAACCAAGTTTTCCAATGGGCAACAGAGAACAATATGATGTTCAATGAAGACAAATTCCAACTACTCCGTTATGGAAAACTGGAGGAAATAATAACTAGAACTGAGCATACTTCAAACTCCAGTCACACAATAGAGAGGAAAAGTAATGTGAAGGACCTGGGTGTGGTAATGTCTGAAGACCTCACCTTCAAGGTCCACAACAATGCCACTATCACATCTGCGAGGAAACTGATGGGATGGATAATGAGAACATTCAAGACAAGAGATGCTAAGCCAATGATGATCCTTTTTAAATCACTTATTCTTTCTAGGCTGGAATATTTCTGTACATTAACATCCTTATTCAAGGCAGGTGAAATTGCAGAGCTAGAGAATGTACAGAGAGCCTTTACTGCACGTATAAGTTCCATCAAACACCTTAACTACTGGGAGCGCCTGGAAGCACTTGACTTGTACTCACTAGAGCGCAGACGAGAGATATAAAATCTACACCTGGAAGGTTCTGGAGGGACTGGTCCCTAATATGCACACAGCAATCACTCCATTCTAAAGCAAAGTACTTGGCAGGCGATGCAACATACCCCCAGTGAAAAGTAGGGGCGTCACTGGTACGTTAAGAGAAAACGCAATAAGTATCCGGGGCCCAAGACTGTTGAACGGCCTCCCACCAGCAATAAGGGGCATTACCAGTAGACCCCTGGTTGTCTTCAAGAGGGAGCTGGACAGATACCTAAAGTCGGTGCAGGATCAGCCAGGCTGTGGTTCGTACGTTGGATTGCGTGCGGCCAGCAGTAACAGCCTCGTTGATCAGGCCTTGATCCACCGGGAGGCCTGGTCATGGTCCGGGCCGCAGGGGCGTTGATCCCCTGAATACCCTTCAGGTAGACTCTAGGTAGGTAGGTTTGGAAAGTTCTCAATGCCCACCCAGTGATCTTCCTGGCTGTCGTGATCTTTGTCTTAAGTTCTGTGAAAGAAAGGTCAGCTGTCATAATTATTCCCAAGTCTTCTACCGTTTTCTTTTCGTTCTGTTTAGTGATCCACTTGAGTTTTATATAGTGTTCCTTTTGAGTTCTTCATTCTTTCCATACCTCAGCAGCTGGAACTTACGACCACTGAACGTCATGTTCTTCACTGCCCACTGGAAAACACTGCTTATATCTTCCTTCAATTTTCAGTGTCTTGTACCGCAGTGACTTTCATACTTACTGTAGTGTATTCTGCAAATGATGATACAAAACTGTGACAGGTTTTTTATCTATGAGGATGAGAAACCGCAGAGGTGCCAGGACAGTGCCTTGGGGCACTGGGCCTTTAACCTCACTGATGCTGATGAGTGGGACTTGCACGTGAGTGAGAGGGGTTGAATTTGAGTGGGACTGGCACATGAGTTAATAGGGTTGTCAAAGTTTATTTCCTGGGTAACACTGATAATGGGTTGGGCGAATATTTGTGTGAGTGGGTTTGAGAAGGACCTGCCTAGTATGGGCCAGTAGGCCTGCTGCAGTGTTCTTCCTTTCTTATGTTTTTCTAATTGTTGATTTCCTCATCTGATTGGCTGTAGTGGTAAAATACAGTCAGGTATCTTTATTCCCGAAAATTTCGCTTACACAGTAAACGTCTTCAGTCAGGTACAGAAGAATTGGCAGAAGTCGAGATGTGAGGACGATGTAATAAGAACATAAGAATGGAGGAACACTGCAGAAGGCCTACTGGCCCATGCAGACGTAGTTTTGAGGTGGTCAGTCCCTCAGCCTGGACGAGAATTTTGTTCCATAGTGTGGAACAACGTTGGTGTTGCAAGTTTGTTCATATAACGACGGTATTAATAGCAACATAGTGCCTGTTATGTGGTCATGAGAGTATTGTTGGTTTATGTGTATGTTGAGTGTATGTGACAGTGTATGTTGAGTGTATGTGACAGTGTATGTGACAGTGTATGTTGAGTGTATGTGACAGTGTATGTTGAGTGTATGTGACAGTGTATGTTGAGTGTATGTGACAGTGTATGTTGAGTGTATGTGACAGTGTATGTGACAGTGTATGTTGAGTGTATGTGACAGTGTATGTTGAGTGTATGTGGACAGTGTTAAAGTTGAGTGTATTTTGACAGTGTATGTTGAGTGTATGTGACAATGTTGAGTGTATGTGACAGTGTATGTTGAAATGTATATGACAGTGTATGTTGAGTGTATGTGACAGTGTATGTTGAGTGTATGTGACAGTGTATGTTGAGTGTATGTGACAGTGTATGTTGAGTGTATGTGACAGTGTATGTGACAGTGTATGTTGAGTGTATGTGACAGTGTATGTTGAGTGTATGTGACAGTGTATGTGACAGTGTATGTTGAGTGTATGTGACAGTGTATGTGGCAGTGTATGTGACAGTGTATGTGACAGTGTATGTTGAGTGTATGTGACAGTGTATGTGACAGTGTATGTTGAGTGTATGTGACAGTGTATGTGGCAGTGTATATGGAGTGTATGTGACAGTGTATGTTGAGTGTATGTGACAGCGTATGTGACAGTGTATGTTGAGTGTATGTGACAGTGTATGTTGAGTGTATGTGACAGTGTATGTGACTGTTGAGTGTATGTGACAGTGTATGTTGAGTGTATGTGACAGTGTATGTGACTGTTGAGTGTATGTGACAGTGTATGTTGAGTGTATGTGACAGTGTATGTTAAGTGTATGTGACAGTGTATGTGGCAGTGTATATGGAGTGTATGTGACAGTGTATGTTGAGTGTATGTGACAGTGTATGTTGAGTGTATGTGACAGTGTATGTTGAGTGTATGTGACAGTGTATGTTGAGTGTATGTGACAGTGTATGTTGAGTGTATGTGACAGTGTATGTTGAGTGTATGTGACAGTGTATGTTGAGTGTATGTGACAGTGTATGTTGAGTGTATGTGACAGTGTATGTTGAGTGTATGTGACAGTGTATGTGGCAGTGTATGTTGAGTGTATGTGACAGCGTATGTGACAGTGTATGTTGAGTGTATATACCAACAAGGTTATCAACAGTGTATATGCCAACAAGGTTATCAACAGTGTATATACCAACAAGGTTATCAACAGGTAAATACCAAAAAGGGTTTTATCAACAGTGTATATACCAACAAGGTTATCAACAGTGTATATACCAACAAGGTTATCAACAGTGTATATACCAACAAGGTTATCAACAGTGTATATACCAACAAGGTTATCAACAGTGTATATACCAACAAGGTTATCAACAGTGTATATACCAACAAGGTTATCAACAGTGTATATACCAACAAGGTTATCAACAGTGTATATCCCAAAAGGTTATCAACAGTGTATATAACCAACAAGGTTATCAACAGTGTATATACCAACAAGGTTATCAACACAGTGTATATACCAACATGGTTATCAACACAGTGTATATACCAACATGGTTATCAACAGTGTATATACCAACATGATTATCAACACAGTGTATATACCAACAAGGTTATCAACACAGTGTATATACCAACAAGATTATCAACACAGTGTATATACCAACAAGGTTATCAACACAGTGTATATACCAACATGGTTATAACACAGTGAATATACCAACAAGGTTATCAACACATTTGTATATACCAACATGGTTATCCAACACAGTGTATATCCCAACAAGGTTATCAACACAGTGTTTATACAACAGGGTTATCAACGTGTATATACCAACAAGGTTATCAACACAGGTATATACAACTGGTTATCAACACAGGTATATACCAACAAGATTATCAACACAGTGTATATACCAACAAGGTTATCAACACAGTGTATATACCAACATGGTTATCAACAGTGTATATACCAACATTGTGTTGATAATCATGTTGATATATAAAATGTGTTGAAATCTGTTGGTATATAACACTGTGTTGATAACCTTTTTGGGTTTATATACACTGTTTGATAACCATGTTGGTATATACACTGTGTTGAAAACCATTTTTGGTATATACGCTGTGTTGATAACCATGTTGGTATATCACTGTGTTGATAACCTTGTTGGTATATACACTGTTGATAAATCGTTGGAAATATACACTGTTGATAATCATTTTGGGTTTATATACACTGTTGATAACCATGTTGGTATATACACTTTTGTTGATAACCTTGTTGGTATATACATGTGTTGTTTAACCATGTTGGTATATACACTGTGTTGATAACCTTTTTGGTATTACACTGTGTGATAACCATGTTGGTATATACACTGTGTTGATAACCATGTTGGTATATACACTGTGTTGATAACCATGTTGGTATATACACTGTGTTGATAACCTTGTTGGTATATACACTGTGTTGATAATCATGTTGGTATATACACTGTTGATAACCTTGTTGGTATATACACTGTTGATAACCATTTTGGTTTTATACACTGTGTTGATGCCCTTTTGTTGGATATACACTGTGTTGATAATCATGTTGGTATATACACTGTTGATAACCTTGTTGGTATATACACTGTTGATAACCATGTTGGTATATACACTGTGTTGATAACCATGTTGGTATATACACTGTGTTGATAACCATGTTGGTATATACACTGTGTTGATAACCATGTTGGTATATACACTGTGTTGATAACCTTGTTGGTATATACACTGTGTTGATAACCATGTTGGTATATACACTGTGTTGATAACCATGTTGGTATATACACTGTGTTGATAACCTTGTTGGTATATACACTGTGTTGATAACCATGTTGGTATATACACTGTGTTGATAACCATGTTGGTATATACACTGTGTTGACAACCATGTTGGTATATACACTGTGTTGATAACCATGTTGGTATATACACTGTGTTGATAACCATGTTGGTATATACACTGTTGATAACCTTGTTGGTATATACACTGTTGATAACCGTGTATATACCAACATGGTTATCAACACAGTGTATATACCAACAAGGTTTTCAACACAGTGTATATACCAACATGGTTATCAATAGTGTATATACCAACATGATTATCAACAGTGTATATACCAACATGGTTATCAATAGTGTATATACCAACATGATTATCAACAGTGTATATACAAACATGGTTATCAATAGTGTATATACCAACATGGTTATCAACAGTGTATATACCAACATGGTTATCAACACAGTGTATATACCAACATGGTTATCAACACAGTGTATATACCAACATGGTTATCAACAGTGTATATACCAACAAGGTTATCAACACAGTGTATATACCAACATGGTTATCAACAGTGTATATACCAACATGGTTATCAACAGTGTATATACCAACATGGTTATCAACAGTGTATATACCAACAAGGTTATCAACACAGTGTATATACCAACATGGTTATCAACACAGTGTATATACCAACATGGTTATCAACACAGTGTATATACCAACATGGTTATCAACAGTGTATATACCAACATGGTTATCAACAGTGTATATACCAACAGGTTATCACACAGTGTATATACCAACATGGTTATCAACACAGTGTATATACCAACATGGTTATCAACACAGTGTATATACCAACATGGTTATCAACACAGTGTATATACCAACAAGGTTATCAACAGTGTATATACCAACATGGTTATCAACACAGTGTATATACCAACATGGTTATCAACACAGTGTATATACCAACATGGTTATCAACAGTGTATATACCAACATGGTTATCAACACAGTGTATATACCAACATGGTTATCAACACAGTGTATATACCAACATGGTTATCAACACAGTGTATATACCAACAAGGTTATCAACAGTTGTATATACCAACATGGTTATCAACAGTGTATATACCAACATGATTATCAACAGTGTATATACCAACATGGTTATCAACAGTGTATATACCAACATGGTTATCAACACAGTGTATATACCAACAGGGTTTTATCAACACAGTGTATATACCAACATGGTTTATCAACCAGTGTATATACCAACATGGTTATCAACACAGTGTATATACCAACATGGTTATCAACACAGTGTATATACCAACAAGGTTATCAACACAGTGTATATACCAACATGGTTATCAACACAGTGTATATACCAACATGGTTATCAACACAGTGTATATACCAACATGGTTATCAACACAGTGTATATACCAACAAGGTTATCAACAGTGTATATACCTACATGGTTATCAACACAGGTATATACCAACATGGTTATCAACACAGTGTATATACCAACATGGTTATCAACAGTGTATATACCAACATGGTTATCAACAGTGTATATACCAACATGGTTATCAACAGTGTATATACCAACAAGGTTATCAACAGTGTATATACAACATGGTTATCAACACAGTGTATATACAACATGGTTATCAACACAGTGTATATACCAACAAGGTTATCAACACAGTGTATATACCAACAAGGTTATCAACAGTGTATATACCAACATGGTTATCAACACAGTGTATATACCAACATGGTTATCAACACAATGTTGGTATATACACTGTGTTGATAACCATGATAACATAACTAGCATCATAACAGCAGTTATGATGCTAGTTATGTTATCACGGCAGTTATCATGCTAGTTATTATGTTATCACAGCAGTTATCATGCTAGTTATTATGTTATCACAGTTATCATGCTAGTTATTAAGTTATCACAGCAGTTATCATGCTAGTTATTAAGTTATCACAGCAGTTATCATGCTAGTTATGTTATCACAGCAGTTATCATGCTAGTTATGTTATCACAGCAGTTATCATGCTAGTTATGTTATCACAGCAGTTATCATGCTAGTTATTATGTTATCATAGTTATCATGCTAGTTATTAAGTTATCACAGCAGTTATCATGCTAGTTATGTTATCACAGCAGTTATCATGCTAGTTATGTTATCATGCCAGTTATTATGTTATCACAGCAGTTATCATGCTAGTTATTATGTTATCACAGCAGTTATGTTAGTAATCACGGCATTTATCATGTTAGCTATCACAGCAGTTATGTTAGTTATCACAGCAGTTACGTTATAGCAGTTATCATGTTATACTTATATTATAGCAGTTATCATATTAGTTATAGCAGGTATCATATTATAACAGACATTTATCAAGCAGTTGTCATGTTATCATATCAGTTATGTTACCATATCAGTTATCATGTTACCATATCAGTTATCATGTTATCAAATCAGTTATGTTATCACAGCAGTTATGTTATCACATCAGTTATGTTATCACAGCAGTTATCATGTTATCACAGCAGTTATCATGTTATCACATCAGTTATGTTATCACAGCAGTTATGTTATCACATCAGTTATCATGTTATCACAGCAGTTATGTTATCACAGCAGTTATGTTATCACAGCAGTTATAATGTTATCACAGCAGTTATGTTATCACAGCAGTTATCATGTTATCACATCAGTTATGTTATCAGTTATCATGTTATCACATCAGTTATCATGTTATCACATCAGTTATCATGTTATCACATCAGTTATCATGTTATCACAACAGTTATCATGTTATCACAGCAGTTATGTTATCACATCAGTTATCATGTTATCACATCAGTTGTCATGGTATCACAACAGTTATCATGTTATCACAGCAGTTATGTTATCACATCAGTTATCATGTTACCACAGTTATCATGTTATCACATCAGTTATGTTATCACATCAGTTATCATGTTATCACATCAGTTATCATGTTATCACAGCAGTTATCATGTTATCACATCAGTTCTCATGTTATCACATCAGTTATCATGTTATCACATTAGTTATCATGTTATCACATCAGTTATCATGTTATCACATCAGTTATCATGTTATCACATCAGTTATGTTATCACATCACTTATCATGTTATCACATCAGTTATCATGTTATCACATCAGTTATCATGTTATCACAGCAGTTATCATGTTATCACATCAGTTATCATGTTATCACATCAGTTATGTTATCACATCACTTATCATGTTATCACATCAGTTATCATGTTATCACATCAGTTATCATGTTATCACATCAGTTATCATGTTATCACAGCAGTTATGTTATCACATCAGTTATGTTATCTCATCAGTTATCATGTTATCACATCACTTATCATGTTATCACATCAGTTATCATGTTATCACATCAGTTATCATGTTATCACAGCAGTTATGTTATCACATCAGTTATGTTATCACATCAGTTATCATGTTATCACATCACTTATCGTGTTATCACATCAGTTATCATGTTATCACATCAGTTATCATGTTATCACAGCAGTTATCATGTTATCACATCACTTATCGTGTTATCACATCAGTTATGTTATCACATTAGTTATCATGTTATCACATCACTTATCGTGTTATCACATCAGTTATCATGTTATCACATCAGTTATCATGTTATCACATCAGTTATGTTATCACATCAGTTATGTTATCACAGCAGTTATGTTATCACAGCACTTATCATGTTATCACAGCAGTTATCATGTTATATTAGTCATCATAACAGTTATCTTAACT
The DNA here is from genome assembly GCF_026875155.1 of Cherax quadricarinatus. Taxonomy (NCBI): domain Eukaryota; kingdom Metazoa; phylum Arthropoda; class Malacostraca; order Decapoda; family Parastacidae; genus Cherax; species Cherax quadricarinatus. Next base: position 22,302,990 of record NC_069451.1, on the reverse strand, counting down.
CAGCCTCAGGTCCAAGGTGAGACGAACTAATTTTTATGCAAAGATTATTATCTTTTTGGGGTTATAAGATAATATGTTAACAACAAACAAAACAAAAAACAACAAAACAACAAAATTAAATGTAACTTTTTCACGTCATAATCTTGTGGATAAAAACTTGTTGTGGTAAAGTGAGTTTTACAGTGGACCCACTGCCCTGCTTGTGGTACCCACGACACTGTTTTTACAGTGGTACCCACTGGCATGTTTTACAGTGGTACCCACTGACACGTTTCGTGGTACCCACTGACCGCTTACGTGGACCCACTGAACTGTCTTACTGGTACCCCTGGCCTGTCTTACAGGTTCCCCCATGAAACTGATTCAGGGGGAACCCCACTGACACTGTCTTACGGGGGACCCAGCCCCTGTCTTAAGTGGTCCCATGACATGTCTTACAGTGGTCCCAGGCACTGTCTAACAGTGGTACCCCCTGACACTGTTTTTACAGTGGAAACCCCTGACACGTCTTACAGTGGACCCACTGACACTGTCTTACAGTGGTCCCCACTGGCACTGTCTTACAGTATACCCACTACACTGTCTTTACTTGGTACCCCACTGACACGTCTTACAGGGGGTCCCCACGGGGCACTGTTTTAACAGGGGTACCCCCCGGCACGTCTTCAGTGGTACCCACGACACTGTCTTACATGGACCCACTGGCCTGTCTTACAGTGGTCCCCACGGGCATGTCTTACAGTGGTCCCCACTGACATTTCTTTAAGTGGTACCCAGGGGGCCTGTTTACGTGGGGTACCCACTGCACTGTCTTACAGTGGTACCCACAACACTGTCTTAAGGGGTACCCATGACACGCTTTGTGGTCCCACACCGTTTACAGTGGTACCCATGACACGTCTTACAGTGGTACCCACTGAATGCTTACAGGGGCCCCCCACTGACACGTCTTTACAGGGGTCCCCACTGACATGTCTTGCGGGGAACCCAGACACTGTCTTACAGTGGACCCCCCTGACACTTTTATTATGATACTGCCTTTCACAGGGGAACTGTCCTTACGTGGTACTGAGCTTCACATGTTACTGTCCTTCCAGTGGAAACTGTCCTTCACAGTAAATACTGTCCTCACGTGGTACTGTTCTTTCACAGTGATATGTTCCTTCACAGTATACTGTCCTCACAGTGATACTGTCTTCAGTGATACTGTCCTTCAACAGTGGAATGTTTTTCACAAGTGATAATGTCCTTCACATATTGATCATGTCCTTAAACATGGTACTGTCCACACATGGTACTTTTCCTTCACTTTGATACTGTCCTTCCAGTGTACTGTCCTTACAGGGGTACTGTCTTCACAGTGATACTGCCCTTCACAGTGGTACTGTTTTCACAGTGGTTTACTGTCCTTCACATTTGTTTTACTGTCTTCCCCAGTGATATGTCCTTCACAGTGGTACTGGTCCTTTTCACAGTGATACTGTCCTTCACAGTGTTACTTTTTCTTCCATTTGGTACTGTCCTTAAACAGTGGTTACTGTCCTTCAACATGGTACTGTCCTTCACAGTGATACTGTCCTCACAGTGGTACTGTTCATTCCACAGTTGATACTGTCCTTCACATTGTGTATCTGTTTTCACAGTGTTACTGTCCTTCACATGTGAGTACTGTCCTTACAGTGTAATGTCACTTCACAGTGTATAATCTGTCCTTCACAGTGGTACTGTTCTTCAAGCAGTGATATGTCCATCACAGAGGTACTGTTCTCACAGTGATACTGTCCTCACATGGTACTGTGCTTCACAGTGGTACTGTCCTTCACACAGTGTATACTGATCCTTCACAGTGATATGTCCTTCACAGTGGTACTGTTCTATCACAGTGTATGTCCTTCACAGTGGTATGTGTTCACAGTGGCACTGTCCTTCACAGTGTACTGTCTTCACAGTGGTTACTGTGCTTCACAAGTGGTACTGTCTTCACAGTCGGTACTGTCATTACACAGCAGGTACTGTCTTCACACAGTGGTACTGTCATTTTCACAGTGGTACTGTGCTTCACAAGTGGTACTGATCCTTCATCAGTAGTACTGTGCTTCACGGGAGTAGGTATGTCCTTCACAGACTGTTCTATCACAGTGTTAAATGTCATTCACGTGGTAATTCCTTCACAGTGGTACTGTGCTACAAGTGGTACTGTCCTTTTCACAGTGGTACAGTGCTTCACAGTTGTACTGTCCTTCACAGTGGTAACTGATGTCTTCACAGTGGTTAACGTCCTTCACAGTGGTAACTGTCCTTCACAGTGGTAACTGTGCTTCACAGTGGTACTGGGTCCTTCACAGTGGTAACTGTCATTCACAGTGGTACTGTGCTTCACAGTGGTACTGTCATTCACAGTGGTACTGTGCTTCACAGTGGTACCTGTCCTTCACAGTGGTACCGATCTTCACAGTGGTACTGTCCTTCACAGTGGTACTGTCCTTCACAGTGGTACTGTGCTTCACAGTGATATGTCCCTTCACAGTGTTACTGTCTTCACAGTGGTACTGTTCTTCACAGTGGTACTGTCCTTCACAGTGGTACTGTCATTACAGTGGTACTGTCCTTCACAGTGGTTACTGTGCTTCACAGTGATACTGTCCTTCACAGTGGTACTGTTCTTCACAGTGGTACTGCCTTCACAGTGGTACTTGCTTCAGTGAACTGTCCTTCACAGTGGTACGGATGTCCTATCACATGTAACTGTTCTTCACAGTGGTAACTGTAACTTCACAGTGATACTGTCCTTCACAGTGATACGTCCTTCAGTGATACTGTCCTTCAGTGTACATGACTGTCCTTCAGTGTATACTGTCCTTCACAGTGGTACTGTCCTTCACAGTGGTACTGTGCTTCAGTGATACTTCCTCACAGTGTGTACTGTCCTCACGGGTACTGTTTTCTACAGTGGTACTGTTCTTCACATGTGATACTGTCCTTCACAGTGGTACTGTTCTTCACAGTGGTACTGGTCTTCATCAGTGATACTGTCCTTCACAGTGATACTGTCCTTCACAGTGAGTACTGTCTTCAGTGATACTGTCCTTCACAGTGATACTGTCCTTCACAGTGATACTGTCCTTCAGTGATACTGTCCTTCACAGTGATACTGTCCTTCACAGTGGTACTGTCCTTCAGTGATACTGTCCTTCACAGTGATACTGTCCTTCACAGTGATACTGTCCTTCACAGTGATACTGTCCTTCAGTGATACTGTCCTTCCAGTGATACTGTCCTTCACAGTGGTACTGTCCTTCACAGTGATACTGTCCTTCACAGTGATACTGTCCTTCACAGTGATACTGTCCTTCACAGTGGTACTGTGCTTCACAGTGGTACTGTCCTTCAGTGATACTGTCCTTCACAGTGATACTGTCCTTCACAGTGGTACTGTCCTTCACAGTGATACTGTCCTTCACAGTGATACTGTCCTTCACAGTGATACTGTCCTTCAGTGATACGGGTCCTTCACAGTGGTACTGTGCTTCACAGTGGTACGGGTCCTTCAGTGATACTGCCCCTTCACAGTGATACTGTCCTTCACAGTGATACTGTCCTTCACAGTGATACTGTCCTTCACAGTGATACTGTCCTTCACAGTGATACTGTCCTTCACAGTGGTACTGTCCTTCACAGTGATACTGTCCTTCACAGTGATACTGTCCTTCACAGTGAAAACTGTCCTTCACAGTGATACTGTCCTTCACAGTGATACTGTCCTTCACAGTGATACTGTCCTTCACAGTGATACTGTCCTTCAGTGATACTGTCCTTCACAGTGATACTGTCCTTCACAGTGATACTGTCCTTCACAGTGATACTGTCCTTCACAGTGATACTGTCCTTCAGTGATACTGTCCTTCAGTGATACTGTCCTTCAGTGATACTGTCCTTCACAGTGATACTGTCCTTCACAGTGATACTGTCCTTCACAGTGATACTGTCCTTCACAGTGATACTGTCCTTCAGTGATACTGTCCTTCACAGTGATACTGTCCTTCACAGTGATACTTGTCCATTCACAGTGATACTGTCCTTCACAGTGATACTGTCCTTCAGTGATACTGTCCTTCACAGTGATACTGTCCTTCACAGTGATACTGTCCTTCACAGTGGTACTGTCCTTCACAGTGGTACTGTCCTTCACAGTGGTACTGTCCTTCAGTGATACTGTCCTTCACAGTGGTACTGTCCTTCACAGTGATACTGTCCTTCACAGTGATACTGTCCTTCACAGTGGTACTGTCCTTCAAAGTGGTACTGTCCTTCAGTGATACTGTCCTTCACAGTGGTACTGTCCTTCACAGTGATACTGTCCTTCAGTGATACTGTCCTTCACAGTGGTACTGTCCTTCACAGTGGTACTGTCCTTCACAGTGATACTGTCCTTCACAGTGATACTGTCCTTCACAGTGATACTGTCCTTCAGTGATACTGTCCTTCACAGTGGTACTGTGCTTCACAGTGGTACTGTGCTTCACAGTGGTACTGAGTCCTTCACAGTGGTACTGTCCTTTCACATGGTTACTGTCCTTCACATGGTACTGTCCTTCACAGTGGTACTGTGCTTCACAGTGGTACTGTGCTTCACAGTGGTACTGTCCTTCACAGTGGTACTGTCCTTCACAGTGGTACTGTGCTTCACAGTGGTACTGTCCTTCACAGTGGTACTGTCCTTCACAGTGGTACTGTCCTTCACAGTGGTACTGTGCTTCACAGTGGTACTGTCCTTCACAGTGGTACTGTGCTTCACAGTGGTACTGTCCCTTCACAGTGGTACTGTCCTTCACAGTGGTTACTGTGCTTCACAGTGGTACTAGTCCTTCACAGTGGTACTGTTCTTCACAGTGGTACTGTCCTTCACAGTGGTACTGTTCTTCACAGTGGTACTGTTCTTCACAGTGGTACTGTCCTTCACAGTGGTACTGTCCTTCACAGTGGTACTGTTCTTCACAGTGGTACTGTCCTTCACAGTGGTACTGTCCTTCACAGTGTTAACTGTTCTTCACAGTGACTGTTTTTCACAGTGGTACTGTCCTTCACAGTGGTACTGTCCTTCACAGTGGTACTGTTCTTCACAGTGGTACTGTCCTTCACAGTGGTACTGTTCTTCACAGTGGTACTGTTCTTCACAGTGGTACTGCCTTCACAGTGGTACTGTTTCTTCACAGTGGTACTGTTCTTCACAGTGGTACTGTTTCTCACAGTGGTAACTGTTCTTCACAGTGGTACATGTTCTTCACAGTGGTACTGTTCTTCACAGTGGTACTGTTCTTCACAGTGGTACTGTTCTTCACAGTGGTACTGTCCTTCACAGTGATACTGTCCTTCACAGTGATACTGTCCTTCACAGTGATACTGTCCTTCACAGTGATACTGTCCTTCACAGTGGTACTGTCCTTCACAGTGGTACTGTCCTTCACAGGGGTATTTTTCTTCACAGTGGGAAACTTTTTCCTTACCGGGGTTATTTTCCCCAGAGTTTTAATTACTTTTTAACTTTGGTATTTTCTAACATTATTGTACACTTTTCCCTTAAGTTCCCCTTAAATTTTATTCCCTTCCAAGTAACCCTCCCCTTAACTTTTGGGGTAAAAGTCCCTTTAAACTTTTGGGTCCCAACCTTCACTTAAACTTTTCCTGGTACACCCCCAAAAACCTGTTTCCCCAAAACTTTTAAACCCCCATTAAAACGCCTGGTACAAAATCACAAAACTTGTCTCTTTCAACCTCATTAAACCTTATTAAAACCCAAAAAAAAGGGGTCGGTAAAAACCCCCACTAAACTTTTCGGGTAAAAACCTCCCCTAAACTGTCGGTACAACCTCCCTAAACTGCCCGGGTACAACCTCCCCTAAATTTCCCGGGTTTACAACCTCACAAAAACTGTCTGGTCCCAACCCTCACTAAACTTTCGGGGTACAACCTCACTAAACTGTTGGTAAAAAACCCCCACAAATTTTCCCGGGTACAACCCAAAAACTGTCTGGGTACAACCCCCCAAAACTGTCTGGAACAAACCCCCTAAACTTTTGGTAAAACCCACTAAACTGTCGGGTCCCAACCTCACAAAACTGCCCTGGTAAAACCCTCACAAAAATGTCGGGTTTAAAACCCTTTTAAACTAAACTGTCTGGTACAACCCACTAAATGTCGGGTTTAAAACCCACACTCAACTGCCCTGGTAAAAACCCACACCAACTGTCTGGTACAACCCCCACTCAAACGTCTGGTTCAACCCACCAACTGTCGGGTAAAACCCAAAAAACCCGCCCTGGTACAACCCACTAAACTGTCGGGAAAACCCTCACAAAACTGTCTGGTAAAAACCCCCCCCTAATTGTCGGGTTTAAAACCCCAAAATCAACTGTTGGTAAAAAACCCAAAATCAACTTTTGGGTAAAAACCACACTAAAAACTGTCGGGTACAACCACAAACTGCCCGGGTAAAAAACCCATAAACTGTCTGGTACAACCACATTAAAACGTCTGGTAAAACCCTTTCACTAAACTGTCGGGTAAAAAACCCAAAAAAATGTCTGGTACAACCACCCCAAACTGTCGGGTACAACCACAAAAACCTGCCCGGGTTACAACCATAACTGTCGGTAAAAACCCCACTAAAGCCTGGTCCAACCTCATTTAAACTGTTTTGGTAAAAACCCACTCAAAGTCTGGTACAACCCACTAAATTTGGTCTGGTACAACCCAACCTAAAAGTCCGGAAAAACCCCTTTCACTAAACTGTTGGTACAACCACACTCAACTGTCTGGAAAAAAACCTTTAAACTAAACTTTTGGGTAAAAACCCCCACTAAACCTGTCGGGTAACAACCCACTAAACTGTCGGGTAAAAACCCCCAACTCAACTGTCTGGTAAAACCCACCCCAAAACTGCCCTGGTAAAACCCACATAAACCTGTCGGGTTTAAAAACCCACAATAAACTGTTTTGGTAAACCCCACACTCAATTCGGGGTTACAACCCAAAAAATTTTTGGGTACAACCACACTCAAACTGCCCTGGTCCCAACCCACTAAAGTCGGTAAAAACCCCACCTAAACTGTCTGGTACAACCACACTTCAACTGTCGGGTAAAACCCCCAAAACCAAAACTGTCTGGTAAAAACCACACCAACGTCTGGTACAACCCCCAACCAACGGTCGGGTAAAAACCACACTCACTGTCTGGTAAAACCCACACTAACTGTCTGGTAAAACCCACTAAACGTCTGGTACAACCCCACTAAACTGTCTGGTACAACCACACTCAACGGGCTGGTACAAACCCCCCAAAAAAATGCTGAAACAACCACACAAAAATTCGGGTTACAACCACACTCAACTGTCTGGTCCCTCCACACCAACTGTCGGTAAAACCCCAAAATTTCACTGTCTGGTACAACCACACTCAACTGTCCTGGAAAAACCCACACTCAACCCTTTCCCCCCCGGGTTTACAACCTCATTTAAACTTTTCTGGTACAAAACCCACTAAACTGTCTGGTACAACCACAAAAACTGCCCGGTACAACCACACTCAACTGTCTGGTAAAAACCCCTCAACTGTTTTGGTACAACCAAAACCTCAACTGTCGGGTAAAACCAAAACTCAACCCGCTGGTAAAACCCTCACAAAAACGGGTCTGGTCCCAACCCCAAACTGTCTGGTAAAAACCACACAAACCCGTCTGGTAAAACCCACACTCAACTGTCGGGTACAACCACAAAAATGTTTTGGTACAACCACATTTCAACTTTTCTGGAAACAACCCACTAAACCCCCCGCTGGTCCCAACCCACTAACTGCCTGGTACAACCAAAATCAATTTTGGGTTTAAAAACCACACTAAAACTTTTTTTCTGGTAAAAACCTTCCAAACTGTCTGGTAAAACCCAAAAAAACTGCCCTGGAAAAAACCACACTAAACCCGTCTGGTAAAACCCACTCAACTGTCTGGTAAAACCACCCCAAACTGTCGGGTACAACCACACTCAATGTTTTGGTACACCACATAAAACGCCCTGGTAAAAACCCAAAAATTTCACCCCCCTTTCTGGTACAACCCACAAAACTGTCTGTGAAAACCCCACACTCATCTTCTGGTAAAAACCCCACAAAACTGTCTGGTAAAAACCAAACACTCAACGTCGGGTAAAAACCACACTAAACTGCCCGGTCCAACCCAAAAAACCCGTCGGGTTTACAAACCCAAAAATTTCCAAAACCCCCTGTCGGGTAAAACCCACTAAACTTTTCGGGTACAACCACACCAACTGTCTGGTACAACCACACTAAACCCGTCGGTAAAAACCTCAAAAAACGGGTTGGAAAACCAAACCCCCCAAATCAAAACTGTCTGGTACAAAACCAACTCAATTTTGGGGTAAAAACCAAAAAAACCCGTCTGGACAACCCAAAAAAACTTTTCGGGTTTAAAACCCACACCAACTGGGTAAAACCCACACTAAACCCTTCTGGTCAAACCCCACTAAACGTCTGGAAAAAAACCAAAATAAACTTTTCTGGTAAAAACCACATTTAAACTTTTTTTCCCCCTTGGTACAACCACACTCAACCTCCGTAAAAACCTCACCTAAACTGCCCTGGTCCCAACCACACTCAATTTTCGGGGTACAAAAAAACCAAACTTTTTCCCCAAATTTGGTAAAACCCCTCACAAAAACTTTTCTGGTAAAAAACCACACTCAACTTTTGGTTTACAACCAAAACCAAAACCGTCTGGAAAAACCCCTCAAAAACTGTCGGGTACAACCACACTCAACTGCCTGGTAAACCCCACTAAAAGTCTGGCCCAACCCACTAAACTGTCTGACCCCCCCCACCCCCCCCCCCCCCCCCCCCCCCCCCCCGGTACAACCAAACTAAACGCTGGTAAAAACCAAACACTAAAACCTCTGGTACAACCTCACTCAACGGTCTGGTACAACCACACTCAATGTCTGGTAAAAACCACACTAACTGTTTTGGTCCCAACCACACTCAACTGTTTGGTAAAACCTCCCCAAACTGTTGGTAAAAAAACCTCACTAAAACTTTTCTGGTAAAAAACCACACTCAACTGTCTGGTCCCAACCACACTCAACTGTTTGGGTACAACCACACAAAAAACTGTCTGGTAAAAACCACACCCCAACGTCTGGAAAAAACCACACTCAACTGTCGGGGTACAACCACACTAAAAACCGTTTGGTAAAAACCCTCACTAAACGGTCTGGAAAACCCCCACTCAACGTCTGGTACAACCCACTCAACTTTTCTGGTAAAACCCCCCCCCACACTAAACCCTTTCTGGTACAAACCCTCACAAAAATTTTCTGGTAAAAACCACACGCAACTGTTTTGGTACAACCACCCCCAAAACCGTTGGTAAACCTCACTAAATGTCTGGTAAAACCAACACCCAACGTCTGGAACAACCCCAATTTAAAACCCGTTTGGTACAACCTACAAAACTGTCTGGTAAAAACCAAAACCAAAACGCCCTCGTAAAACCACACTCAACGGCCGGGTTACAACCACCCCCAACTTCGGGTACAACCACACTCAACTGTTTTGGTCCCCCCCCACCCCTAAAACCGTCGGGGTACAACCTCACTCAACTGCCCGGTAAAACCCAACATTTAAAACTTTTCGGGTACAACCTCACTAAACTGTCTGGTAAAAACCACACTAAAACCTGCCTGTTACAAAAAACTCAACTGTCTGGTAAAACCAAAACCCCAACGTCGGGAAACAACCACATTTCAACTGTCTGGAACAACCCCCACTAAACTGTCGGAAACAACCCACCAACGGGCTGGAAAACCACACTCAACTTTTCTGGTAAAACCAAAACTAAAATTTTGCCCGGGTAAAAAACCACACTCAAAAGTTTGGTAAAACCCAAAACTCAACTGTCTGGTAAAAAACCCCACTCAACGGGTCTGGTAAAAAAACCTCATAAACTTTCTGGTAAAAACCTCACAAAAATGCCCGGGTTTAAAAAACCACACTCAAACTGCCCTGGTAAAAACCCCCCCAACTGCCCTAAAAACAACCACACTAAAACTGTCGGTTTAAAACCCAAACACTAAAATGTCTGTAAAAACCACACTCAACCGTCTGGTAAAACCTCACAAAACTTTTCTGTACAACCACACTCAACGTCTGGTACAACACACTAAACTGTCGGAAAAACCCAATTTCAACAGTCTGGTAAAAAACCCAACTAAACTGCGGGAAAAAAACCCAACTCAACTGTCTGGTACAACCACACTCAACCGTCTGGTAAAAACCTCATTTAAACGTTGGTACAACCACCCCAAAAACTGTCTGGTACAACCACACTAAAACTGCCCTGGTAAAACCCACACTCAACTGTCGGGTTTACAACCACATAAAAGTTGGTACAACCACACTAACCTTTCTGGTAAAAACCTCAAAAAACCCGTCGGAAACAACCACACTCAACTGTCTGGTAAAACCCCACAAAAAACTGACTGGTACAACCACATCAACTGCCCTGGTAAAAAACCCACAAAAAATGCCCGGGGACAACCCCACAAAACGTCGGTAAAACCCCCATTTCAACTGTCTGGTGAAACCACACTCAACTTTTGGGTACAACCACACTAAATGTCTGGTACAACCACACTAAACTTTTCCGGGTAAAAACCACCCCAAACGTCTGGTAAAAACCCAACCTCAACCGTCTGGTACAACCCCCCAAAACTGTCTGGTAAAAACCCCCACTCAACTGTCGGGGAAAAACCCCCACCCCCAACTGCCCGGGTAAACCCACACTCAACGTCTGGAAAAAACCAACTAAACGCCCCTGGTAAAAACCTCACAAAAACTGTCTGGTAAAACCCACAAAAAAACTGCCCTGGTAAACCTCACTAAACTGTCTGGTCAACCACATCAACTGTTGGTAAAACCAAAACTAAACCGTCTGGTAAAAAACCCACTAAACGTTTTTGGAAACAAAACCCACATTTAACTTTTCTGGTAAAACCCCCTCAACTGCCCTGGTAAAAACCACACTAAACTTTTCTGGTACAACCACACCAACTGTCGGGTTTACCCCACACTCAACTGTCTGGTACAACCAAAACAAACCGTCTGGTCCCTCACTAAACTGTCTGGTACAACCACACTAAACTGTCTGGTACAACCAACCCCAATGTCGGGGTACAACCACCCAAAACCCTCGGGGTAAAAACCTCACTAAACTGTCGGGTACAACCACACTCATTGGTCGGGTACAACCACACTCAACCTTTCTGGTAAAAACCTCAAAAAATTGTCGGGTACAACCACACTCAACGCCCGGGTACAACCACACTAAACCGCGGGTTTAACAACCTCACTAAAAAAACTGCCCTGGTACAACCACACTAACTGTTGGTACAACCACAAACTGTTTTGGAACAACCACACTAAACGTTGGTACAACCACACTAAACACTTTTGGGTTTAAAAACCACACAAAAACCCGGGTCTGGTACAAACCTCACTCAACTGTCTGGTAAAAACCACACTAAAACTGGGGGGTTACAACCACACTAAACTGTTTGGTACAACCAACTCAACTGTCGGGTAAAAAAACCCACAAAAACTGTCGGGGTTACAACCTCACTAAACGGTGGTAAAACCCACACTCAATGCCTGGTACAACCACACTCAACTGCCCTTGGTACAACCAAAAACAAAAGTCGGAAACAACCCCACTCAACGGGTCGGGTAAAACCACACTAAACTGTTTTGGTACAACCACACTCAACCGCGGGTAAAACCTCACAAAAACGGGCGGGTACAACCAACTAAACGCTGGGTTAAAAACCCAACCCTCAATTTGTCTGGTACAACCCCACTCAACCGTCGGTACAACCTCACTAAACTGTTTGGTAAAAACCACACTAACTGTCTGGTAAAAAAAACCAAAAATAAACTGTCTGGTAAAACCACACTAAACCCGGGTCTGGAAAAAAAACCTCACAAAAACCTGTCTGGTACAACCACACTAAAACTTTTTGGTACAACCACACTAAAACCGCCCTGGTACAACCCCCCTAAACCCCTTTTACAACCAAAATCAACTGTCTCGTACAACCACCCCAAAACTGTCTGGAAAACCCACTCAACTGCCCTGGTCAACCACACTAAATGTCTGGTAAAACCCCAAAACTAAAACCGTCGGGTTAAAACCCCTCACCCCTGTCTGGTAAAAACCAACACTCAACTTTTGGTAAAACCCCTTCAAAACTGTCTGGTAAAACCCACCCCAAACTGTCGGGGTAAACCACACTCAACGGTCTGGTAAAACACACTCAACGTCTGGTAAAACCCACATCAACTGTGGGTAAAAACCACCCCAAAAACTGTCGGGGACAACCACACCCCCAACTGTCGGGTTACAAACCACATCAACTTCTGGTCAACCACACCAACTGCCCCGGACAACCACACTAAACTGTCGGGTTACAAACAACAACTTTTCGGGTAAAAACCCACCCACAACGGGTCTGTTTAAAAAACCACACCCCAACTGTCGGGTACAACCAAAACTCAATGTCTGGTACAACCAACTCAACTGTTTTGGTACAACCACACTCAATGTCTGGAAACCCCAAACCCCCACCCAACGGGCTGGTACAAAACCAACTCAACTGTCTGGTAAAACCCCACCTAAAACTTTTGGGAACAACCCCCAATAAACTTCTGGTAAAACCCACAAAAACTGTCTTTTTAAAACTCACTAAACGTCTGGTCCCAACCCCCAAAAAAACGTTGGTACAACCTCACAAAACGGGCTGGTACAACCTCACTAAACTGTCTGGTAAAAACCACACCAACTTTTGGTACAACCTCACTAAACTGTCTGGTAAACCCTCCTAACTGTTGGAAAACCACACTAAACCCTTCTGGTCAACCACACTCAACGGGTCGGGGTACAACCACCCCAACTGCCCGGGTAAAAACCCACTAAACCGTCAGGTACAACCACTAAAACTGTCTGGTAAAACCACACCAACTGTCGGGTAAAACCCCCAAAAACTTCGGGTTTTAGAAACCCACCCCAAAACCCTGCCCTGGTACAACCATTTCAATGTCGGGAAAACCCACACTCAACTGCCCGGTAAAACCACCTCAACTGTCTGGAAAAAACCACACTTAAGCTCTCTGGTAAAACCCCCACTAAACTGTTGGTAAAAACCCACCCAACTGTCTGGTCCCCAACCTCACAAAACTGCCCTTGGAACAACCACACTAAACGGGTCCCAACCCTCACTAAACTGCCCCGGGTTTCCCAACCCACCCCAACTGTCGGGTTACAACCACCCCAAACCCTGTTGGTCCCCCCCACACTCATGTTGGTAAAACCCAAACCCTCAACTGCCCGGGTACAACCACACTAAACCTGTCTTTTTAAAACCACACTCAACTGTCTGGTACAACCACACTAAACTGTCGGAACAACCACACCAACTTTTCCTGGTAAAACCCACCCTCAACGGTCGGTAAAAAACCACCTGGGGGGTTTTTGGGTTTAAAAACCACACTAAACCTTTTGGTACAACCACACTCAACTGTTTTGGTAAACCCACTCAACTGTCTGGAAAAAACCCAAACCCAACTGTCGGGTAAAAACCCCCTCAACTTTTGCGTAAAAACCAAACTCAACTGTCGGGTCAACCACTCAACAGTCTGATAAAAACCACATTTAAAGCTGTCTGGTAAAACCACCTCAGCGTCTGGAACAACCAACTAAACTGTCGGGAAACAACCTACTCAACGGGTCGGTACAACCCCACTCAACTGTCGGGGTACAAACCACACTCACTGTCGGTACACCCACTAAACCCTGTCTGGTAAAACCCACACCCCAACTTTTGGGTAAAAACCACACTAAAATTTCCCTGGTAAAAACCACACTCACTTTTCGGGTTAAAACCCAAATCAACGGCCCGGGATTAAAAAAAAACCACACTCAACTGTTGGTAAACCAAAAAACCCTTGTCTGGTCCCAACCACACCCAACTGCCCCTGGTAAAAACCACCAACGTCTGGTAAAACCCCACACCCCAATGTCTGGAAAAAACCACACCAACTGTCTGGCCCACCACAGTCAACTTCGGGAAACAACCACACTAAAACTGCCCGGGTAAAAACCACACTCAACTGTCTGGTACAACAAAAACCCCAAACTGTCTGGGAAAAACCCAAAACTCAGCTGTCTGGAAAAACCCACCCCAAAACTTCTGGTAAAAACCACACTAAAACTGTCTTGTACAACCCCACCCCAACTTTTCGGAAAAAAACCCAACTCAACTTCGGGAACAACCAACTCAACTTTCCGGGTTAAAACCCACACCAACTGCCCGGTAAAAAACCACTCAACTGTCGGTACAACCAAAATTTAAAAACGGGTCTGGTAAAACCCAAAAACTAAACTGTTTTTGTAAAACCAAAACTCAACTGTCTGGTAAAACCAAACCCAACGTCTGGTCCCAACCACACTCAACAAATTTTGTAAAAACCACACCCCAACTTGGTTACAACCACATTTCAACGGGCGGGCCCAACCACACCCCAACTGTCGGGGAAAACCACACTCAACTTTTCCCCGGTTTACAACCACACTCAATACCCTTGTACAAAAACACTAAACCCTTTTCTGGTACAACCACACTCAACTTGTCGGGTACAACCCACTAAACTGTCTGGTACAACCACACCCCCAATTTGTCTGGTACAAACCACCCCAACTGTCGGGTTAAACCACACCAGCTGCCGGGTACTACCACACTAAACTGTTGGTAAAAACCAAAACTCAACTGTCATGTAAAACCCACCCCTCAACTTCGGGTTTACAACCAAAACTAAACGTTGGTACAACCACACTCAGCTCCCCCTGGTAAAACCCAAATAAAATGTCGGGTACAACCCACTCAATGTCTGGTACAACCACACTCAACGCCCTGGTAAACCACTCAACTGTCGGTACAACCACACTAAACTGTCTGGTACAACCAAAACCAACGTCTTTTACAACCACACTAAACTTCTTTAAAAACAACACTCAACGGGGGTTCGGGTACAAAAACACCAACTTTTGGGGAACAACCACCCCTAACTGTCTGGTAAAAACCCCACTTAATATTTGGGAAAAACCACACTAAACCCTTGTCGGTAAACCCAAACACTCAACTTTTCTGGTAAAACCCACATAAACTGTCGGGTAAAACCCCCACACCCCAACTGTCTGGTCCAACCCACCAACTTCGGGTAAAACCCCACACTAAACTGTCTGGGTAAAAACCAAAACTCGCTGTCTGGTAAAAACCCACACTCAATTTTTTTCTTGTAAACCCCACTCAACTGCGGGAAACCAACCCACCCCAACTTTCGGGTTACAACCACCCCCAAAACTGTCTGGTACAACCACACCAACTGTTGGAAAAAACCCCCAAAAAGCCCGGGGTACAACCACACCCCCTGCCTGGTAAAAACCACCCTAAAATGCCCTGGTACAACCACACTAAAATGCCCTGGTAAAACCACACCCTTAGTTCCCTGGTAAAAACCCACACTCAACTACTTGTAAAAACCCAAAAAAACTGTCTGGTAAAACCCACATTAAACCGCCCGGGTAAAACCCAAACCCCAAAACTGTCGGTACCCCCACATCAGCTGTCGGGTACAACCACACTAAACAAAATTTTTGGTACCCACACTCAAAGTCTGGTACAACCACACTAAAACGGGGGGAAAAAAACCACACCAACTGTTTTACAACCACCCAACCTTTTGGTAAAAACCACACTCAACTGTCTGGTAAAAAACCACACTCAACTTTTCTGGTAAAAACCACACCCCCCCCGGTTTTGGAAAAAAACCACCTCAGCTGCTGGTCAACCACACTCAACTATCTTGTACAACCACCCTCAACGGTTTTGGTTACAACCACACTAAACTGTCGGGTTTAAAAACCCACCCCAAACTGTCGGTAAACCCACATTCAACTGCCAAGTTTTTTGGGTTCCCCAAAAAAAGGAACTTTCCTCTTAGTCTGTTTTCTAGAGTTCTTCTACAAAGACCCTTGACTGCCCTTTAACCCCTTTCCCCATTTTTTCAGACTGGCTATCAAACTCTTCTTACTGGGTTTATCAACCAGCCCCTGCTACAATAATCTATTTTAATAAACCCCAGTCCCCCTACAAAAATTTGGTTTTTCAACCAGCCCTCTAAAAAATAGGGGTTTAAATAACCATCGTGCTACAATAATCGGGTTTTTATCAACCGGGTCTGCTACAAAAATTTCTGGTTTTTTTCAACCAGTCTGCTAAAAATTAATCTGGTTTATAAAAACCAGCCCCTGCAAAATTTAATCTGGTTTATCAACCAGTCTGCTAAAATTTAATTGGTTTTATCAACCAGTCTTTAAAATTTAAACTGGTTTAAATAAACCCATCTGGTACAATAAACGGTTAAAACAACCAGTCTGTCCCAATTTGAGGGGTTTATCAACCATTCTGTACAAAAACGGTTTATCAACCAGTCGGGTACAAAAAAACTGGAAATATCAACCATCAAGTACAATTGAGGGGGTTATAAACCCAGCCCTTCTACAAAAAATTGGTTTACCCCAACCAGTCTGTACAATAAACTGGTTTATCAACCATCGGCTACAATAAACTGGTTTATAAAACCAGCCCCTGGTGAAATTTAAACGGGTTTTTGTAAACCAGTCGGGCCAAAACGGTTTATAAAAAGAACTCTGGTCAATAAACGGGTTTGCCCAACCCGGTCCGGTACAAAAAAACGGTTTTTAATAATGTTTAAAACAGTAAAAAAAGGTTTTAAAATAAAACCATTGTTTTTAAAAAAAAAAATTTGGTTTTTCAAGCATTTCCGGTACAAAAAATTTTGGGTTTTATAACCACCCCTGGTACAAAAAACCCGGTTTTAAATAAAGCAGCGGTTACAAAAAATTTGGGGTTTTTTCAAGCGGCCCTGGTAAAATTTTAAACTGGTTTTTTCAAGAAAGTCTGGTACAAAAAAATTGGTTTATAAACCCGGTTGGTAAAATAAATTTGTGTTATAAAAACCACCTGGTACAAAAAAACGGTTTATAAAACCACCTGGTAAAAAAAAGGTTTTTAAACCATCGGGTTTACAAAAAAGGGGGTTTTAATCAACCACCCCTCGTACAAAAAAAAGGTTTATAAACCCAGTCTGGTAAAAACAAACTTTTTTTAAATCAATCCCCCGGGTTTAAAAATAAACTGGTTTTGCCCAACCAGCCCTGGTCCAATAAACTGTTTCAAGAAAGCCCGGGTTACAAAAAATTGGTTCATCAACCCAGTTGGAAACAAAAAAACTGGTTTTTTTCAACCATCCGGTACAATAAACTTTTTTAATAAAACCAGTCTGGTACAATAAACGGGTTTTAAATCAAGCGCCCTGGTAAAAAAAATTTGGGTTCATAAAGCAGTAGGGTTTAAATTTAAACGGTTTTAACCAACCAGTCTGGTACAAAAAAATTTGGGTTTTTATAAAACCAGTCCCCGTACAATAAAGGGTTTTTTTTAATTTAAACCGGGTTAAAAAAGGGGAACTGGTTTTCAACCAGTCTGGGCAACGAACCGGGTTTATAACCGGGTGGCCAAAAAACCCGGGTTTTTTCCCAACCACGGGTAAAGGGAACGGTTTTAAAATCAACCAGTCTGGTAAAAAAAAATTTGGTTTTCAACCAGTCTGGTACAACAAACCCCTTTTTAAAATTCCAACGAGGCGGGCCCAAAAAAAAAACTTTGGGTTTAAACAACCATTTTGGTACAATAACGGGTTTATAAAACCAGTCTGGAAACAAAAAAAATGGTTTTTTCCGATCATTTGGGTTTTTAAAAATAAATGGATTATCAACCATCCTGGTACAATGAACTTTTTTTATCAACGAGTTTTGGTAAATAAACGGGTTTAAAACCCCTTTTTTCTTACAATAAACTGGTTATCGATCAGCGGTCCCAATGAATTGGGTTTTAAAAAAAAAACCAAAAATTTTTTCTGGTAAAATAAACTGGTTTATCTATCAGTCTGGTACAAAAAACCGGGTTTTTATAAAACCCAGACGGAAACAATAAATTTTTTAATTTTTTCGACCCGGCCCTGGAAAAATAAAGGGTTTTTTAAACGACCCGTTGGAAACAAAAAACCTTTTTTATAAACCCCTCCTGGTCAAAAAAATTTTTAAAAAAACCCAGCCCTGGTACAAAAAAAAGGGTTTTTAATTAAAACCCCATCTGGAACAAAAAACTGGTTTATAAACCATTTCTGGAACAAAAAACCTGGTTTAAAAACCCATTTTGGAACAATAAACTGGTTTTTTTAAAATCATTTTTGGTACAAAAAAACGGGTTTATCAACCAGTTTTGGTACAATAAACTGGTTTTTTAAAAACCAGTCGGTCCCAATAAACGGGTTTATCAACCACCCTTTTACAAAAAACTGGTTTATCAATCGGGTCGGGTAAAAAAAAAGGTTTTTTCAACCAGTCTGGTCCCAAAAAAACGGGTTTTATAAACCCAGTCTGGTAAAATTTAACCCTGGTTTATAAACCCTTCTGGAAAAATAAACTGGTTTATAAAGCAGTTTTGGTACAATAAAGGGTTTTAAATTTAAACCCAGTTGGTAAAAAATAAACGGGTTTTTAAAATCAATCAGTCGGGTACAATAAACGGGTTTTTTAACAACCTTTGGGTCCCCCAAAAAACGGTTTATAAAACCCGGCCCTGGTACAAAAAAACGGGGTTTTTTCAACCATCGGGTTTCAAAAATTTGGTTTATCAATCAGTCGGGTTTAAAAATAAACGGTTATCAACCAGTCGGTACAAAAACGGGTTTAAACAACCAGCCCTGGTAAAAAAACTTGGTTTTTAAATCAACCAGTCTGGTACAAAAAAACGGGTTTATCAAAAATTTTTGGTACAAAAAAGGGTTTATAAACCATCTGGACAATAAACGGGTTTTTTTCAACCATTCTGGAACAAAAACGGGTTTTAATAAAATATCGGGTACAATAAATGGTTTATAAACCCCAAATCGGTTACAATAAACGGGTTTTAATCAACCAGCCCTGGTCCCAATAACTGGTTTCCAACCCATTTTCTGGTAAAATTTAAAGGTTTATAAACCCAGTCTGGTAAAATTTAAACTGGTTTTTTCAATCAGTTTTCCCTTACTTTAAGTTTGGGAATTTTGTACAAAAATTTTTTCCGTTCAAATCCCCCCAAAAACATGTTTTTTTTTCAAACCCAATATGCAAGCGGAAACCTGACGAAAACAAGGAAAATGCCTGTGTAAACCCTCGAAATTTACACAAAAAACCCTTTTTTTTAAACTACAAAAACCCTCAAGACTTATACCCACAGAAGAAAAAACCCCAAAATAAAAGAAGAACCCGGGAAATCACCCGGCATCTCTATAACCAACAATTTCAACCAGAACAAGGGCTTCTATAACATAGCTAAACCCACTCCCCAAGAAACTTCTTCACGTATCCAAAACAAAGAAAAAAAGGGAACCCCCCGGGGAAAAGGGAAAGGTCTAAAATTTGTCCAATCCCCCCTCCCCAAGCTCCCCAAAGGGACTCTAAAAACTCCCCCCCGGGGTAGATCATAAAGGTGCAGAATTCTCCCCGGCCCCTAAAACTTTCCGAACGTGACTAAAAATTTACCCCCCGTACCTTCCCCCCCGGTTGATCTTGTTGTGATTTAAAAAAACCCCACTGTGTGGGTGAAACTTTTGCCCAATAAAGGATCACATTATACGGATATTTTTTTATATTTCAACTTTAGGGGAGTTAAAATGATTGACTTTGGCCTTTTCGTTTTGCAATCAGCACATGGGGAGGTTGCAGTGTTGCAGAAATAAGTGGAAAGTCCTGGCAGAGTCTTTGTCCAATTTTTATTAATTTATTTTTGTTTTGGGATCTAATTTTTTTTTTCCCTTCAATTTTTTGCCCAGCAAAATTTAATTTGAAGTTTTTTGTTCATGGAACTTGTTTATCAGTGGTACATTTGTAAGACTTTAAACCCAATTTGGATTTTTAACAGTTTTTCACATGGACGACACGTAAAAAAGGGTTTGTACCCCAGAAACCAGTAAGCCCTGATGTCTTCACATCTCTTTGTCAGAAAAGAGGATCGGAACGGGGAGGGGAGCGAGTACTGAGCCTTGGGGAAACCCGAACTTTTCCCCCTTTTGCCGCCACTGATTTAAACTTTTTGTTTGTTCTTGGGGTAAAAAAAAAAATTTTCCCTCTACAAACTTTTCCTGTTTTTTTCCCTTTTATCAGGCTTTTTTTTGGCGGGGTTACCCCCAAGGTTCCCCCCTTTTTAAAACACTTCCAAAAACAAAACCCTGGGCCCGGGGTTTTAAACCCCGCGGTCAGGGGTTCTCAAACTCCCCCGTCGCGTTAGCCACAAGCCCAAAGGCTAGCCAAAATAATTTAAACCCAAAACGGGTATATTTCTCCCACCAAAAGGAAAGGTTAGCACAGGCACCACTGTGACCAAAAATGAAATTTTTTTACAACGATCTCCAGCTAGCTTTGGGCCGGGCCGAACTCTAGTTTAAAGTCCCTTCCCTGCCGTCACTGGCAAAAGCGACGGGCGGGGTTTTTTGGACTCTTTTGCCCCGGGGTTGGTCCAACCCCGGGGGGGGGTAGGGTTTTGTTTGAAAATCGGCCCATTAGATTTCTTGGTTTTTTAAAAAAACATTTTGTCAAAAGTCGTGTATAATACATCTGTTTTCGGGTTTTGCCCTTTCGGTGCCGTTGTTTATGCTGTTGTTTTTTAAAATTTTAGTGTTTTTGTAGTTTCTTTTTTGGGTAGCTTCTTTTGACTCCCTTTTTTTTGCTGAAGTTTGTTGTTTAATTTTTGCCTGTTTGTAGTTCTGTTAATGTTTGTAGTTGTTTTTTGCCCCTTTTTGTACTGCCTTTTGACTTGTTTATTTCCCTGTTTTTTGTATTGTCTTTTTTCCTTTTTCTGCTTTGTTTGCAGAAGTTGCTTGTTCCCTGTTTGTGCACATGTGCTTGTAGCCTCTGTTTGTGTTTGTCTGTAGGGTTTTGTTGTGCTGCCTGTGTTTTTAATTTGATGTTGTTTTAACTGTCTTTTTTTGTTGTGACTTTTTGGCTGTTTTATTTCCCTTTTGTAATTCCCTGTTTGTGCTGTTTAGTAGCCTTTTATTTGTGCTCCCTGTTTGTAGCGTTTGTAGCTTTTTTTGTATCTGACTGTTTTGTAGCTCCCTTTTTGCATGTACCTGTTGTTGTGTTATCTTTGTTTGTAGCTTTCTTTTTGTAGCTTCGTTTGTCGCGTGTGTTTGTCTCCCTTGTTTGTCTGTGTTGCCGTTTGTAATTCCTCTTGTTTTTAGTGTTGATTGTAGCTGTCTGTTGCGTTGTTTGTTTGCAGGGGGGTTGTTTTTGCCCCTTTTACCGAGCTTGCACGGCAACATCAAGCAAAAACCCTTTACTTTAAACTAAATGCTGTGTGTGTGGGGGTGTGTGTGTGTGTGTGTGGTGTTTGTTGTGTGTGTGTGTCGTGGTTGGTGTGTGTGTGGTGTGTGTGGGTTGTGGTGTGTGTGTGTGTTTGTGTGTGTGTGGTTTATGTGCGGGTGGTGTGTGTTGTGGTGGGGCGCGTGTGGTATGTGTGTGTCGTGTGTGTGTATTATGTCTGGGTTTTCGCGCGCGCGTGGTGTACTCACCTAGTTGCCTAGTTTTGTCATGTTGTGGTTGCAGGGGTGATCCCCAGTTGGCCCCGCCGTTCATGGCCCCTACTTTTTCATCTTTCCCGCTCATGAGCTTTATTATCTCATCTTAGAGTTATTTGGATCCCGCCTCCACTAATTTATTCCCCGATATTCCACTTCCCGAACTATGTATAAGAAAAACTTCTAACATCCCCGTGATTTTTTGAGTCTTCAACTTCCAACTGTGACCTTTTTCCCGTGTCCATCTGGTATCCTGCCCCCTTTTCCCCCTTGTCGATTCCTTCAATTTTTTATTGTCGTTTCATATCCCCTATCTTCTGTCCCCCAGTGTCGTCAGGCGATTTCCATTTAAACCCCTCCTTGTAGGAAAAGCCCCTTACCCCGGACTTTTCTTGCTGAAACCTTTTCACTTTCTTAATTTCCTTATGCTGGTAGGTGTGGGTTCCAAATTGGTGCTGCATACCCGTATAGGGCCCAAGTCACGGTGTACGGGTTAACGATTCCTTATTGAGATGTCGGACTGCTGTTCTTAGGTTTGCTAGGCGCCCATATGCTGCAGCAGTTATTTGGCTGATGTGCACCTCAGGAGATGTGCCTGGTGTTATACTCACCCCAGGATCCTTTTCCTTGAGTGAGGTTTGTAGTCTCTGGCCCCCTAGACTCTACTTTGTCTGCGGTCTTCTTTACCCTTCCCCAATCTTCATGACTTTGCACTTGGTGGGGGTGAACTCCAGAAGCCAGTTTCTGGACCAGGTCTGCAGCCTGTTCAGATCCCTTTGTAGTTCTTCCTGGTCCTCGTCCGATTGAATTCTTCTCATCAGCTTCACATCATCTGCAAACAGGGGCATTTCCTTCCATCATTTCCTTCACGTACAAGAGAAACAGTACCGGTCATAGGACTGACCCCTGTGGAACTCCACTCGTCACAGGCGCCCACTCTGACACTTCGTCATGTACCATGACTCGCTGTTGTCTTCCCGAAAGTTATTCCCCTGATCCATTGTACTGCCTTCCCTGTTATCACTGCCTGGTCCTCCAGCTGTTGCACTAATCTCTTGTGTGGAACTGTGTCAAATGCGTTCGTACAGTCCAAAAAAATGCAATCTACCCACCTCTCTCTCTTGTCTTACTGCTGTCACCTTGTCATAAAACTCCAGTAGGTTTGTGACACAGGATTTCCCGTCCCTGAAGCCGTGCTGGTTGTCGTTGATAAGCTCATTCCTCTCTAGGTGCTCCACCACTCTTCTGATAATCTTCTCCATGACTTTGCATACTATACATATCAGTGACACTGGTCTGTAGTTTAATGTTTCGTGTCTGTCTCCTTTTTTAAAAGTTGGGACTACATTTGCTGTCTTCCAGACCTCAGGTAGACGCTCTGTTTCGAAGGATGTGTTGAAGATTGTTGTTAGTGGTACACATAGTGCCTCAGCTCCTTTTCTCAGGACCAATGGAGAGAGGTTATCTGGCCCCATTGCCTTTAGCAGCCTCTTCACTTCTTCCTCGGTTGTCTGTATTGTGTCCAACACTTGATGGTGTACCCCACCTCGCCATCTTTCTGGAGACCCTTCTGTCTCCTCATTAAACACTTCTTTGAATCTCATTTTGAGCTCTTCACATCACGGTCATTTCTTGTGATCTCCCCTCCTTCCTCAGCCTGATTACCTGGTTCTTGACTGTTGTTTTCCTCCTGATGTGGCTGTACAACAGTTTTGGATCAGATTTGGCTTTTGCTGCTATGCCATTTTCATATTGTCGTTGGGCCTTCTTTTTTACCTACGCATATTCATTTCTGGCTCTACACCTGTCCTTATTCTCCTGAGGCCTTTGCCTTCTTTACTTCTTCTATTCTCTAGCACACTTGGGTTTTCCCTCTCTACACCTATGGGTGAACCAAGGGTTCATCCCGACTTTCTTGTTATTTCTGTTACCCTTGGTTATAAATCTCTCCTCAGTTTCCTTGCATATTGTTGTTACATATTCCATCATCTTACTTACTGACTTTCCTGCCAGTTCTCAGTCCCACTGAACTCCGTGCAGAAAATTTCTTGACGTGCTTGACCAGGTGTGGATTCCAAACTGGTGCTGCATACTCCATACACATACTGTGTGTGTGTGTGTATGTGCGTGTTTGTGTGTGTGTACATGTGTGTGTGTGTGTGTGTATGTGCGTGTTTGTGTGTGTACATGTGTGTGTGTGTGTGTGTGTGTGTGTGTGTGTGGTGTGTGTGTGTGTGTGTGTGTGTGTGTGTGTGTGTGTACTCACCTAATTGTGGTTGCAGGGGTCGAGACTCAGCTCCTGGCCCCGCCTCTTCACTGATCGCTACTAGGTCCTCTCTCTCTCTGCTTCCTGAGCTTTATCATACCTCTTCTTAAAACTATGTATGGTTCCTGCCTCCACTACTTCACTTGCTAGGCTATTCCACTTCCTGACGACTCTATGACTGAAGAAATACTTCCTAACGTCCCTGTGATTCGTCTGAGTCTTCAGCTTCCAGTTATGACCCCTTGTTCCTGTGTCCCCTCTCTAGAACATCCTATCTCTGTCCACCTTGTCTATTCCCTGCAGTATCTTGTATGTCGTTATCATGTCTCCCCTGACCCTTCTGTCCTCCAGTGTCGTCAGTCAGATTTCCCTCAACCTTTCCTCGTACGACATTCCCCTGAGCTCTGGGACTAGCCTTGCTGCAAACCTTTGTACTTTCTCTAACTTCTTGACGTGCTTGACCAGGTGTGGGTTCCAGACTGGTGCTGCATACTCCAGTATGGGCCTAACATACACATTGTACAGTGTCTTGAACGATTCCTTATTAAGGTATCGGAACGCTATTCTCAGGTTTGCCAGGCGCCGTATGCTGCAGCGTTATTTGGTTGATGTGTGCCTCGGTGACGTGTTCGGTGGTTATGGTCACCCCAAGGTCTTTCTCCCTGAGTGAGGTCTGTAGTCTTTGTCCACCTAGCCTATACTCTTCTGTGGTCTTCTTTGCCCCTCCCCAATCTTCATGACTTTGCATTTGGCAGGGTTGAATTCGAGAAGCCAGTTTCTGGACCACTTTGTCCAGCCTGTCAGGTCTCTTTGCAGTCCTGCCTCATCCTCATCCGATTTAATTCTTCTCATCAACTTCACATCATCTGCGAATAGGGACACTTCAGAATCTATTCCTTCCATCATGTTTGCATATATCAAAAATAGCACTAGTCCTAGAATTGACCCCTGTGGGACCCCGCTCGTCACAGGCGCCCCGTGATGCCTCTTCACGCACCATGACCGTTGTTGCCTCCCTGTCAGGTATTCCCTGATCCATTGCAGTGCCTCCCTGTTATATTTCGCCTGATCCTCCAGCTCCTGCACTAATCTCTTTGGTGGGGAACTGTGTCAAAGGCCTTCCTGCAGTCTAGGAAAACGCAATCATCCCACCCCTCTCTCTCGTGTCTTACTTCTGTTACCTTGTCATAAAACTCCAGAAGTTTTGTGACACAGGATTTGGGCCCTTTCCCTAAAAACCCCTGCTGGTTTTCATTTATAATCTTTGTTCCGTTCCAGGTGTTCCACCACTCTCTCTCCTGATAATAAATAACAAAAAGGCACAATACCGTGACTGGAACGATACACAAATAACCCGCACATAAAAGACAGAAGCTTACGACGACGTTTCGGTCCGACTTGGACCATTGACAAAGTTTACACTAACAAAAGGGAGGCAGGACGGCTATAAATAGGCGAAGAGGTGGAGGTAGTAAATAGTGGTAGTAGTAGTAGTAGTAGTAGTAGTACAAGAATTGTATATAATACCGACAGGATGAAATGCACATGCACAACACCCGGGCATCCCCACCGTAGACGTTTGCCATCCCAGCCAGCCCCTGGATGGCGGAAACGTCCACAACAAAGACAACACGCGCACATGTGTCTAATTTCATCAGTAGATGTAGTAGAAGAAGAAGAGGTAGTAGTAGTGGTAGTGGTAGAAGTGGGAAATAAGGAAGACGAGCCAGTCAAATACAAAGGAAGGGGAGCACTGCAAGAGAGCTAGGTGCCCACTGAGGGAGAGCAAGCACACAGAGGTGCATGAAAGGGGAAGTGGTGAAATAAAATAAAGAAGGAACAGAAAACACGAGACAGGAGAGAGAAAGACAACCCAGAGGAAAAAGGAGAGAGGAAAGGGAAGAGAAGAAAAAAAGAAGAAGAAAAAATGAGGATTCAGGTTAAGTCACGGGTGTTCTGAAGTTTGGAGCATTTTACAATGTAGTGGGAAGAGGAAGGCATCTACAGAGACGAAGCCAGGGCTAAGGTTCATACAAGGAAAGTTGTGTATAAGAGAGGATTCAACTAAACGGCGACTGTTCGAGTTGGAAGTAGGGAAGACAGTTTTAGCAGAAGACCAGTCAATAGGATGGCTATGATCTCTGACGTGACAGAAAAGAGCATTGTTAGTGTCGGCAAGCCTAACACTATTTTTGTGCTCCCTAAGTCTGTCAGAAAGAGATCGACCAGTTTCTCCAAAGTATGAAGAGGACAGGAGGAAGCAAGAAATAGAGTAGACACCAGGAACATCTGTAGAGGGAGGAGAGGTTGAACGAGATTAGTGCGAAGAGTGTTAGTCTGGCGGAAGGTAAGCTTGATGTCTAAGGGAACGGAGAGAATTGTTGAGATTAGAAAGACCGGAAA
This sequence comes from Cherax quadricarinatus, assembly GCF_026875155.1. Taxonomy (NCBI): domain Eukaryota; kingdom Metazoa; phylum Arthropoda; class Malacostraca; order Decapoda; family Parastacidae; genus Cherax; species Cherax quadricarinatus. Next base: position 22,276,504 of record NC_069451.1, on the reverse strand, counting down.
TGTAGGGAAGGCAGAGGATAGAAGAGTTCCCATGAGTAGAGAGTTTGGGAGAGAAGAAATTGCGTTTAGCACGTGAGAGGGCAGAGTCTATGAAATGGGAAGGGTAGCCAAGACGGGAGAACGAATTATAAAGAGTGGAAATTTCTGCTGGAAGGAACTGAGGATCACAGATGCGGAGGGCACGGAGAAAGAGGGAGATAAGAACACTTTTCTGACAGGGAAGCATGATAGGAAAAGTAGTGAATGTACATGCCACTGTGCATAGTTTACGGTAAACGAAAAGGAAAAACCTGTATCTGAGCGGTGACATGGACATCAAGGAAAGGAAGTAAGGAATTAGATTCCCATTCAGCTTTAAACTTAATGGAAGGGGCAAGATGTTAAGAGCTTCAAGAAAAGGTTGGAAGAGACTGGAGTCATGAGCCACAGAGCAAGATGTCATCCACATAGCGAGCCAGAGTGAAGGTTGCACATCGAGGGTAGGAAGAAGAACAGTCTCGAAGTATTCCATGTAAAGATTAGCAAGGACAGGAGAGAGAGGAGAGCCCATAGCGACACCGAAGGTTTGGGAATAATATTTCCCTTGGAAGGAAAAGGAGTTAGAGTCCACACAGAGGCGGATCAGATCAAGAAAGACATCAGTGGGGATAGGGAGATGAAGAAACCCTTCAAGGCCTTCTCTCTAAGGAAATCAGGACATCATCAAGAGGGACATTGGTGAAGAGGGACTCAACGTCAAGACTAAGCATCTTACAGGTTGGGAGAGAGCAGTGGCATGTACATTCACTACTTTTCCTATCATGCTTCCCCTGTCAAGAAAAGTGTTCTTATCTCCCTCTTTCTCCGTGCCCTCCCGCATCTGTGATCCTCAGTTCCTTCCAGCCAGAAATTTCCACTCTTTATAATTCGTTCTCCCGTCTTGGCTACCCTTCCCATTTCATAGACTCTGCCCTCTCACGTGCTAAACGCAATTCTTCTCTCCCAAACTCTCTACTCATGGGAACTCTTCTATCCTCTGCCTCCCTACATTTCCGGTGTTTCTAATCTCAACAATTCTCTCCGTCCCTTAGACATCAAGCTTACCTTCCGCCAGACTAACACTCTTCGCACTAATCTCGTTCATACCTCTCCTCCCTCTACAGATGTTCCTGGTGTCTACTCTATTTCTTGCTCCTCCTGTCCTCTTCAATACTTTGGAGAAACTGTCGATCTCTTTCTGACAGACTAGGGAGCACAAAAATAGTGTTAGGCTTGCCGACACTAACAATGCTCTTTTCTGTCACGTCAGAGATCATAGCCATCCTATTGACTGGTCTTCTGCTAAAACTGTCTTCCCTACTTCCAACTCGAACAGTCGCCGTTTAGTTGAATCCTCTCTTATACACAACTTTCCTGTATGAACCTTAGCCCTGGCTTCGTCTCTGTAGATGCCTTCCTCTCCCACTACATTGTAAAATGCTCCAAACTTCAGAACACCCATGAACTTAACCTGAATCCTCATTTTTTCTTCTTCTTCTTCTTTTTTCTTCTTCCTCTTCCCCTTTCCTCTCTCCTTTCTCCTCTGGTTGTCTTTCTCTCTCCTGTCTCGTGTTTCTGTTCCTTCTTTATTTTATTTCACCACTTCCCCTTTCATGCACCTCTGTGTGCTTGCTCTCCCTCAGTGGGCACCTAGCTCTCTTGCAGTGCTCCCCTTCCTTTGTATTTGACTGGCTCGTCTTCCTTATTTCCCACTTCTACCACTACCACTACTACTACCTCTTCTTCTTCTACTACATCTACTGATGAAATTAGACACATGTGCGGCGTCTGGTTGTCTTTGTTGTGGACGTTTCGCCATCCAGTGGCTGGCTGGATGGCGAAACGTCTACGGTGGGGATGCCCGGGTGTTGTGCATGTGTCATTTCATCCTGTCGGTATTATATACAATTCTTGTACTACTACTACTACTACTACTACTACCACTACTACTACCTCCACCTCTTCCTGCCTATTTATAGCCGTCCTGCTCCTCCTCTGTTAGTGTGACTTTGTCAATGGTCCAAGTCGGACCGAAACGTCGTCGTAAGCTTCTGTCTTTTATGTGTGGGTTATTTGTGTATCCTCCTGATAATCTTCTCCATGACTTTGCACACAATACATGTCAGAGACAGGTCTGTAGTTTAGTGCCTCATTTCTGTTTCCTTTCTTAAATATGGGGACTACATTTGCCGTCTTCCATTTCTCAGGTAGTTGCCCAGTTTCAAGGGATGTGTTGAAGATTGTGGTTAAGGGCATGCACAGCATCTCTGCTCCTTCTCTAAGGACCAATGGGGAGATGTCCAGTCCCATCGCCTTTGAGGTATCAAGGTCACTTAGCTTCTGCACCTCCTCCTCGGTAGTTCGTATGTCATCCAACACTTGTTGGTATATTCCCTCTTGATGTTCCCTTCTGTGCTGTCTTCCCAGAGCCCTTCCTGTCTCTACTGTAAAAACTTCCTTAAATCTCCTGTTTAGCTCTTCACATACCTCCTGATCATTTCTTGTGAGTTCTCCACCTTCTGTCATTAGTCTGATCACCTGGTCTTTGACTGTTGTCTTCCTCCTGATGTGGCTATACAACAGTTTCGGGTCAGTCTTGATTTTCGATGCTATGTTATTTTCATACTGTTGCTGGGCCTCCCTCCTTACCTGTGCATACTCGTTCCTGGCTCTGCGACTGATCTCCCTATTTTCATGTGTTCTCTGCCTTCTGTACTTTTTCCATTCTCTATTGCACTTTGTTTTTGCCTCCTTACACCGTCGGGTAAACCAGGGGCTCGTTCTGGTCTTCCCATTATTTCTGTTGCCCTTGGGAATAAACCTTTCCACTGCTTCCTTGCATTTTGTTGTTACATATTCCATCATTTCATTTACTGGCTTTCCTGCCAGTTCTCTGTCCCACGGAACCTCCTGCAGGAAGTTCCTCATCCCTATGTAGTCCCCTCTTTTATAGTCAGGCTTTTTGCATTCAACTCCTGTTACTCTCTCCACTTCCAACTCTACTATGTATTCAAAGCACAGAACCACGTGAACACTAGCTCCTAGGGGACTCTAACATGTGATGTCCTCAATGTCTGAACTGCCCAGGGTGAACACAAGGTCCAATCTTGCTGGTTCATCCTCCTCTCTTACTCTGGTAGTGTCTATTAACATGTTGGTACATGAGGTTTTCCAGCACCACATCCAACATCTTGGCTCTCCATGTTTCGGGACCCCCATATGGCTCCAGGTTTTCCCAGTCAATCTCCCTGTGGTTGAAATCCCCCATAACCAGCAACTTTTCTCTGCTGGAGTGAGCTCTTCTTGCCACCTCAGCGAGTGTGTCCACCATTGCTCTGTTGCTCTCTTCATATTCCTCTCTTGGCCTCCTGCAGTTCTGTGGTGGATTATACATCACTGCAATGACCACCTTGTGCTCCCCAGACTGAAGTGTACCTACTATGTAGTCCCTTTCTCCTGTCTCGTCTATGCCTCCCATTTTCTCGAATTTCAATCGGTTTTTTATGAGCAGAGCAACTCCTCCTTCCCCTCTGCCCCTTCTATCTTTCCTCATGATCTGGTATCCTGGTGGGAAGATTGCATCTATTATTGTCTCCTTGAGTTTTGTTTCTGTAACTGCTATGATGTCTGGGGACTTCTCATTGATTCTTTCTTGCCATTCTTCATGTTTATTCGTTAATCCATCTGCATTTGTGTACCAAACCTTCAACTTCTGTTCTAATACTGTAACTGTGGTCCTGGGGAAATACTGGGGTTGGGAGAGTAGGAGCCCTGGTGGGGGCCTGTGGGGGGTTGCAGTGGAGGTGGAGGAAGAGCTCCCATAGGGGGTTGCTGTAGGGGTAGGGTTCGTGGTGCCGGGGGTGGGAACAGTGGGATCGGTGTGTGATGGTTTGGATTGTTCAGTTGCCTTGGGGGGTGTCGTGGCTGGAGTCCTTCTGCAGGTGTTTCTGGGAGGGTGTGCTTGTCCTTCCACCTGTTCCTGGGTTATTCTGCTCTCCTTTCTCATTTCCTCCCATTCCTCCTTTCGTTTTTGCACTCTCTGTTTCAGTATCATCCTTTCCTCCTGTGTTCTGTCTCGATCGAGGTACACACTCATGAACTTCTGTTTGCCTCTCAGCTGTGCTTTCTCCTGCAGGATCATGGTTTGGGTTGATTCTGCCTTGAAAATTACTTTGAGAGGCCGATTCCTTTTCTTTGTGAACCACCCGATTCTCTGAAAATTTGCCACCTGGGTCATGTCTCCCTCGCCTATCACCTTCATGATACCTTCAGTTGCTTTTTTCTCATCCTACTTTCTTTCCTCATAAGTTTCCCCTTTAGCTTCGTCTAGCCCATAGACAAAAACTGATCTCTCCCTTTCCACCTCCCACTGTGACTCCCATTACATCCTCTGAGGTGTTCCTTCAGTCCCTTCCCTAGCTGTGGCCCCTATGGTCATTGGTTTGTCCTTCCTGCTCACCTGTTCCTGGCCCCCACAAGTGTCTGGTAAGGTCCCTGCACATGTCCTAGTTCCTTCAATGTCTTCCAACCTCTCATTCTGTCCTAGTGTGCTCCCTGTCTTTGTTTTGGCCCAATGTAGGTTTGACAGGACCTCTGCATACAGTTTAGCTTCCATGCTCCCTTCAGACCCGTTGTCTGTGTCTGATGTAGACATTGCTGGTGCAACTTCTGTAATATCTTTGTCTCTAGGCTGTTTCAGATGTCTCAGCTCCTCTTCTAATCTCTGTATCTTGGTTTCTGCTACTTTGGCATGTTGCTTCCACCTTCTGCATTCTGCTGCTAACCTCTCCTCCATCTTCCTTGCAAGCTCATCTAGCCTCCTTCCCCAGTCTTCCTCCCTATTTTTAAGCTCTGCCTTCCAGTCCTCCCTCCCAGATTCATCCTTCGGGCCCCTTGTTCTCATCCTAGTTCTAGGTTGCCCCATTGCTCCACATAAGGAAGGGGGAGAGATGGTTAGGGGGAGGGGAATAGATGGTTAGGGGGAGTGGGGGTGGATGGTTATGGGGGAGGGGGAGGATGGTTATTGGAGGAGGAGAGGTAGTTGGGGGAGGGGGTTAGATGGTTTGGGGGAGGGGTAGGTGGCTAGGGGGAGGGGAGAGAGGTGGCTAGGGGAAGGGGAATATGTGTTTGTGTAAAGTGTATATGTGCTTGTGTATGTGTGCTTGTGTATGTGTTTGTGTATGTGTAGGAGAGAGAGGGATGGGATTATGGGGGGGGGGGGGGGAGGGGGGAGGATGAGTGACCCTTAGAAGCGGGGGAGGTGTGTGTGATGGGATTAGAAGGGGAGGGAGGGAAAGAAGGCTGAGGGTAGGGTAGAGTGACTGCTTGATAACAGGGTCCTTACTGGTGTGTGTGTGTGTGTGTGTGTGTGTGTGTGTGTGTGTGTGTGTGTGTGTGTGTGTGTGTGTGTGTGTGTGTGTGTGTGTGCATGTGTGTATGTGTGTGTGTACATGTATGTGTGTGTACATGTGTGTGTGTGTGTACATTGTGTGTATGTGTGCGTGTACATGTGTGTGTGTGTACATGTGTGTGTGTGCACATGAAAAAGACCTCTATATTCGTGTTTTTTCTAATTATCATATTATTGTTATTATTATTGTTTTCATTATATCTATTAATTATTATTTTCCTGTATTTCAGGTAAGTTGATGACCGATGACTTCACCTAGTGACGTCAGTAAGTAATTATTATTTTATTATTGTTATTAATATTATCATTATTATTGGAAAGCGCTAAATTCGTTATTAGGGTCTTAAAGTAAGAGAGAGAGAGAGAGAGAGAGAGGTCCTGTAGTGGTCCTGGACCATTATTGTTTGAGACAAAAGGAGTTGGGGCAAGAGGTTTTAGTTATCCAGCCTATCATTTTGAAGGTTCTGATTATCCAGCCTCTCATTTTGAAAGGTCCAGTTATCCAGCCTATCATTTTGAAGGCTCTAGTTATCCAGACTATCATTTTGGAAGTTCTAGTTATCCAGCCAACCATTTTGAAGGTTCTGATTATCCAGCCTCTCATTTTGAAAGGTCCAGTTATCCAGCCTATCATTTTGAAGGTTCTGTTTATCCAGCCCTTCATTTTGAAGGTTCTGGTTATCCAGCCTATCATTTTGAAGGTTCTGATTATCCAGCCTCTCATTTTGAAAGGTCTAGTTATCCAGCCTATCATTTTGAAGGTTCTGTTTATCCAGCATATCATTTTGAAGGTTCTAGTTATCCAGCCAATAATTTTGAAGGTTCTGGTTATCCAGCCTATCATTTTCAAGGTTCTGGTTATCCAGCCTATCATTTTGAAGGTTCTGGTTATCCAGCTTATCATTTTGAAGGTTCTGGTTATCCAGCCAATCATTTTGAAGGTTCTGGTTATCCAGCCTATCATTTTGAAGGTTCTGGTTATCCAGCCTATCATTTTGAAGGTTCTGGCTATCCAGCCTATCATTTTGAACATTCTAGCTTCATGTGGCACGCAATGAATATATTTGTATATATTGCAGTTTCAGATAATTTTATATTACTTATCTTTTCATTAACAGCTAAAATGAATAATTTTCTGCTTTATATTGTTTGAGTTATTATATTAGGTTATATATGTAGGTAGGATGTGACAACTACACCTCTCGTTATGCTTGCTGTTGGAGAGTTCTGATTGGCTGCCAGGACTTGTACACTACCTGCCTGATTATGTAATTTAAGCCAGGTGTTGCCTGGTATGAGTAACGTGATGTTGTCACTGCAGGTCCTGCCTCACCTTCTCTCTAGCTGTTGCTGGTAGAGGTAACATGCTCTTTCTGTCACTTTGTCTGGGGGGAATGCTATTCTCCTCAGCTCGTGTCTTTTAGGCACTGTTTTTGGTAGAGTATGTGAGTATGTCTCTGTTAGTGAGCCGGGGCATACATCTCATAACTCTGTGCAACTCTATTCATAGAGTATTATTTAGAGTTAGTGATATTTGACGTTTTTCAGAGGCTATGTGTCTTAGAGACACTATATCTCTGGTCCCGAGTTAAACTCTTGATCTACATTGTTCTGACTTCTACGTACTGGCATAGTTGGGGTTTTGGTATTGATGAACACTGTTTCAGTAATAAGGGATTTTATGCTTTTCGTGTAGGATCAGTTAAAGGTCCACTGTTAGGGTTGAGTTTGTCTTCTTGTTCCTTGCTCGACGCTGTGCTACTCTCTGTTCCTTGCACGACGCTCTGCTACTCTGTTCCTTGCACGACGCTCTGCTACTCTGTTCCTTGCTCCACGCTCTGCTACTCTGTTCCTTGCTCTACGCTCTGCTACTCTGTTCCTTGCTCTACGCTCTGCTACTCTGTTGCTTGCCTGATGCTGTGCTACTCTGTTCCTTGCCTGATGCTGTGCTACTCTGTTGCTTGCCTGATGCTGTGCTACTCTGTTGCTTGCCTGATGCTGTGCTACTCTGTTGCTTGCCTGATGCTGTGCTACTCTGTTCCTTGCCTGATGCTGTGCTACTCTGTTGCTTGCCTGTTGCTGTGCTACTCTGTTCCTTGCCTGATGCTGTGCTACTCTGTTGCTTGCCTGATGCTGTGCTATTCTGTTGCTTGCCTGATGCTGTGCTACTCTATTGCTTGCCTGATGCTGTGCTACTCTGTTGCTTGCCTGATGCTGTGCTACTCTGTTGCTTGCCTGATGCTGTGCTACTCTGTTGCTTGCCTGATGCTGTGCTACTCTGTTGCTTGCCTGATGCTGTGCTACTCTGTTGCTTGCCTGATGCTGTGCTACTCTGTTGCTTGCCTGATGCTGTGCTACTCTGTTTGCTTGCCTGATGCTGTGCTACTCTGTTGCTTGCCTGATGCTGTGCTACTCTGTTGCTTGCCTGATGCTGTGCTACTCTGTTGCTTGCCTGATGCTGTGCTACTCTGTTGCTTGCCTGATGCTGTGCTGCTCTGTTGCTTGCCTGATGCTGTGCTGCTCTGTTGCTTCCAACATTACTGTTGCTTAGTGAATGGTACGTCATCATGTTTGCTTCGATGGTCCAAAAGTTAAATTATTTAAGAACTTGTTGTCAGTTATTCTAAGTCAAGTTTTACCGAGTCATACAGAGTATTACCCAGCACATACACACAAACGTATACACATACCTGATTACATATATTGCTCTTATATTAAAGAGTGACTCTTAGCAAGGTACCAAATAGTACATATTAAGAGTAATAAAGTTTATAGCATATTTAATATTTTCTTAGCACCTTATACTTGTATAAATACATTAAAAGCATCACTAAAAACTATAGTACGTTATACTCTAAGATTTATGTAGGAACTTATCTCCTTGCATATTCAAGTTACCTTAAATGTAATTATTACCACCTAGACACTTTTGTTGTTGAAGATCTCAACTTACGTATATTTAATTGATTTATATTCGTGGAGTTGTGATCCCACAGCGCTACTGACAAGCTGGTAATGTTGAAGCTTAACTTCACTGCCATGTTCTCTCACAACAACAACAACCTGGATGCTAGACGAGGGTAAATAAGTTGACCTTCTAGTATTATCTGCAGATGTCTAGAATTTATAGCTACAGCAGTACTCTAGACCATGTAGTAGTGGTCCAGTGTACTCTAGACCATGTAGTAGTGGTCCAGTGTACTCTAGACCATGTAGTAGTGGTCCAGTGTACTCTAGACCATGTAGTAGTGGTCCAGTGTACTCTAGACCATGTAGTAGTGGTCCAGTGTACTCTAGACCATGTAGTAGTGGTCCAGTGTACTCTAGACCATGTAGTAGTGGTCCAGTGTACTCTAGACCATGTAGTAGTGATCCAGTGTAACTCCAGACCATGTAGTAAGTGGTCCAGTGTACTCTAGACATGTAGTAGTGGTCCAGTGTACTCTAGACCATGTAGTAGTGGTCCAGTGTACTCCAGACCATGTATACCTTTGAAGAATTTCGAGGGTATATCTACTCTCTGAGCCCGGCCATGGGCCAGGCTCGTCTGGTGCTCGCCTGGTCAACCAGGCTGTTGCTGCTGGAGGCTCGCTGCCCCACATATCCATCACAGCCTGGTTGATCTAGCACCTGGTGAAGATACTTGTCCAGTTTCCTCTTGAAGGCTTCTACACTTGTTCCAGCAGTGTTTCTGATATCTTCTGGTAAGATGTTGAAGTCTGGGACCCCGGATGTTGATACAGTGTTCCCTTATTGTCCCCACCGCACCCCTGCTCCTCACTGGGTTTATTTTATACTTCCTCCCATATCTCTCACTCCAGTATGTTGTTAGGGCAGTGGGCAGATTTGGGGCCAGGTCCTCGAGTACCTTCCAGGTATATATTATCATGTACCTCTCTCTCCTCCGCTCCAATGAGTACATGTTCAAGACTTGCAGGCGTTCCCAGTAGTTTAGGTGCTTTACTGGCTCAGTGTGAGCCGTAAACGATCTCTGTATTTGTTCCAGCTCCGATATTTCTCCTGCTTTGAACGGGGCCGTCAGCACTGAGCAATATTCTAAGTGAGGGAGCACTAGCAATTTGAAGAGTGTCACCATCGGCATTATTTCCCTTGTTTTAAAAGTTCTCAATACCCACCCAGTCATCTTCCCGGCTGTCGTGATCTTTGTCTTGTTATGGTCTTTAAAAGAAAGGTCCGCTGACATAATTATTTCCAGGTCTTTTACGTGTTCCTTACGTTCTATTTGGTGACCCTCTTGAGTTTTGTATATAGTGCTCCTTTTGGAAAACCCTGTTTATGTCTTCCTGTACTTTTTCAGTGTCCTCTACCGTAGTTACTTTCATGCTTATTTTAGTGTCATCTGCAAATGATGATACTAGAGTGTGCCGGGTGTTTTTGTCTATGTCTGCTATGAGGATGAGGAACAGCAGAGGTGCCAGCACAGTGCCTTGGGGAACTGAACGTTTACCTCGCTGATGCTGGATCTTGCTATGTTTATTACTGTTGTTTGTGTTCTGTGTGTTAAGAAACCGAAAATCCATCTGCCTACCTTCCCCGTAATGCCCAAGGCCTTCATTTTGTGCGCTATCACTCCATGGTCGCATTTGTCAAACGCCTTTGGTAAATATGTGTAAATTACATTGCGTTTCGGTCGTCTTCCAATGCCTCCGTAATTCTGTCATAATGGTTCAGCAGCTGTGACAGACATGATCATCCTGCTATAAAACCATGCTAGTTCAGGTTATGTTGGTTGTGCTGCTCCATGAAATTTGTAACCTGCCATCTCATCATTCTTTTGAAGATTTTTATGATGTGAGAGGTTAGGGCTACTGGTCTGTAATTTTTAGCTAGTGCTTTACTGCCTCCCTTATGCAAAGGAGCTATGTCTGCACTCTTTACGGCCTCCGGTATTTCACCTAGATCTAAGCTCTTTCTCCAAAGAATACTGAGGGCTCGTGCTAGTGTTACTTTGCACTTCTTTATAAATAGAGCATTCCATGAATCTGGTCCAGGTGCTGAGTGAGTGGGCATGTTTTCCATTTCTTTTTCAAAATCTATGGGATTTGTACTAATGTTAGTTAGCTGGTCTGCACGGCCTTCTTCTGGAGTGAAAAATATTTCTGCATTTTCTACCTTGCTGTCATTTAGTGGGTTACTGAACACGACTCATACTTAGGATTTCACTCATTTCCTGTTTGTCATCAGTATACGAGTCTCCTCTCAGTAGTGGTCCAATTCTACAGGTAGTTCTTAGCTTGGATTTTGCATAGGAATAGAAATATTTTGGGTTTCTTGCAATATCCTGTATGGCCTTTTGTTCCCTTTGTACTTCTTCTGTGAGGTATGACATCCTAAGTTTTTCCTCTAATTCAGTGATCTCTCGGCTAAGTCTATATTTCCTCTGTTGTAGCATATTTGTGTTTTTAAGCAGTTCAGTAACCCATTGTCTTCTTCTGTACCATCTCCTATGCTCTCTCTCTATATCTGATCTTCCTCTGGGTTTCCTCAATGGTACGTTTCATACATACTTTGTATGCTTCTGTATTCAGCTTCTCTAGGCACTGGTTGGGATTTAGGTCGCTCATGTCTGATTCCCAGGGTATGTCTGATAGCTCTTGGTTTATTTTTTCCCAGTTAATTCTATGGTTGTTAAAATTTAACTTACTGAACATCCCGTCTCTAACTTTAGTGATGCAGTTTCCTACCCTTGAGTTAATACTAGTTTGAACCTCTATGATGTTATGATCAGAGTAAATAGTTTTGGAAACTGTTATGTCTCTGATCAGTTCCTCGTTGTTTGTGAATATCAAATCCAGAGTATTTTCATTTCTGATGGGATCAATTACCTGTTGGTTTAAAGAGTACTTTTCACAAAGCCTCATTAGTTCCCTGGTATGTACCTGCTGAGCCAGGGTGCTTCCCGGAGATATTTCTGGTATAACATTACGTTACTCCATCTTACATTTTACATGAGGGAGATTAATATCTCCAAGGAGTAAAATATTTGGTGTAGGATTTTCTAACCTATCCAGATAGCTATCTATCTTACTTAACTGATCTGTGAATTCTTCAGCAGTTGCCGATGGTGCTTTGTATACTAGGATAATTACCAAATTCCTATTTTCAACTTTAATGCCTAGTAATGCCATGTAGTAGTGGTCCAGTGTACTCTGGACCATGTAGTAGTGGTCCAGTGTACTCTGGACCATGTAGTGGTGGTCCAGTGTACTCTAGACCATGTAGTAGTGGTCCAGTGTATTCTAGACCATGTAGTGGTGGTCCAGTGTACTCTAGATCATGTAGTAGTGGTTCAGTGTACTCTGGACCATGTAGTAGTGGTCCAGTGTACTCTGGGCCATGTAGTAGTGGTCCAGTGTACTCTGGGCCATGTAGTAGTGGTCCAGTGTACTCTGGACCATATAGTAGTGGCCCATTGAACTCTGGACCATGTAATAGTGGTCCACCATCACTACCACCTACCAGTCTACTAACTGGCCTCCACTCTTATAATGTTTTTGTGAGAGGTTACTATACCTTGACCCTCGGGTTATTGATGACCTTGTACACTGGTTATTGATGACCTTGTTAACACTGGTTATTGATGACCTTGTACACTGGTTATTGATGACCTTGTTAACACTGGTTATTGATGACCTTGTACACTGGTTATTGATGACCTTGTTAACACTGGTTATTGATGACCTTGTACACTGGTTATTGATGACCTTGTTAACACTGGTTATTGATGACCTTGTACACTGGTTATTGATGACCTTGTTAACACTGGTTATTGATGACCTTGTACACTGGTTATTGATGACCTTGTACACTGGTTATTGATGACCTTGTACACTGGTTATTGATGACCTTGTTAACAATGGTTATTGATGACCTTGTTAACACTGGTTATTGATGACCTTGTACACTGGTTATTGATGACCTTGTTAACACTGGTTATTGATGACCTTGTACACTGGTTATTGATGACCTTGTTAACACTGGTTATTGATGACCTTGTACACTGGTTATTGATGACCTTGTACACTGGTTATTGATGACCTTGTACACTGGTTATTGATGACCTTGTTAACACTGGTTATTGATGACCTTGTACATTGGTTATTGATGACCTTGTTAACACTGGTTATTGATGACCTTGTACACTGGTTATTGATGACCTTGTACACTGGTTATTGATGACCTTGTTAACACTGGTTTTTGATGACCTTGTACACTGGTTATTGATGACCTTGTACACTGGTTATTGATGACCTTGTTAACAATGGTTATTGATGACCTTGTTAACAATGGTTATTGATGACCTTGTACACTGGTTATTGATGACCTTGTTAACACTGGTTATTGATGACCTTGTACACTGGTTATTGATGACCTTGTTAACACTGGTTATTGATGACCTTGTACACTGGTTATTGATGACCTTGTTAACACTGGTTATTGATGACCTTGTACACTGGTTATTGATGACCTTGTTAACACTGGTTATTAATGACTTTGTACACTGGTTATTGATGACCTTGTTAACACTGGTTATTGATGACCTTGTACACTGGTTATTGATGACCTTGTTAACACTGGTTATTGATGACCTTGTACACTGGTTATTGATGACCTTGTTAACACTGGTTATTGATGACCTTGTTAACACTGGTTATTGATGACCTTGTACACTGGTTATTGATGACCTTGTTAACACTGGTTATTGATGACCTTGTACACTGGTTATTGATGACCTTAACACTGGTTATTGATGACCTTGTTAACACTGGTTATTGATCTTGTTAACACTGGTTATTGATGACCTTGTACACTGGTTATTGATGACCTTGAACACTTGTTATTGATGACCTTGTTAACGCTGGTTATTGATGATCTTGTTAGCACTGGTTATTGATGACCTTGTACACTGGTTATTGATGACCTTTTTAACACTGGTTATTGATGACCTTAACACTGGTTATTGATGATCTTGTTAACGCTGGTTATTGATGACCTTGTACACTGGTTATTGATGACCTTGTTAACGCTGGTTATTGACCTTGTTAACACTGGTTATTGATGATCTTGTTAACACTGGTTATTGATGACCTTGTACACTGGTTATTGATGACCTTGTTAACGCTGGTTATTGACCTTAACACTGGTTATTGATGATCTTGTTAACACTGGTTATTGATGACCTTGTTAACAATGGGTAGAAAAACTAGTGTGTCCATACCTGGGTACGCAGACATGAGCGTACGCGCGCGCGCGCACACACACACACACACACACACACACACACACACACACACACACATACACACATTGAAATAAGTGGATCAGGATCAAGGTGACACAGGTGAACCAGGATCAAGGTGACACAGATCAGGATCAAGGGGACACCCTGGACCAGGATCAAGGTGAGACAGTGGACCAGGATCAAGTGACACAGATGGACCAGGATCAAGTGAGACAGATGAACTAGAATCAAGGGGACAGTGGACCAGCATCAAGGTGACAGTGGACAAGTATCAAGGTGACGAAGTGGCCCAGGATCAAGGGGACACAGTGGACTAGGATCAAGGGGACATAGTGGACCAGGATCAAGGTGACACAGTGGACCAGGATCAAGGGGGCACAGTGGACCAGGATCAAGTAGCACTGATGAACTTGATTCAAGGGGACACAGTGGACCAGCATCAAGGTGACACAGTGGACCAGAATCAAGTGAAACAGATGAATCAGGATCAAGGGGACACAGTGGACCAGGATCAAGGGGACACAGTGGACCAAGATCAAGGGGACACAGGTGAACCAGGATCAAGGGGGGACAGTGGACCAGGATCAGGATGACACAATGGACAAGGATGTAGGTGACACAGGTGAACGAGGATCAAGCAGACACATTGGATCAGGATCTAGCGGACACGATGGACCAGGATCAAGGAGACACAGTGGACCAGGATCAAGGAGACACATTGAACCAAGATCAAGATGACACACGTGAACCAGGATAATGGTGACACAGTAGGTCATTATCAGGGTAACACAGTGGACCATTATCAGGTTGACGCAGTGGACCACTATCAGGTTGACACAGTGGACCAGCATCAAGGTGACACAGTGGACCAGGGTCAAGGTGACAGTGGATCAGGATCAATTAGACACAGATGGACCAGGAGTAATGGGACACAGGTGGACAAGGTTCAAGGGGACACATGCGGACCAGGATCAAGGGGACACAGGTGGACCAGGATCAAGGGGACACAAGTGGTCCAGGATCAAGGTTATACAAGTGTTCCAGGATCAAGTGACACAGATGGACCAGGATCAAATTGACAGAGGTGAACCAGGATCTAGGTGACAGTGGACCAAGATCAAGGTGACACAAGTGGACCAGGATTAAGGGGACACAGTGGACCAGGATAAGGTTGTCACAAGTGGACCAGGATCAAGAGGACACATTGGACTAGGTTCAAGGGGACACAGTGGACCTGGATCAAGGGGACACACTGGACCTGGATAAAGAGGACACACTGGACCTGGATCAAGGGGACACACTGGACCTGGATAAAGAGGACACACTGGACCTGGATCAAGGGGACACACTGGACCTGGATAAAGGGGACACTGGACCTGGATCAAGGGGACACACTGGACCTGGATAAAGGGGACACAGTGGACCTGGATAAAGGGGAGACAGTGGACCTGGTTTAAGGGGATACAGTAGACCTGGATCAAGGTGACACAGTAGACCTGGATCAAGGTGACACAGTAGACCTGGATCAAGGGGGCACAGTGGACCTAGATCAAGGTGACACAGTAGACCTGGATCAAGGGGACACAGTGGACCTGGATCAAGGGGACACAGTAGACCTGGATCAAGGTGACACAGTAGACCTGGATCAAGGGGGCACAGTGGACCTAGATCAAGGTGACACAGTAGACCTGGATCAAGGGGACACAGTGGACCTGGATCAAGGGGACACAGTGGACCTGGATCAAGGGGACACAGTGGACCTGGATCAAGGGGACACAGTGGACCTGGATCAAGGGGACACAGTGGACCTGGATAAGGGGACACAGTGGACCTGGATCAAGGGGACACAGTGGACCTGGATCAAGGTGACACAGGTGGTAGCTGAAGACATAAATGAACCACAGGGATGTTAGGAAGTATTTCTTTAGCCTGAGTCTGGTTGAAAAGTTGAGTGACTTGTGTGAGTGATACAATACAGAGCTGGAGTGAGGAGTAGGTATAGTAAATGGTATCTTATTACAAGACTGTTGTTTGGTCTTCCAGGAAGACTGTCTTATTACAAGACTGTTGTTTGGTCTTCCAGGAAGACTGTCTTACAAGAGTGTTGCCTGATCTTACAAGACTGTTGTTTGGTCTTCCAGGAAGACTGTCTTATTACAAGACTGTTGTTTGGTCTACCAGGAAGACTGTCTTACAAGAGTGTTGCCTGATCTTACAAGACTGTTGTTTGGTCTTCCAGGAAGACTGTCTTACAAGAGTGTTGCCTGATCTTACAAGACTGGTGTTTGGTCTTACAAGACTGGTGTTTGGTCTTACAAGACTGGTGTTTGGTCTTACAAGACTGGTGTTTGGTCTTACAAAACTGGTGTTTGGTCTTACAAGACTGGTATTTGGTCTTACAGGACTTGGTGCTTGGTCTTACAAGTCTGGTGTTTGATCTTACAAGATTGGTGTTTGGTCTTACAAGTCTGGTCTTTCAAGACTGGTGTCTGGTCTTTCAAGACTGGTGTCTGGTCTTACAAGACTGGTGTCTGATCTTCCAGGAAGATTGTCTTACAAGACTGGTGTCTGGTCTTCCAGGAAGATTGTCTTACAAGAGTGTTGCCTGATCTTACAAGACTGGTGTTTGGTCTTACAAGACTGGTGTTTGGTCTTACAAGACTGGTGTTTGGTCTTACAAGACTGGTGTTTGGTCTTACAAAACTGGTGTTTGGTCTTACAAGACTGGTATTTGGTCTTACAAGACTTGGTGCTTGGTCTTACAAGTCTGGTGTTTGATCTTACAAGATTGGTGTTTGGTCTTACAAGTCTGGTCTTTCAAGACTGGTGTCTGGTCTTTCAAGACTGGTGTCTGGTCTTTCAAGACTGGTGTCTGGTCTTTCAAGACTGGTGTCTGGTCTTACAAGACTGGTGTCTGGTCTTCCAGGAAGATTGTCTTACAAGACTGGTGTCTGGTCTTCCAGGAAGATTGTCTTACAAGACTGGTGTCTGGTCTTCCAGGAAGGTTATTTTCTTGCAAGACTGGTGTCTGGTCTTCCAGGAAGATTGTCTTACAAGACTGGTGTCTGGTCTTCCAGGAAGATTGTCTTACAAGACTGGTGTCTTGTCTTCCAGGAAGATTTTTGTCTTACAAGACTGGTGTCTGGTCTTCCAGTAAGGTTGTCTTACAAGACTGGTGTCTTGTCTTCCAGGAAGGTTATTGTCTTACAAGACGTGTTTGCTGAGAGGCAGGTGTGTTGCTACGGGCGTGTGCCAACTTAACCGGCTGTCTGAGATGGTCTACTTCAGTCAGTGTTTGGTCAGTGTGCCTGAAGGCGGCAGCAGCAGTAGTATACAGTGAGATAAAAACTGGATGTGAGGGGTGAAGCAGGTAGTGTGTACCTCCACTCTCTTGTATCCTCAGACCTGAAGTGTAATGGGTGCTACCAGTGATACTGCGGCTACTGGCTTACTACTCCAGTAACTGCTACTGGACTCCAGTAGTGTACTGGAGTAGTGAGAGAGGTGCTGGAACACCAACAGTGTACTGGATAGTGAGTGCTGGAACACCAACAGTGTACTGGATAGTGAGTGCTGGAACATCAGTGTACTGGGTAGTGAGAGTGCTGGAACACCAGCAGTGTACCGGGTAGTGAGTACTGGAACATCAGCAGTGTATTGGGTAGTGAGAGTGCTGGAACACCAGCAGTGTACTGGGTAGTGAGTGCTGGAACATCAGCAGTGTACTGGGTAGTGAGAATGCTGGAACACCAGCAGTGTACTGGGTAGTGGGTGCTGGAACATCAACAGTGTACTGGGTAGTGAGTGCTGAAACATCAACAGTGTACTGGGTAGTGAGAGTGCTGGAACACCAGCAGTGTACTGGGTAGTGAGTGCTGGAACATCAGTGTACTGGGTAGTGAGAGAGTGCTGGAACACCGGCAGTGTACCGGGTAGTGAGTGCTGGAACACCGGCAGTGTACTGGGTAGTGAGTGCTGGAACTCAACAGTGTACTGGGTAGTGAGAGTGCTGGAACACCAGCAGTGTACTGGGTAGTGAGTGCTGGAACATCAGCGTACCGGGTAGTGAGTGCTGGAACACCGGCAGTGTACCGGGTAGTGAGTGCTGGAACACCGGCAGTGTACCGGGTAGTGAGTGCTGGAACACCGGCAGTGTACTGGGTAGTGAGTGCTGGAACATCAACAGTGTACTGGGTAGTGAGTGCTGGAACATCAACAGTGTACTGGGTAGTGAGAGTGCGGGAAAACACCAGCAGTGTACTGGGTAGTGAGTGCTGGAACATCAGCGTACCGGGTAGTGAGTGCTGGAACCCCGGCAGTGTACCGGGTAGTGAGTGCTGGAACACCGGCAGTGTACCGGGTAGTGAGTGCTGGAACACCGGCAGTGTACTGGGTAGTGAGTGCTGGAACATCAACAGTGTTACTGGGTAGTGAGTGCTGGAACATCAGCAGTGTACGGGTAGTGAGAGAGTGCTGGAACACCGGCAGTGTACCGGGTAGGGAGTACTGGAACACCAGCAGTGTACTGGGAAGTGAGTGCTGGAACACCGTCAGGGGTTGACGGCCCTACTGGCGACTCAGAAGATGGGAGCTGATCCAGTAACACTACCAGGATCAACCACTTCTGAAGGTGCAGCCTCTCCTGAACTTCATCCTGTCGTTACACGCGACAACCACAACCACCAGGATCATCCAGGGTCATCCACGTGACATCCACAACTATCAGGATCATCCAGGTGAAGGATCCTCATGTGTATGGGACCACAATCTCAGACCAGTTGCTTGTGAAGTTATCTTCAGTATCTTTAACAAACTTCAAAGACCATTCTGGGGATGATCCCCCCCCTCATCCAGGGTGCGGTCCCAGACCAGACCTCAGACTTTATGCCCTGAACAATCAAACTGTTAATGCTTGCACGTCAGTTGTGTTTTGAGGACCCAAGAATTCATTATTATTATTATTATTATTATTATTTATTATTATTATTATTATTATTATTATTATTATTATTATTTTACATTATAAAACTTTATATACATAATACATAGATGTGGTACATACGTAGAATGACATTATTGTTACTGACGTCTAGTTAAAGTTTACCTTCTGGTCTCCAACTTAATCTGAAACACACAACACCAGATACAAACATAACACAAGGTCGGCGGATCTAACACAAAATATACTCAGGTCTAACACACAACATACTCATTTCTAACACAATATACTCAGGTTAACAATATATTCAAGTCTAACACACAGTATACTCAGGTCTAACACACAATATACCCAGGTCTAACACACAATATACTCAGGTCTAACACATAATATACCCAGGTCTAACACACAATATACCCAGGTCTAACACACAATATACCCAGGTCTAACACAGTATACTCAGGTCTAACACACAATATACTCAGGTCCAGCACACAATATACCCAGGTCTAACACACAATATACTCAGGTCTAATGCACAATATACTCAGGTCTAACACATAATATACTCAGGTCTAACACAATATACCCAGGTCTAACACAATATACCCAGGTCTAACACACAATATACCCAGGTCTAACACACATACGCAGGTCTAACACACAATATACTCAGGTCTAACACAATATACCCAGGTCTAACACAATATACTCAGGTCTAACACACAATATACTCAGGTGTAACACAATATACTCAGGTCCAACACACAATATACTCAGGTCTAACACAAAATATACTCAGGTCCAACACACAATATACTCAGGTCTAACACACAATATACCCAGGTCTAACACACAATATACTCAGGTCTAATGCACAATATACTCAGGTCTAACGCACAATATACCCAGGTCTAACACAATATACTCAGGTCTAACATACAATATACTAAGGTCTAACACACAATATACTCAGGTCTAATGCACAATATACTCAGGTCTAACGCACAATATACCCAGGTCTAACACAATATACTCAGGTCTAATACACAATATACTCAGGTCTAACACAATATACCCAGGTCTAACACAATATACCCAGGTCTAACACACAATATACTCAGGTCTAACACACAATATACCCAGGTCTAACACACAATATACTCAGGTCTACACAATATACTCAGGTCTAATACACAATATACTCAGGTCTAACACACAATATACTCAGGTCTAACATACAATATACTAAGGTCTAACACACAATATACTCAGGTCTAACACACAATATACCCAGGTCTAACACACAATATACTCAGGTCTAACACACAATATACTCAGGTCTAACACACAATATACTCAGGTCTAACGCACATATTTCCCAGGTCTAACACACATATATCAGGTCTAACACAATATACTCAGGTCTAATACACAATATACACAGGTCTAATACACAATATACTCAGGTCTAACACAATATACCCAGGTCTAACACAATATACTCAGGTTTTACACACAATATACTCAGGTGTAACACAATATACTCAAGTCCAACACACAATATACTCAGGTCTAAACAAAAATATACCAGGTCTAACACACAATATACTCAGGTCTAATGCACAATATACTCAGGTCTAACGCACAATATACCCAGGTCTAACACACAATATACTCAGGTCTAACACACAATATACTCAGGTGTAACACACAATATACTCAGGTCTAACACACAATATACTCAGGTCTAACACACAATATACTCAGGTCTAACACACAGTATACCCCGGTCTAACAACAAATATACCCAGGTCTAACACACAATATACTCAGGTCTAACACACAACATACTCAGGTCTAACACACAATATACTCAGGTCTAACCCCACAATATACTCAGGTCTAACACACAATTATACTCAGGTCTAACACAATATACTCAGGTTAACACACAATATACTCAGGTCTAACACACAATATACTCAGGTCTAACACACAATATACCCAGGTCTAACACACAATATACCCAGGTCTAACACACAATATACTCAGGTCTAACACACAACATACTCAGGTCTAACACACAATATACTCAGGTCTAACACACAATATACTCAGGTCTAACACACAATATACTCAGGTCTAACACAATATACTCAGGTCTAACACAATATACCCAGGTCTAACACAATATACTCAGGTCTAATACACAATATACTCAGGTCTAACACACAATATACCCAGGTCTAACAATATACTCAGGTCTAATACACAATATACTCAGGTCTAACACAATATACCCAGGTCTAACACAATATACCCAGATCTAACACACAATATACTCAGGTCTAACACACAATATACCCAGGTCTAACACACAATATACTCAGGTCTAACACAATATACTCAGGTCTAATACACAATATACTCAGGTCTAACACACAATATACTCAGGTCTAACATACAATATACTAAGGTCTAACACACAATATACTCAGGTCTAACACACAATATACCCAGGTCTAACACACAGTATACTCAGGTCTAACAAAACAATATACTCAGGTCTAACACACAATTTTACTCAGGTCTAACGCACAATATACCCCGGTCTAAACACAATATACTAGGTCTAACACAATATACTCAGGTCTAATACACAATATACTCAGGTCTAACACACAATATACTCAGGTTAACATCAATATACTAAGGTCTAAAAACACAATATACTCAGGTCTAAACACAATATACCCCGGTCTAACACACAATATACTCAGGTCTAACACACAATATACTCAGGTCTAACAGACAATATACTCAGGTCTAACACACAATATACTCAGGTCTAACACAATATACCCAGGTCTAACACACAATATATCAGGTCTAACACACAATATACCCAGGTCTAACACACAATATACTAGGTCTAACACACAATATACTCAGATCTAACACACAATATACTAAGGTCTAACACACAATATACCCAGGTCTAACACACAATATACTCAGGTCTAACACACAATATACTCAGGTCTAACACACAATATACTCAGGTCTAACACAATATACCCAGGTCTAACACACAATATACTCAGGTCTAACACACAATATACTCAGGTCTAACACAATATACCCAGGTCTAACACACAATATACTCAGGTCTAACACACAATATACTCAGGTTTTAACACACAATATACTCAGGTCTAACACACAATATACTCAGGTCCAACACAATATACCCAGGTCTAACACACAATATACTCAGGTCCAACACAATATACCCAGGTCTAACACACAATATACTCAGGTCTAACACAATATACTCAGGTCTAACACACAATATACTCAGGTCTAGCACACAATATACTCAGGTCTAACACACAATATACTAAGGTCTAACACACAATATACTCAGGTCTAACACAATTATACTCAGGTCTAACACAATATACTCAGGTCTAACACAATATACTCCGGTCTAACACAATATACTCAGGTCTAACACAATATACTCAGGTCTAACACAATATACTCAGGTCTAACACACAATATACTCAGGTCTAACACAATATACTCAGGTCTAACACACATACTCAGGTCTAACACAATATACTCAGGTCTAACACACAATATACTCAGGTCTAACACACAATATACTCAGGTCTAACATACAATATACTCATGTCTAACACACAGTATACTCAGGTCTAACACACAATATACTCAGGTCTAACACACAGTATACTCAGGTCTAACACACATACTCAGGTCTAACACACAGTATACTCAGGTCTAACACACAATATTCTCAGGTCTAAACACACAATTATACTCAGGTCTAAAAACAATATACTCAGGTCTAACACACAGTATACTCAGGTCTAACACACAATATACTCAGGTCTAACACAATATACTCAGGTCTAACACACAGTATACTCAGGTCTAACACACAATATACTCAGGTCTAACACACAATATACTCAGGTCTAACACACAATATACTCAGGTCTAACATACAATATACTCATGTCTAACATACAATATACTCATGTCTAACACACAATATACTAAGGTCTAACACACAGTATATTCAGGTCTAACACACAATATACTCAGGTCTAACACAATATACTCAGGTCTAACACACAATATACTCATGTCTAACACACAGTATACTCAGGTCTAACACACAATATACTCAGGTCTAACACACAATATACTCAGGTCTAACACACAAAAGACTGTTGAGTAGACTTCAGGATGTACATGTTTATATAGGGGCCACAGATATATCAGATCACTTTCTAGTTGTAGCTACACTGAGAGTAAAAGGTAGATGGGATACAAGGAGAATAGAAGCATCAGGGAAGAGAGAGGTGAAGGTTTATAAACTAAAAGAGGAGGCAGTTAGGGTAAGATATAAACAGCTATTGGAGGATAGATGGGCTAATGAGAGCATAGGCAATGGGTCGAAGAGGTATGGGGTAGGTTTAAAAATGTAGTGTTAGAGTGTTCAGCAGAAGTTTGTGGTTACAGGAAAGTGGTGTGCGGGAGGGAAGAGGAGCGATTGGTGGAATGATGATGTAAAGAGAGTAGTAAGGGAGAAAAAGTTAGCATATGAGAAGTTTTTACAAGTAGAAGTGATGCAAGGAGGGAAGAGTAAATGGAGAAAAAGAGAGAGGTTAAGAGAGTGGTGAAGCAATGTAAAAAGAGAGCAAATGAGAGAGTGGGTGAGATGTTATCAACAAATTTTGTTGAAAATAGAAAAAGTTTTGGAGGGAGATAAACAAGTTAAGAAAGCCTAGGAACAAATGGATTTGTCAGTTAAAAATAGGAGAGGAGAGTTATTAAATGGAGAGTTAGAGGTATTGGGAAGATGGAGGAATATTTTGAGGAATTGTTAAATGTTGATGAAGATAGGGAAGCTGTGATTTCGTGTATAGGCAAGGAGGAATAACATCTTGTAGAGTGAGGAAGAGCCAGTTGTGAGTGTGGGGTAAGTTTCGTGAGGCAGTAGGTAAAATGAAAGGGGGTAAGGCAGCCGGGATTGATGGATAAAGATAGAAATGTTAAAAGCAGGTGGGGATATAGTTTTGGAGTGGTTGGTGCAATTATTTAATAAATGTATGGAAGGGAAAGGTACCTAGGGATTGGCAGAGAGCATGCATGTTCCTTTGTATAAAGGCAAAGGGGATAAAAGAAGTGCAAAAAATTATAGGGGGATAAGTCTGCTGAGTATACTGGTAAAGTGTATGGTAGAGTTATTATTGAAAGAATTAAGGGGTAAGACGGAGAATAGGATAGCAGATGAACAAGGAGGCTTTAGGAAAGGTAGGGGGTGTTTTGGATCAGGTGTTTACAGTGAAACATATAAGTGAACTGTATTTAGATAAGGCTAAAGAGGTCTTTGTGGCATTTATGGATTTGGAAAAGGCGTATGACAGGGTGGATAGGGGGCAATGTGGCAGATGTTGCAAGTGTATGGTGTAGGAGTAGGTTACTGAAAGCATGAAGAGTTTTTACGAGGATAGTGAGGCTCAAGTTAGAGTATGTAGGAAAGAGGGAAATTATTTCTCATTTAAAAGTAGGCCTTAGACAAGGATGTGTGATGTCACCGTGGTTGTTTAATATATTTATAGATGGGGTTGTAAGAGAAGTAAATGCGAGGGTCTTGACAAGAGGCGTGGAGTTAAAAGATAAAGAATCACACACAAAGTGGGAGTTGTCACAGCTGCTCTTTGCTGATGTCACTGTGCTCTTGGGAGATTCTGAAGAGAAGTTGCAGAGATTGGTGGATGAATTTGGTAGGGTGTGCAAAAGAAGAAAATTAAAGGTGAATACAGGAAAGAGTAAGGTTATGAGGATAACAAAAAGATTAGGTGATGAAAGATTGAATATCAGATTGGAGGGAGAGAGTATGGAGGAGGTGAATGTATTCAGATATTTGGGAGTGGACGTGTCAGCAGATGGTCTATGAAAGATGAGGTGAATCATAGAATTGATGAGGAAAAAGAGTGAGTGGTGCACTTAGGAGTCTGTGGAGACAAAGAACTTTGTCCTTGGAGGCAAAGAGGGGAATGTATGAGAGTATAGTTTTACCAACGCTCTTATATGGGTGTTGAAGCATGGGTGATGAATGTTGCAGCGAGGAGAAGGCTGGAGGCAGTGGAGATGTCATGTCTGAGGGCAATGTGTGGTGTGAATATAATGCAGAGAATTCGTAGTTTGGAAGTTAGGAGGAGGTGCGGGATTACCAAAACTGTTGTCCAGAGGGCTGAGGAAGGGTTGTTGAGGTGGTTCGGACATGTAGAGAGAATGGAGCGAAACAGAATGACTTCAAGAGTGTATCATCTGTAGTGGAAGGAAGGCGGGTAGGGGTCGGCCTAGGAAAGGTTGAGAGAGGGGTAAAGAGGTTTTGTGTGCGAAGGTGCTTGGACTTCCAGCAGGTATGCATGAGCGTGTTTGATAGGAGTGAATGGAGACAAATGGTTTTTAATACTTGACGTGCTGTTGGAGTGTGAGCAAAGTAACATTTATGAAGGGGTTCAGGGAAACCGGCAGGCCGGATTTGAGTCCTGGAGCTGGGAAGTACATTGCCTGCAATCTGAATGAGGGGTGTTAATGTTGCAGTTTAAAAACTGTAGTGTAAATCACCCTTCTGGCAAGACAGTGATGGAGTGAATGATGGTGAAAGTTTTTCTTTTTCGGGCCACCCTGCCTTGGTGGGAATCGGCCAGTGCGATAATAAAAAAAAATAATAATAACACACAACATACTCAGGTCTAACACACAATATACTCAGGTCTAACACAGTATACTCAGTCTAACACACAATATACCAGCTAACACAATATACTCAGGTCTAACACACAATATACTCAGGTCTAACACACAATATACTCAGGTCTAACACACAATATACTCAGGTCTAACACAGTATACTCAGGTCTAACACACAATATACTCAGGTCTAACACAATATACTCAGGTCTAACACACAATATACTCAGGTCTAACACACAACATACTCAGGTCTAACACACAATATACTCAGGTCTAACACACAATATACTCAGGTCTAACACACAGTATACTCAGGTCTAACACACAGTATACTCAGGTCTAACACACAATATACTCATGTCTAACACACAGTATACTCAGGTCTAACACACAATATACTCAGGTCTAACACACAATATACTCAGGTCTAACACACAAATATAGGTAATTACACACGAGATTATTAATACGGTTATTATGGCTTATGAGGTTATAACCAGGTACTGCAGTTATTATTACCAGGTATTGCAGTTATTATAACCAGGTATTGCAGTTATAACCAGGTACTGCAGTTATTATAACCAGGTACTGCAGTTATTATAACCAGGTACTGCACTTATTATAACCAGGTACTGCAGTTATTATAACCAGGTACTGCAGTTATAACCAGGTACTGCAGTTATTACCAGGTACTGCAGTTATAAGCAGGTACTGCAGTTATAACCAGGTACTGCAGTTATTATAACCAGGTACTGCAGTTATTATAACCAGGTACTGCAGTTATTATAAACAGGTGCTGCAGTTATTATAACCAGGTACTGCAGTTATTATAACCAGGTGCTGCAGTTATAACCTGGTACTTGCAGTTATAACCTGGTACTTGCTGTTATAACCTGGTACTTGCAGTTATTATAACCTGGTACTTGCAGTTATTACCAGGTGCTGCAGTTACTATAACCAGGTGCTGCAGTTATTATTACCAGGTGCTGCAGTTATTATAACCAGGTGCTGCAGTTATTATAACCAGGTACTGCAGTTATAACCAGGTGCTGCAGTTATAACCATGTACTGCAGTTATTATAACCAGGTGCTGCAGTTATAACCAGGTACTGTAGTTATAACCAGGTGCTGCAGTTATAACCAGGTACTGCAGTTATTATAACCAGGTACTGCAGTTATTATAACCAGGTGCTGCAGTTATTATAACCAGGTACTGCAGTTATAACCAGGTGCTGCAGTTATTAAAACCTACTGCAGTTAAACAGTACTGCAGTTATTAAACCAGGTTACATATAGGTCTGCAGTTATAACCTAGTACTGCAGTTATTAACCAGGTGCTGCAGTTATAACCAGGTCTGCAGTTATATACCGTGTAGTTATTAAACCAGGTGCTGCAGTTATTATAACCAGGTACTGGCAGTTTTTATAACCAGGTGCTGCAGTTATAACCAGGTACTGCAGTTATTATAACCAGGTGCTGCAGTTATATAACCAGGTGCTGCAGTTATAACCAGGTACTGCAGTTATAACCAGGTGCTGCAGTTATAACCAGGTGCTGCAGTTATTATAACCAGTGCTGCAGTTATTATAACCAGGTGCTGCAGTTATTATAACCAGGTACTGCAGTTATTATAACCAGGTGCTGCAGTTATATAACCAGGTCTGCAGTTATAACCAGGGTACTGCAGTTATTAAACCAGGTGCTGCAGTTATAACCAGGTGCTGCAGTTATTATAACCAGGTGCTGCAGTTATTATAACCAGGTGCTGCAGTTATAACCAGGTGCTGCAGTTATAACCAGGTGCTGCAGTTATAACCAGGTGCTGCAGTTATTATAACCAGGTGCTGCAGTTATAACCAGGTGCTGCAGATATTATAACCAGGTACTGCAGTTATAAACCAGGTGCTGCAGTTATTATAACCAGGTGCTGCAGTTATTATAACCAGGTGCTGCAGTTATTATAACCAGGTGCTGCAGTTATTATAACCAGGTGCTGCAGTTATTATAACCAGGTGCTGCAGTTATAACCAGGTACTGCAGTTATTATAACCAGGTGCTGCAGTTATTATAACCAGGTGCTGCAGTTATAACCAGGTGCTGCAGTTATTATAACCAGGTGCTGCAGTTATTATAACCAGGTGCTGCAATTATAACCAGGTGCTGCAGTTATAACCATGTACTGCAGTTATAACCAGGTACTGCAGTTATAACAGGTGCTGCAGTTATTATAACCAGGTGCTGCAGTTATAACCAGGTGCTGCAGTTATTATAACCAGGTGCTGCAGTTATTATAACCAGGTGCTGCAGTTATTATAACCAGGTGCTGCAGTTATTATAACCAGGTGCTGCAGTTATTAACCAGGTGCTGCAGTTATTATAACCAGGTACTGCAGTTATTATAACCAGGTGCTGCAGTTATTATAACCAGGTGCTGCAGTTATTATAACCAGGTACTGCAGTTATTATAACCAGGTCTGCATTTATATAACCAGGTGCTGCAGTTATTATAACAGGTGCTGCATATAACCATGTAGCAGTTATAACCAGGTGCTGCAGTTATTAAACCAGGTACTGCAGTTATAAACCAGGTGCTGCAGTTATTATAACCAGGTGCTGCAGTTATATAACCAGGTGCTGCATTATATAACCAGGTGCTGCAGTTATTATAACCAGGTGCTGCAATTATAACCAGGTGCTGCAGTTATTATAACCAGGTGCTGCAGTTATAACCAGGTGCTGCAGTTATTATAACGTGCTGCAGTTATAACAGGTGGCAGTTATTATAACCAGGTGCTGCAGTTTTTTATAACCAGGTACTGCAGTATTTAACCAGGTACTGCTTATTTCAGTCTATTATAACCAGGTGCTGCAGTTATTTTTAACCAGGTACTGCAGTTATTATAACCAGGTACTGCAGTTATTATAACCAGGTGCTGCAGTTATTATAACCAGGTGCTGCATTTATAAGTATAAACCAGGTACTGCAGTTATTATAACCAGGTACTGCAGTTATTATAACCAGGTACTAGCAGTTATTATAACCAGGTGCATTTCTTCAGTTATTATAACCAGGTTACTGCAGTTATTATAACCAGGTGCTGCAGTTATAACCAGGTACTGCAGTTATTATAACCAGGTACTGCAGTTATTATAACCAGGTACTGCAGTTATTATAACCAGGTGCTGCAGTTATAACCAGGTGCTGCAGTTATATAACCAGGTACTGCAGTTATTATAACCAGTACTGCAGTTATTATAACCAGGTAGCTGCAGTTATAAACCAGTGCTTAATAACCAGTCTATTATAAACCAGGTACTGCAGTTATAACCAGGTACTGCAGTTTTAAAATATAACCAGGTGCTGCAGTTATAACCCAGGGACTGCAGTATATAACCAGGTACTGCAGTTATATAAACCAGGTGCTGCAGTTATAACCAGGTACTGCAGTTATTATAACCAGGTACTGCAGTTTTATAACCAGGTACTGCAGTTAATTATAACCAGGTGAGTGCAGTTATTATAACCAGGTGCTGCAGTTATAACCAGGTACTGCAGTTATTATAACCAGGTACTGCAGTTATTATAACCAGGTGCTGCAGTTATTAAACCAGGTTTGCTGCAGTTATTATAACCCAGGTGCTGCAGTTATAACCAGGTACTGCAGTTATTATAACCAGGTACTGCAGTTATAACCAGGTGCTGCAGTTATTATAACCAGGTGCTGCAGTTATAACCAGGTGCTGCAGTTTAACCAGTATGCAGTTATTTATAACCACGGTACTCCCAGTTATAACCAGGTAGCAGTTATTATAACCAGGTGCTGCAGTTATAACCAGGTGCTGCAGTTATAACCAGGTACTGCAGTTTATAACCAGGTGCTGCAGTTGTATTAAACCAGGTTGCTGGGCAGTTATTATAACCAGGTGCTGCAGTTTCAGTTCTTATAACCGGTGCTGCAGTTTAAACAGGTACTGCAGTATTATAACCAGGTTGCCTGTTGCAGTTACTGATTATAACCAGGTGCTGCAGTTATAACTGGCTGCAGTTATTATAACCAGGTGCTGCAGTTATAACCAGGTGCTGCAGTTATTATAACCAGGTGCTGCAGTTATAACCAGGTGCTGCAGTTATTATAACCAGGTGCAGTTTACAGTGCTGCAGTTATAACCAGGTGCTGCAGTTATAACCTGGTGCTGCAGTTTTTTAACCAGGTGCTGCAGTTATAACCTGGTGCTGCAGTTATTTAACCAGGTGCTGCAGTTATAACCGTGCTGCAGTTATTATAACCAGGTGCTGCGTTAAACAGGTGTGCAGTTATTAAATTTTAGAACCAGGGAGAAGGTATAAAGTGGCTGAGTATCTGATGGTTATTATGCAACATGAGTGACACTATAATCCTGGTTGCACACCTGACGCAACATCTCAGTTTGTCAACCTGACGCAAACTAGCACTTGTGCACACTGTACGAACACTAGCTATCTTGTGGCACACCTGACGCAACATAACTTGTGCACACTGACGCAACACTTACTTGTGCACACCTGACGCAACACTAACTTGTGCACACCTGACGCAACACTAACTCTTGTGCACACCTGACGCAACACTACACTTGTGCACACCTGACGCAACACTAACTTGTGCACACCTGACGCAACACTAACTTGTGCACACCTGACGCAACACATAGCACTTGTGCACACCTGACGCAACACTAAACTTGTGCACACCTGACGCAACACTACACTTGTGC
Organism: Cherax quadricarinatus; assembly: GCF_026875155.1. NCBI lineage: Eukaryota > Metazoa > Arthropoda > Malacostraca > Decapoda > Parastacidae > Cherax > Cherax quadricarinatus. The sequence continues at coordinate 22,246,317 of NC_069451.1, read as the reverse complement.
ACACCTGACGCAACACTAGACTTGTGCACACCTGACGCAACACTAGCATTGTGCACACCTGACGCAACACTGCACTTGTGCACACCTGACGCAACACTAACACTTGTGCACACCTGACGCAACACTAGCACTTGTGCACACCTGACGCAACACTAGCTCTTGTGCACACCTGACGCAACACTAACTTGTGCACACCTGACGCAACACTAACTTGTGCACACCTGACGCAACACTAACTTGTGCACACCTGACGCAACACTAACACTTGTGCACACCTGACGCAACACTAACTTGTGCACACCTGACGCAACACTAACTTGTGCACACCTGACGCAACACTAACACTTGTGCACACCTGACGCAACACTAACACTTGTGCACACCTGACGCAACACTAACACTTGTGCACACCTGACGCAACACTAACACTTGTGCACACCTGACGCAACACTAACACTTGTGCACACCTGACGCAACACTAACACTTGTGCACACCTGACGCAACACTAACACTTGTGCACACCTGACGCAACACTAACACTTGTGCACACCTGACGCAACACTAACACTTGTGCACACCTGACGCAACACTAACACTTGTGCACACCTGACGCAACACTAACACTTGTGCACACCTGACGCAACACTAACACTTGTGCACCCCTGACGCAACACTAACACTTGTGCACACCTGACGCAACACTAACACTTGTGCAACCTGACGCAACACTAACACTGTGCCACCTGACGCAACACTAACACTTGTGGGCTACACCTGACGCAACACTAACACTTGTGCACACCTGACGCAACACTAACACTTGTGCACACCTGACGCAACACAAACACTTGTGCACACCTGACGCAACACAACAACACCTCCCCTTGTGCACACCTGACGCAACACAAACACTTGTGCACACCTGACGCAACACAAACACTTGTGCACACCTGACGCAACACAAACACTTGTGCACACCTGACGCAACACTAACACTTGTGCACACCTGACGCAACACGAACACTTGTGCACACCTGACGCAACACGAACACTTGTGCACACCTGACGCAACACAAACACTTGTGCACACCTGACGCAACACTAACACTTGTGCACACCTGACGCAACACAAACACTTGTGCACACTTGACGGAACACAAACACTTGTGCACACCTGACGCAACACAAACACTTGTGCACACCTGACGGAACACAAACACCACACAATACATAGTGCTAACACCACACAATACACAGTGCTAACACCACACAATACACAGTGTTAACACCATACAATACACAGTGCTAACAACACACAATTCACAGTGCTAACACCACACAATACACAGTGCTAACACCACACAATACATAGTGCTAAGACCACACAATACACAGTGCTAACACCACACAATACACAGTGCTAACACCACACAATACACAGTGCTAACACCACACAATACACAGTGCTAACACCACACAATACAGTGCTAACACCACACAATACACAGTGCTAACACCACACAATACACAGTGCTAACACCACACAATACACAGTGCTAACACCACACAATACACAGTACTAACACCACACAATACACAGTGCTAACACCACACAATACACAGTGCAAAGACCACACAATACACAGTGCTAACACCACACAATACACAGTGCTAACACCACACAATACAGTGCTAACACCACACAATACACAGTGCTAACACCACACAATACACAGTACTAACACCACACAATACACAGTGCTAACACCACACAATACAGTGCTAACACCACACAATACACAGTGCCAACACCACACAATACACAGTGCTAACACCACACAATACACAGTGCTAACACCACACAATACACAGTGCTAACACCACACAATACACAGTACTAACACCACACAATACACAGTGCTAACACCACACAATACACAGTGCTAACACCACACAATACACAGTGCTAACACGACACAATACACAGTGCTAACACGACACAATACACAGTGCTAACTCCACACAATACAGTGCTAACACCACACAATACACAGTGCTAACACCACACAATACACAGTGGTAACACCACACAATACACAGTGCTAACACCACACAATACACAGTACTAACACCACACAATACACAGTGCTAACACCACACAATACACAGTGCTAACACCACACAATACACAGTGCTAACACCACACAATGCACAGTGCTAACACCACACAATACACAGTGCTAACACCACACAATACACAGTGCTAACACCACACAATACACAGTGCTAACACCACACAATACACAGTACTAACACCACACAATACACAGTGCTAACACCACACAATACAGTGCTAACACCACACAATACACAGTGCTAACACCACAATACATTGTGCTAACACCACACAATACACAGTGCTAACACCACACAATACACAGTACTAACACCACACAATACATAGTGCTAACACCACACAATACACAGTGCTAACACCACACAATACACAGTACTAACACCACACAATACATAGTGCTAACACCACGCAATACATAGTGCTAACACCACGCAATACATAGTGCTAACACCACGCAATACACAGTGCTAACACCACGCAATACATAGTGCTAACACCACGCATTACATAGTGCTAACACCACACAATACACAGTGCTAACACCACACAATACATAGTGCTAACACCACACAATACAGTGCTAACTCCACACAATACACAGTACTAACACCACACAATACATAGTGCTAACACCACACAATACACAGTACTAACACCATACAATACACAGTGCTAACACCACACAATACATAGTACTAACACCACACAATACACAGTACTAACTCCACACAATACACAGTACTAACACCACACAATACATAGTGCTAACACCACACAATACATAGTGCTAACACCACACAATACACATTGCTAACACCACACAATACATAGTGCTAACACCACACAATACACAGTGCTAACACCACACAATACACAGTACTAACACCACACAGTACACAGTACTAACACCACACAATACACAGTGCTAACACCCAATACACAGTGCTAACACCACACAATACACAGTGCTAACACCACACAATACACAGTGCTAACACCACACAATACACAGTGCTAATACCACACAATACATAGTGCTAACACGACACAATACATAGTGCTAACACCACACAATACATAGTGCTAACACCACACAATACATAGTGCTAACACCACACAATACACAGTGCTAACACCACACAATACATAGTGCTAACACCACACAATACACAGTGCTAACACCACACAATACACAGTGCTAACACCACACAATACACAGTGCTAACACCACGCAATACATTGTGCTAACACCACACAATACACAGTGCTAACACCACACAATACACAGTGCTAACACCACACAATACATAGTGCTAACACCACACAATACACAATGCTAACACCACACAATACACAGTGCTAACACCACACAATACACAGTGCTAACACCACACAATACACAGTGCTAACACCACACAATACACAGTGCTAACACCACACAATACATAGTGCTAACACCACACAATACATAGTGCTAACACCACACAATACACAGTGCTAACACCACACAATACACAGTGCTAACACCACACAATACACAATGCTAACACCACACAATACACAGTGCTAACACCACACAATACACAGTGCTAACACCACACAATACACAGTGCTAACACCACACAATACACAGTGCTAACACCACACAATACACAGTGCTAACACCACACAATACACAGTGCTAACACCACACAATACTCAGTGCTAACACCACACAATACATAGTGCTAACACCACACAATACGCAGTGCTAACACCACACAATACGCAGTGCTAACACCACACAATACACAGTGCTAACACCACACAATACACAGTGCTAACACCACACAATACACAGTGCTAACACCACACAATACACAGTGCTAACACCACACAATACATAGTGCTAACACCACACAATACACAGTGCTAACACCACACAATACATAGTGCTAACACGACACAATACATAGTGCTAACGCCACACAATTCACAGTGCTAACACCACACAATACATAGTGCTAACACCACACAATACACAGTGCTAACACCACACAATACACAGTGCTAACACCACACAATACATAGTGCTAACACCACACAATACATAGTGCTAACACCACACAATACACAGTGCTAACACCACACAATGCACAGTACTAACACCACACAATACATAGTACTAACACCTCACAATACATAGTGCTAACACCACACAATACACAGTGCTAACACCACACAATACATAGTGCTAACACCACACAATACACAGTGCTAACACCACACAATACATAGTACTAACACCTCACAATACATAGTGCTAACACGACACAATACACAGTACTAACACCACACAATACACAGTGCTAACACCACACAATACATAGTACTAACACCTCACAATACATAGTGCTAACACCACACAATACACAGTACTAACACCACACAATACACAGTACTAACACCACACAATACATAGTACTAACACCTCAGAATACATAGTGCTAACACGACACAATACACAGTACTAACACCACACAATACACAGTACTAACACCACACAGTACTAACACCACACAATACACAGTAAAAAACACCACACAATACATAGTACTAACACCACACAATACATAGTACTAACACCTCACAATACACAGTACTAACACCACACAGTACTAACACCACACAATACACAGTACAAACACCACACAATACATAGTACTAACACCACACAATACATAGTACTAACACCACACAATACATAGTACTAACACCACACAATACATAGTACTAACACCACACAATACACAGTACTAACACCACACAATACATAGTGCTAACACCACACAATACATAGTGCTAACACCACACAATACATAGTGCTAACACCACACAATACATAGTGCTAACACCACACAATACATAGTGCTAACACCACACAATACATAGTGCTAACACCTCACAAACATCCATACAGTGATAATAACCGTAAATAATCACAGTAACTTGACCCATATATGCAGAGTTCTTAATGTTGGTTTACAGTAAACTTTGAATATAACTATACACACAAGAATACTTGTACGTGTATACAAGTGTATATCTGTATTATCCTTACATATGTGTACGTATATACACGTACATATCTTTAATCCCTTTACACATTTACAAATGTACACGCCAACACACATACATTCTTAAACGTATGTATGACACACACACACACACACACACAGACACTACACACAAACAAACAAACAAACAATTGCACTGTATTCATTGAGATATTAGGTTAGGTTAGTTAGGTTAGGTTAGGTAATGTTCGTCAGGAAACAGGACAAATGTTTCTGACCGGTCTTAGTCAGATATGACCCGCCTTTGGAGCATTTGGTCATCTGACCGAGGACCTTCCGCTGGCTTACGGTCCACGACCCTTAAAAAATTATGTCATTTATAACCATCTACTAGAGATATACAAGAACCATTATACCGCTCCACCCTCCTCCCCCTCCTCTCTTCTCCCTCACCCTTCCCCCTCCACTCTCTCCTCTCTCTCCCTCTCCCTCTCCTGTCCTGCACCTCTCCCTCTCCCTCTCTCATCCCCCATCCCCCTCCCCCCTCCCCCTCCCCCTCCCTCTCCCGTTCCCAGCCTCCCTTCCTCTCCCCCTCCCCCTCCCACTCCCCCTCTCCCTCTCCCAGTACAGAACCCTCACTAAGACCCAGACTCCCCCCTTCCCCTTATTATTATTATTATTATTATTAATTTGGGGATTAAACTCTAACAGCCATGTCACTGTCTGGCGACACACCCATCACTGTCTTGTAGTGATGGGACAGTGTCAGCTGACACACCCATCACTGTCTTGTAGTGATGGGACAGTGTCAGCTGACACACCCATCACTGTCTTGTAGTGCTGGGACAGTGTCAGCTGACACACCCATCACTGTCTTGTAGTGCTGGGACAGTGTCAGCTGACACACCCATCACTGCCTTGTAGTGCTGGGACAGTGTCAGCTGACACACCCATCACTGTCTTGTAGTGCTGGGACAGTGTCAGCTGACACACCCATCACTGTTTTGTAGTGATGGGACAGTGTCAGCTGACACACCCATCACTGTCTTGTAGTGATGGGACAGTGTCAGCTGACACACCCATCACTGTCTTGTAGTGATGGGACAGTGTCAGCTGACACACCCATCACTGTCTTGTAGTGATGGGACAGTGTCAGCTGACACAACCCATCACTGTCTTGTAGTGCTGGGACAGTGTCAGCTGACACACCCATCACTGTCTTGTAGTGCTGGGACAGTGTCAGCTGACACACCCATCACTGTCTTGTAGTGCTGGGACAGTGTCAGCTGACACACCCATCACTGTCTTGTAGTGATGGGACAGTGTCAGCTGACACACCCATCACTGTCTTGTAGTGATGGGACAGTGTCAGCTGACACACCCATCACTGTCTTGTAGTGCTGGGACAGTGTCAGCTGACACACCCATCACTGCTTGTAGTGATGGGACAGTGTCAGCTGACACACCCATCACTGTCTTGTAGTGATGGGACAGTGTCAGCTGAAACACCCATTACTGTCTTGTAGTGCTGGGACAGTGTCAGCTGACACACCCATCACTGTCTTGTAGTGATGGACAGTGTCAGCTGACACACACCATCACTTGTCTTGTAGTGATGGGACAGTGTCAGCTGACACACCCATCACTGTCTTGTAGTGCTGGGACAGTGTCAGCTGACACACCCATCACTGTCTTGTAGTGCTGGGACAGTGTCAGCTGACACACCCATCACTGTCTTGTAGTGCTGGGACAGTGTCAGCTGACACACCCATCACTGTCTTGTAGTGCTGGGACAGTGTCAGCTGACACACCCATCACTGTCTTATAGTGATGGGACAGTGTCAGCTGACACACCCATCACTGTCTTGTAGTGATGGGACAGTGTCAGCTGACACACCCATCACTGTCTTGTAGTGCGGACAGTGTCAGCTGACACACCCATCACTGTCTATGTAGTGATGGGACAGTGTCAGCTGACACACCCATCACTGTCTTGTAGTGATGGGACAGTGTCAGCTGACACACCCATCACTGTCTTGTAGTGCTGGGACAGTGTCAGCTGACACACCCATCACTGTCTTGTAGTGATGGGACAGTGTCAGCTGACACACCCATCACTGTCTTGTAGTGATGGGACAGTGTCAGCTGACACACCCATCACTGTCTTGTAGTGATGGGACAGTGTCAGCTGACACACCCCATCACTGTCTTGTAGTGATGGGACAGTGTCACTGACACACCCATCACTGTCTTGTAGTGAGGGACAGTGTCAGCTGACACACCCATCACTGTCTTGTAGGGATGGGACAGTGTCAGCTGACACACCCATCACTGTCTTGTAGTGATGGGACAGTGTCAGCTGACACACCCATCACTGTCTTGTAGTGATGGGAGAGTGTCAGCTGACACACCCATCACTGTCTTGTAGTGATGGGACAATGTCAGCTGACACACCCATCACTGTCTTGTAGTGATGGGACAGTGTCAGCTGACACACCAATCACGTCATTGTAGTGATGGGACAGTGTCAGCTGACACACCCATCACTCTTGTAGTGATGGGACAGTGTCAGCTGACAGACCCATCATTGTCTTGTAGCGATGGGACAGTGTCAACTGACAGACCCATCATTGTCTTGTAGTGATGGGACAGTGTCAGCTGACAGACCCATCATTGTCTTGTAGTGATGGGACAGTGTCAGCTGACAGACCCATCATTGTCTTGTAGTGATGGGACAGTGTCAGCTGACAGACCCATCACTGTCTTGTAGTGATGGGACAGTGTCAGCTGATAGACCCATCATTGTCTTATAGTGATGGGACATCGTCAGCTGACACACCCATCACTGTCTTGTAGTGATGGGACAGTGTCAGCTGACAGACCCATCACTGTCTTGTAGTGATGGGACAGTGTCTGCTGACACACCCATCATTGTCTTGTAGTGATGGGACAGTGTCAGCTGACAGACCCATCACTGTCTTGTAGTGATGAGACAGTGTCAGCTGACAGATCCATCACTGTCTTGTAGTGATGGGACAGTGTCAGCTGACAGACCCATCACTGTCTAGTAGTGATGGGACAGTGTCAGCTGGCAGACCCATCACTGTCTTGTAGTGATGAGACAGTGTCAGCTGACAGATCCATCACTGTCTTGTAGTGATGGGACAGTGTCAGCTGACAGACCCATCACTGTCTAGTAGTGATGGGACAGTGTCAGCTGGCAGATCCATCACTGTCTAGTAGTGATGGGACAGTGTCCAGCTGACAGACCCATCACTGTCTAGTAGTGATGGGACAGTGTCAGCTGGCAGATCCATCACTGTCTAGTAGTGATGGGACAGTGTCAGCTGACAGACCCATCACTGTCTAGTAGTGATGGGACAGTGTCAGCTGACAGACCCATCACTGTCTAGTAGTGATGGGACAGTGTCAGCTGGCAGACCCATCACTGTCTAGTAGTGATGGGACAGTGTCAGCTGGCAGACCCATCACTGTCTAGTAGTGATGGGACAATGTCAGCTGACAGACCCATCACTGTCTTGTAGTGATGGGACAGTGCCAGCTGACAGACCCATCACTGTCTTGTAGTGATGGGACAGTTGTCAGCTGATAGACCCATCATTGTCTTATAGTGAATGGGACATCGTCAGCTGACACACCCATCACTGTCTTGTAGTGATGGGACAGTGTCAGCTGACAGACCCATCATTGTCTTGTAGTGATGGGACAGTGTCTGCTGACAGACCCATCATTGTCTTGTAGTGATGGGACAGTGTCAGCTGACAGACCCATCACTGTCTTGTAGTGATGAGACATTGTCAGCTGACAGATCCATCACTGTCTTGTAGTGATGGGACAGTGTCAGCTGACGCACCCATCATTGTCTTGTAGTGATGGGACAGTGTCAGCTGACGCACCCATCATTGTCTTGTAGTGATGGGACAGTGTCAGCTGACGCACCCATCATTGTCTTGTAGTGATGGGACAGTGTCAGCTGACACACCCATCACTGTCTTGTAGTGATGGGACAGTGTCAGCTGACACACCCATCACTCTTGTAGTGATGGGACAGTGTCAGCTGACACACTTATCACTGTCTTGTAGTGATGGGACAGTGTCAGCTGACACACTCATCACTGTCTTGTAGTGATGGGACAGTGTCAGCTGACACACCATCACTGTCTCGTAGTGATAGGACATTGTCAGCTGACACACCCATCACTGTCTTGTAGTGATGGGACAGTGTTAGCTGACACACCCATCACTGTCTTGTAGTGATGGCACAGTGTCAGCTGACAGACCCATCACTGTCTAGTAGTGATGGGAGAGTGTCAGCTGACACACCCATCACTGTCTTGTAGTGATGGCACAGTGTCAGCTGACAGACCCATCACTGTCTAGTAGTGATGGGAGAGTGTCAGCTGACACACCCATCACTGTCTAGTAGTGATGGGACAGTGTCAGCTGACAGATCCATCACTGTCTTGTAGTGATGGGACAGTGCCAGCTGACAGACCCATCATTGTCTTGTAGTCATGGGACAGTGTCAGCTGACGCACCCATCATTGTCTTGTAGTGATGGGACAGTGTCAGCTGACACACTTATCACTGTCTTGTAGTGATGGGACAGTGTCAGCTGACACACTCAACACTGTCTTGTAGTGATGGGACAGTGTCAGCTGACACACCCATCACTGTCTTGTTGTGATGGGACAGTGTCAGCTGACACACCCATCACTGTCTTGTAGTGATGGGACAGTGTCAGCTGACACACCCATCACTGTCTTGTAGTGATGGGACAGTGTCAGCTGACACACCCATCACTGTCTTGTAGTGATGGACAGTGTCAGCTGACACACCCATCACTGTCTTGTAGTGATGGGACAGTGTCAGCTGACACACCCATCACTGTCTTGTAGTGATGGACAGTGTCAGCTAACACAACCATCACTGTCTTGTAGTGATGGACAGTGTCAGCTGACACACCCATCACTGTCTTGTATGCTGGGACAGTGTCAGCTGACACACCCATCACTGTCTTGTAGTGCTGGGACAGTGTCAGCTGACACACCCATCACTGTCTAGTAGTGATGGGACAGTGTCAGCTGACACACCCATCACTGTCTTGTAGTGCTGGGACAGTGTCAGCTGACACACCCATCACTGTCTGTAGTGCTGGGACAGTGTCAGCTGACACACCCATCACACTGTCTTGTAGTGATGGGACAGTGTCAGCTAACACACCCATCACTGTCTTGTAGTGATGGGACAGTGTCAGCTAACACACCCATCACTGTCTTGTAGTGATGGGACAGTGTCAGCTGACAGACCTATCACTCTCCTCTAGTGAGGGGCAATGTCAGCTGACAGCAAGTCTGGCTGATAAGTCAACAGTCAGCAAGGTCAGTCAAATACCACGCTGACATTTATTCTTGCCGCCTGGCAGGCGCTGAAAAAAGGTCTGCCAAGGACCTTTTAAAAGGTCTCAGACCAGACCAAGACCAGACCAGACCAAGACCAGACCAGACCAAGACCAGACCAGACCAGACCAAGACCAGACCAGACCAGACCAAGACCAGACCAGACCAAGACCAGACCAAGACCAGACCAGACCAAAACCAGACCAGACCAAGACCAGATCAGACCAGACCAAGACCAGACCAGACCAGACCAAGACCAGACCAGACCAGACCAGACCAGACCAAGACCAGACCAGACCAAGACCAGACCAGACCAGACCAGACCAGACCAGACCAAGACCAGACCAAGACCAGACCAAGACCACCTTAATCCTAACCTCCTGACACTGCTGTATCACTGCTGACACAGGGAACACTTACGATAGCTGTCACGATTGTTGTACAATATCAACACTTACGATAGCAACGGCTGTTATTGTACGATATAAATGCGATAACCACTATTATTGTACAATGACAACACTTACGATAGCCACTACGATTATTGTACATTATCAACACTACGATAGCTGTTACGACTATTGTACAATAACACCAACGATAGCTACTACTATTGTACATTGTCAACACTTACGATAGCTGCTACTATTTTACATTGTCAACACTTACGATACCTGCTACGACTATTGTACAATATCAACATCTACGATAGCTGCTTTGTACATTATCAGAATTTACGATAACTGCTACGACTATTACGCAGTTTCAACGCCTACGATAACTGCCACACCGGTTATTAAGCAGTTTCAACAGCTACGATAGCTGCTACAACTGTTATTACGCATTTCAAAGAAACGATAGCTGCTACAACTATCATTACGTAGTTTCAACGCTTACGATAGCTGCTACAACTATCATTACGTAGTTTCAACGTCTACGATAGCTGCTACAACTGTTATTACGCATTTCAAAGAAACGATAGCTGCTACAACTATTATTACGTAGTTTCAACGCCTACGATAGCTGCTACAACTATCATTACGTAGTTTCAACGTCTACGATAGCTGCTACAACTACGATAGCTGGTACAACTATCATTTCGTAGTTTCAACGCCTACGATAGCTGCTACAACTATCATTACGTAGTTTCAACGCCTACGATAGCTGCTACAACTATCATTACGTAGTTTCAACGTCTACGATAGCTGCTATAACTATTAGTACGCAGCTCAACCCCAACGATACCTGCTTTATGCGTAGAAAATGCGGGCCCCAGGACTAGTGCTCAACCCCAGGGAGCTTCAGGATAACAACTACCACAACTACCAGCACTACCTGCATCTACTACCCCTGCACCTAGGACGCATGGTAGGTGATCTAGTATTAACTAACCTTACCTAACTTACCAGACGATAACTCATAAGAGAACAATCAAGCAGACTCTTGCTACCAGCATACAGCACTGTATTATACAACAGTAACTACCATACAACAGTAACTACCATACAACAGACTACCATACAACAGTAACTACCATACAACAGTAACTACCATACAACAGTAACTACCATACAACAGTAACTACCATACAACAGTAACTACCATACAACAGTAACTACCATACAACAGTAACTACCATACAACAGTAGCTACCATACAACAGTAGCTACCATACAACAGTAGCTACCATACAACAGTAGCTACCATACAACAGTAACTATCATACAATAGTAACTACCATACAACAGTACCATACAACAGTAGCTACCATACAACAGTAGCTTCCATACAACAGTAGCTACCATACAATAGCTACCATACAACAGTACCATACAACAGTAACTACCATACAACGTTAGCTATCATACAACATACTACCATACACGTAGTAATACAACAGTAACTACCTACTGTTTATTATACAACAGTATGGTAGCTACTGTTGTATTATACACCAGTAACTACCTTACTGATGTATTATACAACAGTGACTGCCATACTGTTATACACCAGTACTACCGTATTGACGTATTATACAACAGTAGCTACCATACTGTTGTATTGTACAACAGTAACTACCATACTGTTGTATTATAAAACAATAACTACCATACTATTGTATTATACAACTACCATACTATTGAATTATACAACACTACCATACTATTGTATTATACAACACTACCATACTATTGTATTATACAACACTACCATACTATTGTATTATACAAAACTACCATACTGTTGTATTATAAAGCAGTGATTACCATACTGTTGTATTATACAACAATAACTATCATACTATTGTATTATACAACACTACCATACTATTGTATTATACAACACTACCATACTATTGTATTATACAACACTAACTACCATACTGTATTATACAACATACATACTATTGTATTATACAACTACCATACTATTGTATTATACAACACTACCATACTGTTGTATTATGAAGCAGTGATTACCATACTGTTGTATTATACACCATTACTATCATACTGTTGTATTATACACCATTACTATCATACTGTTGTATTATACACCATTACTATCATACTGTTGTATTATACAACAGTAACTACCATACTGTTGTATTGTACAACAGTAACTACCATACTGTTGTATTATACACCATTACTATCATACTGTTGTATTATACACCATTACTATCATACTGTTGTATTATACAACAGTAACTACCATACTGTATTATACAACAGTAACTACCATACTGTATTATACAACAGTAACTACCATACTGTTGTATTATACAACAGTAACTATCATACTGTTGTATTATACAACAGTAACTATCATACTGTTGTATTATACAACAGTAACTACCATACTGTTGTATTGTACAACAGTAACTACCATACTGTTGTATTATACAACAGTAACTATCATACTGTTGTATTATACACCATTACTATCATACTGTTGTATTATACACCATTACTATCATACTGTTGTATTATACACCATTACTATCATACTGTTGTATTATACAACAGTAACTACCATACTGTTGTATTATACAACAGTAACTATCATACTGTTGTATTATACACCATTACTATCACTGTTGTATTATACAACAGTAACTACCATACTGTTGTATTATACAACAGTAACTATCATACTGTTGTATTATACACCATTACTATCATACTGTTGTATTATACACCATTACTATCATACTGTTGTATTATACAACAGTAACTACCATACTGTTGTATTATACAACAGTAACTACCATACTGTTGTATTATACAACAGTAACTATCATACTGTTGTATTATACACCATTACTATCATACTGTTGTATTATACAACAGTAACTACCATACTGTATTATACAACAGTAACTACCATACTGTTGTATTATACAACAGTAACTATCATACTGTTGTATTATACACCATTACTATCATACTGTTGTATTATACACCATTACTATCATACTGTTGTATTATACAACAGTAACTACCATACTGTTATACACCAGTAACAACCATTTTGTTGCATTATACATCAGTAACTACTATACTACTGTATTATACACCAGTAACTATTATATTATTGTATTATACACCAGTAACTATTATACTGTATTATACACCAGTAACTACCATACAACTGGTAAACGATAGTGTATTAAGTATCAAGTCTATCTACTACCCGATGGTCATTAAGGCTGCACATCAAATAACAGTTATTTGGTTGATGTGCGCCTCAGGAGATGTGTTCGGTGTTATACTCACCTCAAGATCCTGTTCCTAGAGTAAAGTTTGCACTCTTTGGCCCCTTGGACTGTACTCTGGAGTCTTCTTTGTTGTTCCCCGATCTTCATGACTTTGCACTTGCTGGGGTTGAACTAGAGGAGCCATTTGTCAGACCAGTCTTGTAGCCTGTCCAGATCCCTTTGTAGACTTACCTGATCGTCGTCGCCTTGTGTGGCATGCTATCAGTATGTTACATTTTATTCGGCATATGTCACACTCCCATATAGGCTGCCTCCCAACCAGCAAACCCGGTGCTAAGGATTTAACGATCAATAGGGTAATCGTCTTTAAAATCAGTACCTTAGTTCATTGGCCAATCACAGAGAAGCAAGCCAAAGCTGAAGCAATGTGGTTCACTTGCGCTAAGCGTATTGACAGACTTGCCTGAGCCGCTGGTTCATTATTGTGCACGCTCTCTCTGGCTTCTGCTTCTACCATCTCTTGTCACCGTGTGGTACACTTGCTATTCCACCTCTGTACATAGTGTACATAAGTGTACATGTATATATTTGGCAAATTATATCTGATGAAGGAAAATACAGTTCATATACTATTGTTGAGTTTGTTCCACTTTGAATCCCATTAAGTTCACATCGTCTACAAACAGGGACACTGAATCTATCCCTTCTGTCATGTCATTCACATATACCAGAAACAGCACCAGCCCTAGGACTGACCCTTGTGGAGCCCCTACTCGACACATGCGCCCACTCTGACTCCTCATGACATACCATCACTTACTGTTTCCTTCTTGTCAGGTATTCCCCAATCCATTGCTGTACTTTTCCTGCTATTCTTGCCTATTCTTCTAGCTTTTGAGCCAGTCTCTTGTGTGGTTCTGTGTCGAAAGCCTTAAAGTTCAAGAAGATGCAGTCTACCCATTCATCTCTCTCCTGTCTTCTGTCACCTTGTCGCAGAACTCCAGTAAGTTTGTGACACAGAATATCCCATCACTAAAACCATGCTAGTTATCATTTATTAGCTCATTCCTTTCTAGCTGCTCTACTACTCTTCTGATAATCTTCTCCAGGACTTTACATACTATATGTACATGTCAGGGACACTGGTCTGTAGTTTAATGCTTCCTGTCTGTCTCCTTAAAATTTCAACTACATTTGCTGTCTTCCACACCTCAGGGAGTTGCCCTGTTTCAGTAGACTTATTGAATATTGTTGTTATTGGCACACACACTGCCTCCGCTCTCTCTCTCAGGACCCATGGAGATATTTTATCTGGGCCCACCGCCTTCCAGGTATCTGGTTCATCTAGCAGATTCACCTATTCTCGGTTGTGTGTAGTGTGTCCAGCACTTGCTGGTGCACCTACTGCCTTGGTTTGCTGGTTGTGTGTAGTGTGTCCAGCACTTGCTGGTGCACCTACTGCCTTGGTTTGCTGGTTGTGTGTAGTGTGTCCAGCACTTGCTGGTGCACCTACTGCCTTGGTTTGCTGGAAGCCTTTCTGTCTCCAATGTGAATACCTTCCTAAATTTTGGGTTGCGTCTTCACATATTACCTGGTGGCTCCTGGTGGCTCCTGGTGGCTCCCGGTGGCTCCCGGTGAGCTCCCATCCTTCCTTAATCTGACTACCTGGTGGCTCCCGGTGAGCTCCCATCCTTCCTTAGTCTGACTACCTGGTGGCTCCCGGTGAGCTCCCATCCTTCCTTAATCTGACTACCTGGTGGCTCCCAGTGAGCTCCCATCCTTCCTTAATCTGACTACCTGGTGGCTCCCGGTGAGCTCCCATCCTTCCTTAGTTTGACTACCTGGTGGCTCCCAGTGAGCTCCCATCCTTCCTTAATCTGACTACCTGGTGGCTCCCGGTGAGCTCCCATCCTTCCTTAATCTGACTACCTGGTGGCTCCCAGTGAGCTCCCATCCTTCCTTAATCTGACTACCTGGTGGCTCCCAGTGAGCTCCCATCCTTCCTTAGTCTGACTACCTGGTGGCTCCCGGTGAGCTCCATCCTTCCTTAATCTGACTACCTGGTGGCTCCCAGTGAGCTCCCATCCTTCCTTAATCTGACTACCTGGTGGCTCCCAGTGAGCTCCCATCCTTCCTTATTCTGACTACCTGGTGGCTCCCGGTGAGCTCCCATCCTTCCTTAATCTGACTACCTGGTGGCTCCCAGTGAGCTCCCATCCTTCCTTAATCTGACTACCTGGTGGCTCCCAGTGAGCTCCCATCCTTCCTTAATCTGACTACCTGGTGGCTCCCGGTGAGCTCCCATCCTTCCTTAGTCTGACTACCTGGTGGCTCCCGGTGAGCTCCCATCCTTCCTTAGTCTGACTACCTGGTGGCTCCCGGTGAGCTCCCATCCTTCCTTAGTCTGACTACCTGGTGGCTCCCGGTGAGCTCCCATCCTTCCTTAATCTGACTACCTGGTGGCTCCCGGTGAGCTCCCATCCTTCCTTAGTCTGACTACCTGGTGGCTCCCAGTGAGCTCCCATCCTTCCTTAATCTGACTACCTGGTGGCTCCCAGTGAGCTCCCATCCTTCCTTAATCTGACTACCTGGTGGCTCCCGGTGAGCTCCCATCCTTCCTTAGTCTGACTACCTGGTGGCTCCCGGTGAGCTCCCATCCTTCCTTAGTCTGACTACCTGGTGGCTCCCGGTGAGCTCCCATCCTTCCTTAGTCTGACTACCTGGTGGCTCCCGGTGAGCTCCCATCCTTCCTTAGTCTGACTACCTGGTGGCTCCGGTGAGCTCCCATCCTTCCTTAGTCTGACTACCTGGTGGCTCCCGGTGAGCTCCCATCCTTCCTTAATCTGACTACCTGGTGGCTCCCGGTGAGCTCCCATCCTTCCTTAATCTGACTACCTGGTGGCTCCCGGTGAGCTCCCATCCTTCCTTAATCTGACTACCTGGTGGCTCCCGGTGAGCTCCCATCCTTCCTTAGTCTGAGTACCTGGTGGCTCCCGGTGAGCTCCCATCCTTCCTTAATCTGACTACCTGGTGGCTCCCGGTGAGCTCCCATCCTTCCTTAGTCTGACTACCTGGTGGCTCCCGGTGAGCTCCCATCCTTCCTTAATCTGACTACCTGGTGGCTCCGGTGAGCTCCCATCCTTCCTTAGTCTGAGTACCTGGTGGCTCCCGGTGAGCTCCCATCCTTCCTTAATCTGACTACCTGGTGGCTCCCGGTGAGCTCCCATCCTTCCTTAGTCTGAGTACCTGGTCCTTGACCGTTGTTTTCCTCCTGATGTGACTTGTCATAACTTTGGGTCAGATTTGGTTTTTATGGTGTGTTTTGTGTGTGTATTTTGTGTTAGTGTTGTGTGTGTGTGTGTTATGTTTTGTGTGTGTGTGTGTGTTTTGTGTGTGTTTTGTGTGTGTGTTTTGTGTGTGTGTGTGTTTTTGTGTGTGTGTGTGTGTGTGTGTGTGTGTGTGTGTGTATGTGTGTGTGTGTGTGTGTGTGTGTGTGTGTGTGTGTGTGTGTGTATGTGTGTGTGTGTGTGTGTTTTTTTTTGTGTGTGTGTGTACTCAACTAATTGTGGTTGCAGGGGTCGAGACTCTGCTCCTGGCTCCGCCTCTTCACTGATTTTTGCTAGGTCCTCTCTACCTGTTCCATGAGCTTTATAAGAGCATAAGAATGGAGGAACACTGCAGAAGGCCTACTGGCCCATACAAGGCAGGTCCTTATCAAAACGACCTCTACCCAAAGCTACCCAAGAATTATGCAAGTCCCACTCAAATCCATCCCCTCTCACTCATGTATTTATCCAACCTAAATTTGAAACTACCCAACATTTTAGCTTCAATAATCCTACTAGGTAGACTGTTCCACTCATGTGATGAATGGTTTGAAAAACCGACATTTCCAAACCAATACTTGCCTATATCCTTTCGAAATCTAAACTTATTTAATTTGAATCCATTATTGCGGGTTCTCTCTTGGAGATATATCCTCAAGACCTTATTTATATCCCCTTTGTTAATACCATATTCCACTTGTACACTTGGATCATGTCTCCCCTCATTCTTCTTCTTGTTAGGTAAGACACATATGCAACAGTTAGGTATCTTTATTTCGAAACGTTTCGCCTACACAGTAGGCTTCTTCAGTCGAGTACAGAAAGGTTGATAGAAGCAGAAGATACTTGAAGACGATGTAATCAGTCCATCACCCTTAAAGTTTTGAGGTGGTCAGTCCCTCAGTCTGGAGAAGAGCATTGTTCAGTTGTCTGAAACAATATGAAGTTGAAGTGACAGAATGGGGCCTTTATATAGTGCCAGGAGGTGAGACGTAGGTTGCTTTGGGAGGGCAGGTCCTTCTCAAACCCAGCCGTTCTCACTAGTAGAGGTTGTCGAAGTGGTCTGTACCAAGATACCCTTGTGTTGCAGTGTCTGACAGAATGAACATTAAAATGGTATGAAATACCGACAGATTGTTAGGTTTCGAAATAAAGATACCTAACTGTTGCATATGTGTCTTACCTAACAATCTGTCGGTATTTCATACCATTTTAATGTTCATTCTGTCAGACACTGCAACACAAGGGTATCTTGGTACAGACCACTTCGACAACCTCTACTAGTGAGAACGGCTGGGTTTGAGAAGGACCTGCCCTCCCAAAGCAACCTACGTCTCACCTCCTGGCACTATATAAAGGCCCCATTCTGTCACTTCAACTTCATATTGTTTCAGACAACTGAACAATGCTCTTCTCCAGACTGAGGGACTGACCACCTCAAAACTTTAAGGGTGATGGACTGATTACATCGTCTTCAAGTATCTTCTGCTTCTATCAACCTTTCTGTACTCGACTGAAGAAGCCTACTGTGTAGGCGAAACGTTTCGAAATAAAGATACCTAACTGTTGCATATGTGTCTTACCTAACAATCTGTCGGTATTTCATACCATTTTAATGTTCATTCTTCTTCTTACAAGTGAATGTAGTTTAAAAGTCTCGTACAGAAGATTTCTAATGCTATGTATTAATTTAGTCATTGTTCGCTGAATGTTTTCTAACGAATTTATGTCCATTCTGTAATATGGAGACCAGAATTGAGCTGCATAATCTAGGTGAGGCCTTACTAATGATGCATAAAGCTGCAGTATGACCTCTGGACTTCTGTTGCTTACACTTCTTGATATAAATCCCAATAATCTATTTGCCTTATTATGTACGCTTAGGCATTGCTGTCTTGGTTTAAGGTTGCTGCTCACCATAACCCTCAAGTCCTTTTCGTAATCTGTTGTTAGGTAAGACACATATGCAACAGTTAGGTATCTTTATTATGAAACGTTTCGCCTACACAGTAGGCTTCTTCAGTCGAGTACAGAAAAGTTGATAGAAGCAGAAGAGACTTGAAGACGATGTAATCAGTCCATCACCCTTAAAGATTTGAGGTGGTCAGTCCCTCAGTCTGGAGAAGAGCATTGTTCCGAAGTCTGCTTCGATCAACTTTTCTGTACTCTGAAGATTGAGACACTTATGTGTACATTTTCTGTACTCTACTGAAGAAGCCTACTGTGTAGGCGAAACGTTTCAAAATAAAGATAACTAACTGTTGCATATGTGTCTTACCTAACAACCTGTCGGTATTTTATACCATTTTAATGTTCACTTTTCGCAATCTGTATGACTAAGTTCTACATTATTTAACTTATAAGTGCTAGGGTTATGGACACTCCCGAGCTTCAGAACCTTGCATTTATCTACGTTGAACTGCATCTGCCACTTTTCTGACCAAGAATAGTGTTTGTCTAAATCCTCTTGGAGTTACCTAACATCTACGTTTGAATCAATTATCCTACCTATCTTTGTGTCATCGGCGTATCACTAGTAATCATATCACTAGTAATACCCCCATCAAGGTCATTGATATATATTATAAACAACAACGGGCCTAAAACTGATCCCTGTGGTACGCCACTTGTTACAGATCCCCACTCGGATTTAACCCCATTTAAGCATACTCTCTGCTTCCTATTAGTGAGCCATGACTCGATCCATGACAGCACTTTTCCCCCAATGCCATGAGCTGCCACTTTCTTTAACAGTCTCTGGTGCAGTACTCTTATCAAAAGCCTTACTAAAATCTAAATAAACAATATCGAATTCTTTACCATGATCAACGGCCTCGAAAGCTTTGCTGAAGAAGGATAATTAGTTAAGCAGGAACGGCCCCTTGTGAATCCATGCATCTACAGAGACGAAGCCAGGGCTAAGATTCATACAAGGAAAGTTGTGTATTAGAGAGGATTCAACTAGACAGCGACTGTTAGAGTTGGAAGTAGGGAAGACAGTTTTAGCAGAAGACCAGTCAATAGGATGGCTGTGATCTCTGACGTGACAGAACAGAGCATTGTTAGTGTCGGCAAGCCTAACACTATTTTTGTGCTCCCTAAGTCTGTCAGAAAGAGATCGACCAGTTTCTCCAAAGTATTGAAGAGAACAGGAGGAGATACATGGTTAGATACATGGATAGGGCATTCTGCTTGAAGGACAGGAGTAGGAGACAGAGGGTTTGCTTTCCTGGGGCTGGGATGGAGGACATTGTTAGCCGGCTTGACAACATCATGAACGGCAATGGGATCAATCCTATTATTTGCCTCAGTGCTTAAGGCAATGATGTAGGCAAGCGTAGAAGTGAGGATTTAGTTAGAAAGTTCAGGACAGCTATAGACATTATTAGGAAGAAGGGGGGCCACCCTGTTATATGTGGCATTTTGCCAAGAAGAGGTGTTGGTAATGAATGGTTGTCCAGAGCAATTGGTATTAATTGTTGGCTGGATAAACACTGTAAGGATAATGCAGTACCATTCATTGACAACTGGGACAACTTCTATGCCGAAATGACATGTATGCCAGGGATGGGGCTCACTTATCCAGGGCAGGTGTGGGTTTTCTTCCTAGCTCAGTTGAGGGGGTTGTTAGGACTTTAAACTAGGATTAGTTAGAGGTATGGGTTTAGAAATGATAAATAATGAGTATGGATATATTGACTTATGCTATGATATTAAGAATCTTAATAGTAACTGTCATGGGTAACTCTGGGTAATGATAATTTCAGAAAATTGTGTAAAAACAAAGATGAATAGGAAAAATGTGCAGAAGAAAATACATATGATGGTATTTTATGTAACGTCGAAGTGCAAGAAATAAAATTAATAAACTACGTTTGGTTTAGATGTGCTGGGAACTTTGATATCATTGCATTAACTGAAACGTGGTATGATTAAAGAGTCGGGATATGACTGCTGAGGTAAAATTCAGGGATTTAAGTTGTTCAATGTGGATAGATGTGATGGTTAAGGGGGGGGAGGATTTGGCATTATATGTTCGAGAAATATTAATTGTTGCATAAAAACAGGAAATAAAAATAGATGGAGCAGCAACGAATCTGTTTGGGTAGAGTTTGTAGAGGGTCAAGAAAAACTAATTCTAGGTGTAATATACCGACCTCCAGGCTTGGGACGAAATTGTTAGGGCTTCTAGATACAATAACATAGTCATAGTAGGGGACTTTAACTTTATCAAATTGACGGAATTCTTTGACAGGTAATCTAGAGTCCAGTGTCTTTATGGAAACAGTTCAGGACTGTTTTTCTGAAACAGAGCGTAACTGAGCCTACCGGGGTAATAATTTGCTAAACCTAGTCTTGTCAAATAAGGAAACACTCGTGAATAATCTGGAGATCACTGAAGAGCTTGGCGCAAGTGATCACAAGTCCATCACTTTTAGCATTAACTGGGAATGCAAGAATAATGATAATCAGTAAAATCCCTGATTTCGTTCTGCCGATTATAATGGACTTAGGGAACATCTGTTTTAATCTTGATTGGGGGTTTTCTAGCTAATGATTTTATTAAAGATGATTTATACTTTTGATTATGAAGGGATCTGCTTTTATGATTGTTTTCTTAATAAGTACACCGTGCCCAGAGTATATACATTCCCAGAGAGTATTAGGCCTAAAAATAACGATCCCAAATGGGGTTAAACCGTAGGTTAAACCAAACTATTAGGGAGGAAAGGGGAATTTATAGGCGATCAGAAGAGGAGAGGTTAACCTTACTGACCAAAATGTTCAGCTTAAAAAAGAAGTAAAAAAGGGGATTAGAAAGGCTGAACGTAACTATGAAATTAGAGTTGCTGGTGAATCAAAGACTAATCCAAAGGGGTTCTTTCAAGTGTATAGGACGAAGGTGAAGGAAAAAGTAGGACCTCTGAAAATTGGGAATGGACAGCTGACGGATAACGAACTGGAAATGTGTTCCTTATTTAATGACTATTTTTTGTCAGAAGAAGAAAAACTTTATAAAACTGGGATGCTTAAATGTGCGTGGATGTAGTGCGGATGACAAGAAACAGATGATTGCTGATGTTATGAATGAAAAGAAGTTGGATATCCTGGCCCTAAGCGAAACAAAGCTGAAGGGGGTAGGAGAGTTTCAGTGGGGGGAAATAAATGGGATTAAATCTGGAGTATCTGAGAGAGTTGGGCCCCAAAGGAAGGGGTACCCAGTAATTTTAAAATTGTTCATTTTGGGGGAAAGGAGAAAAGAGAAAAAGAATGTGTAAATTAAAGAATTATTTGGTTTTAAAGAAAAGGTTTGGGATGCGAGAAGTGGGTATAATAAGCGTGTATGCCCCCGGGGAGAAGAGAGGAATGCAGAGGAGAGAGAGAATTTTGGGGATGTTAAGTGAATGTATGGGGACCCTTTTTAAACCCAAGTGAGAGGGGGAAATTGGGGAAGGGGACCTAAATGGAAAAGGTAGGAGAACCTTTTAGAGAGGGTTTTTGGTAGGTAATTTTGGGGCGGTTTGCCAGGTGTAAATGTAATGGGAGCCCTTTTATTGAAATTTGTATAAAAAAGGGGTTTTGTTATAGGTAATACATTTTTTTAAAAAAAAGAGGAAAATAAGTATACAAGATATGATTTTTAGGGCGAAAAAAACCGTTGTTTTTTGGATTATGTATTGGGAGTAAAGATGTTGAGTAGATTTTAGGATGTACAAGTTTATAGAGGGGCCCCAGATTTTTAGACACTTTCTAGTTTTAGCTACACTGAGAGTAAAGGTTAAAATGGGATCAAGGAGAATAGAAAACATCGGGAAGAGAGAGGTGAAAGGTTTTTTAAACTAAAAAGGAGGCAGTTAGGGTAAGAAAATAAAAAAGCTTTGGAGGGGTAGATGGGGCCCAATGAGGCATGGCAAAAGGGGTCGAAGAGGTTGGGGTAGGGTTTTAAAAAATGTAGTGTTTAGAGTGTTTAGCAGAAGTTTGTGGTTAAGGGAAAATGGGGGGCGGAGGGGAAGAGGAGCGATTGGGGGAATGGGGTGTAAAGAGAGTAGTAAGGGAGAAAAAGTTAGCATATGAGAAAATTTTTCAAAAGTAGAAAAAAAGATTTCAAGGAGGGAAGAGTTTATGGGAAAAAAAAAGAGAGAGGGTTAAAAGAGTGGGTGAAGCAAAGTAAAAAAAGAGCCCCAAAAGAGAGATGGGTGAGATGTTATCAACAAATTTTGGTTTAAATAAGAAAAAGTTTTGGAGTGAGATTAACAAATTAAAGGAAAACCCAGAAAAAACCCAATTTGGTTTGTTTAGTTAAAAAAAGGAGGGGGAGAGTTAATTTAAAAGGAGAGTTTTGAGGGGTTTTTGGGGAAAATGGAGGGGAATATTTTCAGGAATTGTTAAAAGTTGAAAGAAGATAGGAAAACTGTTTTATTTCGTGTTTAGGGCAAGGGGGAATAAATCTTGTAGGAGTGAGGGAAAAAGCCAAATTGTGAGTGTGGGGGAAGTTCGTGAGGGAGTAGGTTAAAAAGAAAAGGGGGTAAGGGGAGCCCGGGGTTGATGGGATTTAAAATTGAAAGTTAAAAAAAGGGGGGGGTTTTTTTTTTGGAAATGGTTGGTTTCAATTATTTAATAAAATTTTATGGAAAAGGGTAAAAGGGACCTAGGGATTGGCAAAAGAGCATGCATAGTTCCTTTTTATAAAGGCAAAGGGGATAAAAAAAGAGTGCAAAAAAATTTTAGGGGGGTTTAAGGGCTGTTGGTAAAACCCGGGAAATGTTTTGGTTTGAGTTAAATTTGAAAAAAAATTTAAAAGTAGACCCGGGGAAAAGGATAGAAGTTTAACAAGGAGGCTTTTGGAAAAAGGGAGGGGGTGTGTGGACCAGGTGTTTACAGTGAAACCCTTAAAGTGAACAGTATTTAGATAAGGCTAAAGGGTCTTTGTGGCATTTATGGATTTTGGGAAAAGGGGTATGAAGGGGTGGATAAGGGGGGGGAAAGTGGCAGGGTGTTTCAAGTGGGTTTGGGGTAGGAGGTAGGGGTTTCTGAAAGGGAGGGGAAGGTTTTTACGAGGATAGTGAGGCTCAAGTTTGAGTATGTTTGGAAAGAGGGAAAATTTTTCCCCGTAAAAAGTAGGCCCTTAGACAAGGGTGTTTGTTTTCACCCCCGGTTTTTTAATATATTTATAGATGGGGTTGTAAGAGGTAAATTGCGAGGGTCTTGGCAAGAGGCGTGGGTTAAAAAAAATAAAAAATCAACACAAAGTGGGAGTTGGGCAAGCTTCTCTTTGTGATGACAAATGTGCTTTGGGAGATTCTGAAGAGAAGTTTGCAGGATTGGTGGGGTTTAATTTAGTAGGGTGTGGGAAAAAAAGAAATTAAAGGTGAATACAGGAAAGAGTAAGGTTTTGGGAAAAACCAAAAAAAGTTAGGTGATGAAAGATTGGATATAGATTGGAGGTAGGAGTATGGAGGAGGTGAACGAAATTTTCAGATTTTTGGGGGGTGAAGTGTCAGCGGATGGGTCTATGAAGATGAGTGAATAAAATTTGATGAGGGAAAAAGAGTGAGTGTTGCACTTAGGAGTCTGTGGAGACAAAGAACTTTGTCCTTGGAGGCAAAGAGGGGAATTTTTGAGAGTAAGTTTCCCAAACGCTCTATATGGGTGTGAAGCATGGGTGATGAATGTTGCAGCCGAGGAGAAGGTGGAGGCAGTGGGTGTCAGTTGAGGGAAATGTGTGGTGTGAATAAATGCAAGAAATTTGTAGTTTGGAAGTTAGGAGAGGTGCGGGATTACCAAAATTTGTCCAGAGGGCTGAGAAAGGTTGTTGAGTGGTTCGGACTTTGTAGAGAGAATGGAGCGAAACAGTGACTTCAAGAGTGTATCATCTGTAGTAAAGGGAAAAGGGGGTAGGGGTCGGCTAGGAAAAGGTTGGAGGGAGGGGTAAAGGGGTTTTGTGTGCGAGGGGGTTGGACTTCCAGCAGGCATGCGTGAGCGTGGTTTGATAGGAGGTGAATGGAGACAAATGGTTTTTAATACTTGACGTGCTGTTGGAGTGTGAGCAAAGTAACATTTATGAAGGGATTCAGGGAAACCGGCAGGCCGGACTTGAGTCCTGAGATGGGAAGTACAGTGCCTGCACTCTGAAGGAGGTGTGTTAATGTTGCAGTTTAAAAACTGTAGTGTAAAGCACCCTTCTGGCAAGACAGTGATGGATGTGATGATGGTGAAAGTTTTTCTTTTTCGGGCCACCCTGCCTTGGTGGGAATCGGCCAGTGTGATAATAAAAATAAAATTTTTGTCAGTTTTTACACAGGAAGATGTAAATGAGATTCCAGTAATTAACAATTATTTATTTCCTGATGAATTTAGTTAACAAAATATTACTGTCACGGGGGGGACAGGGTTATTAACAGATAGACAAACTGAAGCAAAATAAGTCCCCGGGACCCGATGAGTTGTTTTCCAGGATACTTAAGGAATGCAAGATGGAGCTTAGTCAGCCATTAATGGTGTTTTCAATGCGTCCATCCTTACCGGTGTTGTGCCAGAGTTGTGGAAGATGGCTAATGTGTTCCTATATTCAAATCAGGGGATAAGTCCGTTCCTTCAAATTACCGTCCAATAAGCCTGACATCTATAGTGGCAAGTTACTAGAATCAATTATAGCTGACATTATTAGAAGACCTTGAAGAGCATAACTTGATAAATGAATCTCACATGGATTCACGAAGGGTCGTTCCTGCCTGACAAACTACTGACGTTCTTCAATAGAACATTTGAGGCAGTTGACAGTGATAAGGAATATATATTGTTTATTTGGATTTTAGTAAGCCTTCGATAGAGTACCTCACAAGAGACTCTTAAGAAAAGTGGCGGGCTCAGGGTATAGGAGGTAAATTTTTTAGCATGGATAGAGGCATGGCTTTCCCAAAAGAAAGCAGAGTGTTACCATTAATGGAGTGAAATCTGAATGGGGATTAGTCACTAGTGGCGTTCCACAAGGTCAGTTTTGGGCCCTCTCTGTTCATAATTTACATTAATGACCTTGATGAAGGGATTACGAGTGACATGAGCAAGTTTGCTGATGATACAAAGATAGGCCGTATAATTCACTCTGAGGAGGATAGCAATGTACTCCAGGAGGATTTGGACAAATTAATGTTTCCCGGTCTGAAAATGGCAGATGAAGTTCAATGTGGATAAGTGTAAGGTACTTGCCCTTGGTAATGAAAAAAACCATCGAAGCTATAATCTAGGTGAAGTAGAGCTTGATATACAGAATGTGAAAGGACTTGGGAGTCATGGTGAGCAGAAATCTAAAGCCAAAATAGCAGTGCCCCTTTGTGTGCGCAACAAGGCCAACGATTACTTGGGTTTCTCTCAAGAAGTATTAGTAACAGAAGTCCAAAAGTTATTTTTTCAGCTCTATACATCACTAGTTTAGCCTCATTTAGATTTTTGCTGCTCAGTTTTGGTCCCCTTACCTACAGGATGGATAAGACTCATTAGAAAACATACAGAGGGAAAAATGACTAAAATGATTTACTGTGTAAGGGTAAGGAACCTCCCGTATGAAGATAGACTTAAAGCCTTAGATCTCCACTCTCTGGAGAGGCGTAGAATGAGGGGGGATAACATTGAAGTGTTTTAAGTGGATGACAGGCAAAAATAAGGGAGATATTAATAAAGTACTGAGGGTGTCGAACCAGGTAAGAACCAGAAATAATGGATTTAAGTTGGATAAATTTAGATTTAAAAAGGACATAGGTAAGTACTGGTTTTCTAACAGGTTTGTAGATGCGTGGAACAGTGTTCCCAGTGGGGTGATAGAGGCTAGGACCTTGGGTAGCTTTAAGAAGAGACTGGACAAATATATGAGTGGGAGGGACTGGGTTTGAATGGTGTCATTGGGTATGGGAGTTATTTCTTGGGTATCTTTAGGTAGTGGTCGTTTTGATAAGGACCTGCCTCGCATGGGCCAGTAGGCCTTCTGCAGTGTTCCTACATTCTTATGTTCTTATGTTCTAAATAGAGTAGACACCAGGAACATCTGTAGAGGGAGAGGTATGAACGAGATTAGTGCGAAGAGGGTTAGTCTGGCGGAAAGTAAGCTTGATGTCATCAAGCTTGCGTAGGGACGATGCAAGGTAGGTGGCCGAGCGCATGTAGACACCCTGTACTGGTTTAGAAAGACACATAAGCAAACACTATGACATATTTATTAGAAAACGTTTCGGTCCTGGGACCTTGATCACTTCTAACATACAGAGGTAGAAAGGCATTATATATATAGGCGGAGAGTGAGGTGTGATGCACGTGACCTGAGGAATGTCATAAGGTCCCAGGACCGAAACGTTTTCTAATAAATATGTCATAGTGTTTGCTTACGTGTCTTTCTAAACCAACTTGTCGGTATTTATTACCAAGGTTTATACCAACACCCTGTACTGTCTGCACAGACAGCCTATGCTGTCTGCCAGCTTAGTTCATATTTCGCAGCACTCAGGTGCTGCCCTCTAGGCTTGCCCAAGGTCAGTGGGACGCTGGTCCCACTCACTCAGCAGCCTAGAAGCAAGACACAAGTCCTACTAGCTCTCTCCCTCGTGGGCATGGCCCTCCTGGGCCATGGGCACAAACACACAAGCCTGTGTACCCACCACGACTTTGCAGTTAAAGTAAGAAGCCTCCAAAGACGTTTATCATTGAACCTCGCTCCGCTGCAGCATCACCAAACAAACTGGTTATAATGGTTCCTGCCTTCACTGCATCACTTGCTAGACTATTCCACTTCCTGACAACTCTATGACTGAAGAAATACTTCCTCACTTCCCTTTGACTCATCTGAGTTTTCAACCTCCAACTGTGACCCTGTTGTGTCTGTGTCCCATCTCTGGAACATCCTGTCTCTGCCCACCTTATCTATTCCACACAGTATTTTGTATGTCGTTATCATATCTCCCCTAACCCTCCTGTCCTCCAATGTAGTCAGGCCGATTTCACTTAACCTTTCTTCGTAGGACATGCCCCTTAGCTCTGGAACTAGCCTTGTTGCAAACCTTTGCACTTTCCCTAATTTCTTGACGTGCTTGACCAGGTGTGGGTTCCAAACAGGTACTGCATACTCCAATATGGGCCTGAAGTACAGGGTGTACAGTGTCTTGAACGATTCCTTACTGAGGTATTGGAACGCTATTCTCAGGTTTGCCAGGCACCCATATGCTGCAGCAGGTATCTGGTTGATGTGTGCTTCCGGAGACGTGTTCGGTGTTATACTCACCCCAAGATCTTTCTCCTTGAGCGAGGTTTGCAGTCTTAGACCACCTAGCCTATACTCCGTCTGCAGTCTTCTTTTCCCTTCCCCGATCTCCATGATTTTGCATTTGGCAGGGTTAAATTCGAGAAGCCAGTTGCTGGACCAGGTGTCCAGTCTGTCCAGGCCTCTTTGTAATCCTGCCTCATCCTCATCTGATTTAATTCTCCTCATTAACGTCACATCATCTGTGAACATATATCAAAAATAGCAATCAACCCGCCCCTCTCTCTCGTGTCTTCTGTTACCTTGTGTGTGTGTGTGTGTGTGTGTGTGTGTGTGTGTGTGTGTGTGTGTGTGTGTGTGTGTGTGTGCATGTATGTGTGTGTGTGTACTCACCTAGTTGTACTCACCTAGTTGAGGTTGCGGGGGTCGAGTCCGAGCTCCTGGCCCCGCCTCTTCACTGGTCGCTACTAGGTCACTCTCTTTGAGCCGTGAGCTTTATCATACCTCTGCTTAAAGCTATGTATGGATCCTGCCTCCACTACCTCGCTTCCCAAACTATTCCACTTACTGACTACTCTGTGGCTGAAGAAATACTTCCTAACATCCCTGTGATTCATCTGTGTCTTCAACTTCCAAATGTGTCCCCTTGTTACTGTGTCCAGTCTCTGGAACATCCTGTCTTTGTCCACCTTGTCAATTCCTCTCAGTATTTTGTATGTCGTTATCATGTCCCCCCTATCTCTCCTGTCCTCCAGTGTCGTCAGGTTGATTTCCCTTAACCTCTCCTCGTAGGACATACCTCTTAGCTCTGGGACTAGTCTTGTTGCAAACCTTTGCACTTTATCTAGTTTCTTTACGTGCTTGGCTAGGTGTGGGTTCCAAACTGGTGCCGCATACTCCAATATGGGTCTAACGTACACGGTGTACAGGGTCCTGAACGATTCCTTATTAAGATGTCGGAATGCTGTTCTGAGGTTTGCTAGGCGCCCATATGCTGCAGCAGTTATTTGGTTGATGTGCACTTCAGGAGATGTGCCTGGTGTTATACTCACCCCAAGATCTTTTCCTTGAGTGAGGTTTGTAGTCTCTGGCCCCCCTAGACTGTACTCCGTCTGCGGTCTTCTTTGCCCTTCCCCAATCTTCATGACTTTGCACTTGGTGGGATTGAACTCCGGGAGCCAATTGCTGGACCAGGTCTGCAGCCTGTCCAGATCCCTTTGTAGTTCTGCCTGGTCTTCGATCGAGTGAATTCTTCTCATCAACTTCACGTCATCTGCAAACAGGGACACCTCAGAGTCTATTCCTTCCGTCATGTCGTCCACAAATACCAGAAACAGCACTGGTCCTAGGACTGACCCCTGTTGGACCCCGCTGGTCACAGGTGCCCACTCTGACACCTCGCCACGTACCATGACTCGCTGCTGTCTTCCTGACAAGTATTCCCTGATCCATTGTAGTGCCTTCCCTGTTATCCCTGCTTGGTCCTCCAGTTTTTGCACCAATCTCTTGTGTGGAACTGTGTCAAACGCCTTCTTGCAGTCCAAGAATATGCAATCCACCCACCCCTCTCTCTCTTGTCTTACTGCTGTCACCATGTCATAGAACTCCAGTAGGTTTGTGACACAAGATTTCCCGTCCCTAAAACGATGTTGGCTGCTGTTGATGAGATCATTCCTTTCTAGGTGTTCCACCACTCTTCTCCTGATAACCTTCTCCATGACTTTGCATACTATACATGTCAGTGTGTGTGCATGTGTGTGTGTGTGTGTGTGTGTGTGTGTGTGTGTGTGTGTGTGTGTGTGTGTGTGTGTGTGTGCATGTGTATGTGTGTGTGTGTTGTGTACATATAGGTCAGTACTGGATTACTTTATCTAAGAAGACTCGTATCAAGGATTGATAGTAGAGATAGTGTTGTGTGTGTGGATGCTACATTCAGTGTGTTTATCACCTGTGATGTGTCTCCTCCTGGACACATACCCTCTTAATCAGGATGTGTGCAGGCTTGATCCACCGTTCCTTAACGAGTGTTAAGTCTCTCTGATGCTATACAAGAACAAGTGTTGAACACGACACCGCTGCAACTTATTTATGAAAAATGAATTTTGACAAAAGTGCCTGAAGGTTATGTGAGGGTTGACCTGCAGTGTACCTGTGACTTGTGTTGACCTGCAGTGTACCTGTGACTTGTGAAGGTTATGTGAGGGTTGACCTGCAGTGTACCTGTGACTTGTGTTGACCTGCAGTGTACCTGTGACTTGTGTTGACCTGCAGTGTACCTGTGACTTGTGAAGGTTATTGAGGGTTGACCTGCAGTGTACATGTGACTTGTGTTGACCTGCAGTGTACCTGTGACTTGTGTTGACCTGCAGTGTACCTGTGACTTGTGAAGGTTATGTGAGGGTTGACCTGCAGTGTACCTGTGACTTGTGAAGGTTATGTGAGGGTTGACCTGCAGTGTACCTGTGACTTGTGTTAGGCGTGTACCTGTGACTTGTGTTAAGTGTTTTTATAGGCCTCTCAAGTAGGTCTGTGGCGTGGCTCAATGATCAACCAGGCTCTTGGTGCTGGATGTAACTTAGAACTTAGTTCTAGTGACCAGCAGATACATGAACCTTTCCTACGTCACCGTAACATAAAGCAGGATACATAACACCAGGTCACCATAACGCTAGGATACATAACTCCAAGTCACCATAACACCAGGATATATAACACCAGGTCACCATAAGAGCTGTGTCAGAGGACACTTCTCGTGTATCCTGACAAAGAAAACACTACAGTAAGAGAAGGTGGTCTTAAAGACCTGTTCAACTGGTCTCTCCCTCAGACCCACCTCACCTAATTACCCTCGTGACTAATTAGGGGCAGTTGTGGTACCGGTGCGGTACTTAGTGCAACCGTTGTCATAGTGGTACCGTTGTGGTACTTAGTGCAACCGTTGTCATAGTGGTACCGTTGTGGTACTATTGTGGTTCTTAGTGGTACTGTTGTGGTACAGTTGTGGTATTTAGTGGTACCGTTGTGGTACTGGGTACTCGAGGATGTCTACCCAGGCAGGTCTAGGCAGGTCCAGGAAGAAGTCTGTGTACATGAAACTTGACCCTGTGGTGGGGGTCAGCGCCCCCCGCGACTCTGAACCCTCAGGTGTAAGATGGGCGGACGAGGCAAGATGGGCAGGTGGTGGGCAGGGCTCCAGGTTCCATGTGACCACTGTGGCAGAAGGAGAATTGGAACCCACCACCACGCCCACCTCGCCCACCTCGCCCACCTCTCTCAGCAGGAAGAAAGTCTCCTTTAAGGTAGGTACCCCATGCCAGGTCACAGTGGCCTGGTCTGTGACCTGTCAGTCATGGCTGGTCTGTGACATGTCACAGTCATGACTCTGGTCTGTGACCTGTCAGTCATGACTCTGGTCTGTGACCTGTCACAGTCATGACTGGTCTGTGACCTGTCACAGTCGTGACTGGTCTGTGGCCTGTCACAGTCGTGACTGGTCTGTGGCCTGTCACAGTCGTGACTGGTCTGTGACCTGTCACAATCGTGACTGGTCTGTGACCTGTCACAGTCGTGACTGGTCTGTGGCCTGTCACAGTCATGACTGGTCTGTGACCTCAGTTTTATATGGGTCATTGTAAAATTGTAGTGGACCACTACATGATCCGGAGTACACTGGACCACTACTACATGGTCCAGAGTACACTGAACAATTATTACATGGTCTGGAGTACACTGGACCACTACTACATGGTCCAGAGTATGCTGGACCACTACTACATGGTCCAGAGTATGCTGGACCACTACTACATGGTCTAGAGTACACTGGACCAGTAGTACATGGTCTAGAGTGCACTGGGCCACTACTACATGGTCTAGAGTACACTGGACCACTACTACATGGTCTAGAGTACACTGGACCATTATTATATGGTCTAGAGTACACTGGACCACTACTACATGGTCCAGAGTACACTGAACAATTACTACATGGTCTGGAGTACACTGGACCACTACTACATGGTCCAGAGTATGCTGGACCACTACTACATGGTCTAGAGTACACTGGACCAGTAGTACATGGTCTAGAGTACACTGGGCCACTACTACATGGTCTAGAGTACACTGGACCACTACTACATGGTCTAGAGTACACTGGACCACTACTACATGGTCTAGAGTACACCAGACCACTAGCACATGGTCTAGCACACACTGGACTATTACCACACGGTCTAGAATACATTGAACCATTGCTATATGGTGCAGAGTACAATTAACAACTAACACGTGATTTAGCGTACAGTGAAGCACTAACACACGGTCTTGAACCTAGAACCTTCAAAATGGAAGGCTGGATAACTAGAACCTTCATAATAAAAGACTGGATAACTAGAACCTTCAAAGTGATAGGCAGGACAACTAGAACTTTCAAAATAGGCTGGATACCTAGAACCTTCAACATAATAGGTCACGTGGAGTCTACCTGGAGGGTGCTCTGAGGGTCAGCGCCCACGTGGCCCGATATGTGACCAGGCCTCGTGGTGGGTCAGGACCTGATTAACCAGGCTGTTACTGGTGGCCGCACGTAAACCAACATATAAACCACAGCCCGGCTGACTTTAGGTGCCTGTCTAGCATCTTACATCATGATCTCACTTGTTGAAGACTAATGTTGGTCCAGTAGTTGTGAGGGGCAGGAGTGACCATCCAAGACCATGTCATAGTGGTCCAGTAGTTGTGAGGGGCAGGAGTGACCATCCAAGACCATGTCATAGTGGTCCAGTAGTTGTGAGGGGCAGGAGTGACCATCCAAGACCATGTCATAGTGGCCCAGTAGTTGTGAGGGGCAGGAGTGACCATCCAAGACCATGTCATAGTGGTCCAGTAGTTGTGAGGGGCAGGAGCGACCATCCAAGACCATGTCATAGTGGTCCAGTAGTTGTGAGGGGCAGGAGTGACCATCCAAGACCATGTCATAGTGGTCCAGTAGTTGTGAGGGGCAGGAGTGACCATCCAAGACCATGTCATAGTGGTCCAGTAGTTGTGAGGGGCACGAGTGACCATCCAAGACCATGTCATAGTGGTCCAGTAGTTGTGAGGGGCAGGAGCGACCATCCAAGACGATGTCATAGTGGTCCAATAGTTGTGAGGGGCAGGAGCGACCATCCAAGACGATGTCACAGTGGTCCAGTAGTTGTGAGGGGTACGAGTGACAATCCAAGACGATGTCATAGTGGTCCAGTAGTTGTGAGGGGCAGGAGCGACCATCCATGACGATGTCATAGTGGTCCAATAGTTGTGAAAGTCAGGAGCGACTATCCAAGATAATACCATAATGGTGCAGTAGTTGTGAGAGGCAGGAGCGACCTGCTGTAAACCCAAGCTGGCCTCAGTTGTGCAGCTGTTTGGTATCCGGGTAGTTGGTGATCTTGCTTCTAATTCTAACCCATTCAAAGATTTTTATGATGTGGGACGTTAGTACTGTTAGCATACTTCTTTGGTATTGCTTTACTGTCACCTTTGTGGAGTGGGGTTATATTAGTTGTGATTAGCGACTGTGGAGTGACCTCCGTGTCTAGGATCCCCCTCCATAGCATATATAAAGTATGCAAAAGGGGTTTCTTGCAGCTTTGATGAACACTGAGTTCTACGAGTCTGAGTCTGTGGCTAAGTACATGGACATGTTGTCAATGGCTTTTTCAGAGTCCAGCGGAGTTAGAGTTATGACAGAAATTTGGTATACATTGACAGGGGTTTTGAGTTTCATTGATGAAAAAATTTAGATTGTCGATCTTTGGACTGATTAATGGCTCGCTCAACACAAAGTCTTACTGATACTTCAGTATCTCACTCATTTCTTTGTTGTCGTCTGTGTAAGTTCCATCTTGTCTGATCAAAGACCGATACTAAATGTGGTTTTTGCCTTGTGTTTGGCAAATGAAAAGAAATATTTCATTTTTTCAGTTTCATTAATTGCTTTAAGCTCCTCCTGTCTCTCGCGGGTCCTGTATGAATCATTTAACTTATGGCTAATATTTTCCACTTCCCTGGTCAGCGCTTCCTTCTATATTTCAGATAATCTCGCCCCATTGAGGAGCTCAGTGATTCTTCTCCTCCTGTAGTGGGAGCATCTCTCTCCTACAATGATTGATTCATAACTAGAACCTTCCAGATGATAGCCTGGATAACTAGGACTTTCAGAATGATAGGCTGGATAACTAGAACCTTCAGAATGATAGGCTGGATAACTAGAACCTTCAGAATGATAGGCTGGATAACTAGAACCTTCAGAATGATAGGCTGGATAACTAGAACCTTCAGAATGATAGGCTGGATAACTAGAACCTTCAGAATGATAGGCTGGATAACTAGAACCTTCAGAATGATAGGCTGGATAACAAGAACCTTCAGAATGTTAGGCTGGATAACTAGAACCTTCAGAATGATAGGCTGGATAACAAGAACCTTCAGAATGATAGGCTGGATAACTAGAACCTTCAGAATGATAGGCTGGATAACTATAACCTTCAGAATGATAGGCTGGATAACAAGAACCTTCAGAATGATAGGCTGGATAACAAGAACCTTCAGAATGATAGGCTGGATAACAAGAACCTTCAGAATGATAGGCTGGATAACCAGAATCTTCAAAGTGAATGGCTGGATAACTAGAACCTTCAGAATGATAGGCTGGATAACAAGAACCTTCAGAATGATAGGCTGGATAACTAGAACCTTCAGAATGATAGCCTGGATAACTAGAACCTTCAGAATGATAGCCTGGATAACTAGAACCTTCAGAAAAATAGCCTGGATAACTAGAACCTTCAGAAAAATAGCCTGGATAACTAGAACCTTTAAAACAAGAGATGTCAAGTCACTCAGCTCTGTCAATTCCTCTCAGTATTATGTATGTTGTAATCATGTATCCCTGGTCCTCCTCTCTTCTGAGGTGGTTAGTTTCAATTCTCTCAACCTGTGTGTGTGTGTGTGTGTGTGTGTACTCACCTAGTTGTACTCACCTAGTTGAGGTTGCAGGGATCGAGTCCCAGCTCCTGGCCCCGCCTCTTCACTGGTCGCTACTAGGTCACTCTCCCTGAACCGTGAGCTTTATCATACCTCTGCTTAAAGCTATGTATGGATCCTGCCTCCACTACATCGCTTCCCAAACTATTCCACTTCCTGACTGCTCTGTGGCTGAAGAAATACTTCCTAACATGTGTGTGTGTGTGTGTGTGTACTCGCCTAATTGTGGTTGCAGGGATCGATTCATAGCTCTTGGCCCCACTCCCTCTCTGTTCCATGAGCTTTGTCATACCTCTTCTTAAAGCTTTGTATTGATCCTGTCTCCACTACATCACTTTCTTGACTATTCCATTTCCTGGCAACTCTATAACGGAAGCAATTCTTCCCAAGAGCCCTGTGGCTCACCTGGGTTTTCAACTTCCAACTGTGACCCCTTGTTGCTGTGTCTCATCTCTGGAACATCCTGTCTCTGTCCACCTTGTCAATTCCTCTCAGTATCTTGTATGTCGTTACCATGTCCCCTTATCACTCCTGTCTTCCACTGTCGTCAGGGCGATTTCCCTTAACCTCTCCGTGTAGGACATGTCCCTAATTTCTTGACATACATGACCAGGTGTGGGTTTCAAACCGGTACTGCATACTCAAATATTGGCCTGACGTACATGATGTACAGAATCTTGAAGAATTTCTTACTGATGTGTCGGAACGCTATTCTTAGGTTTGCCAGGCACCCATGCTGCAGCTGGAGTGAAGTGCAAACTAAACCCAGTGGGGTGCAGGGGTGCAGCGGGCACAGTAAGGAAGCCCTGTATCAATATTCGTGGCCCCAGTCTATTCAACATCTTACCAGATGGAAATATAAACACAAATGCAATATAATGTGATCCTTTATTGACAACGTTTCACCCACACAGTGGGCTTTCTCAAGTCACACACGGATCTACCTGGGGTTGGAAGGTACAAGAGTATTTATAGTCAGAATGTTGAGGTCAGGTGAAGAATGCTGCATCTGATGATCCACCGGGTGGGGTTATAGAGTCTTGGGTAGCTTGGCAGGGGTATTGGACAAGTTGTAGACCTTCTGCAGTGTTCTATGTTCTTATGTGGGATAGCGATGAAGAAGTTTCTTGGCGAGTGGTTCAGCTATGTTATAGAAGCCATTGTTCTGGTTGAAATTGTTGGTTGTAGAGATAAGCGATGATTCCAGGATTCTTCTGTATTGAGTGTTGTCTTCTGTGGCTATAAGTCTTGAGTTTCTGTAGTTAATTAAATGGTTGAGTGAATTGCGATGCTGTACACAGGCATTCCTTGTATCGTCAGTCCTGCTTGCATATTGGTGTTCTGAAATGCGTGTTTGGAGGTCTCTTGATGTTTCGCCCACATATAATTTGTTGCAGTCATTGCAAGGGATTATGTATACCCCTGCAGAGGATGGAGGCTTGTCCTGTCTACTACTGGTGATGTCCTTGATGGTCGTGGTTGTGGAGGTAGATACTTGGAATGATGTTTTGGCAAAGATGTTGGAAACATGTTTGGCAATGGAGTTGTTGGGGAGGACTATGTATCTCTTCTCGGCAGTGTCTTCTCTGGGTGTGTTGAAGATGTTTAATGCCCGCCGTCTGCAGTCTCTGATGAAGTGACTAGGATAGTGGAGTTTGGAAAATACTTGTTCAATTATAGTGCATTCTTCCTCAAGGAACTCATTGCTGCAGATTCTGAGTGCACGTAGGAAGAAGCCTATAATCACACCACGTTTGGTTTTGGTGTCGTGGTGAGAGTAGAAGTGGAGAAGATCGTTTTGGTTGGTGGGTTTTCGATAGACTTTAAAACGAAGTTCGTGGTCAGCTTTGCAGAGCAGAACATCAAGGAAAGGAAGAGTGTTGTCGACTTCTTCAAGTGTGAACTGGATTGAAGGCTCGACCTGGTTGAGCTTGTCTTGGAGAGCTTGAACGTTGAAGCGTTTAGGAGTTATGAGGAGAATGTCGTCAACATAACGGAGCCAGGTGACAGACGAAGGAATAATGGTGGAGAAACGTTCGGCTTCTAGATGTTCCATGTATAAGTTCGCCAGGACTGCACTGAGTGGCGAACCCATGGGTAGTCCAAAAGTCTGCTGAAAGAGGTGATTTTCGAAGGAGAAACACGTAAAGCCAACACATAGTTCAACAAGGTCGATGAAATCGCTGGCTGGAATGGGAAGGTCAAGTGAATCGTCAATTTTCCTGCGCAAGAGATCGATGGCTTGTGTAGTAGGTACTTTGGTGAATAGGGAAGTCACGTCATGTTTCCAACATCTTTGCCAAAACATCATTCCAAGTATCTACCTCCACAACCACGACCATCAAGGACATCACCAGTAGTAGACAGGACAAGCCTCCATCCTCTGCAGGGGTATACATAATCCCTTGCAATGACTGCAACAAATTATATGTGGGCGAAACATCAAGAGACCTCCAAACACGCATTTCAGAACACCAATATGCAAGCAGGACTGACGATACAAGGAATGCCTGTGTACAGCATCGCAATTCACTCAACCATTTAATTAACTACAGAAACTCAAGACTTATAGCCACAGAAGACAACACTCAATACAGAAGAATCCTGGAATCATCGCTTATCTCTACAACCAACAATTTCAACCAGAACAATGGCTTCTATAACATAGCTGAACCACTCGCCAAGAAACTTCTTCATCGCTATCCCACATAAGAACATAGAACACTGCAGAAGGTCTACAACTTGTCCAATACCCCTGCCAAGCTACCCAAGACTCTATAACCCCACCCGGTGGATCATCAGATGCAGCATTCTTCACCTGACCTCAACATTCTGACTATAAATACTCTTGTACCTTCCAACCCCAGGTAGATCCGTGTGTGACTTGAGAAAGCCCACTGTGTGGGTGAAACGTTGTCAATAAAGGATCACATTATATTGCATTTGTGTTTATATTTCCATTGTGTCGGTATTTTATACCATTTATTACCATCTTACCAGATATCAGAAATATGGCAGGAACAAATGTTGAAGTCCTCAAGAGAAAACTGGTCAAGTATCTTCACCAGGCTGTGATGGATATGGAAATAAATGGTATAAAATACCGACACAATGGAAATATAAACACAAATGCAGTATAATGAGATCCTTTATTGACAACGTTTCACCCACACAGTGGGCTTTTTCAAGTCACACACGGATCTACCTGGGGTTGGAAGGTACAAGAGTATTTATAGTCATGTTCAGAATGTTGAGGTCAGGTGGAGAATGCTGCATCTGATGATCTACCGGGTGGGGTTATAGAGTCTTGGGTAGCTTGGCAGGGGTATTGGACAAGTTGTAGACCTTCTGCAGTGTTCTATGTTCTTATGTGGGATAGCGATGAAGAAGTTTCTTGGCGAGTGGTTCAGCTATGTTATAGAAGCCATTGTTCTGGTTGAAAATTGTTGGTTATAGAGATAAGCGATGATTCCAGGATTCTTCTGTTTTGAGTGTTGTCTTCGTTGGCTTTAAGTTTGAGTTTCTGTATTTAAATTAAAATGGTTGTGGAATTGCGTGTTGTAACAGGCATTCCTTGAAAATCGTAGTCCTGCTTGATATTGGTGTTCTGAAATGCGTGTTTGGGGGGTCTCTTGTTTGTTTCCCCACATAAAATTTTGTTGCAGTCATTACAAGGGATTGTGTATACCCCCTGCAGAGGATGGGGCTTGTCCTGTCTATATGGTGATTTTCCTTTGGGAGGGTTTGGGTTGTGGGGTAGAAAATTTGGGAAAATGATGTTTTGGCAAAGATGTTGGAAAAATGTTTGGCAATGGAGTTGTTGGGGGGGACTATGTTTTCTTCTCGGCAGTGTCTTCTCTGGGGGGGTTGAAGATGTTTAATGCCCCCCGTCTGATCTCTGATGAAGTGACGGGGGATAGTGGGTTTTTGAAAAAACTTGTTCAAATTTTTGTGCATTTTCCCCCAAGGAACCATTTCTGCAGAATTTTTGGGGGTTCAGGGAGGGCCTTAATAAAACCACGTTTGGTTTTGGTGTCGTGGTGGAGTAGAAAGGGGGGAAGATCGTTTTGGGGTTTGGGGGGTTTTCGATAGACCCTTTTAAAAAGAAGTTCGTGGTCAGTTTGGGGGGCAGAACAAACAAGGAAAAGGGAAAAGTGTTGTTTGACTTTTCCCTTAAATGTGAATGGTTGGGAAAGGGTGACCTGGGTTTAGCTTGTCTTTGGGGAGCTTGAAGTTGAAGGGGTTTTGGGTTTTGAGGGGGAATTTTCTCAACATAACGGGGCCAGGTGACAGACGAAAAAAATAATGGTGGAAAAAAAACGTTCGGTTTTTAGAAGTTCCATGTATAAGTTCGCCAGGATGCATGAGTGGCGAAAACCCTTTGGGGAGTCCAAAAGTCTGCTGAAAGAGGTGTTTTCGAAGGAAAAAACACGTTAAAACCCAAAAATTGTTCAAAAAAGGTTTGATGAAAACGCTGGCTGGAATGGGGAAAATAAGTTTAATCGTCAATTTTCCCGGCAAGAGATCGATGGTTTGTTTTGTAGGTACTTTTGGGGAATAGGGAAGTCACGTCAAGGCTGGAAAGTTTTTTGTTCCTGATGTTGATGTTGCGAATGCGATTGAGAAAGGGTCACCCGGTTGTTTGAGATGTGTGGGGTGATAGTGGCCCCAAAAGGGTTTGAGAGGTGTTTGGCGAGAATTTTCCCGAGAGTGGTGGGGAGCATGCCTATTCCCGAGGATATGGGGCCTTTAGTGGGTTTCCAAAGGGTTGTGAGTCTTTTGAAAGGGCCCTACATTCTGGCAGGGCTGGGGTTGCTGGGCATGGGGTGCAGAAGTTTTTCCCCCTTTTTCTGAGCCCCTCGAAAAGGGGGCGAGTCCTTTGAAGAAAATTTTTGTAAGGGTTTTCCCACTTGGTTAGTTGTGGAGGGGTTTTTAGGTATCTGGGAAATTTAAATAGATTGGGGCATTTTGTTCCCGTAATCGTCAGTGTTCATGATAACAAAAACAAACCCCTTTATCAGCGGTGGTTTTTGGGCCCCTAATGGTCGTGTCTTCTGCTAAACCTTTTGGGGTGCATTGATGTAACGTCGAGGTATGACTGGGGAGCTGCGTGTTGAGTTTGGTATCTTCAAAGGCATTTATCTCAGCAGCCATTTTCAACACGCAGCTCCCAAGGGCAACCTCGACGTTACATTTAATGCACTCAAAGGTTTAGCAGAAAGGGACGACCATTAGGGTTTACCCCCGCTGGATTAAAAGGAGGTGGTGTTGTTTTTCATGAACACTGACGATTACAGGAACAAAAAAGCTCAATCTACTTAATTTACCCCGATACCTACAAACCTCTCCAAAACTAACCCAAATGGAAAAAAACCCTTTTTAAAAAATTTTTTTCAAAGGGGCTCGCCGCAAATTTTGAGGGGCTCCCCGAACAAGGGGAAAAAAAACTTTGCACACCATGCCCAGCAACCCCAGACCCGCCAGAAAAGTTTCGGCCCGGCCCAAAAAACTCACAAGCCTGGTTTCCCAACCCGAGGCCCAAAATCCCGGGAAAAAGGCCCGTGTCCCCCCCAGCTCTTTAGGAAATTCTCGCCAAACACCTCTCTAAACTCTTGGGCACTATCAGTCCAGCACATCTCAAACACTCGGTGATCTTCTCAATCGCATTCGCAACATCAACATCAGGAACAAGAAACTTTCCAGCCTTGACGTGACTTCCCTATTCACCAAAGTACCTACTACACAAGCCATCGATCTCTTGCGCAGGAAAATTGACGATTCACTTGATCTTCCCATTCCAGCCAGCGATTTCATCGACCTTGTTGAACTATGTGTTGGCTTTACGTGTTTCTCCTTCGAAATCACCTCTTTCAGCAGACTTTTGGACTACCCATGGGTTCGCCACTCAGTGCAGTCCTGGCGAACTTATACATGGAACATCTAGAAGCCGAACGTTTCTCACCATTATTCCTTCGTCTGTCACCTGGCTCCGTTATGTGACGACATCTCCTCATAACTCCTAAACGCTTCAATGTTCAAGCTCTCCAAGACAAGCTCAACCAGGTCGAGCCTTCAATCCAGTTCACACTTGAAAGAAGTCGACAACACTCTTCCTTTCCTTGATGTTCTGCTCTTGCAAAGCTGACCACGAACTTCGTTTTAAAGTCTATCGAAAACCCACCAACCAAAACGATCTTCTCCATTTCTACTCTCACCACGACACCAAAACCAAACGTGGTGTGATTATAGGCTTCTTCCTACGTGCACTCAGAATCTGCAGCAATGAGTTCCTTGAGGAAGAATGCACTATAATTGAACAAGTATTTTCTAAACTCCACTATCCTCGTCACTTCATCAGAGACTGCAGACGGCGGGCATTAAACATCTTCAACACACCCAGAGAAGACACTGCCGAGAAGAGATACATAGTCCTCCCCAACAACTCCATTGCCAAACATGTTTCCAACATCTTTGCCAAAACATCATTCCAAGTATCTACCTCCACAACCACGACCGTCAAGGACATCACCAGTAGTAGACAGGACAAGCCTCCATCCTCTGCAGGGGTATACACAATCCCTTGTAATGACTGCAACAAATTATATGTGGGCGAAACATCAAGAGACCTCCAAACACGCATTTCAGAACACCAATATGCAAGCAGGACTGACGATACAAGGAATGCCTGTGTACAACATCGCAATTCACACAACCATTTAATTAACTACAGAAACTCAAGACTTATAGCCAACGAAGACAACACTCAGTACAGAAGAATCCTGGAATCATCGCTTATCTCTATAACCAACAATTTCAACCAGAAAAATGTTTCATAACATAGCGAACCACTCCCAAGAACTTTTTCACCTACCCACATAAAACAAGAACACTGCAAAAGGGTCTCAACTTGCCCAATACCCCTGCCAAGCCCCCAAAGACTCTAAACCCACCCGAAATCTCAGATGCAGCATTCCCCACCTGACCTCAACTTTCTAAACAGACTATAAATCTCTCGTACCTTCCAACCCCGGGAAATCCGTTGTGACTTGAAAAGCCCACTGTGGGGTGAAACGTTGTCAAAAAGGGATCTCATTAACTCATTTGTGTTTTATTTCCACTGTGATGGATATTCGAGCAGGGCAGGCCCCCAGCAGAAAACGCTTGGTTGACCAGCAAACACCAATGACCGGGTTTGGCCGGGCCCCCAAAAAGTATAAACCCCTCGAAACTCCAAAGAAAATTAAAAGAAAAGGTAACTTTTATTTGCTTGATATCACCCGGGAAATGCCTCGTATTATATCCACCCAAAAACCTTTTTTGAGTGAGGTTTACCGTTTTTGACCCCCATGCCTTTCTCTGCCCGGGGTCTTCTTTCCCTTACCCATCTTCATAAACAATTGAAAAGTAAACTCCGGGGGGCTAGTTGCGAACCAAGCTTTGGGGCCTGTCCCGATCCTTGTAGTCCTGCCTTCTCATCCAGTTTAAATTTTCAAGCTTCAAATTTCTGCAAAAAGGGGAAAAGTCTATCTCTTTCCACAATCATTCATAAATATAACCAAAAACACACCGGGCCTAGGAGTAACCCCACTAATACCTCTCACGTACCAGACCATTGTTCCTTTCCCGTCAGGGATTCCTATCCATTGCAGGCCTTTCCTTATACCCACCTGATCCCCCTAGCTTTTGCACTAATCTCTTGTTGGAAAATAAGTCAAAAAGCCTCTTTCAGTCCCCAAAAAAATGCATCTAAAACCCAACCTCCTTTTCTTACTGCGTCCCCTTTCGTAAAACCCAGCGGTTTGTGATAGAAAATTTTCCCCCCCCTGAACTTGTTGGTTTTGGGGGAAAAAGCTCGTTCTTTTTTAGGCCCACCCTTTTTTGATAATCCCAAACCTCCATACTAATATTAAGGGCACTGGCGAGTATAATGCTGCATGTTGTCCTTTTCCCAAAATCTGGGGCACATTTGCGTCTTTACACCTCAGTAGGGCCCTGTTTTGATAGATGTGTTTAAAAAAGTTAGTGGACAACAGGCCCGCTCTCTCAGGACCCACTGAGAATGTCGGGCCCAACCCTTTGAGGAATTTGTTTTGCTTACGCCTCTTCACTTTCCCCCTCGGTTGTGTGT
Organism: Cherax quadricarinatus; assembly: GCF_026875155.1. NCBI lineage: Eukaryota > Metazoa > Arthropoda > Malacostraca > Decapoda > Parastacidae > Cherax > Cherax quadricarinatus. Next base: position 22,202,260 of record NC_069451.1, on the reverse strand, counting down.
AATGTTTCCCCCACTTGTTATGTGCCCCACCATTCCAGCTTCCTGGAGTACTTTTTGTTTCCACTGTAAATACTTGTTTAAATCTCATGTTAAGCTCTTCACATACTACTCGGCCATTTCTTATCTCTCCTTCCTTCCTCTGCCTTATTACCTGGTCCCTGACTGTTGTTTTCCTCCTAATGTGACTGTACAACAACTTTGGATCAGACTTTGCTTTTGCTGCTGTCATTTATTGTGTTGACACTGGGCCTCCCTCCTTATCTGTGCATATTTGTTGCTGGCTCTTCGACTAATCTCCTTATTTCTTGAGTCCTTTGCCTTCTATACTTTTTCCATTCTCTAGCACACCTAGTTTTGGCACCTCTACACTTTTGGGTGAACCAAGGGCTCATCCTGCCCTTCCCATTATTTCTGCTGCCCTTAGGTATGAACCTCTCCTCTGCTTCCTTGCATTTTGTTGTCCCATATTTCATCATTTAATTTACTGATTTTTCTGCTCTCTCTCTTACCCACTGAACTTTGTACAGGAAATTCCTTATACCTGTGTAGTCCCCTCTTTTGTAAATTTCCTCCTCCTGTCCTGCTCTACCGGCTTCCCTCTCCACTTGTAACTATACTGTGTTTTTTCAAAGCTCAAGACCATGTAATCAGTAGCTCTGAGGGGCCTTTCATATGTGATGTTCTCAGTTTCTGAAATACTCAAGGTGAATACTAGGTCCAATTTTGCTGGGTCATCATCTCTCTCTGGTAGTGTACCTAACATGGTGATGCATGAGGTTTTCCAGTACCACCTCCATCATCTTAGCTCTCCACATTTCTGGACCCCTGTATGGCTCCAGTTTTTTCCCAGTCACTTTCCTTGTGATTGAAGTCATCCATAGCTAGTAGTTTTGTCCTATTCACTTAGGCCCTTCTGGCTTCCTCAGCCAGTGTGTCAACTATTGCTTTGTTGCACTCATATTCTTGTCTTGGCCTCCTGCTATTCTGTGGCGGTTTATACATCACTGCAATCATCACCTTGGGACCTCCAGTCTAAGTGTTTGTATTATGTAGTCCCTTGCTTCTCTTTTGAACTCCTCAAAACTCCTGTGCAACTCCTCCACCCTTCTATTCCCTCTATCATTCCTTAGGATCTGATATCCAGTTGGAAAAATGGCATTTGTTAATATTGCTGTGAGCTTGGTTTCCGTGATAGTTATGATGTCTGGTGATGCCTCTGTGATTCTTTCGTGCCACTCCTCTCACTCATTTGTTAATCCATCAGTGTTGATGTACCATACCTTCATTTTTCTCTATAACACTGTATTCTGGGGGGTTTGTGGGGCTGGGGAATGGCAGACCTGGCAGGGTGCTGTGAGAATCTGCTGCATAAGGTGGGGTGGGGGCTGTAAGGGTGGGGTGTGTTTTGTTTCGTGATAATATGTTGGTTGCTGGGTTATGTGGGTGATAGCACTTGCTCCTTCCGACTGGTTGTTCCGTACTGACACTAGTCTTCTCTGTCTTTCTTTCTCCTTTCATTTTTGTGTCCTCTCAGTTTCTGTCATTCTGTTGCAATCTAGGTACACCCTCTGGTATTTTGCTGTTTCCTTTAGACATAGTTTCTGCTGCAGGATCTTGCTCTACACCATTTTTGTCTTGAAAATCAATTTGACTGGTTGATTTTTTCCCCCTCAGGTATCCCCATATTCTCTGAAAATTTATCAGCTCAGTCATGTCCTCCTCTCCTGTTTCTTTGATAATATTTTCAATCTCTTTTTTTTTTTCCATCTCTCTCTCGTTTTTCATTGTATATCCTGCTTTCAGTCTCCTGAAGCCCACGAAAAAAAACTGATCTTTTCCTCTTCTCTTCCCGTTGCTTTTCCATCTGCATCTCTGGGTCCCATTTAAACATAGCCATTGCCTCCCTTATTATTTCCTGGATCTCACATCTGCAGGGGGCCTATCACCTTCTCTACCTTCACTTTCTGCTGTCACTGTGCCCAGCAGCATGCCACTTTCATTCTTCAACATTTCCTGGTGGCCTAATAGGGCCTCAGCATAGGATTTAGTTCCTTTGGTCCCCTCGTTGGATGTTGGTATACCTGCTCCTGATGCCATGCCCCTTCTGTTCCTTGGCTCTATATATTGCTTCAGCATTTTCAGTTCATTTTCAAGGCTCTGTATCCTGGCTCCTGCAGCTTTAGGGAGGGGTTGCTTATGTTCGCACAATTATTTTCACTTTTTTATTTTCTGTTCGATTTTTTTTCTTTTTGGTGTATGTTTAGAAGCATATATGTAGAGGAATATGACAAAGTTTCAGTAAGATTGGCGAACAAACTACTAAGAAAAAAAATTACTGATTTTGACACTTGGCAGCATCATGGCATGGATTGGCACTACGAGTGGCTCTGCCAACAATCCCTACTGTTAGAATACGTCTAACATGACTTCCTGGTGAATGCAATGAATGTAATATACATTTGGTATGCATTTGACATTCACCAAAATATCTGTCTTCCCCCCCCCCCGACAAAATCAAAAACATTTGAGATATTCCAAGAAGTGCATCATCAGAAAGTCAAACACACTTTTTTTTATATTGTCTGTGAAAATCATTTCAATCTAACCATTAATAATGGCACAGTGACAAGCAATAGGCCAAAATCTTACTTTCAAATAATTCAAGTAAACGTGCTGACCACCTCATATGTCAACAAATTTTCACGAAAATCGCTATTTTGTTATTTTGTATGCAATATATGTGATTTATTATTTCCCATGTATATTACTCCATTTTCTCTAATACGACCAGAAACAGAAAACCCTTCTCTAGATAGTCAAGTACTTACGTAATTCATTCATCACAATTGGCCAGCCCCTCTGATATAATAATGAAGTATTATTATTTTGGCCATCTTTCTTATGCATTTATCGCATTTATCTCATGCCTGCTATCATTAATGAATAAATGGTATAAGTATATAAAGAATATTAGTAATAATAGTGTCAGTATAAGACATTCGTGTGATCAGCGATCAGATTGCTAACATTGGCCAATGCTGGTTGTACCATCATACAAGCTCCTCCCACCTCTGTTATAAGCCCCTCCCACACTGTAATGATGTTGAGTGGTAAATTTATTGTATTAAAAAGAAAAATAGACAAAAAAAATCTAAAAAAAACTCATCCTGCGGTCACGTATATGTTTACCTGGTGGGTCATCACCAGACATGTTTCAAATAGGTATAATTTGCTTTAGAAACATTATATTGCAATGGGGTTTTCACCAAAATATTGCCAGATTCTTGCACTATTTTTCTGTAAACAAAACCCAGAATCCATATTTTTTTAAATAATTCTCATATCAGCATGCAAAAAAGAGCAACCTCTCTCTTTAGTTCTCTGCTCCCACTTCCTGTTCTCTGCCTCCATCCTCTTCTTCGTTTTTGTGATTAACCTACCTAGCTTGCTTCCTCCATAGTTTGTCCATCCATTCTTCCTTTCAGGGCCATCTTCCTCTGCTCCCCTGAGTCTTCAACCTCCCCTCTGAGGTCCTCCCTTTTTTGTAATGATCCAGTTTTCATGGTGTGTGTGTTGTTTGTGTGTGTCAGTTTGTATGTGTGTGTGTGTGTGTGTACTCACCTATTTGTGCTTGCAGGGGTGTGTGTATTTGTTGTATGTGTGTTGTATGTATGGTGTGCGTGTTGATTGACTTGAAACCTAACACACCAACCATCATGTAGTAGATAGACTTGAAACTCCATTCACCAGATGGAGCTGGAGTCTGTTTACAGGTGAGGGAAATGATTGAGAGGAATATTAATGCAATATTTTGCCCTTCATCTGCTGATTCTTTAAAGTTTCTGGTATAGAATATATAATCTGGTGGAACGTTCCTCTTAAGATGTAAAGAGAAACGTCTACATCTAAACTTGTTGATCCAAGTGTGTGTTCAGAACGTTTCGGTCTGCTGGCTTATGTGGGTGAAACGTGGGTTTTCCCACTGTAATCTTATTCAATTATCTTTACCTCCTGTGTGTTTCACAACCTATTTGCACTATTTTCATTAATTTAGGCTTATAAATAGGTTTACATTGTTTTTAAGGCTCATTTCCTTTTATTTTTATAATCACAAATGGGAGGGTTGGATATTAGCTCTAGGTCTCTCACTCTGTCCCCAATGCATCGTCAGGAGCTTGCAATGGGCAGAAATTGAAAATTTAGGTTTACAATAAATTTCCTCATATTGGTAGCTCCTGACGAAGTACTTCATGCAGTGTGAAGTACCTGGAGCTTGTTTACGATTGCAGACGATTTATTTTTGTTTCTTGAAGATTTTGATGTCTCCGTGGATAAGAAATATTTTGTATTGTCTCACATGTTTCGTATTTTCAGGCCCCTACCTCCCTGCACTATAGCCTCATGGACCATACTTGTCATTCTCTGCCTGTCACACTCTACACTTGTAGTCACTTTTGTTAATTTCCTGCTGTCAGAGTGTCAGTTACTCTGTCCTCAGGCTGGTAGTGACCTGTCAGTAACTTCTAGTAGCCTGTCAAAGTTGCTAGTTACCTGTAGAAACCTATACTGGCCTGTCAGTAACTTCTACTAGCCTGTCAAAGATGCTAGTGACCTGTAGTGACCTATACTGGCCTGTCAGTAACCTCTGCTAGCCTGTCAAAGATGTTAGTGGCCTGTAGTGACCTGTAGTAACCTGTCAGTAACTTCTGTTAGCCTGTCAAAGATACTAGTGACCTACTGTAGTGGGCTGTCAGAAGCATTAGTGACCTGTAGTTAGCTGTCCGTTTCCTGTGTGCTAGAACTTCAGCTCTGGTTTAATCACTGTGGTTCTTGCTGTCTTCTGCTGTCAGAAGAATGTTACTGTCATTGTGTCAGGTGCAGTCCTGCTGTCAGAGTGGGTTGTCGATGTATCAGTAGCATCCTAAAAAGCTGTTTGTCTCTAAGCTTAACAAGCTGATGTCATGGCCGATCACCTTGCAACACCGCCTCGGTCAGAACCCTGTGTTGATGTGGTGCTGTCTGTGTTGCCCAGTTCGTCTTGTACCCAGCCCAGTTCCTCTTATACCCAGCTCAGTTCCTCTTGTACCCAGCCCAGTTCCTCTTGTACCCAGCCCAGTTCCTTTTATACCCAGCCCAGTTCCTTTTATACCCAGCCCAGTTCCTGTTGCACCCAACCCAGTTCCTCTTATTCCCACCCCTGTGTGTCCTCCAGTACCTCACATTCCTGTAGATTAAGCATGCCCACGCCAGCCCCAGTCTGTGCAGACTCCATGCCCAAACAAGTGCCCAGCTGCCCATCACTCACAGCTTTGAAAACTCCCATTCTTGCCCCTCTCTACAAGGAACAGACATACATGCCACTGACCTCGTTAAGGTCATCCTCACACACACAACCCATGCTTCATCCAACCTCAGTCTGTGGAGCCCCTGTGCTTTCCTCAAATCCCAACTACATAATACCCATTCTTTCACCAACCTCCACCCACAGAGCACCCATACTTTGCCCAACGCTCACCCACACAGTTCCCACTACCTGCCCCACTGATACCCTACACACTAATTCTTCAGTGGCTGGTTACAGGGGTCCCTTGGTCATACCAACACTGACTATAACATCACCCTCTGCCTTTACATCTATTGTAAGTACGTCAAGTAACTCACCATCACCTCCACTACCATCAACATCACCTCTACTACCATCAACAACAAGATCACCACCACCATCAACATCATCATCACCACTACCATCAACACCACCCACACCTTCACCACCACTACCATCAACACCACAACCACCATCACCACCACTACCATCAACAACACCACCACCACCACCATCAACAACACCACCACCATCAACAACACCACCACCATCACCATCAACAACACCACCACCATCACCAGCACTACCATCAACAATACCCACACCTTCACCACTACTGTCACCAACAATATCTTCATCGTCACCTCCACTACAGTTGTCAGCTACATTAACATGTACACACCCACTACTACTACTACCACCACCACTACCACCACTACCACCACCACTACCACCACCACTACCACCACCACCTTCCTGTAAGTTGTCTCACCAACCACCCAGGACAGTTATCAGTGTAATATCTTCTATCACGACTTCTACCACAAGTAATGTGTCGTATGGGTGGTCGTCCTCTCTCATACCTCCATTCTCCACCTGCTCCCCTTCTACCTCCACCTCCTCCACCTCCACCCCATCCACCTCTATCCCCATCCACCTCCATCCCCTCCACCTCCGCCTGCTCCCTCTCCACCTGCTCGCTCTCCACCACCTCCACCTTCTCCGCCATAGCGGAGGCCTTGCCTCTACCACTGTCTCTTCACCAGAGTCTTATCCCACTTATGCTTCCATCTGTGGCTTCTCCAGCGCCCACCCCGCCCACGCCTCCACCCACACCACTGCTTGTTCCCATGCCATCATCTACCATACCCATCATATACCTCCGTCAGAACACCCCAGAGACGTCACCTGGAGCTTCCCCGCCTGCTTCACCCTCAGAACCCTACAAATGTCTGCTAACACTATCTACAAGTTCTTCTTCAACACTACACGCACTGCCCCCCACCACCACCACCGCCCCTAACAAGTACGACGTGGGGGGACCGCTGCCCACCTCCGAGGATCTTAATGACTCGTTGGATCTTGCTGATACCTGTGACGAGGAGGATGACACCAGTCACAGTCTTCTGGGTAGACTGTCGACCTGTGACGAGGATGATGACACCAGTCACAGTCTTCTGGGTAGACTGTCGCGCCGTGCCTCTCAGCGCTCCTCTCTACTGATCCCCACCCCTGAACACCCCCAGAGAGGCGCCTCCATGCTCTCCGTGTCCCCCAGCACTGCACGGAGAACCTCCATCTCATCACTACTCAGCCTCACACCATCCCTGGCGGCCCGGAGGTTCTCCTTCAACATTGGTGCCCAGAACCGGGTATGCCATGCCCTCCCCGTTGCAGCCGCTGCACTTTCTGCAACACTAACTCGCACCTCAGCTTGAAGTAACCAACCTCACTCCCTCATACACCACAGCAACAGTATGCACGATACTTGCTCCTCCCTGCAAGTTTGTAGTGTGGTTGGAATAGCGTAGTTACCCCAAGGTCCTGGCTTATGATGCTCGTTTTCTCTAGTGTATGTTGTAGGCTTCTTTTTCTTTGTGATCAATTATTAGCGGTAACTTAGCTAGCATGACTCTCACTTACCTTCTGAAGAGTAACTACGCACTTATATGCAATTATAATTACAATTATCATTAACTATAATTGCATAAAATTATATATTTTTTTTCCAAATTATATGCTACTTAGTGATTTTTTTTTATCATTTATAGAATAAATTTATTTCCAGTGTAGAATAAATAACATTTTAATAGCTTAAAAACTAGTTTTTTTTTTATATCGAATGTTTATTTTTTTAGTAAAATTAATCTCATAGATTTTTTTTCCTCTTTTTAAAAATTCTTAGAAGTAGAAAAAAAATTGTGTATTTTTGCATCTTGTTGATTTTGAATTTTGTATTTGTGAAAAATCTGAGTTTTGATTTTTTTGGAAAATTTTGTGTAAAACGTAGAATTAAACCTTTGAGGTGGTTTACATCCGTCCCTGGGCGTCCCAGGAGAGTTTATAACCGTCTCTAGGTGTCCCAGGAGGGTTGATAACCGTCTATAGGTGTCCCAGGAGGGTTTATAACCATCCCTAGGTGTCCCAGGAGGGTTTATAACCGTCCCTAGGTGTCCCAGGAGGGTTTATAACCGTCCCTTGGGGTCCCAGGAGGGTTGATAACCATCTCTAGGTGTCCCAGGAGGGGTTATAACCGTCTATAGGTGTCCCAGGAGGGTTTGTAACTGTCCCTAGGTGTCCCAGGAGGGTTTATAACCGTCCCTAGGTGTCCCAGGAGGGTTTATAACCGTCTATAGGTGTCCCAGGAGGGTTTGTAACTGTCCCTAGGTGTCCCAGGAGGGTTTATAACCGTCCCTTGGGGTCCCAGGAGGGTTGATAACCGTCTCTAGGTGTCCCAGGAGGGTTTATAACTATCCCTAGGTGTCCCAGGAAGGTTTATAACCGTCCATATGTGTCCCAGCAGAGTTTATAACCGTCTCTAGGTGTCCCAGGAGGGTTTATATCCGTCTCTAGGTGTTCCAGAAGGGTTTATAGCCGTCTCTAGGTATCCCAGGATGGTTTATAACCATCTCTAGGTGTCCCAGGATGGTTTATAACCATCTCTAGGTGTCCCAGGATGGTTTATAACCATCTCGTAGTGTCCCAGGATGGTTTATAACCATCTCTTGGTGTCCCAGGATGGTTTGTAACCATCTCTTGGTGTCCCAGGAGGGTTTATAACCGTCTCTAGGTGTCCCAGGAGGGTTTATAATTGTCCCTAGGTGTCCCAGGAAGGTTTATAACCTTCCATAGGTGTCCCAGCACAGTTTATAACCGTCTCGAGGTGTCTCAGGATGGTTTATAACCATCTCTAGGTGTCTCAGGAGGGTTTATAACCGTCTCTAGGTGTCCCAGGAGGGTTTATAATCGTCTCTAGGTGTCCCAGGATGGTTTATAACCATCTCTTAGTGTCCCAGGAGGGTTTATAACCATCTCTAGGTGTCCCAGGACGGTTTATAACCGTCTCTTAGTGTCCCAGGAGGGTTTATAACGGTCTCTAGGTGTCCCAGGAGGGTTTATAGCCGTCTCTAGGTGTCCCAGGATGGTTTATGACCGTCTCTATGTGTCCCAGGAGTGTTTATAACCGTCCCTAGGTGTCCCAAGAAGGTTTATAACCGTCCCTAGGTGTCCCAGGAGGGTTGATAACCGTCTCTAGGTGCCCCAGGAGGGTTTATAACCGTCCCTAGGTGTCCCAGGAGGGTTTATAACCGTCCCTAGGTGTCCCAGGAGAGTTTATAACCGTCTCTAGGTGTCCCAGGAGGGTTTATAACCGCCCCTAGGTGTCCCAGGATGGTTTATAACCGTCTCTAGGTGTCCCATGAGGGTTTATAACCGCCCCTAGGTGTCCCAGGATGGTTTATAGCCGTCTCTAGGTGTCCCATGAGGGTTTATAACCATCCCTAAATGCCCCAGGAGGGTTTGTAACCGTTTCTAGGTGGCCAGGAGGGTTTATAACCATCCCTAGGTGTCCAGGAGGGTTTATAACCGTCACTAGGTGTCCAGGAGGGTTTATAATCGTCCCTAGGTGTCCAGGTGCGTTTATAACCATCCCTAGGTGTTCAGGTGGGCTTATAACCATCCCTAGGTGTCCAGGTGGGTTTATAACTCTTCCTAGGAGTCCAGGTAGGTTTATATATGTCCCTAAGTGTCCAGGAGGGTGTATAACCATCTTTAGCTGTCAAGCTGGGATTGTAAAATTCTCCAGGTATCCAGGTGGGTTTATAACTGTCTTCAGGTATCCAGGTGGGTTTATAACTGTCTTCAGGTATCCAGGTGGGTTTATAACTGTCTTCAGGTATCCAGGTGGGTTTATAACTGTCTTCAGGTATCCAGGTGGGTTTATAACTGTCTTCAGGTATCCAGTTGGGTTTATAACTGTCTTCAGGTATCCAGTTGGGTTTATAACTGTCTTCAGGTATCCAGTTGGGTTTATAACTGTCTTCAGGTATCCAGTTGGGTTTATAACTGTCTTCAGGTATCCAGTTGGGTTTATAACTGTCTTCAGGTATCCAGTTGGGTTTATAACTGTCTTCAGGTATCCAGTTGGGTTTATAACTGTCTTCAGGTATCCAGGTGGGTTTATAACTGTCTTCAGGTATCCAGGTGGGTTTATAACTGTCTTCAGGTATCCAGGTGGGTTTATAACTTTTCCTAGGAATCCAGGAGACTATATAACTTCCTGGGTGTCTAGGAAGCTTTATAACTGCTCCTGTGTGTCCAGGAGGGTTTATAAATAACTGTTCCTAGGTGTCGAGGAGGGTTTATAACTATATCTAGATGCCCAGGAGGGTTTATAACCTTCCCTAGGTGTCCAGGAGGGTTTATAACCTTCCCTAGGTGTCCAGGAGGGTTTATAACCTTCCCTAGGTGTCCAGGAGGGTTTATAACCTTCCCTAGGTGTCCAGGAGGGTTTATAACCATCCCTAGATGTCCAAGAGAGTTTATAACTGCCTAGGCGTCCAGGAGGGTTTATAACTGTTCTAAGGTGTCCAGAAGGGTTTATAACTCTCCCTAGGTGTCCAGGAGGTTTTGAGACCATCTCTAGTTGTCCAGGAGGTTTAGAATTGTTCCGAGGTGTCCAGGAAGGTTTGTAACTATTCTTAGATATCCAGGTGGTTTTATAACCGTCCCTAGGCGTCCAGGATAATATATAACTGTTCCTAGGTATCCAGGTGGGTTTATAATTATCCTTAGGCGTCCAGATGGGTTTATAATTGTCCCTAGTTGTGGAGGAGCGTTTATAACCATCTCTAGGTATCTAGGACGGTTTCTAACCTTCCCTAGGTGTCTAGGAGGGTTTGTAACCATCCCTAGGTGTCTAGGACGGTTTCTAATCATCCCTAGGTGTCTAGGATGGTTTGTAACCATCCCTAGGTGTCTAGGACGGTTTGTAATCATCCCTAGGTGTCTAGGATGGTTTGTAACCATCCGTAGGTGTCTAGGATGGTTTATAATCATCCCTAGGTGTCTAGGAGGGTTTATAACCATCCCTAGGTGTCTAGGAGGGTTTATAACTATCCCTAGGTGACCGGGAGGGTTTGTAACCATCCATAGGAGTCTAGAAGGGTTTATAGCCATCCCTAGGCGTCCAGGAGGGTTTATAACCGTCCTGGGGTCTCCAGTATGGTTTATCAATGTTCTTAGGTGTCCATAAGGGTTTAAACCATCCCTAGCTGTCTAGGTGGATTTATAATTGTCTCTAGATGTCCAGGAGGGTTTATAATTGTCCCTAGGTATCCAGGTATGTTCGTAACAGTCCCTAGCTGTCCATGAGAATAACTGTTAGTAGGTGTCCAGGAGGCTTTATAGCTGTTCTTAGGTGTCCAGGAAAGTTTACATCCATCCCTAGGTGTCCAGGAGAGTTTATAGCTGTTCCTAGGTGTCCAGGTGGGTTTATCAATGTTCTTACGTGTCCAGATGGGTATGTAAATGTTCTTAGGTGCCCAGGAGGGTATGTAAATATCCTTAGGAGTCCAGGAGGGTTTATAACTGTCTTTAGGTGTCCTTGTGGGTTTATAAAAGTCCCTAGGCGTCCAAGTGGGTTTATAAATGTTCTCGTGTGTGAAGTTGCGGTTGTAAATGTTCTTAGGTGTGCCTCTAAGGGGTTTATATGTATCCCTAGGTGTCCAGGTGGGTTTATAACTTCCTAGGCGTCCAGGTGGTTTATAACTGCTCCTAGGTGTCCAGGTGGGTTTATAACTGTTCCTAGGTGTCCAGGAGGATTTATAACATCTCCTAGATGTCTAGGTGGGTTTATAAATGTTCCTAGGTGTCCAAGAGGGTTTATAGCTGTTGCTAGGTGTCCAGGTGGGTTTGTCAATGTTCCCGGGTTTCCAGGAGGGTATATAATAATTCCTAGGTGTTCAGGAGGGTTTATAACTTGTCCTAGGTGTCTAGAAGGTTTATAACACTCTAGGAGAGTTTGACTGCCTCTAGCAGTTAAAGTTACTTGGGTAATGAAGATATCAAAGATTCCACTATGGTTCAGTAACTTCCACAGCTTAAAAGCTTTCTTCCAACATCCATATATGCATTTTAGTCAAGCACCTTAATTACCGGGAGTGCTTGAAGTTCCTTGATCTGTACTCCTTGGAGTGCAGGCGAGAAAGATACATCATAATTTACATCTGGAAAATCTTCAAAGGACTAGTCCCAAATCTACACACACACAAATCACTCCCTACGAAAGCAGAAGACTGGGTAGATGGTGCAACATCTCCCAGTGAGAAGTAGCATCATGAGTACACTAAGAGACAACACAGTGTCAGGGGCCCAAGACTGTTCAGCTGCCTCCCAGAATATGTAAGGGGGATTACCAATAAGTCCCTGGCTGTCTTCAAGAAGGCGCTGGACAGGCACCTAAAGTCAGTACCTGATCCGATGGGCTGTTGTTCATACGGTCAGCAGTAACAGCCTGGCTGATCAGGCCCTGATCCACCACAAGGCCTGGTCACAGACTGGGCCATGGGGGCGTTGATCCCAGAACACCCTCTAGGTAGACTCCACTTATTCCTTCAAGTGCACTTACTAAGTGATTCACTTAGTTGCCTCTCACAGTACGATTTATTCATCAGTGAATACTACTTACAATCACTTTACCACTTAGGAATATTCACACCTCTGACTAATAACCACTTAGGTGGTTTACACTGCAGTACCACTTAAGAATACTCAGAGGAAGGGGAGACCCCATCACCTCTTGATAATCCACTTAATGTAACAGGGAAAGTGCAATAAAGTGGAGACTTATTACTGATCTTGAAGTAAGGCTTGGTTGACAATGTTATCTTATTAGTTCAATGTTTCATCGACTTGGTAAAGCCTTGTTTAGGTGAAACCTTCCTCCTACTTAGGTGGACTTGTAGAAGATATGACAGGCAGTATTAGCCACCAGCACCTTCACCTACTATCACCACCACCACCTAACATCAGCAGCAGCCACCACAACAATAATTCTCAAGGCCTGGGTGAAGACGGTTGTTGACTCAGTTTAATGTCCTAAAGAAAATGGTTACAGTTCAGTATGGCTCGATTGTGGTAGCCCTCAAAAACCACATCATCAACAATAATTCTCAAGGCCAGGGTGGAGACGGTTGTTAACTCAGTTTAATGTTTCACAGACTCGCAAAATTTTAATAACAGAATTGCAAACAAAATCATGGACAAAATCATGATGGTGGCTTTGAGGGGACTTGAGCTAGAGCATGACATAGCCATGCTGGTGTGGGATTCGTCTGTAAAAACTTACATTTGTGGTCACAGTGGTGGCCCTTACTAACCTGCCTATGGTGTATTGATATCTAGCTGGTTAGATGAATCTTATTAGAGCCAGCTGGACCAGTGGTTAACACACTGGGCTGTGAGTTTTAGCACTCACCATGGGGTTCAGATCTCACCCGGTATGTGATTTGTTTCACAGAGAATGGCCGGTGTTTGGTACTGTCCGGCTGTGGTTGCCCTTATAACCCCCCTGTACTTGCAAGACCTTCATGGAGCCGGTTGGTGACTCAGTTTAGTGTTACACAGAAAATGGTCAGGACTCAGTACTGCTTGATTGTGGTAGCCCTCAAAACTACAACCAAATCATCACGTCAACTACCACCATGAGCAATAGTTTTTAATGGCTGAGTAGAGATGGTTGTTGGCTCAGTTTAGTGTTCCACAGAAAATGGTCAGGATTCAGTACAACTCAGCTCTGGTCGCCCCCAAACACCAATAATTTTTAAGGCCTGGATGGAGCTGGTTGCTGACTCAGTTTAGTGTTGGACTGATAATGGTCAGTGTTCAGTACTGCTGAGCTGTGGTGGCCCTCACAACCATGGTGAAAAAAAGTTCACTACACAACTTCCTTGAATAACCTTTGTTTTATTCACACTTCATCGGTAATTAACGTCTTCCAGAGTTGTATAATGACAGCTAGAGTGAGTGAGTGACTCAATGACAGGGCAATGAGTCACTACAGCCTCTTGGTATACTACTATGACTGCTGGTATGCTGTTCTCAGTCAGTAATGATCATTACCATCAGTAATTAACTAATGACCTGTGATTACCTTGTGTGCATATACAGTGGAACCTCAGTTTTCATGATTAATCCATTTGAAAAAGTCTGACGAAAACCAAATCGTACAAAAACTGAAGCAATATTTCCTATAAGAAATAATGTAAATCCAATTAATCCGTCAATGTTGAATGAGAGGTGAGTGGTATTTATTTGTAGGAAGTTAGTGTAGGTACCTACTGGGTACCTACACTGTGGGTACCTACTGGGTACCTACACTGTGGGTACCTACACTGTGGGTACCTACTGGGTACCTACACTGTGGGTACCTACACTGTGGGTACCTACTGGGTACCTACACTGTGGGTACCTACACTGTGGGTACCTACACTGTGGGTACCTACACTGTGGGTACCTACTGGGTACCTACACTGTGGCCCAGAGCCATATTATTACCATCAACATACCTTGTTCACTGAATTTAATAATTTCTAAAAACTACATTTAGATGCCATCGTAAATGAAGGGAGAAGTAATGAATACGGTGGACCCCCGCATAACGATCACCTCCGAATGCGACCAATTATGTAAGTGTATTTATGTAAGTGCGTTTGTACGTGTATGTTTGGGGGTCTGAAATGGACTAATCTACTTCACAATATTTCTTATGGGAACAAATTCGGTCAGTACTGGCACCTGAACATACTTCTGGAGTGAAAAAATATCATTAACCGGGGGTCCACTGTAATTCATGCCGAGAATTGTAAACAAAAGCTGGAGTTGCTAGGCCAACGCAGATTCATACATGTTTTCTTTGTTGCTGGACCAGAGAAAATGCAATGTTTTCCTTCTGCCTGGCGTATAAACATGCTGTGTGTATATGCTGTTGAGGTGTGGTTGCCGTGCAGAGGGAAAACATTACGTAATACTAATAATAATCACTCTTGGGCACATTAAATGTCTTATTTTATGTTAATATAGACATTTTCATTAATCCATCTATGATATTTTCTTCAAAATTACATAAGAAAGACGTTACATAGCTTACAAACATGTGGACGAGTTTGGTATGGATCATTTTTAGCTCTACAAAAACCGAGTGGAAGTAGGAAAACCGGAGGGTGTACGAAAACTGAGAAAAAATTTTGAAGAAAAAAAGTCGTCGAAAACTGAAGCCCACAAAAACTGGGGCATACAAAAACCGAGGTTCCACTGTACACTGACAAGTGTGTAACTGTGTGCATATGCACACAGTTACACTGAATGTTGTATGCTGTGTAATAACTGAAAGATGTTGTGTATAACAGAGGTGTATCTGTGCATATACTGAGGGGCATTTCTCTGTGCTTACACAGTGAGAGGTGTATATCTTTATATACACTGAAAGATGTGTATAGACAGAGATGTATGCGGGTAATGTACACGGCTCAAAGTAATATATATGAAGAGGTTTACATTTCTCATTGTATATATACACACTGATGTGTGTGTATCTCAGTGTATATACACTGGTAGTTTACAATAATCATTATTTTATGTATTAAAGTATTCTTGACTGGTAACATGCAGCCTTAGTGACCCTCGTGTAGTAGATAGACTTGAAACTTAAGTAGGTGATGAACCTTTTTTTAGTGATAAAAAACTGAAATTGAAAAATTATGGAAAACAATGTTTTCTTATCAAGAAATGGTGCATAATTCTGGCAACATGTTGACGCAATCAGCTTGTTTCTATCATATTCCTAAGTATGTTTTTCCACAAATGTATTTTTTTTGTTCTTGCTGTCAGCAAGAGGACATGTTGGCAATTAGTTTTTTTTTTTTTACTCCAAAAATTACGATTTTTTTATTGTTTCTATTCTAAATACTCTACATGGCAACTTCTGTGAGGACTAAAGTGAAGAGAACAGTGAGATTGTCCCTCAGTAGCCTACAGGCTGTCAGTGAGGACAGAGGGGTACAACACGCTCAGATTTGGCAGGCCACAACCATGGAGTTTTACATAAAACATAATTAGGAATAAGTTATTGGAATTGTTTTCCCTCTCATTCGAAGAGTATTTATAGGAGCATCATGATTTTTTCACATATTATTGAGGAATGATGGTTCTATTAAATTACATAGAAGGTTTGCAATATATTTTACCATTTTGTTTTTATTGAACTTTTTCTCCCAAAAAAGTTCTTAAAAAGAAAATGTACTTCAACATTTCGTATAATGCAATCCATTGACATTTTGCTCAAACATCCATGTAATTACATTACCTAACTTGTTATCTTTCATCTGATATCGACTACAACATTTTAAGTCTTTCCAGTTTTGTAGTAGAAGGATAGATTTAAGCCCCATAGAATAGGGCACTATTTATTTTTTCTAACTGTAAGGAAAAAAGTCACTAAAAGCACAGTGTCTAGGTTTCAAATGCTGCTTAATTCACAGTAAAAATTCCATTGAAATTGGACCAAAAAAAAAAAAAAGACAATTTTGCTCATCACCCCATAACACACCAAGCATTAGGTGTGCCATAGCTTGACTGTTAGCACACTCACCTCACACAGTGAGGTCCGGAGTTCAAATCCCTGGTACGGCTGGAAAACATTAGGACGTGTTTCCATAAGACACCTGCTGTCCCTGTTCACCCATCAGTATAAAATGGGCACCTGGGTGTTAGTGGACTGGTGTGGGTTGCATCCTGGGACAAAATTGACCTAATTTGCCCGAAATGCTCTGTATAACAACCCTCTTTCTGTATAGTAATATGTCATTAATGTCAGCTATGGCTTATATACCGTGTACATGTACTTGTAGAAATAAAGATTATTATTATTATTATTATTATTATTATTATTATTATTATTATTATTATTATTATTATTATTATTATTATTATTATTATTATTAAGCAAATTGAAAACAAGGAAATGTTTTTTTAATGAAAACCCCAAAAAATAATGTTGTCCACTTTCAAATTGTATTACAACCCAGGAGTCCAAATGGCCTATTATCCTGGGTGTAAAGGGAGCAAAATAAACACAGCAGAAAACTTTTGACTTGTATTATCCTTCACCATTTAAGACCAGAAGTATGTACACTATATACACTATGTACAGTTAGTTAGTTTAATATGTTTATTATGCACCCCATACCCATCCTGTGGGCGGTAGTCAAAAGATTACAGAGGTACATAATTGGTCCAGGGACTGGACTCCAAAGTTTTGATAGCTGAGCAAGTTACAAAGGTAATGAACTAGATCTGGTCATAATCATGACCAAGTTACAAAGGTAATGAGCTCCAGGTAGAGCTGGTCACACTCATGAATAATTGCAAAGGTAATGAATCATAAACACATTAATCATGAGAATTTACAAAGGTAATGAGCTCCAGGTAGAGCTGGTCAAAATCATGACAAGTTTCAAAGGTAATGAATGATAAACACGTTATCACATGATTACAATCATAGACAAATTACAGAGTAATGAGCAGTTAACAAACATAGCAGGGAATTCATCCATTGCCCCAACAACAGATGTTGCTAGGTGCCTGTCTATGTACAGTGATAGATATTAGTGCACTCTATGGTAAGCAAGGCAGAATAGAAGCCACTAGAGAGCAGACCGTGCTTCAACCAGCTCTAGAATGGGAATGACAAGGGCAGACAGGAGAGTGGCACCCACATAACCTCTGCAGTTGCCAAAACCATCTTCTCATTTGCTGGAACCTGGGTACTGGTTGAATGATGGGGCCCCATCGTCAACCCTCAGTCACCTGGTTCGCTGGTTGGGGAAGATAGCCTATAAATGAGGGTGTGTACATGCGCCGAATAAAGGTTACGTACTCTTTGCATGCCACACCCCCACCCCGAGAAGGCTCAGGGTTAGGCTCCCACCTCCCAGTGGTAACTGTGCCACCATGGCACAAAATAATGGGACCGCCTTTCCTCTCAACCATCCAACTCTTAGATAGAGCTCAGCTTTTCTCGTGACAAAAAGCCAAACCCTAAACTCAGAGCGAGACAACAGACAGTCGGGCTAGCTTAGGTCCAAGACACAGGCAGACAGTAGCCCGCATCCCCTCACTAAAAAAAACCCACACCAGGGGATAAAAAAAAAAAGAGCTTGGAAGGGGTTACCACAAGTAACCTAACACATCCTAACCTAATATATAATTATAAATAATATTGTTAGACTCTTGATAAAGAGTCTGCCAACATATTTTCTTTGCCGGCAATATGTACAATTCTCAGAAAATATGGTTGCAGTCTTATCGTCCATTGCATGAGCCTTGTGTTGTGGTTCTCCATGGTTTGAAGATATTCTAGAGGATTGTGATCACTGTAGACAGTGAGCACCTGCGAAGTTTGTCCCAATATACATCAAAGTGCTCCAAAGCCAGTACCAGCACGAGGGCTTCTTTTTCAATGGTAGAGTAAGCCCTCTGATGTGGCTGGAACTTGGCCGAAAAAAAGGCTATAGGCTGCAACTCCTTGGCCCCATTTTGCAACAGCACTGCCCAACCCCAGACTCGCAAGCAACAACCTGTAATGAGAAAGGTTTGGAGAAGTCTGGAGACAAAAGAATGGGTGCAGTACACAATCTTTTTGCTTTGTCAAAAGCATCTTGAGAAACTGAAGTCCAAATAAAGGGAACTTTGTGACTGGTAAGAGAGGTAAGAGGGGCTACAATATCTGAGAAATTCTTACAGAATCTTCTGTAAAATCCTATCATGCCTAGGAAACGTTGAAGAGATTTCCTATCATGTGGAACTGGATAATCTTTAATGGCAAGAACTTTAGCAAGTTTAGGAGCAACTTTACCACTACCTACTTCATGGCCTAGAAAAGTAACAGTGGCCTGGCCAAAGGAAGACTTAGATAAATTAACAGTTAAATGGGAACTCTGAAAGGTCTCAAAAAGAGCCTTAAGCCTAAATAGGTGTTGATCCCAAATATCAGACACCACAACAATATCATCCAGGTACGCTGCCGTGCCTTCAAGTCCTTTAATAGCCTGATGGATAAGTTTCTGGAATGAAGAGGGGGAGTTTTTCATTCTGAAGGGGGTAACTGTTTATTGATAATGACCTCCTGGAATTACGAAGGCAGAGATTTCCTTCGCCTTATCCGTCAAAGGTACCTGATAGCAACCTTGAAGGAGATCTAATTTGGATACAAAAGTAGCCTTACCCACAAAGTCGATTACGTCATCCAGGCGAGGAAGAGGGTAAGCATCTGTGATTGTGACCTCATTCACCTTATGGTAGTCTGTACACATACGAAACCCTCTATCAGCTTTTTTAACAAGGATGCACGGACTATGGACTAGACTCCTCCTCCACTAAACCATGCTCTAACAGAAATTCTACTTCCTGCTGAAGTAGTCTCTGCTTTTCAGGATTAGCTCTGTAGGGGGAGAGTTTAATAGGTTTAGAGTTTCCCACATCTACATCATGATAACCTAACGTACATTTTTTCGGCACGTCCGAAAAAATGTTAGGGTATGACTGTAGAAGCGCAGTTGAACTTCTTGCTCGAGTTTCAGACAGCCCCACCGTTAAAGGGCTAGGGTCCTTGAGGAGGACAGAGTTTGAAAGTTTAACATTAATTTCAGAAATAGAGTGCAAAGAGTCAGAGTCATCCTCAGAGGAAGAGGGCAGAGTCATTACTGGGACTTTATCTGGTGTATGAAAAGATTTTAATTGATTAATGTGGTAAGTTTTAGTTTTTGATGTCTTATCAAGGGGAGCTACCACATAATTTACATCAAATAATTTACTTACAATTTGCATAGGTCCCGTAAATCTAGCTTTCAAGGTGTGGCCAGGTATAGGTTCCTGCACCAACACCTTGTCTCCTGGATGGAAGGAGCGGAATTGTGCATTTCTGTCATACCTCTGTTTCATCTTATTCTGAGCTGCCTTTAGGTTAGCCTTGGCTAACCGACGTGCCACCTGCAACCTTGAAGAAGGGTTGTAGGGTGTTGAGCTAACGTCTTCTCCCATCCATCCTTCTTTGAGCACCCGAAGAGGACCTCATACATTGTGCCCAAAGATCAGCTCAAACGGACTAAACCCGGTAGACTCTTGCACCGTTTCTCGTACTGAGAACATCAACAAAGGTAATGATTCATCCCAGTCTGTAGGAAAATGCATGCAAAAAGTTCTCATCATGGTTTTTAACATCTGATGGAATCTCTCCAAGGCGCCTTGGGACTGAGGATGATAGGCAGTGGATAAGTTGTGGATTATCCCTAACCTAGTTAATGCTTCCCTAAATGCTTTGGCAGTGAAGTTAGTACCTTGATCACTTTGAATAGTTTTAGAAATGGCAAAACAAGAAATAAATCTTGTTAAAGCTTTGAAAATAGCTTTAGTATTAATACTGCGCATGGGAATTGCTTCAGGGTATCTAGTTACTCTATCCATAATGGTAAATAAATACTGATTTCCCGACTTTGATCTAGGTAGTGGACCTACACAATCTATAATTAAATCTGCAAAAGGTTCTCCATCAGTAGGTATAGGTTGAAAAGGTGCAGGTTTAATGGAATGTCCAGGTTTCCCTACTTGCTGACATTCTCGGCAACACCGGATATGATTCTTCACATCCTGCTTTAATTTTGGCCAATAAAATTCTTTTGTGATTCTATATAAGGTTTTAGTAATTCCTAAGTGACCTCCTAATGCAGTATTATGAGCTATATTCAATATTTGAGGTCTAAACTTTGTTGGAACTATTAACCTGTCAGACAATTGCCGGCCCTCTATCTCCTTACCAGTCTCAGTGCAGATCAAATAGTCATTTTTAAGTTCATACTTGACCGGATGATCCAAAGAGGGTTTACCCATAGCTGCCTGAAAAGTGAAATTTAAAGAATGGTCCTTTCGTTGTTCCTCCCGGAAGAACAGTCCCTCGGGCATGGAAACAGAGAGATCTGGCAATCCTGCAGCCTTGGAATAGGAAGGCTTGATCGGGGTTTGTTCACTTGATCTACGAGGCCCCGGCCGGTTTTCCTCGTAAAACAACGTGGCTATTCCGAGATCGGAGTCGTCCAAGGATAGGTCAACATTCTCGCCAGACAACCCTTGGGATGTTGCCCGAGTTATGGCTACCACCGGAGAAGAATTAATCATTATGGGT
This sequence comes from Cherax quadricarinatus, assembly GCF_026875155.1. Classification (NCBI taxonomy): domain Eukaryota; kingdom Metazoa; phylum Arthropoda; class Malacostraca; order Decapoda; family Parastacidae; genus Cherax; species Cherax quadricarinatus. The sequence continues at coordinate 22,181,423 of NC_069451.1, read as the reverse complement.
TCAGGACATACACTAGCAGTGGTAATGTTATTACCCAGTAATAACATGGCATCTTTCATGGGGAATCCTTCGGATACACCCACAGTCAAGTACCCAGTGTAATATTTGCACTGTACATAAATTTTATGCAAAGGGACAGAATATATAGCTCCTCCAAATGCTTCCAATAAAACAGAGGAATTCAAGGAAGTGTTCTTTGAAAGGGGTAATATTCCCTCTCTTATAAGTGAGCAATATGCTCCAGTATCTCTAAAGGTTTTGACTTCAGTTGTTTCGGAGTTTTCCTGAAGGGAAATAAGACTCTTACAATAATAAGGGGCCATCCCTTTTTCTACTTCTCTCGGGGACATGTTACTAGGGATATTAGAGATTTTCCAAATGGGTTGGGGTTTGTAGGGGCAGTTGGGACGGATGTGACCTACTTGGTTACACATGTAGCAGATGACAGGTTTGCTTTTAACTCCCTGCTGATGTTGCAACTGGTGTCGCTCTGGCTTGTGTCTCTCTGGATACTGTTGTCGAGATGCACCATATTGAGTAGTTTGTCTCTCACCAAGTGGACCATAAGTTGAGAAGCGTGGCTCACCAGGGGACTTAGTTGGCTGACGTAGACGTTCTCCCTCCGGCTGGCACTTCATTCTCCAAGGTTGACGATCTCTGCTCATGCCAGGCTGTTGAAAAGAGAGATGGGACCGCTCGGACAAGGAGCGGTTAGTTTCAAAGGTATCAGCCAACCTGGCTGCCTCCAATGCAGTGGTTAAGTCACGATCCTGCAGAAAGACTCGAACCTCTGATCCCACAGACTCCAGCAGGTTGTCAATCAGAATAAGCTGCACAAGATCATCGAAGGTAGCAACACCACTTGCTTTATACTAGCTGGTAAAAGCTTTGGTCTGCTGTCGCACAAAATCAACCAGGGATTGACCAAGCTGTCGTCTGCCTAACTTACAAAACTTCCGATACTTAGCCGGGATACAAGTATATGCTCCCAACACTGTGGTCTTCACTACTTTATAATCGGAAAAATCAGTGTCATTTAACACTGACGTAAATTCCTGTGCCTTATCAAACAATGCTGTGTGAGCCAACGATGCCCAGTGCTGTTTTGGCCACCTCAGGGCTCAAGCCTGATTTTTGAAAGCTTTGAAAAATTGTTCTGGTTCGGCCTCATTGAAGTGGGGAACAAGCTGTACTGCTTTCTGTAATCTAAAGTCATTTACAGAATGCGAAAACTGCCTCCTTTTTTTTTCCCTATCAAATTCTTCTTTTGCAAATGCTCCCTGTTCCCTAGTCTGCTCAAGATTGATTTTTGTCAGCTCAAGTGCCAACGCCGCTGATTCCCCTTAAGAGAACCCTGCTGCACTATACTGACGATTTTGCTCCGTTGATATATCATCTTCCTCCTGCGAGAACATAAGAGTTTTTTCCCTAGCTCCCGTAGAGGGAGGAGTCTGATGTGCCATCTCTTCTTCTCGAAGTTTGTCAGTGATCAGTGAACGCAGCTGCGCAGCTGTGAGAGTGCGTTCGTAATTAATGCCAATGGAACGAGCAATTTGCCAACACCGCTGTAGGGACAATTTAGGTAGGTTAAACAAAGTACATGCCGACACCAGACGTCTGGCTCGTCTAGGTGGCATACCACAGTGTATAAGTTATTTGCTATGCACAGTACGATTGCAGAATACCCCAACGTAACACTTTATTTGCAGAACACGCTTAGCTATGCACAGTACGATTGCAGAATACGCATACAAGGTGGATATGCAATAGCAAAGCTGACTGCAAAATCTTCACACCGAACAGGCTAGTAGAGAGCTGTTGAACGATCACACAATAGCAAGGCTGACCATAGCAAAGCAACTGACACGCAAAATTTGTAAAGCATTGGCAAAGCTGAATGCAATGCCAGACAGCAAGCTACACTCTGTTCCACAAGATTGACCATAGCGAAGCGAGCACACCGAACAAGCTAGTAGCGAGCTGTTGAACGATCACACAATAGCAAGGCTGACCATAGCAAAGCAACTGACACGCAAAGTTTGTAAAGCGTTGGCAAAGCTAATGCAATGCCAGACAGCAAGCTACACAATGTTCCTGCTTCCAACTTCACCCTAGGCTCAACCCTTTCTCCAAGTCCAGCTCCAGCTCTCAGACAGGCTACCCATATTACAACCCAGGAGTCTAAATGGCCTGTTATCCTGGGTGTAAAGGGAGCAAAATAAACACAGCAGAAAAGTTTTGACTTATATTATCCTTCACCAATTTAGAATAGAAGTATGTACAGTATATACACTATGTACAGTGATAGGTATTAGTGCACTCCACGGTAAGCAAGGCAGAATAGAAGCCACTAGAGAGCAGACCGTGCTTCAACCAGCTCTAGAATGGGAATGACAAGGGCAGACAGGAGAGTGGACCCCACATACCCTCTGCAATTGCCAAAACCATCTTCTCATTGGCTGGAACCTGGGTACTGGTTGAACGACGTGGCCCCATTGTCAACCCTTAGTCACCTGGTTTGCTGGTTGGGGGAGATAGCCTATAAATGAGGGAGTGTACATGCGCCGAATGAAGGTTACGTACTCTTTGCATGCCACAAATTGCTTTTATTAATGTACTAAAATTGGATATATGATGAGTGTGGAGAGTAAAAAAGACACATTACTGTGACTGGAACAGTACACAAATAACCTGACATGGCAGAGAAAAACTTAGGACGACGTTTGGGTCCAACTTGGATTACTAACAAAGTCACACTGTTTCTCTCTCCTTTGTGCAGGATGTTTGTGCATCATGAGTGTGCTGCTATGGTGTTCTTTGTGACAGTCACACAGTGGGGACAAGAGCTAGAGCTGTGTTTCCCTCTTATAGTCCATCACAGGATTACTCACTTGTCTAGGGGAGGGAGGGAAAGGTGTTGTCTCAGTCGACCTTGGTGCCATCTTCATGTCACTCTTCAGTTTTCCTTTAGTACCACTGAGTTAAGTCTGACTAAATAAGGTGTTTTACATCTCTGATAAACCCACTCTGAGGTTTTAATACCCAATACACATGGTATTGTGTAGTGGGTATTTAATACCAACTACACATGTTATTGTGTAGTGGGTATTTAATACCAACTACACATGTTATTGTGTAGTGGGTATTTAATACCAACTACACATGTTATTGTGTAGTGGGTATTTAATACCAACTACACATGTTATTGTGTAGTGGGTATTTAATACCAACTACACATGGTATTTTGTAGCGGCTTTCAGTATCAACTAGTTATAGTATTGTTTGCACTATTCTTCCATTTCCCATGACCCACCATTATCACTAACCTCGCTTGTTCCTTGTTTCTCTCATGTATTTATTCATTTTCCTGTTTTTTTTTTTTTTTACCCAAACAGTCTGAGCAAATGGTCTCTCTGAGCTTCAAGTCACTTGAGTCTTACATCTGTGAGGACAACTTCAGTGGTCTGCAGACCTTCCTGGCTACCAGGTCAGTGGTCATTGATGACAAGGATGAGAATGGTGCCACGGCACTCATCCTGGCTGCTGCCAGAGGCAAGACTGACATGTGCAGGGAACTCATTCTTCATGGTGCTGATGTTAATGCTGAAGATAATGTGAGTATGTTGTATCATGGATAACTAAACTATAATGAACACTTGTCAGTATTCAGTAATAACTCGCGTGAAGCCAGAAACTCAGGAGAGTAATTGATCTGTATATTTCGATCCCTTTCTTAGATCTTCAGAGGATCTGAGTTTTTGTCTTCACGTGGGTTATTACTGAGGATGTTGTATTATGTTGAGCTATGGTGGCTAATGTATTATGTTGTGGAACTATAGTACCAGAAGCTGTCATGGTACAACTATTCTCATAGCACCGTGCCAGAACAATGTACAAAATGCACAACAAAATGAACACCTGGCAGTAGGGGTTCAATAAAGTTGAACTACTGGTGGCACCAAAAGGGAGTTAAACCCTTCCCTAATCTCCATTAGCCACTTAAAGCCCCCTAATTGAAGACAATGGGTACCCTTAGCCCCCTTTGTCACTTAGGTTTCCACCCCTTAAATTCCCATATATGTGGAAGTTCAGGAGTCATCCCTCAGTTCAAACATCTATCCAATTTACGCTCGATAGACTGATTATAGATCGAAATGTCGACCGTACACTCTTGAGCGAAATGTGATACTAGTGAACGTTTCTCAGTGTTGTTTGTTCATTATGAACACTTGGGTCTTTCAGGACCAATGGTCAGCATCCATCACAGCTAGCAAGGAGGGCCATGAGGAGACCGTGGCCACACTGCTGGACCATGGTGCCAATATACACCACAAGGACATGGTAAGTGGCACTACACCAGGGTCAGTAAGACTGTTACTTGTACACCACCAGTCACTACACCAGAGTCAGTAAGACTGTTACTTGTACACCACCAGTCACTACACCAGGATCAGTAAGACTGTTACTTGTACACCACCAGTCACTACACCAGGGCCAGTAAGACTGTTACTTGTACACCACCAGTCACTACACCAGGGCCAGTAAGACTGTTACTTGTACACCACCAGTCACTACACCAGGGTCAGTAAGACTGTTACTTGCACACCACCATTCAGGTATACTTTAATACCTAAATTTTATTTTTTTTTATTATCACACTGGCCGATTCCCACCAAGGCAGGGTGGCCCGAAAAAGAAAAACTTTCACCATCATTCACTCCATCACTGTCTTGCCAGAAGGGTGCTTTACACTACAGTTTTTAAACTGCAACATTAACACCCCTCCTTCAGAGTGCAGGCACTGTACTTCCCATCTCCAGGACTCAAGTCCGGCCTGCCGGTTTCCCTGAATCCCTTCATAAATGTTACTTTGCTCACACTCCAACAGCACGTCAAGTATTAAAAACCATTTGTCTCCATTCACTCCTGTCAAACATGCTCATGCATGCCTGCTGGGAAGTCCAAGCCCTCGCACACAAAACCTCCTTTACCCCCTCCTCAACTTTCCTAGGCCGACCCCTACTCCGCCTTCCTTCCACTACAGACTGATACACTCTTGAAGTCATTCTGTTTCGCTCCATTCTCTTACATGTCCGAACCACCTCAACAACCCTTCCTCAGCCCTCTGGACAACAGTTTGGTAATCCCGCACTCCTCCTAACTTCCAAACTACGAATTCTCTGCATTATATTCACACCACACATTGCCCTCAGACATGACATCTCCACTGCCTCCAGCCTTCTCCTCGCTGCAACATTATCACCACGCTTCACACCATATAAGAGGCGTGGTAAAACTATACTCATACATTCCCTCTTTGCCTCCAAGGACAAAGTTCTTTGTCTCCACAGACTCCTAAGTGCACCACTCACTCTTTTTCCCTCATCAATTCTATGATTCACCTCATCTTTCATAGACCCATCCGCTGACACGTCCACTCCCAAATATCTGAATACGTTCACCTCCTCCATACTCCTCTCCCTCCAATCTGATATTCAATCTTTCTCATCACCTAATCTTTTTGTTATCCTCATAACCTTACTTTTCCTGTATTCACCTTTAATTTTCTTCTTTTGCACACCTACCAAATTCATCCACCAATCTCTGCAACTTCTCTTCAGAATCTCCCAAGAGCACAGTGTCATCAGCAAAGAGCAGCTGTGACAACTCCCACTTTGTGTGTGATTCTTTATTTTTTAACTCCACCCCTCTTGCCAAGACCCTCGCATTTATTTCTTAAAACCCCTCTATAAATAATTAAAAACCCACGGTGACATCACACTCTTTGTCAAGGCCTACTTTTATGGGAAAAAATTTCCCCTTTTTCCCTACATACTCACTTGAGCCTCATATCCTCGTAAAAATCTTATGCTTTCGTAACCTCCCTCCTACTAAATAATGATTATTTTAACTACCAGTGTTAGATTTAAATCAATACCTGAGGTATCCCCAAATTACCGTTATTTTATATTTTTAAATATTTATATAATACAGTGGCCCCCGGGGTTAACAAACTTTTTTCATTCCGTAGTATGTTCAGGTGCCAGACTGCCCAAATTTTTTCCATAAAATATGTGAAGTAGATTAGCCATTGCCCCCCAAACATACACGTACAAAGCATTAAATAAATACATTCCTATTGGTCCCATTTGGAGGTGACGTTTAACCCCGGGGGGTCCATGTTTTTATATATTAAATTATATATATATTATATATATATTATATATATGTATATTTAAATACATACCGAAACATCATTGAATGTATTCTCTTGGGTTGTATGCCAAAGAGTATAGTCTCTTTTTATATTATATAGAGGAGAATCCTCATTGTAAGACCAAGTATATAACCCCCGAGGGTTTGTGTTTTGTTTTGACACAGATAGGGTCCTCAGAAATTTTCACGAGGGGGTCTCAGTGTATGTCGTATGAAAAAGATATGGGTTCTCATATAGAGATTTCAAGAGTAAAAAAATTTTTCAGGGTGGGTGGACGCATCTGTGGGCCATTTAAAAGGGGCCACAGTGCCTTGGTCAAATTTACATTGTCCAGAGGTGGGACCCCAATACCAGGGTCAACCCCACTGACCCGCTGGTGTGGGCAGTGGAGAGGTCACACTGAGGTGAGACCTCATTCAGTAGGGTGAAAAGGTCAACATTGGTGAAAAGTTTGGCCCAACACCGCTATTTTGGGCCTGCGGAAAGGTTACTCGAGATAAAAAAGGCCCTTTGCGAGGTGCAATATTGATGCTTCGGGCATGGTAATTTAATTTTGATAATGAATTTTCCCTGTCTTGTTTTCTTGTTCTTCTTGTCTTTGTCTTTTCCCAAAAATTTTTAAAATTTTTCCCCATGTAGTGGAAGAATTTATGTGTATTATTTTTAAGTCATTTAAAATTATTCTGAACCTGTGTAGAAAATGACCTATTTGAAAAGTAGTTTCTCGTTAAAAAGATAGTTACTTTATGAAAATTTACACATTTCCCTCTTTCTCGCTTGATGAACTATTCAGTGCTGTGATAATTATTCTCATGTTTGTACTGTGATAACATGTTCAGTCGAAAACTCTGTTTTCGATATTCAGTCTCCTGGCGCCATGTGGTTGCCACCAGGGGTAATTTGTTGAATGGTCAACTTGCTTCTTAAAACCCGTCCCAACTTAAAACCCCTGGAAAAGGATGGGGGGGGACAGGCTCACCATCGTTTTGCAAGGAAGGATTTACGAGTTCCCCAACGCTCTTCAACAGTGGTTTACGTAAACATGCAGGTAAGTATGAGTTGATCCTTCAGGGGGATGAACTTGTGTGATGCATTTTCTTTTAGGGTAAATTTTTTTATTTTTTATTTATTTAATAATTTGAAATACAGAGGTACAAAAAATACAGGAAAGAGCGCATGCCAAACCCATTTGTATGCATAGCTTACGGGGGGTTAAAATTAAAATTAAGTTTAAATAAGAAATGTGTAATCAGTGTATACATTTATGTAAAGAAAACAAAAAAAGCCAAAGGTATTACAAAGACAGGTCTTTAAATGGTTGCTGCATTGTGTACATTCAGCGAAGGGTATTCTGTTGGGTAGTGTATTTAAAAAAATAACAAAGTTAGATTGGGTCTTAGGTTTACATTTTTGATTTTTTCAGTTAGGTTGGGTTTAAAGTTGGGCAAGTTGTTAGGTCAGGTTAGGTTAGGTTATGTTGTTGATGATGTTAAGTTAGGTAGTTTGGGTAAGTGGGTTGGGTTAGGTTAGGTCAGGCAATTTGGTTGGTAGGTCGGTTAGGTCAGGTCGTTAGGTGGGTTGACAGATAAAATTAATTTTGTTTGGTTAGCTTATGTTAGGTTGACTAGGTTAAGTACGTTAGGTCGGTTAGGTCATCAGGTTGTATAAAGGGTGTTTCAGGTTATTCAGTTTTGGTGACTTTTTTTCTTTCACATTTATGAAAAATTTTCATTATAGGAAATGTAAGGAAATGAGAAAAAATAAGAGCCTTACAGGAGAGCTGACTGTTTACCTGGAGAGAGTTCCGGGGGTAAACCCCCCCCCGGGGCCCCCGGTCTGGACGGGCCCTCCTTGGTCAGGCCCCGGGCGACCCACCCGTCGACTACACCCAGGTACCCATTTACTAAAGGGGAAAACATGAAAAAGGGTTAAAAGAAACAGCCAAAATGTTTCTCTCTGGGGGGAACGAACCGGCCCCTCCCCTTTGAAAGCGAGAGGTTAACACCAGGCCACCAGACCCCCCCTGTATGATGAAATGTTGCCAAACTTTAATAATAAGTTTTGTGTCAGGATTAATTTTAATAATAATGTGTGTAGGATCAAATTTAATAAAAAATGTGTGCGGTTTTAACTTTTAAAATGTGTGTCGGATCTAACTTTAATAAAATGTGTGTCAGGTTTAAAACTTTAAATAAAATGTGTGTGTAGGATCTAATTTAATAATAATGTGTGTCAGGATCTAACTTTAATAATAATGTGTGTGTCAGGATCTAACTTTAATAATAATGTGTGTCAGGATCTAACTTTAATAATAATGTGTGTGTCAGGATCTAACTTTAATAATAATGGTTAGGACTATTTTAATAAAAGTGTGTGTCAGGATTAACTTTAATAAAATGTGTGTCAGGATCTAATTTTAAATAATAATGTGTGTGTCGGTTTTTTAATTTAATAATGGTGTCGGATCTATTTAATTAATGTGTGTGTCAGGATCTAACTTTAATAATAATGTGTGTCAGGATCTAACTTTAATAATAATGTGTGTGTCAGGATCTAACTTTAATAATAATGTGTGTCAGGATCTAACTTTAATAATAATGTGTGTCAGGATTAACTTTAAATAAATAACAAAAGGCACAATCCGTGACGGGAACGATACAAAATCCCCCGACAAAAAAGAGAAAAGCTTCGAGATTTTGGTCCGACTTGGACCATTGCGAGTCACAAACAGGGTGGGCGGAGGCTATATATAGGCAGGAAGGGTGGTGGTAGTAGTAGTAGTAGTAGTACAAGAATTGTAAAACCCCGACAAGATGAAATTAAGCCCTGCACGACCCCCGGGCATCCCCATCGTAGGTTTCCCCAAACCAGCCAGCCCCTGGATTTCGAAATGTCCAAAAAAAAAACAGAGCGCACATGTGTCTATTTTTATCGTAGTTTGGGAGTAGAAGAAGAAAGGGGTTGTAGTGGTGTGGAGAAGTGGGGAAAAAAGGATGTGAGCCAGTCAAAAACAAAAAGGGGGGAGCACTCAAGAGAGCTGATGCCCAAGGGGGAGAGCGCAAAAGGTGCTGAAAGGGGAAAATGGTGAATAAAAAAAATGGGGAAAAACGAAAAATGAGAAGGAGAGGAAAGCAACCTAGGGGGAAAAAGGAAAAAGGAAAGGGAAAAGGAAGAAGAAAAAAAAGAAAAAAAAGAGGATTAGGTTAAGTCCCGGTGTTCTGAAGTTTGGGAGCATTTTTCTGTGTGGGAAGGAAAAACATTACAGGACGAAGCCGGGTAAAAGGGTTTTCAAGGGGGGTTGTGTTTTTAGAGAGGATTCAACAGCGGGATGTTGGTTGGAAGTAGGGAAAACGTTTTAGCAGAAAACCAGTCATAGGTGTATGATCTCTGAGTGACAGAAAAGGCATTTTTAGTGTCGGGGAAAACCTAAAACTATTTTTTTGTTTCCCCCAAATTGTCAGAAAAAGACGGGCCCCGTTTCTCCGAAGATTGAAGAGGACAGGAGGGCAAGAAATAGAGTAGCACCCCGGAACATTGTAGGGGGGAGGGTATGAACGAGATTTGTGCGAAAATGTTAGTTTTGGGGGGGTAAACTTTATGTCAAGGGACGGAGAGAATTGTTGAATTAAAAAGACCCGGGAAAAGTAGGGAGGCAGAGGACAGAAGAGTTCCCATGAGTAGAGAGTTTGGGAGGAAGAAATTGCTTTGCACGGAGAGGGCGGTTTGAAATGGGAAGGGGAGCCAAAAACGGGGGGAGACGAATTATGAAGGGTGGAAATTTTCCCTGTAAAGTTAGCAAGGACAGGAGGAGAGGAGAGCCCATGCGACACCCAAGGTTGAGAATAATATTTCCCTTGAAAGGAAAAGGAGTTAGAGTCCCAAAAGAGGGGGGATCAGTCAAGAAAAAAACATCATGGGGGTAGGGGGAGAAAAAACCTTCATGGGGGCCCTTTTCTCTGAGGAAAACAAGGAATCATCAAAAAGGGGCATTTGGGGAAGAGGGATCCCCTCAAAACTAAGCATCTTCAGGTTGGGGGAGAGCAAACCCCTTTAATGAAGTCTTGAGAGTGAGGGGTGGGCAGGAAAAGTACCCAAAAAAGGGGTGATCCTCAGTTCCCTTTCCCCGAAAATTTTCCCCTTTCATAATTTGTTCTCCATTTGGTACCCTTCCCATTTCTGACTCGCCTCTAGTGCAAACGCAATTTTTTCTCCCAAATTTCTCATGGGAATTTCTGTCCTCTGCCCTTCCCAATTTTTGGTCTTTTAAACCAATTCTCTCCCTCCCCCTTGCATCAAGCTTACCTTCGCCCCGACTAACACTTTCGCACTAATTCGTTTATACTCTCCCCCCTTAAGTGTTCCTGGTGTTACCTTTTTTGCTCCTCCCGTCCTCTTCAATATTCGGAGAAACTGGTCGTCTCTTTTGACAGAATTAGGGAGCACAAAAAAAGGTTAGGTTGCCGACACTAACATGTTTTTCTGTCGTCAAGATCATGCCATCCTATTTGCTGGTCTTCTGCCCAAACTGTCTTCCCCACTTCCAAATCGAACAGTCGCCCCTCTGTTGAATTCTTAATACACAAAATTCCCTGTTTGACCTTAGCCCGGCTTGTTTGTAGAGCCTTCCTCTCCCCCTACATTGTAAAATGCTCCAAATTCAGAACACTGTGACTAACCTGATCCTCATTTTTTTTTCTTTTTCTTTTCCCCTTCCCCTTTCCTCTTTCCCTTTTTTTTGGGTTGTCTTTCTCTTCCTGTCTCGTGTTTTTCCTTTTCATTTATTTTTTTTCACCACTTCCCCCTTTTCCCCCCCTTGTGCGCTTGTTCCCCCTTTTGGGCATCTAGCTCTCTTGCAGTGTCCCTTCCCTTTTTTTTTGATGGCTCGTCCCTTTTTTTTCCCACTTCTACCATACTACTACTCTTTTCTTCTTCTACTAGAAACTGATGAAATTGAGCACTGTGTGGCGTTGGTTGTCTTTGTTGTGGCGTTTCGCCCTCCAGTGGTGGCTGGATGGCGAAAGTCTCGAGGGATGCCCCGGGGTGTTGCTTTTTTTAATTTTCTTGTCGGTTTATATTCAATTTTTGTATATCTATACCACCTCCACCTCTTCCCGCCTATATATAGCCGTCCTGCTCCACCTCTGTTAGTGTGACTTTGTCAATGGTCCAAGTCGGACCGAAACGTCGTCGTAGCTCTCTCTTTTATGTGCGGGTTATTTGTGTATCTAACTTTAATAATAATGTGTGTCAGATATTCTAACTCTTAATAATAATGTGTGTCAGGAATCTAACTTTATTAATTTATGTTGTGTGTATCAGGGATCGCAACAACGACACTAATCTGATCTATGCTGCTAGGGGTGGTCACCGTGCGGTGGTTGAGGCGTTGCTGAAGAAGTACTGTGATGTGGACATTGTGGGGCAAGAGAGCGGGGAAAACTACCCTCTACTTGGGCAGTAGAGGAAAGGGCCACACTTCTGTAGGTAAGGTCAATGAAGTTGTAAATATTTTGGGTCTTCGATTTCCCTCAGTGAAAGTTGGAACTATATGATGAGGAATCTACCTAAACTGTTACATCTATTTTTCTCTTATTTTTTGGGTTTTAAAAAAAAAAGGTTTTGCCTTGAGGTAAATGATGAGTGCAACCCAGAGCTGAACACACCCACAAGGAAGTGGATGACACTTGCTCTTACGGGCTGTGAAGAACAAGAATGCTGAAGTGGTACAACTTCTGGTGGACAAGAAGGCCCGGGTGTCAGTTGCTGATAAGAAGGGAGATACAGCACTCCATATAGCAATGAGAGGACGATCCAAGGTGAGTACCTGGCCAGGGTATACGATGAAGGCAGTGACACACATGTCTCTCAGTATTATAAGTACACTCCAGGTGTACCCAGCTGCACTTCAAACCAAGCACACCAACATTCGTCTTCCATAGTTAAATAGAATGTTACATATTGAAATACTATTGTATATTCAAATAATGCTTTTGCATATACAGTGGACCCCCGCATAACGATTACCTTCGAATGCGACCAATTATGTAAGTGTATTTATGTAAGTGCGTTTGTACGTGTATGTTTGGGGGTCTGAAATGGACTATTCTACTTCACAATATTCCTCTATGGGAAAAAAAATTCGGTCAGTACTGGACAACCTGAAACATACTACTGGAATGAAAAAAGTTCGTTAACCGGGGGTCCACTGTATAAGTTGACAGTGTATATTCAAAAAGACTTTTGTATATTGAAATATGTAAAAAAAAAAAAAAGGCACAATACCATGACTGAAACGATACACAAATAACCCTCTGTGGGCACCTAGCTCTCTTGCAGTGCTCCTCTTTCTTAGTACTGTTAGACTGGCTCCTCCCCCTCCATGCTACCTTCCCCACTACTACTACCTTCTACCTCCACTACTACTACTACTACCTCCTCTTGCCTACATATACTCCCTCCTTCTCTCCTTTTCGTTAGTGTGACTTTGTAAATGGTCCAAGTTGGACCAAAACTTCGTCGTAAGCTCCTCTCTTCTATGTGCAGGCTATTTGTGTATCATTTCAGTCACGGTATTGTGCCTTTTTGTTATTTATGGACCCCACAGTTAAGCGTCTTATTCTTTCACTCCACCCCCACTTTAATGTTCTTCCTTCTTTTAAACCCCTCTTTCGTTCTTATGAGGCTGCTCTTATTGCTACCAGGCGTCGTAAGAATCAGCTTCGCTTCCTACGTGACTGTCTTGCTGAACAAGTTTTGCCCCCTTCTCCCATTTCCTGAAACCCAACCCACTGGGCACTCCCTTTCCTGATCATGCCTGTCTATACTTCAACAGCTCTTTCTTTATACAAGGTCTCAGGTTGAGATGCCTTCTTTACTTCTCCGTCTTGTAAACGTTGCTCTCTCTGCTTCTCTTCCACAATGATCTCTGTACCTTCTCTCTACCATTGCTTTTGACACTGCTCGCCTGAATCCACAAATTTTTTCTTCTAAACTACAAAATAAACTTCAATGTCTCATCGCAGCTAGCTCTTGGTCGAAATTCTCCCTTACCGACTGTGTTACTAACTTGTCTTCTGTCGCACTCTCTCAATATGAGCTTGAACTTCTTGGCTTTGGTCTTTCCTTTGCCACTTCTCCTGCCCCTCGCGCTGGTATTGCCCTGATTAGCTCTTTTGATTCTTTTCATCAGTCTCGCTCCCGTAATCTTCCTGACTTGTCCACTTTTTGTGGCGCTCTCTTTCCTGCTCTTTATAGTCTTTTTTCTAAGAATCACCACCTTCCATGCCATTATCAATTTGCCCTTTCTTCTCTTAAATCTAACACTAACATTGTCGTACTATCTTCTGACAAAGGTAATTCAGTAGTTATCCTTGATCACGAGGATTACCTCTGTAAAGCTGACGTCTTGCTCTCTGACTCACGTACCTACACTCCTTTCGTTTCCAGCCCTCTTGATCGCATCAAGAAAACTTTCAACAAGAGACTAAGGACTCTGACCTCTGTCCTCCTGACTTTGACCTTGTTCAACGTTTTCGTGTCAACTGCCCCTCTCTGCCCTATTTCTATGTCCTTCCCAAAACTCATAAACCTGATATTCCTTTACGTCCTATCATATCCTCTCGAGGTTCTGTCTCTTATTTCTTGGCTGGCCAAAACCCTCACTCCCATTCTTGGTACTTTTTCTCCTGCCCACCTCTGTCACTCTCAAGACTTAATTGAACGGGTTCGCTCTCTCCCAACCTGTAAGATGCTTAGTCTTGATGTTGAGTCTCTCTTTACCAATGTCCCTCTTGATGATGTCCTTGATTTTCTTAGAGAGAAGGTATCTCCCTATACTACTGATGTCTTTCTTGATCTTATCCGCCTCTGTTTCAGACTCTAATTCCTTTTCCTTCCAAGGGAAATTTTTATTCTCAAAACCTTCGGTGTCGCTATGGGCTTTCCTCTTTCTCCTGTTCTTGCTAATCTTTACATGGAATACTTCGAGACTGTTCTTCTTCCTACTATCGATGTGCGCCCTTCACTGTGGCTCTGCTATGTAGATGACATCTTTGCTCTGTGGCCACATGACTCTAGTCTCTTCCAACCATTTCTTGATGCTCTTATTAATCTTGCCCCTTCCACTAAGTTTAAAGCTGAATGGGATTCTAATTCCTTGCTTCCTTTTCTTGATGTTCATGTCCACCACTCAGATACAGGTTTTGCCTTTTTTGTTTACTGCAAGCCTATGCACAGTGGCATGTACATTCACTACTTTTCTTATCATGCTTCCTCTGTCAAGAAATGTGTTATCTCCCTCTTTCTTCATGCTCTCTGCATTTGTGATCCTCAGTTCATTGACTCAGAAATTTCCACACTTCATAATTCATTTTCCTGTCTTTCCTACCATTCCCATTTCATAGACTCTGCCTTCTCACGTGCTAAACGTAATTCCTTCTCAACTCTCTACTTCTGGGAACTCTTCTGTCCTCTGCCTTCCCTACATTTCTGGCCTTTCTAATCTCAACAATTCTCTCCGTTCCTTAGACATCAAACTTACTTTCCGCCAGACTAACTCTCTCTGCACTAATCTCGTTTATACCTCTCCTCCCTCTACAGATGCTCCTGGTGTCTATTTCTTGTTCCCTCTGCCCTCTTCAGTACTTAGGAGAAACTGGCCATTCTCTTTCTGGCAGACTTAGGGAGCACAAAAGTACTAGTGTTAGACTTGCCGACACTAACAGTGCTCTTTTCTGTCATCAAATCAAATCAAATCAAATCAAATTAAATCAAATCAAATCAAAGTTTATTCTCTATAAGGATTACAATGCAGGGTTTACAGATTTTGGTTATTGTGTGGCTTACATGTAGTAAAATACTAATTACAGAGGGGGCCACTAGAACACCTAGCATGGCTAGGCATTTTGGGCAATCTTAGATTAATTCTTAACCCTAAATTATAACAAATTGTGGAGTAAGTTGACTAAATACTAAGTGACAAATACTAGTTTGTGAGTTTAGCAATGTGAATGCTTTTGTTTTGGCACAATACATAGTTTCTATATTGGAGTATCACAGGCAAACTTATGACTAGTTTGGAATCATTATTTTAAGATTAGGATACGTATTTCTGTGCTTATATTCAAATGGGTGAGTGAGTGTAAATGTGGACCACCAGGTGGTTTTTATGTAGTTAGATGATGGGGTGTATCAGGGAGATAAGATGTTTTCTAACAGTAGTTGTGAAGGTGATGAACGTGTCTGCTGTTCTAGAGTTTTCAGGTAGAGTGTTCCAGATTTTAGGGCCTTTGACATACATTGAATTTTTGTAAAGGTTTAGTCGGACATGGGGAATGTCATAGAGATGTTTGTGTCTGGTGTTATGCCTGTGCATCCTGTCACAACTATCAAGAAAGCATTTTAGGTCAAGGTTAATATTGGAATTTAAGGTCCTGTATATGTGGATTGCACAGTAGTAAGTGTGGATGTTCTGAACAGGGAGTAAGTTTAGATCTTTGAAGAGTGGAGGGGGTGTGTTGCCAGGGATAGGAATTAGTGATTATTCTTATTACAGCTTTTTGTTGAGTTTTTATTGGCTTTAGGTGTATTGCTGCAGTTGATCCCCAAGCACAAATAGCATAGGTGAGGTATGGATAAATGAGTAAATGGTATAGTGTGAGAAGGGCATTTTGCTGCACATAGTATCATATCTTGGAGAGGATCCCAACTGTTTTGGATACTTTTTTTAATATATGTTGGATATGGGTGCTGAAATTCAGGTTGTCGTTGAGGTATAGGCCTAGAAATTTGCCCTCATTATGTCTGGCAATTAGAGTGCTGTCGATCTTAATGTTAAGTTGCGCAGCACCTGCTCTGTTACCAAACGTAATATAGTAGGTTTTGTCAGTATTAAGTGTAAGTTTATTGGCTGTCATCCAAGTTGATATTTTGAGCAGCTCCTCATTAACAATGGTGTTGAGGGTGGCAAGATTAGGGTGAGAGATGACATAAGTCATGTTGTCAGCAAAGAGTATGGGTTTCATGTGTTGGGATACATTTGGAAGATCATTGATGTAAATAAGAAAGAGCAGGGGTCCAAGGACACTTCTCTGCAGAACTCCAGTATCAAGTGGGCATGTTGATGATGCTGTGTCTTTAATGGTGACATACTGATACCTATTAGTAAGGTAGGATTTGAAATATGCAAGCACATGACCTCTAATACCATAATGGTCAAGTTTGTGGAGTAGGATGCCGTGATCTACTGTGTCAAAAGTTTTCTTAGGTCAATAAAAATTCCTAGCGGATATTCCTTATTTTCCAATGCTGTGTAAAGCAGATCTAGCATATTTACAATTGCACCATTAGTGCTTTTATTTTTCCTGAATCCAAATTGGCAGGGGTTGAGTATGTTTTGTGCCGTTATAAATGAATACAGTCTCCTGTGCACGAGTTTCTTGAAGATTTTGAATAGCAGTGGTAAGTTTGATATTGGCCTATAGTTGTTTACATCTGTAGAGTCACCACCTTTATGTATTGGTGTAACCCTTGCTGTCTTGAGTAGTTTCGGGAAGGTGCTAGTTTCTAGTGACTTGTTAAAAAGTAATGAAATAGCATGCGAAAGGACATGGGCCGCTCGCTTGTACAATAATGGTGGGACATGAGACAGGTTCCCTGAGTTATTTTTAAGTGACTTTATAATCTCAGTGACTTTGGTGGGTTCAGTTGGAACAAGATAGAAGGAATTTGGGAAATTCCCATCTAGGTAGTCCCCGGCATGGGCATTGGTACGTGGAATTTTACTGGCAAGATTAGATCCTATGGTTGAGAAGAAGTCATTTATCTTGTTAGCTGTTTCAGTGGGATGCAGTGGTGTTTCATGAGGTTTAGTTAAGACAATATTCTTTTTTTTTTTTTTTTCAGTTTGTGGGTGCCCAGAATCTGAGAGAGTGTTTTCCAGGTCTTTTTTATACAGTGGACCCCCGGTTAACAATATTTTTTCAATCCAGAAGTATGTTCAGGTGCCAGTACTGACCGAATTTGTTCCCATAAGGAATATTGTGAAGTAGATTAGTCCATTTCAGACCCCCAAACATACACGTACAAACGCACTTACATAAATACACTTACATAATTGGTCGCATTCGGAGGTGATCATTATGCGGGGGGTCCACTGTATCTCCTCTTGTGTCAGTGAATCTGCTGGAGTAGTACAGTTGTTTGGGTTTCTTTATTACTTTGGTGAGAACTGATGAATAGTGTTTAAGAATATCTTTATGTATTAAGCCCTGTCTATATTGCTTTTCATATTGGTGTTTCTTATCAATGGATTTCAGAATGCTGCTGGTTAGCCATGGGCAACCGAGCCGTTTATTCGTGATCTGTTTTGTTTTTATAGGACAATGTTTGTTGTATAGTCTAAGTAATTTGTTAAGAAGAATGTCTGTCCAATCGTCAGTACCATTGGCATTGGAGAATTCTGTAGGCCAGTCAACAGTCTCTAGGTCTGCTGTGAACTTCCTTATTGAAGCCTCATCATGGAGTTGAAATGAAACTTTGTTGTATTCCAGTGGTGGTTTACTAATGTTTGTTAAGAGGAAGGTAGGGTAGTGGTCTGTAGTGCTGTCTGTGATTATCCCTGATTTAAGGGGGGCTAGTATATTGGTCCATATGTGGTCTGTTATGGTTGCGCTTGTCTCTGTGAGCCTGGTTAGTTTAGTTATTGTTGGTATGAGAAGTGTGTTGTTCATATTGTTGATGAAATCAGTTACAGGCTGATCATCTAGTAGGCCAAGGTTGATAATGAAGTCTCCTGCTAAGAGAAGGTGGTGCTTGTTCATTTGTCAGTTTGTTATTAGTGCCTTCAATTTCTCACTGAAATTTGGGATGTTTGTGTTTGGTATCCAGTAAATGGCACCGATTGTTATAGGCATCTTAAGGTTTTTTACAGTAAAATTAGCAAAAATGTATTCCCCATATTCATCACTAAAGCAAGTGGTGCTAATACAAGACAGTTGGTTAGAGTAATAGATTGCAGTACCACCCCCAACTTGGTATGGTCTGCAGTTGTGGATTGCTGTGTATCCTGGTAGAGGGTAGATATCTATTGTGTCCTGCTTAAGCCAGGTCTAAGTAAGAATAATGCAGGAGAAGGGTGTCTTTAGCGACTCAAGGAGTGCCAGGAGGTCATCATAGTGTTTGCTTAAGAACCTGATGTTGTAGTTAAGAACTGATAGATTTTTAGCACTGTTTAGGATAGTGCTGGCTTGTGATGCTGTGTAGTAAAGGCAGTTACTTTCCAGTAGGTTTTGATTGGGTGTTAGATTATGGAGGGTTATATCAGGGTCGACGTGATCATTCATCTTCTAGGTTTAAATTGTGGTTATTTATATCCTGAATTGTGTGTTGAGTTCTAGTACTGATGTCTGTAGTAGTGGGAAGTTTGGACAAGTATATAGCTAAAGCACTTTGGTCATATAGAGTATAGTCACTAATAAACATAATGAAGTTAATATTGTCTATGTGTTGTGCTAGAATGAGCTAAAGTACAACTAAGTATAAACTAAAAATATAAAAATACAAATTAAAAATAGCACCAGACTCTCACTTGTAATTGCACTAAGGTCTAATATAATTAATTTGGTGTTGTCTATGTATTGAGCTAGAATGAGCTAAAGTACAACTAGGTTTAATCTAATAATATAAAAAATACTAGTTTAAAATGGCACAAGAGACTTACTTGCAATTGCACTAAGGTCTAATATAAGTTATTAACAAGAACTAGAGTATATAACTAAATTTAATTTGACAAGACAAAATACACAAGTTAAGGTAGTAAAAGAAAAAAAAATAATGAAAAAAAAATAAAAATGGCAATGACTTGGTTATAATATGATAGTAAGATGGTACACAGGATAATAAAGTTGGAGTTGATTATACAAGCTTAAAAATTGGTAACGAAAGGTTAAGAAAAGTACAATAGAATAGGGCAATAATAAAAAAGTATATAATAAAATTGGGTAATAAACTTGACAGATAAAAAGGGCAATAATAACAAGTTTAAAATAGATTGGGCAATAAAGTATTGGTAAAATTGGGCAAGTATAAGGTTGGGTAATTAACTCAAGACTAGAATAGTGCAATAATAAGATGAAAAGTTTACAATAAAGTTGGGCACTAAATTATAAAATAAAAATGGGCAATGATAAAAAATTTACAATAAGGTTGGTCAATATAGTTTCAAGTAAAATTGGGCAGTAATAGAGATTTTAAAATAAAATTGGGTGATAGAGTATTTCTTAAAGTGAAGTAGAATAACTTGAGGACAAGCTATGGTTAGTTTCAATTAAAATAAGATAGAACAATGAAGTGGTAAGAAGTAAAAAAGGAGAGAGATTCTGTAGATATTAAACACAATTAAGACTATGAGGTAGAATGGTCATTGAATACAACAGTGACATTCAATAGCAGTTGGGATATTGGAGATTATTTGGGGGGAACAAAATTTATGGCATTATAACACTAATGGTGGACAGTGGGTATTATCTGCACTTTACTCTGATTCTGTTAGTCCAGCCTCACTTAGGAATGTTTTAAGGTCATGTTCTGTAGAGATGAAGTATCTCTTCCCAGTGGGCTGTTTCCTGACTGCGATTTTTCCATCCCTCACAAAGCACTGGTGGATTTTTGGGGCATAGCGTAATTTTCTTAGTCGATAAAGAAGGTTTTGTCTTGTTTTGGTAAGGCACTCATTGACGTAAACATCAGTTTTCATAGAAATGGATGTTTTAAGTATGTTGTTTCTTTGTAGGCTAGTTTGGAATTTTAACAGCACTGTTTTTTTACCCGTTTGGTAGCCCATCAGTTTGCAATCTTTTAGGTCATCACTACGTATGTTAAGGCGAAGGTGGTCCTTGATAAGCTGTAGGGTGGTCTCCATGCAGGTTTCTTGGGTGACTGTGGGTGGGAGATGTTTGCTGTTAACTACAACAGCGTCAGATAGCTGTTGTTGGTCATTATGGTCTTGGAAGTTGGTTATGACATTGGCAAGTTGTTGGTCCACTCTTGATCTTTCTTCTATAATGTTGGTAGTAAGTAGGGTGACTTGGTCTTTTAGAGTATTGGTAGTGTCTAGGGACTGGGTGTGGGTGTTGCTTTGTTGTTCCAGAGTGTCTAGTTTATGTTCTAGAGCAGTGATCTTGCTGAGGTTCTGTGTATTGGAAGCTTTTAGTTCCTGCATTTCCTGGGTTAATTTGGTGATTGTGTGGTTCTGAATCGTAAGGGGTTTAGCTATTTCTGGGTCGGTAATCTTCTTAACATGAAATCCAAGGAAGGAGTTATCTTGGAGTGTGGTGGCAGCCATGTTTGTTGTTGTCTGTCGTGTGTTGTGGTGATGCTGGTGGGTGATGAGGGTTGTGTCCTGACTGCCAGTATGAGAAGTTTTCCTCGTGATATTACTGGTCTCACCTTTGATGTTAGGGGTCCTTAGTTGGTTACTCGATCTTATTTTAATGCTCCGACCCTTGTCCATTGACTGCGGCTTTGGATGAATAGTAGGTGATGGGTGAATGTTGTGGTATATCACTTCAGTGGCAGCGGGGCAGGAGGTGGTAATACGAGTCCTGTTAGTTGTAATTTGTGTACTTTTGGGTGATTTCTGCAGTTGATTTATATCATTCTGGGTATCCACATTTGATTAGGCCATCACAGGGCTGCTGGTAACCTCAGTAGAAGCAAAAATAGAGGACAAGGTTCCTGTTGCTGCTTGCTGCTACCGCTGCCGAAAGAAGTCATGTCAGAGATCACAATCATCCTATTGACTGCTACAACTCTCTTCCCTACTTGCAACTTCAACAGTCGGCATCAGGTTGAATCCTCCCTAATACACAATTTTCCTTGTATGAATCTTAGTCCTGACTTTGTCTCTGTAGATGCTTTCCTTTCCCACTACATTGTGAAATGCTCCAAACTTCAGAACACCCATGACTTAACCTGATTCCTCCTTTTTCTTCTTCTCCCTCTTCCCTTTTCCTCTTTCCTTTTTCTCCTTTCGGTTGTCTTTCTTCTGCCTTGGGTATTTGTTCTTTCATTAGTTATTTATTTATTTATTTTATTTTACCCCCATCTGTGTTCTTACTCTTACCCTCTGTGGGCATCTAGCTCCCTTGCAGTGCTCCTCTTTCTTAGTATTTGACTGGCTCCTCCTCCTCCATACTACCTTCCCCACTACTAATACCTTCTACCTCCACTACTACCACTACTTCCTCTTGCCTACATATACTTCCTCCTCCTCTCCTTTTCATGGGTGTGACTTTGTAAATGGTCCAAGTCGGACCAAAACATTATCTTAAGCTCCTCTCTTCTATGTGCGGGTTATTTGTGAAGTATGTAAACTTGTATATTCAAATAAGATGTGTTTTATGTTGTATAGTCATGTATTATGTAGGTTACACACATTACAAACTGTTACAGAGGATTGTAGAAATTCTTCTGAGGAACCCCAAGAACAGTCAGATGTTGTACCGTCCCAACCGTGCAGGGGAGACCCCATACAACATTGACCTCTCCAACCAGAAGACCATACTGGGCCAGATCTTTGGTGCACGTGAGTCATACTTACTCTGTATACCTTCACTATACTGTGTGTATGATTGTATTGTTTATAGATAGGATATAATTTCTATGTTACTTTACACCCAGATATTTCACTACCCTTACATATATAGCTAAACATATAAGGTATATAATAATATAAAGCAAGATACAGTGGACCCCCGACATTCGATATTAATCCGTTCTTGATACTTCATCGAATGTCGAAAATATTGTAAGTCGAATTAATTTTCCCCATAAGAAATAATGGAAATCAAATTAATCCATGCAAGACACCCAAAAGTATGAAAAAAAAAATTTTACCACATGAAATATTAAGTTTAATGCAATAGAATAATTACAATAACAACAATAACAATAGATTAATAACAATAGAATAATTGACACTTACCTTTAATGAAGATCTGGTGATGATTGATGGGATGGGAGGAGGGGAGAGTGTGGATGGTGTTAGTGTTTAGAAGGGGAATCCCCTTCCATTAGGACATGAGGTATCAAGTCTTTTTCCGGGGTTACTTCCCTTCTTCTTTTATTGCCACTAGGACCAACTTGAGAGTCACTGGACTTCTGTCGCACAACATATCTGTCCATAGAGCTCTGTACCTCCCGTTCCTTTATTTTTTTTTTATTATCACACTGGCCGATTCCCACCAAGGCAGGGTGGCCCGTAAAAGAAAAGCTTTCACCATCATTCACTCCATCACTGTCTTGCCAGAAGGGTGTTTTACACTACAGTTTTTAAACTGCAACATTAACACCCCTCCTTCCGAGTGCAGGCACTGTACTTCCCATCTCCAGGACTCAGGTCCGGCCTGCCGCTTTCCCTGAACCCCTTCATAAATGTTACTTTGCTCACACTCCAACAGCACGTCAAGTATTAAAAACCATTTGTCTCCATTCACTTCTATCAAACACGCTCACACATGCCTGCTGGAAGTCCAAGCCCCTCGCACACAAAACCTCTTTTACCCCCTCCCTCCAACCTTTCCTAGGCCGACCCCTACCCCGCCTTACTTCCGCTACAGACTAATACACTCTTGAAGTCATTCTGTTTCGCTCCATTCTCTCTACATGTCCGAACCACCTCAACAACCCTTCCTCAGCCCTCTGGACAACAGTTTTGGCAATCCCGCACCTCCTCCTAACTTCCAAACTACGAATTCTCTGCATTATATTCACACCACACATTGCCCTCAGAACAAGGGACTAGTAACCCCTTCTCCTGTATAAATTATTAAATTTAAAAAGAGAAACTTTCATTTTTCTTTTTGGGCCATCCTGCCTTGGTGGGATACGGCCGGTGTGTTGAAAGAAGATTTATGTATATATTATCAACAAATTTTGTTGAAAATAAGAAAAAGTTTTGGAGTGAGATTAACAAGTTACGGAAGCCTAGAGAACAAATGGATTTGTCAGTTAAAAATAGGAGAGGAGAGCTATTAAATGGGGTTAGGGGTATTGGGAAGATGGAGGGATATTTTGAGGAATTGTTCAATTTTGATAAAGTGGGAAGCTGTTTTGTGTATAGGGCAAGGAGGAATAACTTTTGTGGGAGGGGGAAAGACCCAGTTTTGTGAGTTGGGGGAAGTTCGTGAGGCAGTAGGGAAAATGAAAGGGGGTAAGGCAGCCGGGATTGATGGGTAAAGATAGAAATTTAAAAGGCAGGTGGGGTATAGTTTTGGAGTGGTTGGTGCAATTATTTAAAAAATGTTGGAAGAGTGTAAGGTACCAGGAATTGGGAGAGGCATGCATAGTTCCTTTTTATAAAAGGGAAAGGGGACAAAAGAGAGTGCAAAAAATTATAGGGGGATAAGTCTGTTGAGTTAAAACCCGGTAAAATGTATGGGAGAGTTTTTATTTAAAAAATTAAGGTAAGACGGAGAACAGGGTTCAGATGAACAAGGAGGTTTTGGAAAGGGGGAGGTTTTGTGGGCCAGGGGTTTTTCAGTGAAACATTAAAAGGACAGTATTAGTAAGTAAAAAAGGGCTTTGTGGCATTTTTGGGTTTGGGGAAAAGGTATGACAGGGGGGATAGGGGAGCAATTTTTGGCAGATGTTTGGGGTTAGGGTGTAGGAGGTAGGTTACGAAAAGATGAAAAGTTTTTTTCGAGGATAGTGAAATCAAGTTAGAGTTGTAGGGAAAAAGGGAAATTATTTTCCCAGTAAAATAGGCCTTAGAAAAAGGATGTGTGTTCCCCGGGGTTTGTTTAATATTTTTTATAGAGGGGGTTGTAAGAGAAGTAAATGCGAGGGTCTTGGCAAGAGGCGTGGATTTAAAAGATAAAGAATACACAAAAAAGTGGGATTTGTCAAGTGCTCTTTGTGATGACCTGTGCTTTTTGGGAGTTTCTGAAGAAAGTTGGGGGGGGATGAATTTTGGTTAGGGTGTGTGCAAAAGAAAAAAATTTAAAAAGTA
This sequence comes from Cherax quadricarinatus, assembly GCF_026875155.1. NCBI lineage: Eukaryota > Metazoa > Arthropoda > Malacostraca > Decapoda > Parastacidae > Cherax > Cherax quadricarinatus. The sequence continues at coordinate 22,157,199 of NC_069451.1, read as the reverse complement.
AAATACGGGAAAGAGTAAGGGTTATGAGGATAAAAAAAAGATTGGTGATGAAAGATTGATATCAGATTGGGGGAGAGAGTATGGAGGAGGTAAATGTTTTAAGATATTTGGGGAGGGAGTGTCAGGGGAGGGGTCTATAAAAAGATGAGGTGAATCATAGAATTGATGGGGGAAAAGGTGAGTGGTGAACTTAGGGATGTGGAGACAAAGAACTTTGTCCTTGGAGGCAAAGGGGGAATGTATGAGAGTATAGTTTTACCCAACGCTTTATAGGGGCGAAAAAGCATGGGTGATGAATTTTGCGTAGGAGAAGGCGGGGCAGGGGATGTATGTCTAGGGCAATGTTGGTGTGAATAAAAATGCAGAGAATTCATAGTTTGGAAGTTTAAGGGGTGTGGGATTACCAAAACTTGTCCAGGGGGTGGGAAGGGTTGTTGAGGTGGTTCGGACATGTAGAGAGAATGGAGCGAAACAAGTGACTTAAAGAGTGTATCGTCTGTAGGGGAGGAAGGCGGGGAGGGGTCGGCCCTAGGAAAGGTTGGGGGGGGGGGGTAAAAGGAGTTTTTGTGCGAGGGGCTTGGACTTCCAGCGGGACCGTGGATGTTTGATAGGAGTGAAGGAGACAAATGGTTTTTAATACTTGACGTGCGTTGGAGTTGGCAAGAAAACTTTTTATGAAGGGTTCAGGGAAACCGGCAGGCCGGACTTAGTCCTGGAGATGGGAAGTACAGTGACGCACTCTAAAGGAGGGGTTTTAATGTTGCAGTTAAAAAAACTGAGTGAAAAGCCCCCTTCTGGCAAACAGGTGGAGTAATGATGGGGAAAGTTTTTTCTTTTTGGGGCCACCCTGCCTTGGGGGGAATTGGCAGTGTGAAAAAAAAAAAAAAATTATACCACCCCTACACCACTTACCCCTGCTCGACATTGCCCATAAACTTCGCCCGGCTCGGCAGTAGGTGGCCCGGTGATGCACACCAATGTACAAATTTGACAATACCGGGGCGGCATCATTTTAAAACTGGACAGTAATTTCCCCAGGGCCCTAAGATAAAAAATCTGAATCTTGCCGGAGATTGGGGCAGAAAGGCTCTTATCTGAACTCTCATTTTTTTTTCACTGTTGCACATAAACCTGTCTGTATCTGTCTTCCTGAATTTGTGTCTGTCTGTCCCAGTGTGTCTATCTTTTATGTTCCCTTGTGGTGTCTGTTTTTCTGTCTACCTGTGTGTTGTCTTTCTGCTACCTGTGTCTGTCTTTGTGTACCTGGTATCTTTCTTTTACCTGTGTCTGTCTTTTGTCTACCTGTGTTGTTTTTATGTTTCCCTGTTGCTTTTACTTGTCTTTTTTTATTTTACTTGGGGTGTCGTCTTTCTGTCTACCTGTTTTTTTCTACCTTTGGCAGTCTTTATGTTCCTGTGTAATGTATTTCTGTTCCCCATTTTTCTGTTACCTGTGTACTGTTTTTGTTGTTTGTTGTCTCAGACCCACTCTTAAGAGTGACTTTGTCTTAAAAGATGCCATATAAAATGAAAATAAATAATCATGGGTGCTTTTAAATGTGTATAAAACTTAATATAGACATTTTGTTTAAATCCATCTATGATTTTTTTTTCAAAATTTTTAAAAAAAAACATGCTACATAACATATAAATTAACAATTGAGTTTTTTTTCTGGTCGATTGCAGTGAACAGAAACCATTCGTGCCAGTGGTAAAAAAAAACCAACAACAATGTTTGTTTACTAAATTTTGAACATTCACACTCTCTTCTCTCTCTTTATCATTTAATTTGTTACTCTCCTCTCACTTACTTTAAAGACTACAGATATTTTTAAGGGTAAGAATGGTGGACACGATTATTATATTATGCTTAATATAATATTTTATTAATTTTGTCATATGTATTTTTGTAATAATAAAATAAAACTTTTTCTTTCAACGTACCACCGTATCCCACTGAGGTGGGGTGGCCCAAAAAAAAAACTGAAGTTTCTCCTTTTTTTAAATTTGTAAAATATTTCAGGAGAAGGGGGTTTCTAGCCCCCTTTCTCCCCGGGATTTTTGTCGCCTCTTTCGACCGCAAGGCTTACAGAGGAAGAATTCTTTTTCCCTTCCCCATGGAGATAAAGGAAAAAAAACAAGAAAAAGAATTAGAAAGAAAATGAAAAAAAAAACCCGAGGGGGGTTTTTATATATTGTTTACATGTATGTTTAGGTGACCTAAGTTAAGTAGAAACGCAAGACTTACCTGTAATCTTGCTTTTTTATGAGACGACAAAGACACCAGCAATCCTACCATCAGTAAAACAATTTTCAGGCTTTGTTTTACACTCCTTGGCGGAGGTAGTACCCCCCCTGGGCGGTTTTTCTGTTACCAAAACCCTTACCTACATAAAAATAATTATTATTAATATTATTAATTTAGGGACTGGGCACAGATCCCCTGTATAGAAACCCTTTCTGGATTTTTTTTGGTTTTCTAGATAATTATCTATGATGATAACTTTATTTACGTGTACCTGAGGAGAGAGAACGAGAGAGATACAGAGAGAGATAGAGAGAGACAGCTCATTTGGTCAGCCCGCAGCCAAAACCCACCCAAACCCCGGCCAGCCACCAGCCAGCCCCCCACCCCCCTACCCCCCACCCGGCCAAACCCCCCCACCCACCCACAACCCGGGCCCCGCCCGCTGGATAAGTATTAAACTGTTCCAGAGTTGTTTCTCTTCTTAGGGATGGTTATACCATTCTGGCAGATGACACTACCTGGTATTCTCCCATTCCACTGTTCGACAATACACAAAGATAACAGTAACATATACTGTATGTGGGTGTAAAAATTTACAAATTTCCGTTCACAAAAGTATACATTTAGCAGTACATAAATAATTAAAATATAACAAAAGAAGTAAAATTTTGGTAAAAAGAATGAAATAATGATTTTTACATTACATTACAGATTATGTAGGGATTCATATAGGAAAAGTTTGACATTATGCCCCACCCTATGGGGGGAAAATTTTTTAGGTTCGACTTATTCCATTTTTACTTAGACCGGTTTTTCGGAACCCAAACTTTGGGCGTTTTTTTGGAAAACCCGCTTGGTCGGGTTTGGGAGGTGGGTCATGTTTTTTTGTTATTTATATTTTTTAATTATTGTATTTGTTAAAAAAGGGTGTGAGTTGTACGTAATATTGAAGTATTTTTCCCCGCTTCCCGAGAGCCCGGAATTCGCTGAAATAGATTAACCCTTTCAGGGTCCAAGCCCAAATCTGGACACGCACCAGTGTCCAAAAATTTTTCAAAAAAAAAATTTTATTTTTTCTTATGAAATGTAGAGAATTTTTTTGTAAGGTAATAAAACAAAAAGTACGAAATTTGGTGGAAAATTGACGAAATTATGCTCTCGCAAATTTTGAGTGTCACGATATTTCGAATCCATTTTGCCGATTTTGACCCCCCATTTTAGGCCAATTACTTATTCCAATAACCAAAATTTCCCCTTATTTTTCACTAGTATTCTTCTATTCTATCGATTGAGCCAAGAAATCGCCAATCAACTTTTCAACTACAAAATAAAGTGATGGGAAAAATTGTTAATTTGGCCAATTAACACAAATTCAAAATATTCCAATTTAAAAATAGTCCCCCAAATAAACAATGTAGGCATTCCGGACTAAATAACATTCCTTGTTTTTAGTTTGTTTTGGGGCTTTACAAAAAAATTTCCCCATTTTGATTTTTTATTCACATAATGAATTTTTATTCAACCAAAAAAATAAAGTTTTACTGTTATGCAAACGTAAAATTTTAAAAATATCACACCAAATTTGTGAATGTATATTAGACCCCCACTGCGTGTTTTAGACTGTGGGTCGTTTGTTTCTTTTGAATATGGGAAAAAATTTTAACTTTTTCTGACTTTGAGCTCAGTTTCAAGCCATTTTCAGTCTAAAACCAATCAAAATCATCTCTTTTTTGTAATATGTCTTCCTTTTCTATCAAATGAGACCAGAAATCGCAAATACAACTATAAAAAACATACGAAAAAACATGAAAAGTTGCTGTTTTAATCAAAAAAATCATGTTTTATTTTTTTTCTCTCATTATACACAGTGTGCTGCGGGACTTTTTATGGGGGTGCCACATACCACATAGTGTATTCTCTCATATCTAGGCCCAAATGTCCCACTCACAGTTTATCGAGTGAGCTGAGCCATGCAATCTACGGTTTGGACCCTGAACGTAAAAGCCGGGTCTCGGGACGGGCCCCCGAAAGGGGTTTAATGGCAATTTTATTAAATTTTAATAGGAAAAATTTAAATTTATATAGGAAAAATTTAGTTTTGGCGGGTCGGGAAAGAATTAAACACATAAGTCAAGGTCCTCTGTAATATAATATATATTATATAATAATTTATATATATATATAATATAAATAAATATAAAATATATATAAAAATTTTTAAATTTTTTTTTTTTTATTATCACCTGGCCCTTCCCACCCAAGGGAGGTGGCCCAAAAAAGAAAAACTTTTACCATCATTCACTCCCTCAGTTTGCCCAAAGGGGGTTTAAAAATACAGTTTTTAAAAATGCAACATTTAACACCCCCCCTTTAAGTGAGGCACTGTACTTCCCATTCCCGGGCTCAAGTCCCGGGCCGCCGGTTTCCCTGAATCCCTTTATAAATGTTAAATTTGCTCACACTCCCAACAGAGTCAAATATTAAAAACCATTTGTCTCCATTTATGGTATATATATATATATATAATATAAATATTACACATCTGCATGCAAAACAAAACCCCTGAAAAAAAGAGAAATTCCAAAGGCTTCAGACTACCCCATTATAAGGAAAATTTTTTCCTTTATAAGTTAGTAGTCACAAAGGCTTTGGAATTTCCTATTTTTTTTTAAGGGGGTTGTTTTGATATTCCGAAACACCTGTTTTCTGGATCTTATTGCATATATTTTTTTTTTTTTTCCCAACAATCGGGGCCGTTTCCCCACCGAGGAGGGGGACCCCCCCCAAAAAAAAAAAAAAAAAATTTCCCCAAAAAGGGAAAATCTTTTTCTCCTTCCCTTTTACCCCTCCCTTTCATTTTTTAAAGGGGTTCAAATTTAAAATTGGGTTACACAAAAAAATACCCAAATTCCCTTCCTTCCCCCCCTTTTTTAAATAATTTGTTTTTTGGACCCCCAATCCCTAATGAAAATCCTTTTTCCCTAACCCCAAACAAAATATTAACCCTCTCATAAAAATCGACCCAAAAGTCCAAACTCCCAAATAAAATCAAAAACCCCCTTTCCCCCTTTTTCCCAAACCCCTTTCCCCCAAAACCTTTTTCCTTTATTTTAAACCTTTAAACCCCCCCCCCCTTCCTTTTCCCCCTATGTTTAATTTTTCCCAACTTCCCTACCCTTTCCAAAATTTCCAAAACCCATAAACAACCCTTTTCCCCCTTTTTTTTTTAAACCCCCTTTCCTTTTTCCACATAATTTTCGCAAAAAAAAACTTTGTTCAAATTCCTATTTTAAAGTTTCCCCCCATTTAACCCAACCCCTCCCCCCCCCCTTAAATTTTACTTTCCTTTAACACCCCCTTTTTTCCTAAATAAAAAAACCTTTTTGGGCCCTCCACATCCTTTTAAGCCCCCTCCCCTTTTTCCCCTATAATTCCCCCTTATTCCTCAACCCTAAACCTTGGCCTCATTTTCCCCAAATAAAAAACTTTCACTTTTAATACCCCTTCCCCCCCAAATTTTTTCCCAAATTTTTTTTTTCAAACATTTCCCCCCACATTTCCTCCTTTTAATTTCCAAACTTTCTACCTTTTTTAACCTTTAAATCAAAAAAAAATTTTCCCAATTTTTTTAAAATCTAAAACGTTCACAAAAAAAATGTTCAATTTTTTTTTTTTTAAAATTTTTCCCCAAAAATTTAACCCCCCCTCTAAAACCTCCCTAGCATTTACTTCTTTTAAACCCCTTAAAAATTTTTAAAAAATTATAACCCTCCCTTTTAAAACCCCTTTTGGGGGGTATTCCCCCCTTTTTTAAACCCAAATTCCCCCTATATTTTTACAGCTTTTTTCCCTTTCCCCTTTATTAAAACATCTGCCTTCTCCCCAACCCTTACTTCCCCCTTTCTTTTCAAAAAACCCATTTATTACAAAATTTTCCAAAAAACCAAATGAAAACACTTACCCTCCTTTTTTTTCCCCCATTTCCCCCTGTCAAAAACCCTCATTCGTTTCCCAATTTTTCTTTAAAACCCCCCTTTCCCTTTTAGTAACCCTTAATCCCCCCAAAATTTTTTAACATTCTCTTTTTCCCCCTTCCTTTTAAAAAGGTATCCCTTTTCCCTGAACCCAGGGGGAATTTCCCCTCTTTTTCTTTTTAAAACAAAATACCCCCACCAAAAATTACCTCCCGCTTTTTTAAATTTTCGCCAAAATTTCTTTGCTTTTTAATTTCTTTTCTTCCTAAATAACACACTCCTTTTCTTATTAAAGATGGTTACCTCCCGCCGTGCCCCGAAATTAACTACTCCCCCCCTTTTTCCCTTTAAATTAAAATTTCCTTTAAAAAGGCCTCAAAAATCCATCCCCCTCTCTCCCCTACCTTTTTTCCTCCCCAACCCGGGCCCCCTTTTCTTAAACCCAACTCCTATCCAAAATTTTTTCCCCTTATTTTAAATTAAAATTTTTGACATGCCTCCCCCATTTCTATCATCTGCTCTTTTTTTGGGGCCTCTTCCCCAAATCTCTTTCCCTTTTTCTTTTACTCCCCAATATACTCTGCTTTTTTTTTATAACACTTTGTTTAAAAAAAAAACCCTTCTCTAAGCAAACCTTTTTTTCCCCTTTTATCACCCCCTTTCTTCACATTCCCCAATAAACCCTTTTTCCCTTCCTTTCCCCCAACCCCCCTAAAAACCAAAACTTCGCCCCATTTCTAATACTGCTTTTTTTAAAACTATTAAAACCCCTCTTCAACCCCCCACTACTCATTTTTGCACTAGCCCACCTTTCTGAAATGTCGCTTATTTCTCCCCGAATTTTCCTCCTCCCTTAGTTTATACACTTTCCCCTCCCTTTTACTTTTTGTTCCCACCTTCCTTTTTTCCCCAAATTCCCTTTACCTAACTGTACTAAACAAAATTTAATGATCCGATTATATCAGTTCCCCCCTCTTAAACATGTACTTCCTGGGCCTACCCATCAACCTTTTACCCCACCAATACATAATCTAATAAAACTACTTTAAATTACTGCTACATCATCCTTGTAAATTTTTTTTATCCTTTTTTTTCATAAAAAATGTATTACTTATTCCAAATTTTTTTTCTACACATGCTCAATTAAAGGTCCCCTTTTAAATTTTTTAACCCCGGGAAACCCCAAAAATTTACCTAAAATCCCCCAAAAAACATTTTTACCCACTTTAGCGCATATTATATATTTTTAATAAATATATATATATTTATTTTTATAAAAATTAAAATATTTATATAATATAAATTTTATAACACACAAAACAACCACACACAAAAACACACACCCCACCACACACACACACACACCACACACACAACACCACACACAACAACACACACACACACACCCCACACAAAAAACACACACACACAACACCCCACCACCACACACACACCACACAACACCACACCCAAAACCCACCACACACACACACACACACACACACACACACACACACACACACACACCACACACACACACAACACACCCACACACAGGGGGGCCCCCCGGGCATAACGCTTTTAAATCCGTTCCTGAGAGCTAAAGGGTTATGGAAATTATCGTTATGCGAATTAATTTCCCCAAAAAGGAAATAAGGAAAATAAAATTTTAACCCCTTTGAAAGGGCACCCAAAAGTATAAAAAAAATAATTTCCCCAAAAGAAATTTTAAATTTTTAAAATACAACAAAAACTTAAAAAAACATGCACAGTTACAGCACTTACCTTTTTTAAAGATTGGTGATGTTTGATGGGAGGGGAGGAGGGGAAAAACTGAAGGGTTTTTTGGGTTTTTTAAAGGGGAAAACCCCCTTTCCATTAGGACTTTAGGGTAAATCCTTTTCCAGGGTTGTTTCCCCTTTCTTCTTTTAATCCCACGGGACCAGCTTCAGAGTCACGGATTCTGTCGCACAACATATCTGCCATAGGGGGCCTGTCCCCTCTCGTTCCTTTATGACCCCTTTTTTTAAAGTGTTTTTAAAAACGTGGCCCCGGTAATTTGTCCCAGAACGGCTTGCAAAAAACTGGGTTTAGGGTGATTTTTATCCATGAAGGGTTTGGGACTTCAAGCCACTTTTGCACAGAAATTTCCCTTTAAATTTTTAAGTAGGCAACTTCTTCAATTTTTTTCTCCGAACTGGGAGCCTCACCATGCCCTTATCCCCCCCCACTATGTATGCCCCTACACCCCCTTTAAAACTCTCAAACCCAAACCCTTTGCTGGGTTAAATTCACTTGCTCCCACTAGTTGCAGGCAATTTTTCTAAATTTTAAAACCTCGTGCAAACCCCCTAGCCTTTTACTTTTGAATGCTTTTAGAGATGCTATCGCCCCCGCTATTGTTTTTTGTTTTTCCACACCCAAAAAACATTTTCCAACAGTTCTATCCCCTTGTGATCTCTGTTTCAAAAGCACAGTTAAAACCCTTTTGCAAGAACAAACTTCCCTTATTGCCCTTCCTTGGGCCAATAGAAGGATGATTGAAATTTTTGGGTTTTTTTACCCAACCGGGCCCGCTCGGAGACACGCACTCCACTTTCATACTTACAATGATCTCTTTCTTCATCTCCCTAGTAATTTTCACCCCTTTTTCCTGTAGGGTTTGGGACTTGAAGCTTTTTGGGGGCCCCTGGTAAATTATTTTTTAGGGGAAATCAAATATAAAAAGGCTGCCCAAAAATACGAAATGGGTTTCCCATTGGAAAGCTTGGGAAAGGGTTTCCGCGGAGGCTGGCTTGTAAACAATTTCCCCTAGCAAAAAAAGTGAGGCTGGCTCAGGCCGCATGGACGTGTCTCGGACGAATCCCCGTTTTACCGAAAAATTTTTTTAAACCCCTATTCGAGGCAAAAATTTTTTGCGATAAAATGTATCGCTATGGGGGGATTTAACACTATGCGTTTTCCAACGTTATGGGGGGTCCACTGTATATATTATTTAAAATATATATATTATTTTTTATATATATATAAAAAATATATATATAAATAATATATATATATAAATATATGTATATATAAATATAATAATTTTATAAATATTTTATATATATATTTAAAATAAATATAATATATATATATTTAATATTATATAATATATATATATATATATTAAAATTTTAAAAACATATTATATATATATAAAAAATTTAAAAATATATATATTTTAATATTTATTATATATATAAATTTTAAATATATATATATATATATATATATATATTTTATATATATATTTATATTTCAAATGGACCCCCCCAACCGGGACGCATCACAACCGTTTTAATCCCCATTCCCCCTCGCTTTTATCGCAAAAAAATTTTTCCTCGCATACGCCCCAAAAAACCCCTCACCATCTTTATCCGAGACGCGTCCCAAAGTGCGCCTTAGCCAAGGGGCCCCCCATGTCCGCCGGTGGCATTGTTTACCGCCCCCTTTCCCCGGTTTAAATTTCCCAAATTACAATTGGAAATTTCGTATTATTTCAGTGTTTTGGTGAAATTTTTTTGGAAAATAAGTGACCATGGGGCCCAAAAAAAAGCTTCTTTGTGCCAAAACCCCACAGCAAAAAAGGGTGAAAATTTCTATAGGGGATGAAGAAAAAGATCATGATAAGTATAAAGTGGAAATTTCGTGTCTCCCAGCTGGCCAGGTTGGATAATAAACCCCCAAACAACCCCTCGCTAATTTTTGGGGGTACAGCTGCTGCTGCTGTTGTACCACCGTCAGTGCTGCTGCTGCGTATTTCCATTGCTGGGTGCTGTAGCCCTCGTCTGCTGCGCTGTACAAATTTTGTTTTTGCTGCTGCTGTAGCACTGCACTGCTGCTGTAGTACCGTCTTTCTGTGCGTTTTACCACCCCCCCTTTTAGGGTGCTGCTGGGTGCGTTTTTACCACCGTCCAAACTGCTGCTGCTGGTGTTTTACCACCGCAGCTGCGCTGCCCGCTGCACTGTCAGCTGCTGCTGCTGCTGTACCAAACCCTCAGCTGCGCTTTTTAGTACCATCTGCTTTTGCTTTTAGCATCGTCTGCTGCTTTCTGCTGCTGGACACCGGGGGGGGGGGGGGGTGTGGGCCTTTTTTTTTAAAAAAAATTGGGAAAAAAAAAAAAAAAATAAAACCAAAAAAACAAATTTAACCCCCGAGGATTTGCCCCCCAGGATAAAACCCAAAAAATTTAGTGTCATCGGGAAAACTTTCTAACTTATTTCCATTGGGGCCTTAACTTGGGCTTCCCGGTGCAACCCCCACCCGTCGACTAAAAACCTCACCCGGGGGAAAAAGGAAAAAAAGCCCGGAACTAGTGCCATATTTGGGGAATTTAAAACCAGCAAAGGTTGGGTTTTAGAGATTTTAAAAATCGTGTGGCCCTACAAAAGTGTGATAAGGCCTGTTTGGGAGAAAAAAGCCAAAAAAAGGACCTACAGTACTCAGGAGGGAAAAAAAAACTCCCAGGACACGTGTCTCATCATCATTGCTGCATCTTTTAATTAAAAGGGAAAATGTCATTTATTTCATTTTTGTAGAGTAGTAAATTGCACAATAAAAATTGTGCATGTACTACTTCTTTGGGCATGTATCCTTCTCTTTTTTGTGTAGGAAAAAGTATATTTCATGTAAAAAATTTTTTTTTTAAAATTTTGGGGGTCTTCACGGATTTTTTGATTTCCATTTTTTTCTTTTGGGGAAAATTCATTCGCCCCTTTCCGATCATTTCCCCATAACAAAAACCCGCCCCTTTTTTGCACGGATTTTAAATCGCTATGGCGGGGGGGCCACGTGTATATATATATTATATATTTATATATAAATATATATATATATAATATATTATTTATATATATATAAAATATATAAAAATAATATATTAAAATATATACATAAAAAAAACACAGGGCTCCCTCAACATTCGCGGGGGTTTGGGGAAACAAGGGGCCCCGCGAATGTTTTAAAAACCGTGAAGTTTGGTTTCCCCAATATATTGTTTGGGAAATATAATACAATACTGCTTCCTTTTAAATTGTTGAACCATGAACAGTCCCTAAAATACATGAAAACGTCGTAAATTGTACTAAATATATACATGTTATGCTTTAATAACATGTATGTTATTAAATATACAGACTCCACCACTGCCTCCACCACTGCCTCCACCAATGCCCCCACCACTTCCCCAACCACTGCGAGTCCCTACTACCCTCCCTCCTACCCCCGCAACTGGCAGCCAGCCCTCCCACCACTCAGTGTGGTGAGTGTTTTGTTCGTTCATTATTTGCTATTAAACTACAGTATAAATAAAGTAAACCCATTCATGACTGCATATTGGAATGGGTATTCGGACAGGTATTGGACGGTGACATCATGTGTTTAGTCTTGAACACAGCAAAGAATCAAACATTTCTGCTACTGCTAATAATAACAATAGTAATAATAATAATAATAATAATAATAGTAATAATAATAATAATAATAATAATATAATAATACGATATAATTGAAGAAGGAAATTGTACAAAAATACGAGGGAGTGGTTGACACATCGTCAGTGTGACTTTGTTTATGCTGGAGTGAGCATTAGTCTCCCTGCCCTTCCAAACATTTCACAATAATTCAGCGGTTGAGGCAGTGGTATTTAATAACATATATGTTATAAATAATAATAGTACATATTAATAACATGTATTATTATTATTAATAACATGTATGTTATTAAATACCACTGCCTCAATCGCTTCCTCACCAGCTGCCTCACCCACTGCCTCAGTCGCTGCTTCAACAGTTGCCTCAATAGCTGCCTCAACAGCTGCCTCAATTGCTGCCTCAACAGCTGCCTCAATTACTGCCTCAACAGCTGCCTCAATCGCTTCTTCAACAGCTGCCTCAATCGCTGCCTCAATCGCTGCCTCAACAGCTGCCTCATGCACTGCCTCATGCACTGCCTCAACAGCTGCCTCAACAGCTGCCTCACCCACTGCCTCAATCGCTGCCTCAACAGCTGCCTCACCCACTGCCTCAATAGCTGCCTCAACCACTGCCTCAATCGCTGCCTCAACAGCTGCCTCAACAGCTGCCTCAATCGCTGCCTCACCCACTGCCTCAACAGCTGCCTCAACAGCTGCCTCAACCACTGCCTCTACCACTCCAGTTACACTCAGTCTACAAGTACCAAACACAATGAATTATTGTGAAATGTTTGGAAGAGCAGGGAGACTAATGCTCACTCCAGCATAAACAAAGCCACACTGACGATGTGTCAACCACTCCCTCGTATTTTTGTACAACTTCCTTTTTCAATTATATCTTATTTATTATTATTATTATTATTATTATTATTATTATTATTATTATTATTATTATTACTATTGTTATTATTAGCAGTAGCAGAAATGTTTGTTTCTTTGCTGTGTTCAAGAGTAAACACATGTCACCGTCTAATACCTGTCCAAATAACCATTCCAATATGCAGTCATGAATGGGTTTACATTATTTATACTGCAGTTTAATAGCAAATAATGAACAAACAAAACACTCACCACACTGAGTGGTGGGAGGGCTGGCTGCCAGTTGCGGGGGTAGGAGGGAGGGTAGTAGGGACTCGCAGGTGGTGGGAAACTTGAATATGATTTGGCGGCTGGGAATTTGGCAGTTGGGAATTTGGCGGTTGGGAATTCGCGAATGTGTGAAGCCCGCGAAAGCTGAAAATGTGAATGTTGAGGGAGACCTGTATGTATGTATGTATATATGTATATATATATATATATATATATATATATATATATATATATATATATATAATATATATATATATATATATATATATATATACATACATACATACATACATACATACATACATACATACAGTGGTCCCTCGTTTTTCATAGTTAATCCGTTCCTGGAGCTGCTACTATTAACGAAATCTACGATTTGCGAATCAATTTTCCCCATAAGAAATAATGTAAATACAATTAATCCGTTCCTGACGCACAGAAGTATTAAAACAAAAATTTTTTTACATGAAATATACATGTAGTACATAAACAATACAATGGGAAATGATGAATGAAACATTAACAGCATAACACTTACCTTTACTGGAGATTCTTCTTAGTGTATGGGAGACTGGAGGAGGAGAGAGATTGGATTGTTTATAGTTTGGAAGGGGAATTCCCTTCCAGCAACACCTCAGGTACCAATTGCTTTTCTGGGGTTGCTTCTCTTCTCTGTTTCTTAATGCCACTAGGACCACCTTGAGAGTGACTCTCAAGGTGGTCACTGGAGTCCTGTCTCGCAAAATAACTATCCAGAGAGCTCTCTTTCTGTCGTCTCTTTAAAACTTCCCTAAAATGGGCCAAGACTTTGTCACTGTACATGTTGCCAACATGGCTTGCAACAACCTTGTCAGGGTGATGTTTCTCCATAAAGCTTTCCATCTTACCCCACATAGCAAAAATCTCTTTAATTTCTGAAGAAGGCACCATGTTCCTTCTCTCTTCCTCCTCCTTTGCAGCAAGATCCTGAGCTGCAATCTGTTGCTGTTCTTGCTGAAGCTCTTGCAGCTCCTCAGTGGTGAGCTCTTCGTTGTGGTCTTCCACCAATTCTTCCACATCCTCTAAACTCACATCCAACCCCATGGAACTCCCCAGTGCCACAATTGATTTTACAAAAGACATAGGCTCATCAGGGTCAGTCCCAAACCCTTCAAAATCCCACTTGTCGACACAATCTGGTCACAATTTTCTCCAGGCAGAGTTCAAAGTCCCAGTAGTCACTCCCTCCCAAGCCATACCTATAAGGGTTATGCAATGGAGGATGCTGAAGTGTTCTCTCCAAAATTCCCTTAGGGTCAAGTGAGTGTCTGTGGTCACAATCAAGCACCTGTGAAACATTGCTTGGTGTAGAGTTTTTTAAAGTTTGCAATGACCTGCTGGTCCATAGGCTGGAGGAGAGGAGTGGTATCCAGGGGCAAGAATGCTCAAATTACTAAATAAATAAATAAATGAACCCAAACTCCTCGAAAATTAGGTCATCCAAGCTTGGAGGATGAGCAGGTGCATTGTCCATTACTAGCAGGCACTTGAGATCCAATTTCTTTTCCAGGAGGTAATTCTTCACACTAGGGCCAAACACTTCATTGAACCACTCGACGAAAATTTCCCTCGTGACCCATGCCTTGCTATTAGACTTCCAAAACACACACAATTTACTCTTCATAACATTGTTTTTCCTGAACACTGGGATTTTCAGAATGGTACACTAGTAATGGCTTCACTTTGAAATCCCCACTAGCATTAGCACAGAACATTAGCATCAGCCTGTCTTTCATAGGCTTATGTCCTGGCATTGCCTTTTCCTCCTGTGTAATGAAGGTCCTCTTTGGCATTTTCTTCCAAAAGAGGCCTGTTTCATCACAATTGAACACTTGTTCAGGTTTCAGTCCTTCAGCCTCTACGTACTCCTGGAATTCATGCACATATTTTTCAGCCGCCTTGTGGTCCGAACTGGCAGCCTCACCATGCCTTACCACACTGTGTATGCCAGTACGGTTCTTAAATCTCTCAAACCAACCTTTGCTGGCCTTAAATTCACTCACATCACCACTATTTTCAGGCAATTTCTTTACCAGATCGTTGTGCAACTGCCTAGCCTTTTCACAAATAATTGAAGTCATAAGAGTATCTCCTGCTAATTGTTTCTCATTTCTCCACACCAATAATAACTTCTCAACCTCTTCGAGTACTGGTGATCTCATTTTTGTCAGCATAGTTACCCCCTTTGCAACAACAGCATCCTTGATTTGCTTTTTCTTGGCCACTGTGGAACATATGGTTGTGTAGGGTTTCTTATACATCCTGGCCAGTTCGGCCGCACTTGTACCACTTTCATATTGTTCAATGATGTTTTTCTTAAATTCAATCATATTTCTCACCTTCTTTACCACAGGCTTGGCACTAGGAGCTTTCTTTGGAGCCATGGTAGCTTATTTAGTACTTGCAAGCACTAAAATAAATGGAATATTATGAAATATTTCGCTGGAGCATGTGAGGGGACCTTCGCTCACTGGTAAACAATGCCAGACTGGCTGCCGCCCCGGCTCACACAGTGGGTATGCGTCCTGGACGAACTACTACTCGCGAGTCAACCTATGAAAAGAGAGCCCATGTTCATATGAAAATACCCCTATGATTTCCGAAATCTATGATTGCCGAGAACTACGAAAAGCGAGGGATCACTGTATATATATATATATAGTATATATACACTTACCATTCGACTTATGACCTGCTCGACATACGACCATTCGACTTACGACCTGTTGTGTATGCCAAATTTCTGGGAAATAAACTGTTTGTGTTGTACACAGTGTTTATCCTAAAGCTTACAGTATAGAATACAGTATTAACAGCAAAAAAATTAAAGTAAAAAATGAAATACCAAAATAAAACAATAAAATAAAGTCATTACAAAAATGTGATGTTGATATTCAGTATTAAGGTTCGACTTATGTCCATTTACTTACGATCGGTTGGTTGGAACCGAACTTGGATGATACCTGTATATATGTCGTGCCAGATAGGTAAAACTTGTGATTTTGGCTTAAATAGCAACACTCTTCTTTCCGAATAAGGCAAACTGAAATTTATTTATGCAGTAATTTTGCAAAAATCATTCTGAACCTAACGAAAAAAATATATTTTATTGTGCTTGTTTATTATTAAATTATTGTAAACTTATCCAAAATACATGTATATTTAGTTGGATTAGCCTAAATTAAATTGTGCTTGTTATAATAAGGTTAGGTAAGTTTTCTAAAGTTCTTTTGGTATAAAATTATTAATTTTTACTGTAACATAAATGAAAAAATATATCTTTGAATGTATAAGAGAAAATTTTAGAAAGGGCTTAATTTTAAATGAGTTCTTGCTAATTGACCAGTTTTACCTATTCGGCACAACACGCACACATGCAAACACACTTACAGACACACGCAAACACACACATACACACACATGCAAAAACACACATGCAAACACACACATGCAAACACACATGCAAACACACACATGCAAACACATACATGCAAACACACACACATGCAAACACACACACACACACACACACACACACACACACACACACACCACACACACACACACACACACACACACACACCACACACACACACACACACCACACACACACACACACACACACACCACACACACCACACACACCACACACACACACATGTATATGTATGCATGTATGTACATATGTCCATACATACATACTGAGTGAGAGTGAGTACTAAATATTTTTTCAGAACTATATTAATTAAGGAATGGTATTAAGAGTGAAGAGTTTAATTAACTTTATCATAGTTATTAATCTCTAGCTTCAAGTTATGTATATATAAATCTCAAGTAATCTAAGATCAAGTGAATTAGAGCATTTATTCATTGTTTTAAAATCACTGGAGTTTAAAGGATGATATAAAACAAATGAATGTTCTTGAATTTCAGAGTGAAATTAAAGTTAAAGGTAGGTTTGTTGTGTGAGACACACGAGTGTTTGTACCATCAGGTCAATTTAACCAATATACTTGGTACTTATACTTTAGAAGTACTACTGTACAAAATCTTTTGTATACTTTGCTGGCAGGTGATCAGGTATAGAGGTTGACTCAGTTGTCTGTATTTCACTGCCACCAGGTCGTCTGAACACTAACGAAGATAATGAGAACATGTTGGGCTACGACTTGTACTCTTCCTCCATGGCTGACATCCTCAGTGAACCTTCACTCTCCATGCCCATTTCTGTTGGTCTTTATGCCAAGTGGGGCTCCGGCAAGTCCTTCCTTATTAGAAAACTGAAAGGTAACAACTCTCCCTTTTTCTCTTCGTATTCTTCTTCATCTTCATGTTAATCATCATCTTTGCCTTCATCTTATTATTTTTATTGTTATTATTGTAGTTACAGTAATCCCCCTGTATCCATGGGTGACATGTTGAAAGACCTACCATGGATACCTGAAGCCGTGAGTGAAAATGTGTTTATTTACTTTCAAAGCTTACAATGCGTAGTTTACATGTTGTAAAATATTAATTACAAAGAAAGGCACTAACATGCCTAGGCATTTTGGGCACACTAATCCTGATTCTTACTCTATGTTGGCACAGGTTATGAAGCAGTACATTTTAATATACGGTGGACCCATGGTTTTTGTGATTAATCCGTTCCAGAGTCTGCCGAAAACCAAAATTCACGAAAACCAAAACCATTTTCCACATGAGAAATAATGTAAATCCAGTGAATCCATTCTAGACACCCAAAAGTATTAACAAAAAATATTTTTTTTAGAGATTAAATGTAGAATTACATACAGAAAAGAATGGCAGATCAATATAAAACAATAATAACATCACACTTACCTTTATTAAAGACTCTTGTTGGTGTATGGAAGATGGGGAGGAGGGGAGAGGGAGGAGAAGTTACTATTGTTTGGAAGGGGAATCCCCTTCAATAAAGACTTTAGGTACTGAGTCCTTATCCGGAGTTACTTCCTCTTTGTTTTTTTAGTAGCACTAGGACCAGCTTGAGAGCCACTGGCCCCCTCTCACTCAGAAAATTGTTCCAGAGAGCTCTGTTTCTAGTATCTCTTTAAGATTTGCCTAAAATGGGACAAAGCATTGTCATTGAACATGTTGCAGACACAGCCTGCAACAGCTTTCTTAGGGTGACATTTCTCCACAGAACTTTGCAACTCATTCCACTTTGCACAAATGTCCTTAATCACTGAAGAAGGCATTTTCTTCCCTCCCTCTTCCTTCTCCTCTGAAGCAATTTCCTCAGCTGTGGTCTGTTGCTGTTGCAGATGAAGGTCCTGCAGCTTTTCAGTGATTAGCTCTTCACTGTGGTCATCCACCAACTCTTCCACATCCTGGCCACTCACATCCAACTCCATGGACTTCCCCAAAGCTACAATAGATTCCACAACAGGCATAGGGTTGTCAGGTGTGTGTGGGAAAGTACCCTGGCTGGTGTGTGGGGAAGTGCCTTGCCTGGTATGTGGGGAAGTACCCTGGCTGGTATGTAGGGAAGTACCCTGGCTGGTGTGTGGGGAAGTGCCCTGGCTGGTGTGGGGAAGTACCCTGTCTGGTGTGTGGGGAAGTACCCTGGCTGGTGTGGGGAAGTACCCTGGTTGGTGTGTGGGGAAGTACCCTGGCTGGTGTATGGGGAAATGCCCTGGCTGGTGTGGGGAAGTACCCTGGCTGAGTGTGTGGGGAAGTACCCAGTCTGGTGTGTGGGGAAGCATCCTGGCTGATGTGTGTGGGGAAGTACCCAGTCTGGTGTGTGGGGAAGTACCCTGGCTGGTGTGTGGGGAAGTACCCTGGCTGGTGTGTGGGGAAGTACCCTGGCTGGTGTGTTCTTTCTTGAATTCTATCGTGTTTCTCGCCTTCTTTATCAAAGAGCTGGCACTAGCAGCTTTCTTTGGGCCCATGGTGGCTTATTTAGCAGTCACACATAGTAAACAAGCACAAAAAAATGCATTATTACAAAATGTTTTGTATTATCTCGCAGGGTAATGTTCACTCGCTGAGAAACAATGCCACACTGACTCTGAATGCATCTGTGGGAGGCTTTGTGTGCATGGGACCACTGGGACACGTTCTGTACGACCGCCAAAATCCAAGGGAAATCACGAAAACCAAGGCTATATTTTGACGAAAAAGTTGCTAATAACCAAAATTCACAAAAACCGAGACTCAGGAAAACCAAGGGACCACTGTATATTATTGCACATTGATGTAAAAGTTAGGTAATTGAAGCGATTATCATTAATTAGATTGATAATAGTGAAGTAGTACAAAACATATAACAATATTACAATTAGTAAATTTAGTAATGGCATGATACACTGGCAGAGTATTTCAGGCAAACTTGGGACTAACTTAAGATTAATTAGGCAGTAACTGTCTTAGCTATATACTATATTAACTATAGTAGTGAACCTTATATATATAAGTCATTTTTCATTTACATAAATATCTGTGATCAAGTTAAATTGATAAATTACACACACTAAATTTTTTTGCTGATGGGAAGCACTTTGTGACTTCTCTTAGGCTGTGAAGGACTGTCACCATCACTAATGTTGTGCTGTGGGGCCATTTTTAAGGAAAGTTTAGGGTTATTTTCAGGCCAGGGTAAACCACTGTTAACTGAAACAGTAGAAACTGAATCTATGGATACGGGGGTTTTACTGCATTACGTATTATCATTATTATTATTAGTTATCACTAGTGGTATAACTAGTGGTGCTACAAGTAGCAGTCACTGTTACTTGTGCTACTTCTGGCACTACTTTGGGTCTCAAGTAGCAACGGCAGTAGCAGCGCTGCTGTTTACAACATTTCTCAACCACCAGTTGCTAGCAGTTTGTTCAGTGAGTTGTAAAACATATTCAAACATGATTATACCAGATCTACCAGAGACCAGTCATGTGGTCCATCATGAGACCAGTCATGTGGTCCATCATGAGACCAGTCATGTGGTCCATCATGAGACCAGTCATCTGGTGCAGCATAAGACCAGTCATGTGGTGCAGCATAGGACCAGCCATATGGTGCAGCATAAGACCAGTCATGCAGGACGATCATGCCTGTCACAGCTGCTGAACCATTATGACAGAATTACGGAGGCATTGGAAGACGACCAAAAAGCAGATGTGATTTACACAGATTTTACAAAGGTGTTTGACAAATGCTGTCATGGAGTGATAGCGCATATAATGAAGGCCATGGGCATTACGGGGAAGGTAGGCAGATGGATTTTCGGTTTCCTAACACACAGAACACAAAAAGTAGTAGTGAACAGGGCAAGATCCAGCATCAGCGAGGTCAAAAGCTCAGCGCCCTCAGTGGCACCTCTGCTGTTTCTCATCCTCATAGCAGACATAGACAAAAACACCTGGCACACTTTTGTATCATCATTTGCAGATGACACTAAAATAAGCATGAAAGTCACTACGGAAGAGGTCATTGAAAAAGTACAGGAAGACAAACAGGGTTTTCCAGTGGACAGTGGAGAACAACATGACATTCATTGTTGATAAGTTCCAGCTGCTTAGGTATGGAAAGACTGAAGAGCTCAAATGGAACACTATATACAAAACTCAAGAGGGTCACCAAATAGAATGTAAGGAACATGTTAAAGACCTGGGAATAATTATGTCATGACAAGACAAAGATTACGACAGCCAGGAAGATGATGGGGTGGCTATTGAGAACTTTCAAAACAAGGGAAATAATGCCGATGGTGACACTCTTCAAACTGCTAGTGCTCCCTCACTTAGAATATTGCTCAGTGCTGACGGCCCCGTTCAAAGCAGGAGAAATATCGGAGCTGGAACAAATACAGAGATCGTTTGTGGCTCACATTGAGCCAGTAAATCACCTAAACTACTGGGAACGCCTGCAAGTCTTGACCATGTATTCACCTGGAAAATACTCAAGGTCCTGGTCCCAAATCTGCACATTGCCATAACAACATAACAGAGTGAGTGATATGGGAGGAAGTGTAAAATAAACCCAATAAGGGAACATTGTATCAACATCCAGGATCCCAGACATCTTACCAGAAGATATCAGAAACACTGCTGGGACAAGTGTAGAAGCCTTCAAGAGGAAACTGGACAAGTATCTTCACAAAGTGCCAGATCAAGCCTCCAGCAGCAACAGCCTGGTTGACCAGGCAAGCACCAACGAGCCTGGCCCATGGCCGGGCTCAGAGAGTAGATTAACTCTCGAAACTCTTTAAAGGTAAGGGTAAGTTATGTGGTCCATCATAAAACTGGTCATGTGGTGCATAAGACCAGTCATGTGTTGCAGCATGAGACCAGTCATGTGGTGCAGCATAAGACCAGTCATGTGTTGCAGCATGAGACCAGTCATGTGGTGCAGCATAAGACCAGTCATGTGTTGCAGCATGAGACCAGTCATGTGGTGCAGCATAAGACCAGTCATGTGGTGCAGCATAAGACCAGTCATTTGTTCCAGCATAAGACCAGTCATGTGGTGCAGCATAAGACCAGTCATGTGGTGCAGCATAAGACCAGTCATGTGATGCAGCATAAGACTAGTCATATGGTGCAGCATAAGACCAGGCATGTGGTGCAGCATAAGACCAGTCATGTGGTCCATCATGAGACCAGTCATGTGGTGCAGCATAAGACCAGTCATGTTGTCCATCATGAGACCAGTCATGTGGTGCAGCATAAGACCAGTCATGTGGTGCAGCATGAGACCAGTCATGTGGTCCATCATGAGACCAGTCATGTGGTGCAGCATAAGACCAGTCATGTGGTCCATCTGAGACCAGTCATGTCGTCAGTTATGATACCAATCATGTGGTGCAGCATAAGACCAGTCATGTGGTGCAGCATAAGACCAGTCATGTGGTGCAGTATAAGACTGGTCATGTGGTCCATTAGTGACCAGTCATGTTGTCCAGTATAAGACCAATCATGTCCAGTATAAGACCAGTCATGTGGTCCAGTATAAGACCAGTCATGTGGTCCAGCATAAGACCACTCATGTGGTCCAGCATAAGACAAGTCATGTGGTCCATCATGAGATAAGTCATGTGGTCCAGCCTAAGACCAGTCATGTGGTCCAGCATAAGACTAGTCATGTGGTCTACCATTACACCAGTTTTTTTTGACCCGAGTAGTTGAACTTTGCATTAGACAAGTGAATTTATAAGTTCACATCAGTCAGACCAGTCCAGAACCCAGTCAGTGCTCACAGATTTGTTGACATTGTTTCTGACAATAGGAGAACTTATTATCATCCTTAAGTAACCAGTGAGGTAAAAGATGACAGTACACATATTTTCTCAAATTTCTTGTCAGAAGAACAGAATTGATGGAACAGGCGATTCTTGGCCAACAAGCAGACCTGTGTGTCCCACATCTGCCTTTTATGGTGTGGTCACTTCTGGTCTTTCTGGGTTATAATTGAGGAAGTCATTCCTTTATTCAAACTAATTATTATTATTATTATTATAATTATTATAGATGCTCCTCAACTTAGGACGGAGTTACGTTTTGATGACCCCATCATAATTGAAAAATATCATAACTTGAATATGAATGTAATATGATGTAAATAATATTTTTTTTCAACAGACGAGCCATATCCCACCAAGGTAGAGTGACCTAAAAAGAAAAACAAAAGTTTCTCTTTAAATTTAGTAATGTGTACAGAAGAAGGGGTTACTAGCTCTTTGCTTCCAGCATTTTAGTCACCTCTTACAACATGCATGGCTTATGGAGGAAGAATTCTGTTCCACTTCCTCATGGAGAAATGATAAATAAGTAAATAAATAACTTCTGTCACTCCATAAATAAATGAACTAATAATTACTGTTACTGACTGAATACAGCCTCTTCTCACTTAGTCTGAGTGGTCATTTACTGACCACTCAGACTTAGGACCAGCACTACAGCCAGTATGCAAACCTAGGCATTGTATATTAGAGCTGATTTCCTCTATTCTGTTTATTAAAGTATACAGTGCACTACTGGATAAAACATTTAAAAAATATACTAAAATGTCATAAATAGTGCAAAGGTGACATTAAAAATATATCTGAAGATGGCTGACACAACCCACAACCAGTATTGTATGCTCCTCGCTTAATGACCAATTCGCTTTCCGCCATACTCTTAGGAAAGGAACCCCATCATTAAGTGAGGAGAGGCTGTACCAGTATTGAAAAGTAATATGTAAATGAATACAGGTTTATCCTATCAGTAAAAGTACATTACTGTACAGTACTGATATGCATTGCTATTGCACCATTGTAAAGTTGAAATATTGTAAGTTGAAGTGTGGTAAAGCAAAGAGCATCAGTAATTGTTGTTGTTTCTGTCACAGAGGAGATGGGTAGCTTCGCACGT
Organism: Cherax quadricarinatus; assembly: GCF_026875155.1. NCBI lineage: Eukaryota > Metazoa > Arthropoda > Malacostraca > Decapoda > Parastacidae > Cherax > Cherax quadricarinatus. The sequence goes on along the minus strand of NC_069451.1, from coordinate 22,133,960 downwards.
CAGTGGGTAGAACCACTGTTTCAGTTTTCACCGCTGGTGGTGCTCCTGGTGGTGCACCTGGCACTCCTGGTTGGCCTCATCTCGGCCGTGCCGACCTTCAGTTGGGTGGTTGGGTTGGCGACGGGCGGCGGTTGTGTTCCTGGTGGTCGACCCTCTTCTTAGTCGCTATCTGGCATGGCTCTAGACGGTATGTACTCTGTACTGCTCCTATAAGGCTCTGTATATAGTCAGTTCACTTATAAAGCTTATCTATTCTAGTACCATCTGACTTATGACTTGCTCAACATACGAGCAATCGTATTTATGATTGTACGTCTGGCAGCAGGGCTGGGCAGGCTGATGCATACTGCTGTATGACAGTTGATCGCTACTCACGGCAACTTGCCATCTTGGGAGAGCTCTCACATCACTCAGGCAGCATCACTTAGAGTTACCCTGCCTATCAGCATCATCTACTGTATTAATGTACTGTATTGTATATATGTACCTGGACACAGTGTTTCTCCTAAACTTTACAGTATAAAATACAAAGTAAAAAGTGAGATACAAAAACAAAACAATAAAATAAAATCATTACAATAACTGTGATGTTGATATACAGTAGTAAAATATTTAATAAAAAGTAACATACGATACTATGTAGGTACTTTATATAGCAAAGGTTTGACATTATGCCCTACCCAGTATGTTGGCAATTTTCCAAGGTTTGACTTGCATCCATTTTGATGTACAACTGGTTGGTTGGAACCAAGCTCGGTCGTAAGTTGGATGGTACTAGTATATATAGTCAGCTTTCTTTTAACCCTTTCAGGGGTCCGTCCCGTAGATCTATGGCTTTACGTTCAGGGTCCAAACCATAGATCTACGCCAAAATTCTAGCGGCATCAAATTTAGCGCAAGAAGACTGGTAGGCCTACATCAGAGAATGGGTCTGGGTGGTCAGTGTGCACACTATAGAAAAAATCTGGATGCCTGCATGGCATTGTGGGAACGCCGGCAAAGTAGCTTTGGTCATCATGCCTGGCGGCAAGGAAGCTCACTCCCCACTCACTCTCTGGGTGAATTCTGACTCTCCTCTTCACAACTTGCAGTTCTAAGACTGATGAAAGTGGAGCTGAAGAGGAATTCTATGGTTTTGAACCATATGGTACCATTGTGCCATATGGTACAATGGTACCATGTCATATGGTACAGGGTACAGGGACCCTAATGGAAATAAGTCTGTCTGACTTTTTTGGGTTATCCTAGGTTCTCCAAACATATTACCTGGAGTTTACCTGGAGAGAGTTCCGGGGGTCAACGCCCCAGCAGCCTGGTCTGTGACCAGGCCTCCTGGTGGATCAGAGCCTGATCAACCAGGCTGTTACTGTTGGCTGCACGCAATCCAATGTACGAGCCACAGCCCGGCTGGTCAAGTACCGACTTTAGGTGCTTGTCCAGTGCCACCTTGAAGACTGCCAGGGGTCTATTGGTAATCCCCCTTATGTATGCTGGGAGGCAGTTGAACAGTCTCAGGCCCCTGACACTTATTGTATTGTCTCTTAACGTGCTAGTGACACCCCTGGTTTTCATTGGGGGGATGTTGCATCGTCTGCCAAGTCTTTTGCTTTCGTTGCGAGTGATTTTCGTGTGCAAGTTCGGTACTAGTCCCTCTAGGATTTTCCAGGTGTATATAATCATGTATCTCTCCCACCTGCGTTCCAGGGAATACAGGTTCAGGAACCTCAAGTGCTCCCAGTAATTGAGGTGTTTTATCTCCGTTATGCGCGCTGTGAAGGTTCTCTGTACATTTTGTAGGTCAGCAATTTCCCCTGCCTTGAAAGGTGCTGTTAGTATGCAGTAATATGTACTATCATATGTATATGTACATATGCTGCTAAGTATGATATTCTATGTAACTTTATTTAGGTATACCTAAATAAACTTACTTATGATGCCACATGTGCTTGAGTAAGTTTATTCAGGTGTACAGAAATAGTTACATAGATTATCATACACAGCAGCATATGTATAAAATCCTAGGATAACCCAAAAAAGTCAGGGTGACTTATTTCCATAGGGATCCCTGTATCTGTACCGTATGGTGCCCTGTACTGTATGGTACCCTGTGCCATATGGTACAGTGTGCCATATGGTACCCTGTACCATATGGTACCCTGTATCAAATGGTACCCTGCACCATATGGTACCCTGCACCATATGTTATCCTGTACTGCATGGTACCCTATACCATATAGTACAATGTACCATATGGTACCCTGTAACATATGATACCGTGTACCATATGGTCAATAGGTGTTGGTGGTATGAGACACCAGCCAAGACTGAGTGATTGGCGACACAAGCTAGCTATGACTCCGCAGTTTTCCAGACAAAGCGCTTTGTCATCCACCTCAAGGAACATGTCGAGTTCCTGTACATTTGTAAATATATAATAGAACATTAATAATATACAAAATTTTTTGCATAATTTTGTTGTAAACAATTATTGTAAACAAAATAATGATGAAAATATTAGTGTGTTTATTTTGTTGAATACAACAGTACCATATAGTACCATATGGTACAATGAACCATATGGTATCATTGTACTGTATGGTACAATGTACCATATGGTACCATTGCACCATATGGTACCATTGTATCATATGGTACCATTGTACCATATTCTACCATATGGTACCATTGTATCATGTGCCATTGTACCATATTGCACCATTTGGTACCATTGTATCATATGTACAATTGTACTATATGGTACCATTGCACCCTATGGCACTATTGTACCATATGGTACTATATGGTACCGTTGTATTCAACACAACAACCGCCCTAATATTTTCATCATTTTGTTTACAATAAACTTGTAAACAAGTTTTGTAAGCAATATAATGATAAACAAATTAGTGCATTATTGAAATTGAATAAAATGGTGACACTTAGAATATACATTATTTGGGTCACACGGGCCACAAATGTTATTAGAAAAAGAAAAAAAAATAGAAAAGAAAAGAAGAAAGTATAAAAAACATAAAATAAAAAAATGCGGTCATTTTGGGTCAATTTCCCACCATGTATCCAGAAAGTACGACAAATTTTTTTTTTTTTTTTTCCCTTCAAAAAAAATTTTATCTTAATTCTGTAAGATTTTTTTTTTTTTTTTTTTTTTTTTTTTTTCAAAATTTTTTGGGACACTGGGCACCCCTTCCGTTTTTGGGCCCTTTGGACCCGGAAAGGGGTTAACCCCCCTTCGGGGTTCAAGGCCAAAATCTGAAGGGGTGCTCCAGGCCAAGAAATTTTGAAAAAAAAAAAAATTTTTTTTTCTTACGAATTAAAAAGCTATTTTTGTAAAGGGTAATAAGAAAAAAAAAAAAATTCTGATCAGTATTCCCGAGATCAGTGGGGGGAATTTTGCAAAAATGATTGGGGGGCGGCAACATCGACGAATTCACATACGCTATTATTTTTTTGGGGTTTTTATTGTTTTTTCTTTTCTTTTCCATTTTTTTCTATTCCACAACATTTGGGGCCCCTGAAGACCAATACTGTATATAATGATATATAAAAAACTCACTGTATTGAACACAAAAAACCCGCACTAAAGTTTACCAAAATTTTGGGTTTACCACTGTTGTTTATTAAATAAACATCCACAAATTTGTATAATACAGTGGACCCCCGCATAACTTTTCCTCCGAATGCGCCCAAATTAGTAAGTGTATTTATTAAGGGGTTTTTAAACGTGTATTTTTTGGGGGTTAAAATGGACAAATCACTTCACAATTTCCCTTATGGGAACAAATTCGGTCAGACTGCACCTGAACAACTTATGGAGTGAAAAAATATTTTTAAACCCGGGGGGTCCACGTACAATGTTCTATCATATATTTACATTTTTACAATCAGGACATGTTTTTAAAAACCTGGAGTTTGTGGAACCCCTTTGAAAAAGGCACCATGCAAGAGGCCCTTACATTCCTCACACATAAACCAGTGTTTTTGCGCTTTGTTGCCGTCGTTTGTTTTGCACAGACATGCTTCTTCTGGGAAAAAAATTTTTTCTGATTGAAAGGGAAAATTTTATTATGAAATGATCACCTTCCCCCTCAAACGCTTGGGGTTTTCCCGAGAATTAAGGGCCCCTGTTGTATACAGGGGTTTTTCTTACCCTGGAAAATCATTAGAGTTGTCTGAAACAACCCAAAAAAAATTCCCCCCTACGTGGTCTGTTGCCATCTTTATTTGGGACCTTTTTATCATTTAGCATGAAAAAATCCATAATGGAAAAAAGTTTCTGTACCAAATTGTAAATCTTAGGAACACAGCAACAAAACCAATCGCATGTCACATTTGTCAACCAAAAGGGGCCATGTTTTGTGTATAATCAAAAACTGTCACGGTTTTTTCGAATTGTTATTTGTCCACATCCCCCTCAACTTTGCCCCGTCTTGCATTTCATTACGGTAATGGTTTCAACAATGTACATTCGTTGCATGCCACCGTAAGCCCTATGTCATTGGCAGTAAACACCTGCACGCATCCCACGAGCACCTCGTTGAGCCTGGGCATATGTTTACGATTAGAAGCACTGGCCACACACATCTTCTTGTTTTAAATTGATAAATCACTAAAATGGGGTTGTGTACCCGTTATCGGTAAAATTATGCCCCTTACCAAGATTTAAAGGTGCCATCATGTTTTTCCCTACTCCCTTAAAAAACCCCTAAATCTTGGTATCTTTCAATGTTTTACTACCCGTGTATACAACATTTTCCAAACCAGGCCACGTCACAACCAGAGTACAAACAGTTTTTAACCAACGTTTCCTCTTGCTCGGTATATAGCTTTTAAGACAGTATTCTTTAACAAAAAAAAGACTCGTCAAATTTCAAGATTTTTGAATGGAAAAAATAAGCTGAACTTTTTGTTTTGGGTACATAAAACTTTCAATCGTATAAAACCTGTTCCCTTTTGTCCCAAACCTGGGTTTTTTCAGAGAAGTGAACATACTAAGGTAAGATAAAACCGTTCACTGGGGATATTTCATGAAGGGGCCGGGTAGAAAAATTTCCGATCTTGGACCAGTAGCTTTTTTTTTAGCTTATAAAAGGGGAGGATAAGCATTTTTTTGCAAAAAGCAAATACTTTTTGCAAAAGTGTCTCTTTCCACCTGTGTGTCTTCTGGGTATAAGATCAAAATTTCCATGGTGTACTCAAAATATTTTTACTTTCCCTGACAAAAATTTCCACAATGGCTGGTCAAAGAATAATTTAAAAAAATTTCCAGTTATTGGCCGTGGGTTTCCAAGGGGGCAAATAGGGAAATTCCATTTGGAGCATCAAGGGTGAGGGTTGGGGAAAAAAATTGGGGTTTTGCTGCCAACCCACAACGGTTTGCTGGTGGATACTGGGGCATCATAGGGTGTTTTGCGGGGGGTTTTGGGGGGCTGGGGGTGGCGCTCCCTTTGTCCTTAAACTGACGAGTCAGCAGCGTGGGTCCCGCGGGGCCTGGTGAGTCGGCCCTGGCGGTGCCACTTTCCAACCCTAACACCATCCACTGATGCCTGTGGGTCTTCCATGCCCAAATGTTTTGCCACATCACCTCACTTTCACTTTCCTAAAAAAGGTGTTGGGGCCCCGGGTTGTACTCTGGGATGGACTCCCTTTCCCCCGGGAAAAGCATGGGTACACTCCCCCAGCGCATGCGGGGGGGGAAAAAATACCGACGTTCCTGGGTGAATATGATTCCTCCTATCATACTCGAATGATGTCGAGGGCAATAAAATCAACAGTTTTCCAAAGTCCCCTTCATCTTTAATTTTGAAGTCAAGGCCCCCGGGGCCCCGCGGAAAAAATTTTGGTTTTTCTCTTTCGTTGAGGAAAAAACCCACCGTGAGTCCCCGGGGTGCCCCCACCAGAGGTAGAAGGTTTTTAGGATCGTCAGGGTTTTCTGCACTATTATCGTATCCTGGTTCCCTTTTTTCGGTCACTAAACCCCCTCAAAAACCAAAAATTCGTTTCATTTCCACTTCGTCAGTGTCAGAAAAATCAGATAGGGAAAAGGAGAGTCCCCAAATTTTCCGGGGGGTGAGAGTGACTTGCGACGAGGGTTTGGTTTTAACAAGGGTAACTGAGCCGGGGGTTTTTCCCCCAATGCTATTTGGGCCGGGGGGCCTAGATTTTTTGTTTATGGCGCACACCCACCCCGCAGACCCCTTTTTTCACCCAATTTTTTTTTGGGCCCATGAGCGTTTTTCGCCCCCCTAAATTTTACCCGGGGCTAGGGTTTTTTGGGTTTGATTACGGTTTTGGACCCCTCAATGGGGAAGCCGTAGATCTACGGGACGGCCCTGAAAGTGTTTTTTTTAAATTCCTTTTTATTGCCATTTTTTTTAAAATAAAAACTGTTATAGTCAGCTCTCTTATAAAAAATCCCCCCTTTCAGTCAGTTTGTTTTAAAGCTCCTCTAATCAGTCGGGTTTTATTTAAAGTTCTTTATTTAAATAGTCAGCTCTCTTATAAAACTTTTTTTCTATTTTAGAGATAGGTTTTTATGGGAAATCCTTATTTGGTCAGGTCTTATAAAACTCCTCGTATAGTCAGGTCTTTTAAAATCCTCTGTATATTCGTAGAGGAGCTTTATAAAACCTCTATAATTTTTAAAGGAGCTTTTTATAAAGCCCTCTATATATTCATAGAGGACTTTATATGAACTTACTTATCAAGCTCCGAGCTAATTAAAGTTTACTAACCTGATTTGTGTTCCTCAGGTAGACGGAGATCGGGTACAGATGGAGCGTGGCACGAAAAGCAGATGTCGGCGTTCAAGTTGGTGTTGCAAGTGATCTTCGCTCTCCCCCGGGGCTCAGGGGAAGGGGGAAGGCGGATGCAGGGCCCCCTCAAGTGGTCCCCATACCCACAGTGCAAGTCACTCTTGAAAAACGGGCAAGTTTGTTTGTGAACTCTCTGACAGTGAACACTAATTTTTTATTTATTATTTCACAGGGCCCTTTCCCCACCAAGGCGGGTGGCCCAAAAAAAAAGAAAACTTTCACCATCTTCACCCCATCCGTCTTGCCAGAAGGGGGCTTTACCTACAATTTTTAAACTGCAACTTTAAACCCCTCCTTCAGGTGCAGGCAGTATTTCCCATCCCCGGACTCAAGTCCGGCCTGCCGTTTTCCCTGCCCCCTTCATAAATGTTACTTTGTCACACTCCAAACAGCCGTAAAGTATTAAAAACCTTCGTCCCCATTCACTCCTATCAAACACCCACGCAGCCGTGGAAGTCCAAGCCCCCGCACACAAAACCTCCTTTTACCCCCTCTCCCAAACCTTTCCTAGGCCACCCCACCCCCCTTCCTTCCATACGACTGAAAACCCTTTAAATTATTCTGTTTCGCTCCATTCTTCACAGTCCGAACCATCAACAACCCTTCCTCAGCCCCCGGACAAAAAGTTTTTTGGGAATCCCGCACCTCCCCCTAAATTCCAAACTGCGAATTCTTGCATAATTCACACCACACTTGCCCCCAACTGAATCTCCCCTGCCTCCAGCCTTTTCGCTAAAAATTCATCACCCATGCTTCACACCCATAAAAGGTTGTAAAACTTACTCTCATACACCCCTCTTTGCCTCCAAGGACAAAAATTCTTTGTCTACAGTCCTAATGCACCACTACCTTTTCCCCATCAATTCTATGATTCCCTATTTTCATGACCCTCCCCTGAACCGTCCCCTCCCAAAAATCTGAAAACTTCACCTCCTCCATACTCTTCCCTCCAATCTGATATCCATCTTTCATCACCTAATCTTTTTGTTATCCCCATAACCTTCTCTTTCCCGTATTTTACTTTCAATTTCTTCTTTTGACCCCTACCCCAAAATTTACCCCCAATCTCTGCAAATTCTCTAGAACTCCCCAAAAGCCGGTCTAGCAAAAGAGCACTGTGACAATCCCACTTTGGGGATTTTTTATCTTTAACTCCCCGTCTTGCCCAAAACCCTCTATTTACTTCTCTTACAACCCCCTTATAAAAATATTAAACAACCACGGTGCATCACACATCCTTTTCTAAGGCTACTTTTACTGGGAAATAATTTTTCCCCTTTCCTAATACTCTAAATTGAGCCTCCTTCCTCGTAAAAACCCTTTACTGCTTTCAGTAACCTACCTCCTACACCATACACCTGCAAAAACGCCACTTGCCCCCCCCATCCACCCCGTCTTGCCTTTTTCCCAAAACATAAAGCCACAAAACCTCTTTTTCCTTATCTAAAAACTGTTCACTTAAGTTTCACTGTAAAAAACCTGGTCCACAACCTCCTACCTTTTCCAAAACCTCCTTTTTCATCTGCTTCCTATTCCCGTCTTCTCTTTTTTTTCAATAATAACTCTACCATAAATTTTTCGGGATACTCAACAGACTTATCCCCCCATAATTTTTTTTTTTCACTCTTTTTATCCCTTTGCCCTTTTTTTTAAAGGAACTATGCATGCCTTGCCAATCCCTAGGTACCTTCCCTCTTCCATACATTATTAAATAAATTTCACCAACCCTCCAAAAATATTCCCCACCTGCT
>NC_069451.1:22107377-22124876 GCF_026875155.1 Cherax quadricarinatus | reverse complement strand
GGAGAGAGGAACCCGTTCAATGAAGTCTTGAGAGTGACGGAGGTGGGCGGGAGAAAAAGTCCCAAAAAGGGGGGTGGGGGTTTTTTTGGCCACCAAAAGCAAGAGAAAAAAGACAGAACCTCTAGGGGATATGAGGGGACGAAGAAAAACCCGGGTTTTTATGATTTTTTGGGAAGGCCAAAAAATAGGGGAGAGGGACAGATGACACAAACCGTTGAACAAGGTCAAGCAGGGGGACAGAGGTGGGAAGAGTCCTTAGTTTTTTTTTTGAAATTTTCTCGATCGATAAAGGGGGTTTGGAAAACGAGGGGAGGGGGTTGCGTGAGCCCAGAGAGCAAGACACAGCTTTACGGAGGTAACCCGCGATCAGGATAACTCCGAATTCCCTTTTGTCAAAGATGAAATGACAATGTTAGTGTTAGTTTTTAAGAGAAAAAAGGGAAATTTTGGAAAACGGCGGGGGGGGGGGGGGGATTCTTGGAAAACAACTAACAAGCGGGAAGGGAAAAGCACCACGAAAAGGGGACAAGTCAGGAAGATTAGGGAAGCGAGATTGACAAAAGGGAATCAAAAGAGCTAATCAGGGAAATACCGGGCGGGGGAGTGGGGCGAAGGGGCAAAGGAAAGACCAAAACCAAGAAGTTCAACTCATGCGAAAGTAAACAGAAGACAGATTAGTAACAGCAGTAGGGAGAATTTGCCCCGGGGCTAGCTGAGATGGACTTTTGAAGTTTATTTTGATTTTGGGAAAGAAGAATTTGCGCATTCAGGCGAGCAGTGTCAAAGGCAAGGGCAGAGAAAGGGTTTACAGAGATCCTGTGGTAACCCAAGAAGCACGTGACGTTACGAAGTAAAAAAGGGACTTCAACCGTGATTTAGTAGAAAGAATGAGCTTTGAAGTGGGGAAGGGGGCATGATCGGGAAAGGGAGTGCCCAGGGGGTTGGTTTTCAGGAAGTGGGGGAAGGGAAAGGGGGCAGAAATTGTTCAGCAAACAGTCACGTAGGAACGAAACTGTCTTTTCGACCCGGTAGCAATAAGAACAGCCCATAAGATCGAAAGAGGGGTTTAAAAAAGGAAGAACTTTAAAAAGTTGGAGAGAAAAAGACGCTTAACTGCGGGGGTCCATAAATAACAAAAAGGCCAATACCTACTGGGAAAGATAACAAATAACCCGCACATCCTCTTCCTTCCAGCAGAAATTTCCACTCTTTATAATTTTTTCCCCGTCTTGGTTTCCCCTTCCCTTTCATAGACTCGCCCCCCTCACGTCTAAACCAATTTTTTTCCTCCCAAACCTCTACCTGGAACTCTTTTATCCTCTGCCTTTTCCCCACATTTCCGGCTTTCTAACTCAAAAATTCCTCCGTCCCTTAACATCAACTTTCCTTCCGCCCAAATAACACTCTTCGCCTAAACCCCTTCATACCTCTCCTCCCCCTACAGATGTTCCTGGTGCTACTCTATTTCTTGCCCTCCTGTCCCTTCAATATTTGGGAGAAACGGTCGATCTTTTCTGACAGACTTAGGGGCAAAAAATAGTGTTAGCGCCGACATAACAATGCTTTTTCTGTCACGTCAGAGATCATAGCCATCCTATTGACTGGTCTTCTGCTAAAACTGTCTTCCCTACTTCCAACTCGAACAGTCGCCGTTTAGTTGAATCTTCTCTTATACACAACTTTCCTTGTATGAACCTTAGCCCTGGCTTCGTCTCTGTAGATCCCTTTTCCTCTCCCACTACATTGTAAAAATGCTCCAAACTTCAGAACACCCGTGACTTAACCTGAATCCTCATTTTTTCTTCTTCTTCTTCTTTTTCTTCTTCCTCTTCCCCTTTCCTCTCTCCTTTTCTCCTCTGGGTTGTCTTTCTCTCTCCTGTCTCGTGTTTCTGTTCCTTCTTTATTTTATTTCACCACTTCCCCTTTCACGCACCTCGGTGCGCTTGTTCTCCCTCTGTGGGTTTCTAGCTCTCTTGCAGTGCTCCCCTTCCTTTGTATTTGACTGGCTCGTCTTCCTTATTTCCCACTTCTACCACTACCACTACTACTACCTCTTCTTCTTCTACTACTACTACTGATGAAATTAGACACATGTGCGGCGTCTGGTTGTCTTTGATGTGGACGTTTCGCCATCCAGTGGCTGGCTGGATGGCGAAACGTCTACGGTGGGGATGCCCGGGTGTTGTGCATGTGTCATTTCATCCTGTCGGTATTATATACAATTCTTGTACTACTACTACTACTACTACTACCACTACTACTACCTCCACTACTACCTCCACCTGTTCCTGCCTATATATAGCCGTCCTGCTCCTCCTCTGTTAGTGTGACTTTGTCAATGGTCCAAGTCGGACCGAAACGTCGTCGTAAGCTTCTGTCTTTTATGTGCGGGTTATTTGTGTATCGTTCAGTCACGGTATTGTGCCTTTTTGTTATTTGTGCATATTACAATTGCTGTTTCAAAAGATCCATTAACGGGCGAACAGAAGTGTGAGTCTCTGTTTATAACCGCCAAATGTTTGCGTACTGTTGAAACTACTGAAGCAGTGTTGTAGAAAAATAGTATCTAAGTTTTAATTATATCTATTAGTTAGTAAACATCAGTCTTCACTAGTCTAGCTTTGTGTCACACTTTGCTTTTAATACACTTCAAAAGCTGCCAGACACAGTGTTAGAATTGTAGAAAAAAAAAATAGGCAATATTAATTAACAGATTTTCTTGTTATATTCCCTCGTTTTGGACGGTTTTCTGCAATATTCCATCGCCCGTACGGTTTTCCCGGGTTATTTTCCATCACCGGGGAGGGGCTTCTCTGTTTTTTTATTGCCCTGAAAACTTTTTTCCTTGTCACTTCCCATCGCCCTGACAGGTTTCCCTGTCATTTTTTCATCGCCCGGGACTTTTTTCCTTTCATATTCCATCTCACGGCTGGTTTTCCCTCTCACATTCCACCCCAAGGGTTTCCCTGCACATTCCCTTTTCCCCTGGATGGGTTTCGCCATATTCCATCGCCCGGGACTGGTTTCTTTTGTCATAGTCCACTCTCTGGACTGGTTTCCTTCTCAAGTCCATCGCCTTTTTCCTTCTCATATTCCAACCTTTCCAAAAGGGGTTTCTCTCTCATTTTCCCATTGCCCGTACGAGTTTTCCTGCATATGCACCCCCCTGGCGGTTTCCGTATCATATTCCATCCCCCTGAAGGGGTTTTCCTGCTATTCTATCTCTCTGATCTTTTTTTTCCTTTTTCATATTCCTCCCCGGGACATTTTCCTTCACAATTCCATCGCCCTGGTCGGGTTCCCCGTCATATTCCGTCTCCCCTGGGTTTTTTCCCTCTCACTTTCCATCCCCCGGGAGGGGTTTTCCCGTCATATTTCATCTCCCGGGCGGGTTTCCCTCTGACACCCCATCTCTCGGACGGGTTTCCCTGTTATATTCCATCCCCGACGGGGTTTCCCCTCACATTCCATCTCCCTGGACGGGTTTCCCTGTCAATCAATCTCCCCCGGAGGGGTTTTCCTTAAAAGGGGCGGAGTTAAAAAATAAAGAAAGGCAAGTTAGGGGACTCGAACATAGACTTCGGGGACACAGCCAAAAAACCTCAGAGTGAAAGACCAGAGTGCCCTTTCACTCTGTCTTTCACATTGCCCGGAATAATTCGATCAAAGAATTTTTCCCGGGCAATGTATGAAAGAGATGCGATGCTATTAGGAGTATGCAGCACCACATATAACCCGCACCTTTACGAGCATTTTAACGTATTAGAGAATGTAAGAAAAGTGCGGTGTTTGTTCCAGATTTAAAAGAGTTATACTGCGGGGGAACTTTAACACAAGTAGAAGATCCAGGAGACACATATATTCTATGTTTCCAAATTTTCTAAAAAAATTTAAATCAATAACAAAATTTTCAATTTTCCCTTCAAAATTTATCAATATTAAATTTTTTTAAACAAGGGTGGGGGAGAGTGAATATGTCATGAACGTGTACACATGTATTTATATATGTGTTTGGTAGTGATGTAAAGTGTACACATGTACGTAAAAAAAGGGGTGTTGGTAGTAGTGTGTTTGTAGGATGTATTGTGTACCATGTATGTAAGTGGGTGTTGGTATGAGTAATTTTAAAACCCAGTATGTATATAGTGTCTTGGTAAAGTGGTTTTTATGATTAAGGTTACCCTGTAGTATATAGTGCTTGGTATATTGTGTTTGTAGTGAGTATATGTGTACACATGTATGTAATATGGGGGTTTTTTAGTGATAATGTGTACACTGTATTTTTATAATGTGTGTTTAAGTGATGTAATGTGTAACATGTATGTATAATGTGTTTTGAAAGTGATGTATAGGTACACATGTAGATTATGGTGTTTGTATGATTTTTTTGTGTCACATTACTATAAGTGTGTTTGTAGTGATTTATGTGTACCCCTGTTGTATAAGTGTGTTTGAGTGATGTAAGTGTACACATGTATGTATATATTGTGTTTGTAGTGATTATATGTGTACACAGTATGTAAAATGGGTTTGAGTGATTATATGTGTACACATTTGTAAAATTTTTGTGTTTTTAGTGTGTATAGTGTACACATGTTGTATATATGTTGTTTGTAGTGATGTAATGTGTAAAGTATGTATATAGTGTGTTTGTAGGATGTAATTTTTAACATTATGTATAAAATTGTGTTTGTATGATGAATATGTGTACACATGTATGTATATAGGTGTTTTAGTGATGTTATTGTACACAGGTAAAAGTGGGGTTTGTAGTGATGTAATTTTACACATGTATTATATAGTGTGTTTGTAGTGATGTATAGTGTCACATGTATGTTATAGTTGTTTGTAGTGATGTAAGGTACACAGAAAGTATATATTGTGTTTGTAGTGATGTAAAAGTGACACAGAAAGTATTATGGGGTTTTTGAGTGAGTATATGTGTACACAGTATGTAACATGTGTGTTTGAGTATGTATATGTGTACAATTATTATACATGTGTGTTTTAGTGAGTATTGTTACACATGTTTTATACATGTGTGTTTGTAGTGATTTTAAATGTGTACACATGTATTATACATTGTGTTTGTAGTGATTTTAATGTGTAGATGAAAGTGAAAAGAAAACGTCAAAAAAAAAACTTGTATGATCTACATTTTAATTCACAGTAAAGAAGAGCACAGTTCCAGGGGCAGCTGTCAGCTTGACTGACTGTGCTGTCAGCCTGGCTGACTCCGCTGTCAGCCGGGCTGACCTTCTGTCACCGGCTGACTCGCGTCACCTGGTTTGACTCTTCTGTCACCCTGGCTGACTCTGCTGTCACCCTGGCTGACTCCGCTGTCACCGGGCTGACGTGCTGTCAGCCTGGAGATGTTAAAAAACCCAGGTAAAGTTATTCAAAAATTATATTCCTGAATGATGAAAAGAAAATATTATAACAAGAAGAGTGACAGTTGAAAAGTGAAGGTAATCTGTGGACTGTGAAAACCGAAATACTGAACTAAAAAACACTTATATAAAGCAAATTGCACTTGCCTTTTTAATTTTGGGGAAAAGTTAATGAAGATTTTAGTAGAGTTACAAATGTACTTAATCTTGGGGTAATGTTATCGTAGCTATAGTATTGAATTAAGTATAATATGCAAAAAGGGGTAAAGATTTGCCAAAATATGGGTCTTGTATTGTTCTTGATGCATTTGGATCTTAAGACGTGTATGTCGCTGTATTTGGTCAAACAATAATATAAAGCAAGCCATCATATAATCCAGATGTTAGTGAAAACACAGCTTTATTAACAACTAGTTAAAACTCTGTACACACACACACACTCCACCCCAACCCAACTCACAACACACTCACACACACACCACACACACCAACACAACACACACACACACACACACCACCACCCCCACCAACACACATTCCCCCCCTCTCTCCCCCCCCTCTTCCCCCTCTCCTCCCCCTCTCTCTCTCCCTCCCCTCCCCCTCTCCCTTTTTCCCTCCCCCCCCCCCTTTCCCTCTTCCCCCCCCCCCTCCCCCCCTCCCCCCCCTCTCCCCCCCCTCCCTCTCTCCCTCCCTCCCTCCCCCTCCTCTCCCTCCTCTCTCTCTCTTCCCCCTCTCTCTCTCCCTCTCTTCTCTCCCACCTCTCCCCTTTTCTCCCCCCCTCTCCCTCTCTCTTTTCCCTCCTCTCCTCTTCTCCCTCTCTCCCCTCTCCCCCTTTTCCCTTAACCCCCTCTCTCCCCCTCCTCCTCTCTTACCCCTCTCCCTCTCCATTTCTCCCCTTCTACCTTTCCCTTCCCCCCTTTCTCCCTCCTCTTTCTCTCCCTCTCCCCCCCCCCCCCCCCCCCCCCCCCACACCCCCCCCCCTCACATTTCCCCCCCCCCCGGCCCCCCCCCACCCCAACCCCCCCCCCCCCCCCCCCCCCCCCCCCCCCCCTTTTTTCTACCCTTTCTCTCTCCTCCTCCTTTTAAACCCTTTTCTCCCCCCCCCCCCCCCCCCCCCCTCCTCTAGCCTTCTGCCCTGGGGTAAAAAAAAAAAAAAAAAAAAAAAAAAAAAAAGGGTGGCCTTAGGGACGGAAAACCAGAGATCTGGTAAAAACCCAGGGAGGAAAGACGGGGAGTTAGAGCCCCCAAAAAAGGGAGGAAGAGGGGGGAAGGAAAAGATAGTAGAGTTTGGGTAAGAAAATGGAGGAGGGGATACGAAAGTGCAGGAAGGGGGAAGTACGGGCCTTTAGCAGCAGAAGCTAGGACAGTCTTAGAAGAGAAACTGCAAAGCCTGAAACAGATTTGAGAGACAAAAACAATTCAACGTGACATCAGGGAAAATTTAAAGTCAGGGGCAACAAGGGGATGGGAAGCAACAACGAGACATGCCCTAAGGAAAGGGCCCCATCAGACCCACGTGGGCCAGGAAAAAACACGAGCACACTGAACAAAAACAGGGGCGAAGACAATGATGGAAATTTAGAGTCAGGCGCAGACAAGGGGGTGGTAAGCAAAAAACGGGACTGCCGTACACGAAGGGCCTTCAACCCACGTGGGCCAGGGAAAAGACATGACACAAGATCAACGACAGGTCCCAAGAAAATGAAGGTTTGTTAATGCAGAGTTCTAACGCCAACTGCAGTACAAGGGACAGCGGGCCGAAAGACGTCCACAAAAAATAATGTTCAGATATGCAGGGACTGAAGGGAAAACATGTCAAGGAAGGAAACAAAAGCCTCAAGGAACAATGGAACCCCGTGGGGGGGAGGAAAGGGGGAGGTCAGTTTTTGTGACGGCTCCAAGAACCAAGGGGGGAACTTTGAAGAAAAAAAACAGGGGAAAAAAAAGATTGAAGGGGATCAGAAAACAATAGGGGAGGGGAATATGACCCAGGGACAAAATTTTTCAGAGAATTGGGGGTTTGCGAGTGGAAGGGTACGGCCTTCAGAGTAACTTTTAAGGAAAATCATTCGAAAACGGGGTTTTGCAAGAGAAAGCAAACTGAAGACAAAGAGGGTCCAGAGAGATACCCGACCGCGACAGAACACAAGAAAAAAGGACTACACTGAAAAAGGGTACAGAACCAAGGGGGAACGAGAAGCAAGAAAATGAGCAGGACCCAGACAAAAGGGGGGAAGGGGAAACACCCCCACAGAATCTCCCACCAAAAAAACCCCACCCGCGACACTCCCAAGCAACTGACAACCTATACCCAACCCACTCCTGTTCCCCTGCCACCAACCCCCCTATCACAAGCCTCCCCCAACAGCTGTCCCTTATCATTCTGACCCCCCCCCCATCAACACAACCCCACCTACCCACAGCCCCAAGGCCCCCACCAAACCCCTCCCTCCCCCAACCCCAATAACTTCTACCACAATGATAAAAAAAACTAAAAAGGTTTGGGACACAAAAACGGGTGGAATAATAATAAACATGAGGAGTGGAATGAAAGAAACAGTGAAAAATCCCCAACATATAGCAGTCACAGAAACAAAACTCGCTGGAAAAATAACAGACACAATCTTCCCAACAATACAGATCCTGAGGAAAATAGAAGGGGGAAAAGGGGGAGGAGGGGTTGCACTGCTCATAAAACCCAATGGGTTTGAGGGAAAAGGAAGGCTGGGCATGATTTGGGGAAAGAGACACATTGTAGGGACAATTTTATCCGGGGAACATAAAGTAGTCATTGGGGGATGTATAACCCACCACAGAACGCAGGGGGCCAAGAGAGGAGTACGAAGAAAAAAACAGGGGGATGGTGGGCACACGGCTGAGGTGGCAAAAGAGCTCACCGAGCAAGCAAATTCTGGAATGGGGGGATTTCAACCACAGGAATCGACTGGGGAAAAAATGGACCACATGGGGGTCCCAAACGGGGAGCAAAGATATGGATGGGTTTCTTGAAAAACCCCTGCACAACATGTCAGGGACACAACCAGAGAGAGAGGGGAGGAGAGCCCCCAAACTGGATCTTTTGTTCACCCTGACAGTTCAGACATCGAGGGCATCACTTTTTGAGGGCCCCCTTTGGGGCTACGATCAGTGGTTCTGAGTTTTTCTATATGTAGGTTACAAGTGGAGAAGGTAACGGAACTGAAGGGGACAGGGCCCAAAAATAAAAAGGGGGACTACACAGTATAGAAACTTCCTGCGGGGGTTCAGTGGGACAGAGAAATGGTAGGAAAATCATAAACAGATGATGGAATATGTGGCAACAAGGCAAGGAGGCAGAGGGAAATTTTGTTCCAAGGGAAAAAAGAAAA
This sequence comes from Cherax quadricarinatus, assembly GCF_026875155.1. Lineage (NCBI taxonomy): Eukaryota > Metazoa > Arthropoda > Malacostraca > Decapoda > Parastacidae > Cherax > Cherax quadricarinatus. Next base: position 22,116,118 of record NC_069451.1, on the reverse strand, counting down.
AATAGGAAGACCAAAACAGTCCTTGGTTTTAAACCCCAAGGTGAGGGGGGCAAAAGCAAGGCAACGAGAATGGAAAAGGGACAGGGGGCATAGGACCCAGGAAAAAAGGAGATATAAAGAGCCAGAAACGAGTATGCGCGATAAAGGGGGGAGGGCCCAGAGACTTTTGAAAACGACAAGCATCGAAAGTCAAATTTTTGACCCAAACTGCTGTAAACCAATTAGGAAAAGACAACGCAAAGGGCCAGGGTAAGGGTGAGAAAGAAGGTGGGGAACCCAAGAAACGACAAAGGTATGTGAGACTCAAACACAAATTTAAGGAAGATTTACAGAGGCAGGAAGGACTCTGGGGGACAGACCAATGGGGAACCACAAGGGAAAACACCAACAAGTGTTGGTGACAACTACAGTGGGAGGGGTGAAGAAACTGCTAAGGGGGCATCGATCCTCAAAGGGAAGGGGCCCGGGCAACTCTCCCCATGGGGCCTAAGGGGGAGCGAATTTTTGCGAAAACCCCAAACCACAAACTTCAACAACCCTGGAAACTGGGCAACTACCTGAGGTAGGAAGACAGCAAATGTATTTCCCCCTTTTCAAAAAAGGAAAAAGAAAAAAGGGACTAAACTAAACCCGTGTCATTGACGGTATAGTATGCAAAAAAATGGAGAAATACAGGAGAGAGTGGTGGAGCACCTGGAACGGAACAGGATATAAATGCCAACCAGCCGGATTCACGGGAAAGGGAAAACCTGTGCACAACTTCTGGAGTTTTATGATAAAAAAAAAGAAGTAAGACAAAGAGAGAGGGGTGGGTTGATTGCACTTCTTGGACGCAAGAAGGGCCTTTTGACACAGTTTTCCTCACAAGAGATTTTGCAGAACGAGCATTCACGCAATAAAAGGGAAGGCACTGCAATGGACAGGAAAAAACCTGACAGGGGGGCAACAACGATCATGGTACTAAAGATTATCACAGTGGGCATCTGTGACGAGCGGGGCCCCCAGGGGTCGGTCCTAGGACCAGTGCATTTTTGGTAATGTGAAACATGACGGAAGGGGGACTCAGAAGTGTCCCCTGTTTGCAGATGAGTGAAGTTAAGAGGAAATTTAAAACTGATGAGGGCCCGGCAGACTTTAAAGAGACCTGACAGACTGGACACCTGGGCCAGCAAATGGCTTCTCGAATTTAAAACCTCCAAATGCAAAGTCATGAAGATAGGGAAGGGCACAGAAACCACAGCAGAGTAAAAGCAGGTGGGCCCAAAAACTGCAAACCTCACTCAAGGAGAAAGATCTTGGGGTATATAACAAACCCAGCATGTCTTTCCCGGAAGCACACATCAAAAAAATAACGCTGCGCATAGGCGCCTGGCAAACCTGAGAACAGCATTTCCCACACCTTAGTAAGGAAACATTCAAGACACTGTCACCGTGTATGCAGGGCCCCTACTGGATAGCAGCACATGTTTTGGAACCCGCACTTGATAAAGCACCAAGAAATAGAAAAGTACAAAGGTTTGCAACAAAGGGTTTGTTTCCCGAGCTAAGGGGAATGTCCTTTAAGAAAATTAAAAGGGAAAACGCCTGCGACATGGAGGACAGGGGGGTCGGGGAGACATGATAACGACATTAAAAAAACTGCGGGAAAGACAAAGGTGACAAGGGCAGGATGTTCCAGGGAGGGGACCAGAAAAAAAGAGGCCACAATTGGGAAATTGAAGACACAAAGATCAGAGAGATAGTAGGAAGTATTTTTTCAGCATAAGTTGTAAGGGGGTGGAATAGCCTAGAAAATACGTAGTGAGGCAGGGAACCAAAACAAGTTTTTAAAACGAGGTTTGATAAAGCCATGGGGCGGGGGGAGAGAGGTCCATAGAACCGGGAAGAGGCGGGGGCCCGGACTAGGACCGACCCCCGCAACACAAATAGGGGAGTACAAAAGGTGGTAAACCACACACACACACCAAAACCACACCATCTGCGACCTTCACATTTATTACGAAACAAAGAAACAAAGATTATTATAATTTTTCTTACAGTTTTCATGGAGGAGATTTAGAGATTCACATTTGACACTCAACAATACACAATATGTGGGGCCATACACAATATGTGACACTCATACACAATATGTACACCATCCAATATTACATCAACACAATATGTGACACTCATACACAAATTACCCCATACCAAATGTGACACTCAACACAATGTGACCCATACACAATAGTGACACTCAACACAATATGTGACAAATCATACACAATATGTGACACTCAAAAACAATATGTGACACTCATACACAATTGTGCACTAAAACACAATATGTGACACCAAAAAACATCAGTGACACTCATACACAATAGTGCACTCAAAACACAATAGGGGGACACCTCATTTTCACAGTCATGACACTCATACACATTACTTAAAAACATTTTCCCCTTATTTTTTAACCCAAATTTAAAATTTTCCCCATGAAAACAATACACAAAAACACATAAGCAAAACATTCATTCATTCATACATAAGAATAAGTAACATGACCAGTCCATTTTACCAAATGTCACCCAAAAGTGTCGCGTCTTTTTATACTTTTCATGGGTTTTACAAAAAATGTTTGTCAAAATACCGTAAACCAGCGAAAAAATTTTCGTAAAAATACATAAATTGTATGCTTGTGCGTTTGGGGTTTGTCCTTTTAAGTCTATGAAAATGCCAATAAATAAATAAAAATGAAAAACAGTGTAATATTTTTAAAACAGTTTTGAAAGAAAGGGGGGAAAAGGGTTTTCAACCCCTTGGGCATTCCCTCTACATAAAATAAAACACTTACAAAAACTTTTAAAAATGATAAAAAAACAAGAAAATTTTCGTACTTAGACTAAATACATACTGGGAAAATAAAAGGGATTTCCAAAATTTTCGGTTTTAAATTAAACCCTCGGAGGTGGCGGGAAAGTGAGGGAGCTTGGTGGCGTCTCTAAACCCACGGTCGCGGGTTTTCTTGGTGGAAAGTAATTTTCTGGGAACCAGTTTTCTGTGTTTGGCAAACCCCCAGTAATTTTCCCCCCACCTGGACAGTCTCCCACCGTTAGACCAGCTAGACCAAAACCAATTTTTTCCCTGCAGCGAAAGGGCACTGAAGGTGGCAACCGCTGACCTGGGAATTTGGGGGAAGGGGGTCCACCCCCGGGACATAATTTGGAAATCCTGGGGAAAAATTTATCCCCGGGGAAAGGGAACCCCTGACTCAGGGGGAAATGGGGGAAAGGGGGGTCCCCTCTTTAGGTGGGCATAAGGGGACCCCTGGAACTCTGAAACCCCGGGGGAAAGGCCCCCGCTGCTCTGGGGGAAATGGGGAAAGGGATTTCCCTCAGGGATACCCCCAGGGCTCCCCCGGAGACAACTGCCGGGGAAAGGGACCGCCGCCTTAGGGAAGTTGGGGGAAAGGAAGACATCCGGGGCGACGGGTGGATTCCTGGATTCCCTAAAAATTGGGGGAAAGGGTTGGGAGTTTAGGCTGACCCTGGGAAAATTGGGGGAAGGGGGGACCCGGGAGCGACGGAATGGATTCCTGGATACAAAGAACCCCGGGGAAGGCATGAATCCCTTTAAAGTTGGGGTGACCTTGTGGGAAGTTTGGGGAAAAGGGGAAAATATCCGGGGGTAGACGGGAAAGGGTTTCCTGGATACATGATCCCGGGGAAGGCATGAATAACATGCCCGTTGAGGCTGACCCTTGGGGAAGTGGGGGAAAGGGGGGCATCCGGGAGCGAGCGGATGGAACCTGGGTTCATTAAACCCGGAAAAAGGCAAGAATAAAATGAAGTTAAACTGACCTCGGAAAGGGGGGGGAAGAGGAGAAATCCGGGGGCGAGCGGATGGATTCCGGATCATGAACTTGGGGAAGGCAGGAATACATGAAGTTGAGGCGACCTTGTTAAGTGGGGGGAAAGGGGGGAAAATGCGGCGGAGAAAGCATTATTCCCGGATACAAGATCCAAGGAAACAAGAAAAACCGCTGACTCAAGGAATGGGATGGGAGTCCACTCAGGTTTACACAAGCAACTCCTGGAGACACCCGAAACCGGGGAAGGCAACCCCCCGACCTTAGGTAAGTGGGGAAGGGGAAACATTTTCCCGGGGCCCAACGGGTGAATTTCCCGGGTTCATGAACTTGGGGGAAAGGTTTTTGGGTTTAGGCTGACCTTGGGTAAGTGGGGGGGGGGAGACCCCCCCGGGAGAGAATGGATGGATTCTGGAAAACATTAACCTGGGGAAGGCATGCGGTAAAAGGGAGAAGAGAGAGAGTAGAGAAGGGGAGGCGACCTTAAGGGAACTGAGAAAGGGGAGACATTTCCCGGGGGCCCAAAGGGGTGGATTTCCCGGACACATTAACCTGGGGAAAGGCCGGGAGGGGACCTTTAAAAACGAAACCACTGGCCCTCCACCTGGCAAGGTCTGGAAAATCAAGATTAAATTTTGAGGGTGACAGTGGTCGCAAATAATTTTTAAATTTTTATTATTAAAATTACTATTCATAATTTAAGATTTGGATTCATGATTGGGGTTTAACAAACGGCCCACCTCAACAGTAGCAAATTTTTGCTTATTCCCCAAACCCCGCCCCCCTGACATACCACGGTGATGTTTTTTTTCCCCCTCCAGCGTCCCTGACAGTACCCCCGGGGATGTTATTCCCCAAACCACCTCCCTGACAGTAGCCCGGTTTATTTATTCCCCCCTCCAAACCCCCCTGACAGTAAACCACGGTGGGGTTATTCCCACCCAGCCTCCCTGAAAAGTAGCCACGGTGTGTTTTTCCCACTCCAGCCTCCCTGACAGGAGCCACGGTGGCGTTTTTCCCACTCCAGCCTCCCTTACAGTAGGGCCAAAGGTGATGTTTTTCCCACCCCCAGCGGCCCCCGACAAAAACCACGGTGGGGTTAATTTCCCCCTCCAAACCCCCGCAAATTTACCACGGTGAAAATTATTCCCACTCCCGCCTCCCTGACAGTAACCACGGTGATTTTTTTTCCCACCCAGCCTCCCCCGACAGTAGCCACGGGGGCGTTTTTTTCCCACTCCAGCCTCCCCTTTACAAATAGCCACGGTGGGTGTTTCCCCCACTTCCCCAAACCCCCGTGACAGTAGCCCTGGTGGTTTTATTCCCACCCAGTTTCCCTGACAGTAAACCACGGTGATGTTTTCCCACTCCACCTTCCCCCCCCCGGGCAGTAGCCACGGGTTTGTTATTCCCACCCCCATTTTTCCCCGACAGAAAACCCCGGTTATTTATTCCCACTCCTTTCCCCCCCGAAAAGACCACTGGATGTTTTTTCCCATTCCAGTCTCCTTGACGTAGCCACGGGGATTTTTATTCCCCCTCCCGCCCCCTGACATTTGCCCCAAAGGGGGTGTTATTTTCCCACTCCAAATTTCCTGACAATTTAAACCCCGGGGATGTTATTCCCACTCCTCCCTCCCCGGGCAGTAGCCACGTGATGTTATTTTTCCCCTTCCATCTCCCCCCGGGAAAAAACCACGGTGAGTTATTTCCCCCTCCAACCCTTTCCCCGACAGTACCCCCCCGGGGGTGTTACTTTATTGTACTTTTTCCTTTTTGTTACTGTAAATGTACCTTTTTCTGTGTTTTTTTTGCTTAAACCTTTTTTATTGAAATCTACTGGGGTTACCGTACTGTAAATGATCTTCTGGTTTTCTGAATTATCTTGTGTTTTCCCTTTTCTGGACAAATGTTTTAAGACGAGCACATCTGTTTCTAACTCTCTTTAAGTTTTTAAAAAATTTTGATAAATTACCGACAATAAAGGGAAAGAAAAGGAAACAAATGCCAAATAATTTGACATTTTATTGGGGGCAATTTTTTTTTGGGCAATTTTTTTTGTGACATTTTTTTTGGGTTTTGCTCTCCAGGAGCTTTTTCAAAGCCGTTACAAAAAATAATGGACACAGACGTATTATGGCTTAGAGGGGGTGTGATTTTTAGGTGGTAAAAAATAGTATTTTGGAAAAAATATTGCAGGTTTGGTTTGTAGTAGTAGTGTTAAAAATAAAAATTTTAGGGGGTAGTATTAAAGTAATAAAAAATTGGGAAAGGGGGTAGTAGTATAAATAATTAATATTGCAGGTTTTATTAAAAGTAGTAAAAAATATTTGGGGGGGTAGTAAATAAATAAATAATAAAATATTGCAGGTGTAGTAAATAGTAGATTTTGTAAAATAAAAATTAGTGGGGGGTAGTAGTTAAAATAATATAATTTGCAGGTTTGGGAGTGTAGGAGTAATATAATATTTTCAGGGGGAAATAGGAGTAGAAATATAATATTGGGGAGGTGGTTTTAGTAGTAGTAATATAAATTTTTGTATGGTAGTATAGTATTAAAATAATTTTTGCAGGGGTAGTAGTAATAAATATTGCAGGTGGTAGTAGTAGTAGTAATATAATATTTTCAGGTGGTAGTAAATAGTAAATAAAAAAATATTGCAGGGTAGTAGTAGTAGTAAAGTTTAAAATTGCAGGTGGTATTTGAGTAGTAATTAATATTTCAGGTGGTAGTAGTAGTAATAAATAAAAAATTGCCCGGGGGTAGTAGTAGTAGTAATATAAAAAATTTCAGGGGTAAGTAGTAAATTTGAAAAAAAATATTGTAGGTGGGAGAAAGTAGTAGTAAAAATAATATTTTCAAAGGGGGTATAGTAGTAGTAATATAATATTGGGGGGTGGGGTAAAAGTTTTGTAGTAATATTTTAAAATTTTTAGGTGGTATAGTTGTAGTAATATAATATTGCAGGGGTAGGAATTTGTAGTAATATAAAATTGCAGGGGGTTTGTAGTAGTATTTAAAATAAAAATTGGGAGGGGGTTGTAAATAGTAGTAATTTTAATATTTCAGGTGGTAGTAGAAAAATAATATAATATGGAAAAACAATTAACTTGGGAAATTACTTTTTTTTTATCCCCTTTTTTCTCCTGGGGGCAATTTAAAATTTTTTCTAAAACCCCTAGTAATTTTCAGCCCCCAAATCTAAGCTATAATAATCCTCTTTTGTCTAAAGGGACTGTTTTAACCCGGGTTGGGCAATGCTCCCCGGTGAGCGAAAAAGTTGGGCCAAAAGTAAAATGTCCCATTAGTTGCACTTTTTGGGCCCCCTTTTTTCTTTAACCCTTCAGTTAAAAAACCCCAATGAAATCGAGGAATAAAAAAAGGGTTTTTTTCATGTAAATAAGAGAAAGATTATGGACAAGACAGATCCACTTAAAAGTTGCTCAGGTTAAGGAAGTACAGTAAGCAAGTAAGTTTTATGTTGGCTTAGTCCATAACATACAAGTTTTTAATAATGGCCAAGAAGGCACACGGCTGTTATAGCCATATATAAAAGTACATAATATTAATTTAAATTAGGGGAACCGAAAAAGTAAATTATCTCACAAACTAATTTTATTAATAAATTCGGAACCTTCTACTAACCTTAACCTCAGTTCTACTAACCTTAACCTCAGTTCTACTAACCTTAACCTCAGTTCTACTAACCTTAACCTCAGTTCTACTAACCTTAACCTCAGTTCTACTAACCTACCTCAACAGATTGCTTCCTCTGAGGAAAACACATCAGGACTAAAAGTTTAAAGATCGCCACTGAAGATTGATGATGCCTTTCCTAATTTCTACATGTAAGTCAAGAACAATGCTTAACGCGCCTCTGGAATAGTAGGCATTTAAATTCCAATCAAGAAAAAGTAAGACGAGTCCAGTTTGGGTTAAGAACCCCTCACCAGTGTCAAGGGTTAGGTTAGGTAAGGTTCGTCAGGAAACAGGACAAGTGTTTCCTGACGCGGGTCTTCGATGATGACCCGCTGTTGGAGCTTTTGGTCATCTGACCGAGGCCTTCCGCTGGCTTACCGGTCCACCCATTTAAATATTATGGTAGTGTCATGGGAAAATAATGTAATAATGTAAAGTAATTCTAAACCATTTTGAGAAGAATAGTTGTGGTACAGCAGCTATCCATTCCTGGGGTTAAATCCGAGTGGGAATCTGTAACAAGTGGCGTTCCACAGGGATCAGTCTTGGGCCCGTTGTTGTTTATAATATATATCAATGATCTTGATGAGGGAATTACTAGTGATATGAGCAAATTCGCCGATGACACAAAGATAGGTAGGATAATTGATTCAAACGTAGATGTTATGGAACTTCAGGAGGATTTAAACAAACTCTACTCTTGGTCAGAAAAGTGGCAGATGCAGTTCAATGTAGATAAATGCAAGGTTCTGAAGCTTGGGAGTGCCCATAACCCTAGTACTTATAAGTTAAATGATGTAGAACTTAGCCATACAGATTGCGAAAAGGACTTGGGGGTTATGGTGAGCAGCAACCTTAAACCAAGACAACAATGCCTAAGCATACGTAATAAGGCAAATAGATTACTGGGATTTATATCAAGAAGTGTAAGCAACAGATGTCCAAGGTCATACTGCAGCTTTATACATCATTAGTAAGGCCTCACCTAGATTATGCAGCTCAGTCTGGTCTCCATATTTCAGAATGGACATAAATTCGTTAGAAAACATTCAGCGTAGGATGACTAAATTAATACATAGCATTAGAAATCTTCCTTATGAAGAAAGATTGAAGACTCTTAAGTTACATTCTCTTTGTAGACGAAGAATGAGGGGAGACCTGATCGAATGTATAATTTGGAAAATGGTA
>NC_069451.1:22073864-22106877 GCF_026875155.1 Cherax quadricarinatus | reverse complement strand
TAAAAAAAAAAATATAAGATAAGTGAAAACACTGAAAAATATTGTAAAAATAATGAGTTAAAGAAACACAATGAGTCTACACTGAAAACACAAGGTTTAGAGTACACAAGCAATTTACTATAAATGTCTCACACACGCAAATGTCTTTAAATGCAAGAAAAATGACTCTAAACAGAAAATTATCACTGAAGTCTGTAGTAGTCGGGTGATTACTGGTGATGAGGGTAGGTTGTAGGTTGTCCTGCGCGGTGATGACTGACGCCTCCTACACTCACTGTTGTCGGAAGAAATGCGCTCTCTCGGTGAACTCCCATAATTGGGTTTTATCGTTGGCGCTCACCTACAATCTCTTGACCAATTATGTGAGCCAAAACAGGAGTAGGACCCGGTACAAGGGTGCAAACAACCACAGGTAGATAGGGTGGGTGGCTGGTGGTGGGTGGATAGTGGTGGAGGTAGAGTGTGGTGGGTGAGGACTCGCTGGCGCGCAACGCCCGCCACTCTACCCACGAAGGTGGCTTGATAAGCCACTCTATGCCACAGGAATGGTGAAAACCACTCTTAGCATCCAACAGGGAGCACAAAGCGATATAGACAATACTTCAGAGGAACTTGGCTTACTTCTTACTGCGTGGCTTACTTCTCTCTCTCAGCTGGGTTAGAAGCTGGGTTGGCAGACTGGCTTACCCCACGAGAATGGCTGGCTGGAAGACGTGTAACGATGCACAAAGCACGGAGGAGCAGTTGGATGACAGGAGACAGGCTGGATGATAGGCTGACTGGCGTTCACTTCCACAGTCTGGCTTACTGACTGGCTTAATTGCAAAATCCGGGTCAACCCCTCGGAGATTGAAGCAATTAGCACACGAACTAAGCCAGGAAGCTTGAAACGGCTGCAACAGGCTTGCAGGCTGAAGGTAGTGAGTGAGGGTAAGCGGCTGGCTGGAGGTTCACCTTTGACCCTGCCGGCTACGCACAAACAGTCTTGTAACGTCTGGAATTACCCGTAAAAACTAAATCCACGCTCCACACCGGTGCCACCATTTATCGTGTGGGAGTTCGACACGTGGATTAGGTAAAGAAATACTCACGTAGGCTGGTAGTACGTATAATTACAGATAATGTGGAGTGCGCCCTTACAGCCGTACCTATCTCTCTGCTCTCTTAACACCGACTGACTGGCCGCCCACAGTACCCATATGTGAGGGGGTCTTTGAATAATGCCAGGTCAGCGCAATATGAGTTGAGATAGTGACTCAGGCAGAGACGGTTGGTCATTGAGTCAACGGTACACTGGTTACTGGTAACTGGTTACTACTACTGAGACCAGGGTCAAGGGGACACAGGTGGACCAGGATCAAGGGGACACAAGTGGTCCAGGATCAAGGTTATACAAGTGTTCCAGGATCAAGTGACACAGATGGACCAGGATCAAATTGACAGGTGAACCAGGATCAAGGTGACACAGTGGACGAAGATCAAGGGGATACATGTGGACCAGGATCAAGGTGACAGTGGACCAAGATCAAGGTGACACAAGTGGACCAGGATTAAGGGGACACAGTGGACCAGGATAAGGTTGTCACAAGTGGACCAGGATCAAGAGGACACATTGGACTAGGTTCAAGGGGACACAGTGGACCTGGATCAAGGGGACACACTGGACCTGGATAAAGAGGACACACTGGACCTGGATCAAGGGGACACACTGGACCTGGATAAAGGGGATACTGGACCTGGATCAAGGGGACACACTGGACCTGGATAAAGGGGACACACTGGACCTGGATTAAGGGGATGCAGTAGACCTGGATCAAGGTGACACAGTAGACCTGGATCAAGGGGACGCAGTGGACCTGGATCAAGGGGACACAGTAGACCTGGATCAAGGTGACACAGTAGACCTGGATCAAGGGACACAGTGGACCTGGATCAAGGGACACAGTAGACCTGGATCAAGGGACACAGTGGACCTGGATCAAGGTGACACAGTAGACCTGGATCAAGGGGACACAGTAGACCTGGATCAAGGGGACACAGTAGACCTGGATCAAGGGGACACAGTAGACCTGGATCAAGGGGACACAGTAGACCTGGATCAAGGTGACACAGTAGACCTGGATCAAGGAGACACAGTGGACCTGGATCAAGGTGACACAGTGGACCTGGATCAAGGGGACACAGTAGACCTGGATCAAGGTGACACAGTAGACCTGGATCAAGGAGACACAGTAGACCTGGATCAAGGTGACACAGTAGACCTGGATCAAGGTGACACAGTAGACCTGGATCAAGGGGACACAGTGGACCTGGATCAAGGGGACACAGTAGACCTGGATCAAGGGGACACAGTAGACCTGGATCAAGGGGACACAGTAGACCTGGATCAAGGGGACACAGTAGACCTGGATCAAGGGGACACAGTAGACCTGGATCAAGGGGACACAGTAGACCTGGATCAAGGGGACACAGTAGACCTGGATCAAGGTGACACAGTAGACCTGGATCAAGGAGACACAGTGGACCTGGATCAAGGTGACACAGTGGACCTGGATCAAGGGGACACAGTAGACCTGGATCAAGGTGACACAGTAGACCTGGATCAAGGAGACACAGTAGACCTGGATCAAGGTGACACAGTAGACCTGGATCAAGGTGACACAGTAGACCTGGATCAAGGGACACAGTGGACCTGGATCAAGGTGACACAGTGGACCTGGATCAAGGGGACACAGTAGACCTGGATCAAGGAGACACAGTAGACCTGGATCAAGGTGACACAGTAGACCTGGATCAAGGTGACACAGTAGACCTGGATCAAGGGGACACAGTGGACCTGGATCAAGGGGACACAGTGGACCTGGATCAAGGGGACACAGTGGACCTGGATCAAGGAGACACAGTGGACCTGGATCAAGGTGACACAGGTGGTAGCTGAAGACATAAATGAACCACAGGGATGTTAGGAAGTATTTCTTTAGCCTGAGTCTGGTTGAAAAGTTGAGTGACTTGTGTGAGTGATACAATACAGAGCTGGAGTGAGGAGTAGGTATAGTAAATGGTATCTTATTACAAGACTGTTGTTTGGTCTTCCAGGAAGACTGTCTTATTACAAGACTGTTGTTTGGTCTTCCAGGAAGACTGTCTTATTACAAGACTGTTGTTTGGTCTTCCAGGAAGACTGTCTTATTACAAGACTGTTGTTTGGTCTTCCAGGAAGACTGTCTTATTACAAGACTGGTGTTTGGTCTTCCAGGAAGACTGTCTTACAAGACTAGTGTTTGGTCTTCCAGGAAGACTGTCTTACAAGACTGGTGTTTGGTCTTCCAGGAAGACTGTCTTACAAGACTGGTGTTTGGTCTTCCAGGAAGACTGTCTTACAAGACTGGTGTTTGGTCTTCCAGGAAGACTGTCTTACAAGACTGGTGTTTGGTCTTCCAGGAAGACTGTCTTACAAGACTGGTGTTTGGTCTTACAAGACTGGTGTTTGGTCTTCCAGGAAGACTGTCTTACAAGACTGGTGTTTGGTCTTACAAGACTGGTGTTTGGTCTTCCAGGAAGACTGTCTTACAAGACTGGTGTTTGGTCTTACAAGACTGGTGTTTGGTCTTACAAGACTGGTGTTTGGTCTTACAAGACTGGTGTTTGGTCTTACAAGACTGGTGTTTGGTCTTACAAGAGTGTTGCCTGATCTTACAAGACTGGTGTTTGGTCTTACAAGTCTGGTGTTTGGTCTTACAAGACTGGTGTTTGATCTTACAAGACTGGTGTTTGGTCTTACAAGACTGGTGTTTTGTCTTACAAGACTGGTATTTGATCTTACAAGACTGGTGTTTGGTCTTACAAGACTGGTGTTTGATCTTACAAGACTGGTGCTTGGTCTTACAAGACTGGTGTTTGGTCTTACAAGACTGGTGTTTGGTCTTACAAGTCTGGTGTTTGGTCTTACAAGACTGGTGTTTGATCTTACAAGACTGGTGTTTGGTCTTAAAGACTTGGTGCTTGGTCTTACAAGACTGGTGTTTGGTCTTTCAAGACTGGTGTTTGGTCTTACAAGTCTGGTGTTTGGTCTTACAAGACTGGTGTTTGATCTTACAAGACTGGTGCTTGGTCTTACAAGTCTGGTGTTTGGTCTTACAAGACTGGTATTTGATCTTACAAAACTGGTGTTTGGTCTTCCAGGAAGATTGTCTTACAAGACTGGTGTCTGGTCTTCCAGGAAGATTGTCTTACAAGACTGGTGTCTGGTCTTCCAGGAAGATTGTCTTACAAGACTGGTGTCTTGTCTTCCAGGAAGGTTATTTTCTTGCAAGACTGGTGTCTGGTCTTCCAGGAAGATTGTCTTACAAGACTGGTGTCTTGTCTTCCAGGAAGGTTTTTGTCTTACAAGACTGGTGTCTGGTCTTCCAGTAAGGTTGTCTTACAAGACTGGCGTCTTGTCTTCCAGGAAGGTTATTGTCTTACAAGACGTGTTTGCTGAGAGGCAGGTGTGTTGCTACGGGCGTGTGCCAACTTAACCGGCTGCCTGAGATGGTCTACTTCAGTCAGTGTTTGGTCAGTGTGCCTGAAGGCGGCAGCAGCAGTAGTATACAGTGAGATAAAAACTGGATGTGAGGGGTGAAGCAGGTAGTGTGTACCTCCACTCTCTTGTATCCTCAGACCTGAAGTGTAATGGGTGCTACCAGTGATACTGCGGCTACTGGCTTACTACTCCAGTAACTGCTACTGGACTCCAGTAGTGTACTGGAGTAGTGAGAGAGTGCTGGAACACCAACAGTGTACTGGATAGTGAGTGCTGGAACACCAACAGTGTACTGGATAGTGAGTACTGGAACATCAGTGTACTGGGTAGTGAGAGTGCTGGAACACCAGCAGTGTACCGGGTAGTGAGTGCTGGAACATCAGCAGTGTACTGGGTAGTGAGAATGCTGGAACACCAGCAGTGTACTGGGTGCTGGAACATCAACAGTGTACTGGGTAGTGAGTGCTGAAACATCAACAGTGTACTGGGTAGTGAGAGTGCTGGAACACCAGCAGTGTACTGGGTAGTGAGTGCTGGAACATCAGTGTACTGGGTAGTGAGAGAGTGCTGGAACACCGGCAGTGTACCGGGTAGTGAGTGCTGGAACACCGGCAGTGTACCGGGTAGTGAGTGTTGGAACACCGGCAGTGTACTGGGTAGTGAGTGCTGGAACATCAACAGTGTACTGGGTAGTGAGAGTGCTGGAACACCAGCAGTGTACTGGGTAGTGAGTGCTGGAACATCAGTGTACTGGGTAGTGAGAGAGTGCTGGAACACCGGCAGTGTACCGGGTAGTGAGTGCTGGAACACCGGCAGTGTACCGGGTAGTGAGTGCTGGAACACCGGCAGTGTACTGGGTAGTGAGTGCTGGAACATTAACAGTGTACTGGGTAGTGAGTGCTGGAACATCAGCAGTGTACTGGGTAGTGAGAGAGTGCTGGAACACCGGCAGTGTACCGGGTAGGGAGTGCTGGAACACCAGCAGTGTACTGGGTAGTGAGAGTGCTGGAACACCGGCAGTGTACTGGGTAGTGAGTGCTGGAACATTAACAGTGTACTGGGTAGTGAGTGCTGGAACATCAGCAGTGTACTGGGTAGTGAGAGAGTGCTGGAACACCGGCAGTGTACCGGGTAGGGAATGCTGGAACACCAGCAGTGTACCGGGTAGGGAGTGCTGGAACACCAGCAGTGTACTGGGTAGTGAGTGCTGGAACACCGTCAGGGGTTGACGGCCCTGCTGGCGACTCAGAAGATGGGAGCTGATCCAGTAACACTACCAGGATCAACCACTTCTGAAGGTGCAGCCTCTCCTGAACTTCATCCTGTCGTTACACGCGAAAACCACAACCACCAGGATCATCCAGGGTCATCCACGTGACATCCACAACTATCAGGATCATCCAGGTGAAGGATCCTCATGTGTATGGGACCACAATCTCAGACCAGTTGCTTGTGAAGTTATCTTCAGTATCTTTAACAAACTTCAAAGACCATTCTGGGGATGATCCCCCCCCCTCATCCAGGGTGCGGTCCCAGACCAGACCTCAGACTTTATGCCCTGGACAATCAAACTGTTAGTGCTTGCACGTCAGTTGTGTTTTGAGGACCCAAGAATTTATTATTATTATTATTATTATTATTATTATTATTATTATTATTATTATTATTATTATTATTATCTTACATTATAAAACTTTATATACATAATACATAGATGTGGTACATACGTAGAATGACATTATTGTTACTGACGTCTAGTTCAAGTTTACCTTCTGGTCTCCAACCTAATCTGAAACACACAACACCAGATACAAACATAACACAAGGTCGGCGGATCTAACACAAAATATACTCAGGTCTAACACACAACATACTCATTTCTAACACAATATACTCAGGTTAACAATATATTCAAGTCTAACACACAATATACCCAGGTATAACACACAATATACCCAGGTATAACACACAATATACCCAGGTATAACACACAATATACTCAGGTGTAACACACAATATACCCAGGTCTAACACACAATATACCAAGGTCTAACACACAATATACTCAGGTCTAACACACTATACTCAGGTCTAACACACAATATACTCAGGTCTAACACACAATATACTCAGGTCTAACACAATATACTCAGGTCTAACACAATATACTCAGGTCTAACACACAATATACTCAGGTCTAACACAATATACCCAGGTCTAACACACAATATACTCAGGTCTAACACACTATACTCAGGTCTAACACAAAATATACTCAGTCTAACACACAATATACTCAGGTCTAACACAATATACTCAGGTCTAACACAATATACTCAGGTCTAACACACAATATACTCAGGTCTAACAATATACTCAGGTCTAACACAATATACTCAGGTCTAACACACAATATACTCAGGTCTAACACAATATACTCAGGTCTAACACAATATACTCAGGTCTAACACACAATATACTCAGGTCTAACACACAATATACCCAGGTCTAACACACAATATACTCGGGTCTAACACACAATATACTCAGGTCTAACACAATATACTCAGGTCTAACGCACAATATACTCAGGTCTAACACACAATATACTCAGGTCTAACACACAATATACCCAGGTCTAACACACAATATACTCAGGTCCAACACACAATATACCCAGGTCTAACACACAATATACCCAGGTCTAACACACAATATACTCAGGTCCAACACACAATATACCCAGGTCCAACACACAATATATGTACTCAGGTCTAACACACAATATACTCAGGTCTAACACACAATATACCCAGGTCTAACACACAATATACTCAGGTCCAACACACAATATACCCAGGTCCAACACACAATATATGTACTCAGGTCTAACACAATATACTCAGGTCCAACACACAATATACCCAGGTCTAACACACAATATACTCAGGTCTAACACAATATACCCAGGTCCAACACACAATATATGTACTCAGGTCTAACACAATATACCCAGGTCTAACACACAATATACCCAGGTCTAACACACAATATACTCAGGTCTAACACACAATATACCCAGGTCTAACACTCAATATACTCAGGTCTAACACACAATATACTCAGGTCTAACACACAATATACCCAGGTCTAACACACAATATACTCAGGTGTAACACAATATACCCAGGTGTAACACACAATATACTCAGTCTAACACACAATATACCCAGGTCTAACACACAATATACTCAGGTCTAACACACAATATACCCAGGTCTAACACACAATATACTCAGGTCTAACACAATATACCCAGGTCTAACACACAATATACCCAGGTCTAACACACAATATACTCAGGTCTAACACACAATATACCCAGGTCTAACACACAATATTCTCAGGTCTAACACACAATATACTCAGGTCCAACACACAATATACTCAGGTCTAACACAATATACCCAGGTCTAACACACAATATACCCAGGTCTAACACACAATATACTCAGGTCTAACACACAATATACCCAGGTCTAACACACAATATACTCAGGTCTAACACACAATATACTCAGGTGTAACACAATATACCCAGGTGTAACACACAATATACTCAGGTCTAACACACAATATACTCAGGTGTAACACAATATACCCAGGTGTAACACACAATATACCCAGGTCTAACACACAATATACTCAGGTCTAACACACAATATACCCAGGTCTAACACACAATATACCGAGGTCTAACACACAATATACTCAGGTCTAACACAATATACCCAGGTCTAACACACAATATACCCAGGTCTAACACACAGTATTCTCACGTTTAACACACAATATACTCAGGTCTAACACACAGTATACTCAGGTCTAACACACAATATACTCAGGTCTAACACACTATACTCAGGTCTAACACACAGTATACTCAGGTCTAATACACAATATACTCAGGTCTAAGACACAATATACTCAGGTCTAACACACAGTATACTCAGGTCTAACACACAATATACTCAGGTCTAACACACAATATACTCAGGTCTAACACACAATATACTCAGGTCTAACACACAATATACTCAGGTCTAACACACAATATACTCAGGTCCAACACTCAATATACCCAGGTCTAACACACAATATACTCAGGTCTAACACACAATATACTCAGGTCTAACACACAATATACTCAGGTCTAACACACAATATACTCAGGTCTAACACACAATATACTCAGGTCTAACACAATATACTCAGGTCTAACACACAATATACTCAGGTCTAACACACAATATACTCAGGTCTAAAACACAATATACTCAGGTCTAACACACAATATACTCAGGTCTAACACACAATATACCCAGGTCTAACACACAATATACTCAGGTCTAACACACAATATACTCAGGTCTAACACACAATATACTCAGGTCTAACACACAATATACTCAGGTCTAACACACAATATACTCAGGTCTAAAACACAATATACTCAGGTCTAACACACAATATACTCAGGTCTAACACACAATATACCCAGGTCTAACACACAATATACTCAGGTCTAACACACAATATACCCAGGTCTAACACACAATATACTCAGGTCTAACACAATATACTCAGGTCTAACACACAATATACTCAGGTCTAAAACACAATATACTCAGGTCTAACACACAATATACTCAGGTCTAACACACAATATACTCAGATCTAACACACAATATATGTACTCAGGTCTAACACACAATATACTCAGGTCTAACACACAGTATACTCAGGTCTAACACAATATACTCAGGTCTAACACACAATATACTCAGGTCCAACACACAATATACCCAGGTCTAACACACAATATACTCAGGTCTAACACACAATATACTCAGGTCTAACACACAATATACCCAGGTCTAACACACAATATACTCAGGTCTAACACAATATACTCAGGTCTAACACACAATATACTCAGGTCTAAAACACAATATACTCAGGTCTAACACACAATATACTCAGGTCTAACACACAATATACTCAGATCTAACACACAATATATGTACTCAGGTCTAACACACAATATACTCAGGTCTAACACACAGTATACTCAGGTCTAACACAATATACTCAGGTCTAACACACAATATACTCAGGTCCAACACACAATATACCCAGGTCTAACACACAATATACTCAGGTCTAACACACAGTATACTCAGGTCTAATACACAATATACTCAGGTCTAAGACACAATATACTCAGGTCTAACACACAGTATACTCAGGTCTAACACACAATATACTCAGGTCTAACACACAATATACTCAGGTCTAACACACAATATACTCAGGTCTAACACACAATATACTCAGGTCTAACACACAATATACTCAGGTCCAACACTCAATATACCCAGGTCTAACACACAATATACTCAGGTCTAACACACAATATACTCAGGTCTAACACACAATATACTCAGGTCTAACACACAATATACTCAGGTCTAACACACAATATACTCAGGTCTAACACAATATACTCAGGTCTAACACAAAATATACTCAGGTCTAACACACAATATACTCAGGTCTAAAACACAATATACTCAGGTCTAACACACAATATACTCAGGTCTAACACACAATATACCCAGGTCTAACACACAATATACTCAGGTCTAACACACAATATACTCAGGTCTAACACACAATATACTCAGGTCTAACACACAATATACTCAGGTCTAAAACACAATATACTCAGGTCTAACACACAATATACTCAGGTCTAACACACAATATACCCAGGTCTAACACACAATATACTCAGGTCTAACACACAATATACCCAGGTCTAACACACAATATACTCAGGTCTAACACAATATACTCAGGTCTAACACACAATATACTCAGGTCTAAAACACAATATACTCAGGTCTAACACACAATATACTCAGGTCTAACACACAATATACTCAGATCTAACACACAATATATGTACTCAGGTCTAACACACAATATACTCAGGTCTAACACACAGTATACTCAGGTCTAACACAATATACTCAGGTCTAACACACAATATACTCAGGTCCAACACACAATATACCCAGGTCTAACTCACAATATACTCAGGTCTAACACACAATATACCCAGGTCTAACACACAATATATGTACTCAAGTCTAACACACAATATACTCAGGTCTAACACACAATATACCCAGGTCCAACACACAATATACTCAGGTGTAACACACAATATACTCAGGTCTAACACACAATATACCCAGGTCCAACACACAATATACTCAGGTCTAACACACAATATTCTCAGGTGTAACACACAATATACTCAGGTCTAACACACAATATACTCAGGTCTAACACACAATATACTCAGGTCTAACACACAATATACTCAGGTCTAACACACAATATACTCAGGTCTAACACACAATATACTCAGGTCTAACACACAATATACCCAGGTCTAACACACAATATACCCAGGTCTAACACACATACGCAGGTCTAACACACAATATACTCAGGTCTAACACAATATACCCAGGTCTAACACACAATATACTCAGGTCTAACACACAATATACTCAGGTGTAACACACAATATACTCAGGTCTAACACACAATATACTCAGGTGTAACACACAATATACTCAGTCTAACACGCAATATACTCAGGTCTAGCACACAATATACCCAGGTCTAACACACAATATACTCAGGTCTAATGCACAATATACTCAGGTCTAACACACAATATACTCAGGTCTAACACACAATATACTCAGGTGTAACACACAATATACTCAGGTCTAACACACAATATACCCAGGTCTAACACACAATATACTCAGGTCTAACACACAATATACTCAGGTCTAACACACAATATACACAGGTCTAACACACAATATACTCAGGTCCAACACAATATACTCAGGTTCAACACAATATACCCAGGTCTAACACACAATATACTCAGGTCTAACACACAATATACTCAGGTCTAACACACAATATACACAGATCTAACACACAATATACTCAGGTCCAACACAATATACTCAGGTCTAACATACAATATACTAAGGTCTAACACACAATATACTCGGGTCTAACACACAATATACTCAGGTCTGATACACAATATACTCAGGTCTAACACACAATATACTCAGGTCTAACACAATATACCCAGGTCTAACACACAATATACTCAGGTCTAACACACAATATACTCAGGTCTAACACACAATATACTCAGGTCTAACACAATATACCAAGGTCTAACACACAATATACTCAGGTCTAACACACAGTATACTCAGGTCTAACACACAATATACTCAGGTTTAACACACAATATACCCAGGTCTAACACACAATATACTCAGGTCTAACACACAATATACTCAGGTCTAACACAATATACTCAGGTCTAACACACAATATACTCAGGTCTAACACACAATATACTCAGGTCTAACACAATATACCCAGGTCTAACACACAATATACTCAGGTCTAACACAATATACCCAGGTCTAACACACAATATACTCAGGTCTAACACACAATATACTAAGGTCTAACACACAGTATACTCAGGTCTAACACAATATACCCAGGTCTAACACACAATATACTAAGGTCTAACACACAATATACTAAGGTCTAACACACAATATACTCAGGTCTAACACAATATACCCAGGCCTAACACACAATATACTCAGGTCTAACACACAATATACACATGTCTAACACACAATATACTAAGGTCTAACACACAATATACTCAGGTCTAACACACAATATACTCAGGTCTAACACAATATACCCAGGTCTAACACACAATATACTCAGGTCTAACACACAATATACTCAGGTCTAACACACAATATACTCAGGTCTAACTCACAATATACTCAGGTCTAACACACAGTGTACCCAGGTATAACACACAATATACTCAGGTCTAACACACAATATACTCAGGTCTAACACAATATACCCAGGTCTAACACACAATATACTCAGGTCTAACACAATATACTCAGGTCTAACACACAATATACTCAGGTCTATCTCACAATATACTCAGGTCTAACACACAATATACCCAGGTCTAACACACAATATACTCAGGTCTAACACACAATATACTCAGGTCTAACACACAATATACCCAGGTCTAACACACAATATACTCAGGTCTAACTCACAATATACTCAGGTCTAACACAATATACTCAGGTCTAACACACAATATACTCAGGTCTAACACAATATACTCAGGTCTAACTCACAATATACTCAGGTCTAACACACAATATACTCAGGTCTAACACACAATATACCCAGGTCTAACACACAATATTCTCAGGTCTAACACACAATATACTCAGGTCTAACTCACAATATACTCAGGTCTAACACACAATATACTCAGGTCTAACACACAATATACTCAGGTCTAACTCACAATATACTCAGGTCTAACACACAATATACTCAGGTGTAACACACAATGTACTCAGGTCTAACTCACAATATACTCAGGTCTAACACACAATATGCTCAGGTCTAACACACAATATACCCAGGTCTAACATACAATATACTCAGGTCTAACACACAATATACTCAGGTCTAACACACAATATACTCAGGTCTAACACACAATATACTCAGGTCTAACACACAATATACTCAGGTCTAACACACAATATACTCAGGTCTAACACACAATATACTCAGGTCTAACTCACAAATATAGGTAATTACACACGAGATTATTAATACGGTTATTATGGCTTATGAGGTTATAACCAGGTACTGCAGTTATTATTACCAGGTATTGCAGTTTAACCAGGTACTGCAGTTATTATAACCAGGTACTGCAGTTATTACCAGGTACTGCAGTTATTATTACCAGGTATTGCAGTTATTATAACCAGGTACTGCAGTTATTATAACCAGGTACTGCAGTTATTATAACCAGGTACTGCAGTTATTATAACCATGTAATGCAGTTATAACCATGTACTGCAGTTATTATAACCAGGTGCTGCAGTTATTATAACCAGGTGCTGCAGTTATTATAACCAGGTGCTGCAGTTATTATAACCAGGTGCTGCAGTTATTATAACCAGGTGCTGCAGTTATTATAACCAGGTGCTGCAGTTATTATAACCTGGTACTTGCAGTTATTATAACCTGGTACTTGCAGTTATTACCAGGTACTGCAGTTATTATAACCAGGTGCTGCAGTTATTATAACCAGGTGCTGCAGTTATTATAACCAGGTGCTGTAGTTATAACCAGGTGCTGCAGTTATTATAACCAGGTGCTGCAGTTATTATAACCAGGTGCTGCAGTTATTATAACCAGGTGCTGCAGTTATTATAACCAGGTGCTGCAGTTATTATAACCAGGTGCTGCAGTTATTATAACCAGGTACTGCAGTTATTATAACCAGGTGCTGCAGTTATTATAACCAGGTGCTGCAGTTATTATAACCAGGTGCTGCAGTTATTATAACCAGGTACTGCAGTTATAACCAGGTACTGCAGTTATTATAACCAGGTATTGCAGTTATAACCAGGTGCTGCAGTTATTATAACCAGGTGCTGCAGTTATTATAACCAGGTGCTGCAGTTATTATAACCAGGTACTGCAGTTATAACCAGGTGCTGCAGTTATAACCAGGTGCTGCAGTTATTATAACCAGGTGCTGCAGTTATTATAACCAGGTGCTGCAGTTATTATAACCAGGTGCTGCAGTTATTATAACCAGGTGCTGCAGTTATTATAACCAGGTACTGCAGTTATTATAACCAGGTGCTGCAGTTATTATAACCAGGTGCTGCAGTTATTATAACCAGGTACTGCAGTTATAACCAGGTGCTGCAGTTATTATAACCAAGTGCTGCAGTTATTATAACCAGGTGCTGCAGTTATTATAACCAGGTGCTGCAGTTATTATTACCAGGTACTGCAGTTATTATATACCAGGTGCTGCAGTTATTATAACCAGGTGCTGCAGTTATTATAACCAGGTGCTGCAGTTATTATAACCAGGTGCTGCAGTTATTATAACCAGGTGCTGCAGTTATTATAACAGTTGCTGCAGTTATTATAACCAGGTGCTGCAGTTATTATAACCAGGTGCTGCAGTTATTATAACCAGGTGCTGCAGTTATTATAACCAGGTACTGCAGTTATTATAACCAGGTGCTGTAGTTATTATAACCAGGTGCTGCAGTTATTATAACCAGGTACTGCAGTTATAACCAGGTGCTGCAGTTATTATAACCAGGTGCGGCAGTTATTATAACCAGGTGCTGCAGTTATTATAACCAGGTACTGCAGTTATTATAACCAGGTGCTGCAGTTATTATAACCAGGTACTGCAGTTATTATAACCAGGTGCTGCAGTTATTATAACCATGTGCTGCAGTTATAACCAGGTACTGCAGTTATAACCAGGTGCTGCAGTTATTATAACCAGGTGCTGCAGTTATTATAACCAGGTACTGGAGTTATTATAACCAGGTGCTGCAGTTATTATAACCAGGTGCTGCAGTTATTATAACCAGGTGCTGCAGTTATTATAACCAGGTACTGCAGTTATTATAACCAGGTGCTGCAGTTATTATAACCAGGTGCTGCGATTATAACCAGGTACTGCAGTTATAACCAGGTGCTGCAGTTATTATAACCAGGTGCTGCAGTTATTATAACCAGGTGCTGCAGTTATTATTAACCAGGTGCTGCAGTTATTATAACCAGGTACTGCAGTTATTATAACCAGGTGCTGCAGTTATTATAACCAGGTGCTGCAGTTATTATAACCAGGTACTGCAGTTATAACCAGGTGCTGCAGTTATTATAACCAGGTGCTGCAGTTATTATAACCAGGTGCTGCAGTTATTATAACCAGGTGCTGCAGTTATTATAACCAGGTGCTGCAGTTATTATAACCAGGTACTGCAGTTATTATAACCAGGTGCTGCAGTTATTATAACCAGGTGCTGCAGTTATTATAACCAGGTGCTGCAGTTATAACCAGGTGCTGCAGTTATTATAACCAGGTGCTGCAGTTATTATAACCAGGTGCTGCAGTTATTATAACCAGGTGCTGCAGTTATTATAACCAGGTGCTGCAGTTATTATAACCAGGTGCTGCAGTTATTATAACCAGGTGCTGCAGTTATTATAACCAGGTGCTGCAGTTATTATAACCAGGTGCTGCAGTTATTATAACCAGGTGCTGCAGTTATTATAACCAGGTGCTGCAGTTATTATAACCAGGTGCTGCAGTTATTATAACCAGGTGCTGCAGTTATTATAACCAGGTGCTGCAGTTATTATAACCAGGTGCTGCAGTTATTATAACCAGGTGCTGCAGTTATAACCAGGTGCTGCAGTTATAACCAGGTACTGCAGTTATTATAACCAGGTGCTGCAGTTATTATAACCAGGTGCTGCAGTTATTATAACCAGGTGCTGGAGTTATTATAACCAGGTGCTGCAGTTATTATAACCAGGTACTGCAGTTATTATAACCAGGTGCTGCAGTTATTATAACCAGGTGCTGCAGTTATTATAACCAGGTGCTGCAGTTATTATAACCAGGTACTGCAGTTATAACCAGGTGCTGCAGTTATTATAACCAGGTGCTGCAGTTATTATAACCAGGTACTGCAGTTATTATAACCAGGTGCTGCAGTTATTATAACCAGGTGCTGCAGTTATTATAACCAGGTGCTGCAGTTATTATAACCAGGTACTGCAGTTATTATAACCAGGTGCTGCAGTTATTATAACCAGGTGCTGTAGTTATAACCAGGTGCTGCAATTATTATAACCAGGTGCTGCAGTTATTATAACCAGGTACTACAGTTATTATAACCAGGTGCTGCAGTTATAACCAGGTACTGCAGTTATTATAACCAGGTGCTGCAGTTATTATAACCAGGTGCTGTAGTTATAACCAGGTGCTGCAATTATTATAACCAGGTGCTGCAGTTATTATAACCAGGTGCTGCAGTTATTATAACCAGGTGCTGCAGTTATTATAACCAGGTACTACAGTTATTATAACCAGGTGCTGCAGTTATTATAACCAGGTGCTGCAGTTATTATAACCAGGTACTGCAGTTATTATAACCAGGTGCTGCAGTTATTATAACCAGGTGCTGTAGTTATAACCAGGTGCTGCAGTTATTATAACCAGGTGCTGCAGTTATTATAACCAGGTACTGCAGTTATTATAACCAGGTGCTGCAGTTATTATAACCAGGTACTGCAGTTATTATAACCAGGTGCTGCAGTTATTATAACCAGGTGCTGTAGTTATAACCAGGTGCTGCAATTATTATAACCAGGTGCTGCAGTTATTATAACCAGGTACTACAGTTATTATAACCAGGTGCTGCAGTTATTATAACCAGGTGCTGCAGTTATTATAACCAGGTACTGCAGTTATTATAACCATTTACTGCAGTTAAACTTTACAATTAAGTTTAATGTAAGAAGAGAGAGGAAGGTATCAGACTGTGGCAGAGTTTTGATGGTTTAGGAAAATATGAAGTGATACTAGGACCTCCTTGATGGCTATTGTGCACACCTGACGCAACACTAACTTGTGCACACCTGACGCAACACTAACACATGTGCACACCTGACGCAACACTAACTTGTGCACACCTGACGCAACACTAACACATGTGCACACCTGACGCAACACTAACTTGTGCACACCTGACGCAACACTAACTTGTGCACACCTGACGCAACACTAACACATGTGCACACCTGACGCAACACTAACTTGTGCACACCTGACGCAACACTAACACTTGTGCACACCTGACGCAACACTAACTTGTGCACACCTGACGCAACACTAGCACTTGTGCACACCTGACGCAACACTAACACTTGTGCACACCTGACGCAACACTAACACTTGTGCACACCTGACGCAACACTAACTTGTGCACACCTGACGCAACACTAACACTTGTGCACACCTGACGCAACACTAACACTTGTGCACACCTGACGCAACACTAGCACTTGTGCACACTTGACGCAACACTAACACTTGTGCACACCTGACGCAACACTAACACTTGTGCACACCTGACGCAACACTAACTTGTGCACACCTGACGCAACACTAACACTTGTGCACACCTGACGCAACACTAACACTTGTGCACACCTGACGCAACACTAGCTCTTGTGCACACCTGACGCAACACTAACACTTGTGCACACCTGACGCAACACTAGCTCTTGTGCACACCTGACGCAACACTAACACTTGTGCACACCTGACGCAACACTAGCTCTTGTGCACACCTGACGCAACACTAGCTCTTGTGCACACCTGACGCAACACTAGCTCTTGTGCACACCTGACGCAACACTAACACTTGTGCACACCTGACGCAACACTAGCTCTTGTGCACACCTGACGCAACATAGCTTTGTGCCACCCTGACGCAACACTAGCTCTTGTGCACACCTGACGCAACACTAACACTTGTGCACACCTGACGCAACACTAGCTCTTGTGCACACCTGACGCAACACTAGCTCTTGTGCACCCCTGACGCAACCATAGCTCTTGTGCACACTGACGCAACACTAGCTCTTGTGCACACCTGACGCAACACATAGCTCTTGTGCACACCTGACGCAACACTAGCTCTTGTCCCACACTGACGCAACACTAGCTCTGTGCACACCTGACGCAACACTAACACTTGTGCACACTGACGCAACACTAGCACTTGTGCACACCTGACGGAACACTAACACTTGTGCACACCTGACGCAACACTAGCTCTTGTCCCACCTGACGCAACACTAACACTTGTGCACACCTGACGCAACACTAGCACTTGTGCCACCTGACGCAACACTAACACTTGTGCCACACCTGACGCAAACACTAGCACTTGTGCACACCTGACGCAACACTAGCACTTGTGCACACCTGATGGAACACTAACACTTGTGCACACCTGACGCAACACTAGCACTTGTGCACACCTGACAGAACACTAACATTGTGCACACCTGACGCAACACTAACACTTGTGCACACCTGACGCAACACTAGCTCTTGTGCACACCTGACGCAACACTAACACTTGTGCACACCTGACGCAACACTAACACTTGTGCACACCTGACGCAACACTAGCACTTGTGCACACCTGACGGAACACTAACACTTGTGAAACACCTGACGCAACACTAACACTTGTGCACACCTGACGCAACACTAGCTCTTGTGCACACCTGACGCAACACTAGCACTTGTGCACCCCTGACGCAACACTAAACACTTGTGCACACCTGACGCAACACTAGCACTTGTGCACACCTGACGGAACACTAACACTTGTGCACACCTGACGCAACACTAACACTTGTGCACACCTGACGCAACACTATCTTTGTGCACACCTGACGCAACACTAACACTTGTGCCACACCGGGACGCAACACTAACACTTGTGCACACCTGACGCAACACTAACACTTTTTGCACACCTGACGCACACTACACTTGTGCACACCTGACGCAACACTAACACTTGTGCACACCTGACGCAACACTAACACTTGTGCACACCTGACGCAACACTAACACTTGTGCACACCTGACGCAACACTAACACTTGTTGCACACCTGACGCAACACTAAACTTGTGCACACCTGACGCAACACTAGCACTTGTGCACACTGACGCAACACTAACACTTGTGCACACCTGACGCAACACTAGCTTTTTGTGCACACCTGACGCAACACTAACACTTGTGCACACCTGACGCAACACTAGCACTTGTGCACACCTGACGGAACACTAACACTTGTGCACACCTGACGCAACACTAACACTGTGCACACCTGACGCAACACTAGCTCTTGTGCACACCTGACGCAACACAAAACACTTGTGCACACCTGACGCAACACTAGCTCTTGTGCACACCTGACGCAACACTAACACTTGTGCACACCTGACGCAACACTAACACTTGTGCACACCTGACGGAACACTAACAATTGTGCACACCTGACGCAACACTAACACTTGTGCACACCTGACGCAACACTAACACTTGTGCACACCTGAACGCAACACTAACACTTGTGCACACCTGACGCAACACTAAACACTTGTGCACACCTGACGCAACACTAGCACTTGTGCACACTGACGCAACCCACTAACACTTGTGCACACCTGACGCAACACTAACACTTGTGCACACCTGAAGCAACACTAGCACTTGTGCACACCTGACGCAACACTAGCTCTTGTGCACACCTGACGCAAACACTAACACTTGTGCACACCTGACGCAACACTAACACTTGTGCACACCTGACGCAACACTAACACTTGTGCACACCTGACGCAACACTAGCACTTGTGCACACCTGACGCAACACTAGCTCTTGTGCACACCTGACGCAACACTAGCACTTGTGCACACCTGACGCAACACTAGCTCTTGTGCACACCTGACGCAACACTAGCTCTTGTGCACACCTGACGCAACACTAACTCTTGTGCACACCTGACGCAACACTAACTCTTGTGCACACCTGACGCAACACTAACACTTGTGCACACCTGACGCAAACACTAACACTTGTGCACACCTGACGCAACACTAGCACTTGTGCACAACCTGACGGAACACTAACACTTGTGCACACCTGACGCAACACTAACACTTGTGCACACCTGACGCAACACTAGCTCTTGTGCACACCTGACGCAACACTAGCTCTTGTGCACACCTGACGCAACACTAGCTCTTGTGCACACCTGACGAAAACACTAACTCTTGTGCACACCTGACGCAACACTATCTCTTGTGCACACCTGACGCAACACTAACACTTGTGCACACCTGACGCAACACTAACACACTTGTGCACACCTGACGCAACACTAAACTTGTGCACACCTGACGCAACACTAGCTCTTGTGCACACCTGACGCAACACTAGCTCTTGTGCACACCTGACGCAACACTAGCTCTTGTGCACACCTGACGCAACACTAACACTTGTGCACACCTGACGCAACACTAGCTCTTGTGCACACCTGACGCAACACTAGCTCTTGTGCACACCTGACGCAACACTAGCTCTTGTGCACACCTGACGCAACACTAACACTTGTGCACACCTCCCGCAACACTAGCTCTTGTGCACACCTGACGCAACACTAGCTCTTGTGCACACCTGACGCAACACTAGCTCTTGTGCACACCTGACGCAACACTAGCTCTTGTGCACACCTGACGCAACACTAGCTCTTGTGCACCCTGACGCAACACTAGCTCTTGTGCAAACCTGACGCAACACTAGCTCTTGTGCACACCTGACGCACACTAACACTTGTGCACACCTGACGCAACACTAACACTTGTGCACACCTGACGCAACACTAGCACTTGTGCACACCTGACGGAACACTAACACTTGTGCACACCTGACGCAACACTAGCTCTTGTGCACACCTGACGCAACACTAACACTTGTGCACACCTGACGCAACACTAGCACTTGTGCACACCTGACGCAACACTAACACTTGTGCACACCTGACGCAACACTAGCACTTGTGCACACCTGACGCAACACTAGCACTTGTGCACACCTGACGGAACACTAACACTTGTGCACACCTGACGCAACACATAGCACTTGTGCACACCTGACGGAACACTAACACTTGTGCACACCTGACGCAACAACTAACACTTGTGCACACACTGACGCAAACACTAGCTCTTGTGCACACCTGACGCAACACTAACACTTGTGCACACCTGACGCAACACTAACACTTGTGCACACCTGACGCAACACTACCCACTTGTGCACACCTGACGGAACACTAACACTTGTGCACACCTGACGCAACACTAACACTTGTGCACACCTGACGCAACACTAGCTCTTGTGCACACCTGACGCAACACTAGCACTTGTGCAAACTGACGCAACACTAACACTTGTGCACACCTGACGCAACACTAAACACTTGTGCACACCTGACGCAACACTAGCTCTTGTGCACACCTGACGCAAAAATTTAGCTCTTGTGCACACCTGACGCAACACTAACACTTGTGCACACCTGACGCAACACTAGCACTTGTGCACACCTGACGGAACACTAACACTTGTGCACACCTGACGCAACACTAACACTTGTGCACACCTGACGCAACACTAGCTCTTGTGCACACCTGACGCAACACTAGCACTTGTGCAAACCTGACGCAACACTAACACTTGTGCACACCTGACGCAACACTAACACTTGTGCACACCTGACGCAACACTAGCTCTTGTGCACACCTGACGCAACAATAGCTCTTGTGCACACCTGACGCAACACTAACACTTGTGCACACCTGACGCAACACTAGCACTTGTGCACACCTGACGGAACACTAACACTTGTGCACACCTGACGCAACACTAACACTTGTGCACACATGACGCAACAGTAGCTCTTGTGCACACCTGACGCAACACTAACACTTGTGCACACCTGACGCAACACAAAACACTTGTGCCCCACCTGACGCAACACTAGCACTTGTGCACCCCTGACGGAACACTAACACTTGTGCACACCTGACGCAACACTAACACTTGTGCACACCTGACGCAACACTAACACTTGTGCACACCTGACGCAACACTAGCTCTTGTGCACACCTGACGCAACACTAACACTTGTGCACACCTGACGCAACACTAGCACTTGTGCACACCTGACGGAACACTAACACTTGTGCACACCTGACGCAACACTAGCTCTTGTGCACACCTGACGCAACACTAACACTTGTGCACACCTGACGCAACACTAGCTCTTGTGCACACCTGACGCAACACTAACACTTGTGCACACCTGACGCAACACTAGCACTTGTGCACACCTGACGGAACACTAACACTTGTGCACACCTGACGCAACACTATCTCTTGTGCACACCTGACGCAACACTATCTCTTGTGCACACCTGACGCAACACTATCTCTTGTGCACACCTGACGCAACACTAACACTTGTGCACACCTGACGCAACACTAACACTTGTGCACACCTGACGCAACACTAACACTTGTGCACACCTGACGCAACACTAACACTTGTGCACACCTGACGCAACACTAACACTTGTGCACACCTGACGCAACACTAACACTTGTGCACACCTGACGCAACACTAACACTTGTGCACACCTGACGCAACACTAACACTTGTGCACACCTGACGCAACACTAAGACTTGTGCACACCTGACGCAACACTAGCACTTGTGCACACCTGACGCAACACTAACACTTGTGCACACCTGACGCAACACTAACACTTGTGCACCCCTGACGCAACACTAGCTCTTGTGCACACCTGACGCAACACTAGCTCTTGTGCACACCTGACGAAACCCATAACACTTGTGCACACCTGACGCAACACTAGCACTTGTGCACACCTGACGGAACACTAACACTTGTGCACACCTGACGCAACACTAACACTTGTGCACACCTGACGCAACACTAGCTCTTGTGCACACCTGACGCAACACTAACACTTGTGCACACCTGACGCAACACTAACACTTGTGCACACCTGACGCAACACTAACACTTGTGCCACCTGACGCAACACTAACACTTGTGCACACCTGACGCAACACTAACACTTGTGCACACCTGACGCAACACTAGCACTTGTGCACACCTGACGCAACACTAACACTTGTGCACACCTGACGCAACACTAACACTTGTGCACACCTGACGCAACACTAGCACTTCTGCACACCTGACGCAACACTAACACTTGTGCACACCTGACGCAACACTAGCACTTGTGCACACCTGACGCAACACTAACACTTGTGCACACCTGACGCAACACACTAACACTTGTGCACACCTGACGCAACACTAACACTTGTGCACACCTGACGCAACACTTGCACTTGTGCACACCGGGACGCAACACTAGCACTTGTGCAACACTGACGCAACACTAACACTTGTGGCCCACCTGACGCAACACTAGCACTTGTGCACACCTGACGCAACACTAGCACTTGTGCACACCTGACGCAACACTAACACTTGTGCACACCTGACGCAAACACTAACACTTGTGCACACCTGACGCAACACTAGCACTTGTGCACACCTGACGCAACACTAACACTTGTGCACACCTGACGCAACACTAGCACTTGTGCACACTGACGCAACACTAACACTTGTGCACACCTGACGCAACACTAGCACTTGTGCACACCTGACGCAACACTAACACTTGTGCACACCTGACGCAACACTAACACTTGTGCACACCTGACGCAACACTAGCTCTTGTGCCCCACCTGACGCAACACTAGCTCTTGTGCCACACCTGACGCAACACTAACTCTTGTGCACACCTGACGCAACACTAACACTTGGGGCACACCTGACGCAACACTAACACTTGTGCACACCTGACGCAACACTAGCACTTGTGCACACCTGACGGAACACTAACACTTGTGCACACCTGACGCAACACTAACACTTGTGCACACCTGACGCAACACTAGCCTCTTGTGCACACCTGACGCAACACTAGCTCTTGGCACACTGACGCAAACACTAACTCTTGTGCACACCTGACGCAACACTATCTCTTGTGCACACCTGACGCAACACTAACACTTGTGCACACCTGACGCAACACTAACACTTGTGCACACCTGACGCAACACTAACACTTGTGCACACCTGACGCAACACTAGCTCTTGTGCACATTTGACGCAACACTAGCTCTTGTGCACACCTGACGCAACACTATCTCTTGTGCACACCTGACGCAACACTAGCTCTTGTGCACACCTGACGCAACACTAGCTCTTGTGCACACCTTGTCATGTAGGGGGGTGATGATTAGGGGAATATGGGGGTAAGCGGGGGGAGTCAGTAGGTAGGGGACAGGCGAGGTGGAAGGAGTGAGGTAGGTAGATAATGTAAGGTCACTGGTGACTACAACTTCACCTCTCATTACTCTACCCACCACACTACACTCCCTCTCACTACATGAAATAAAATAATGAATAAAATAGCAAATAACGTGGACCGTGAATATTACTATTCTACTCAAACACAGTTTATTATTAAGTCTTTGTACAATAATATATTTGGGAACAGAGCATTATTGTGGTTTAGATAAATGGGATGGTACACATAAGCAGTGAGACAGGGAAATACAATCAACTTGACGAAAATGAATATAACTTACAATATAGCACAGAGGACAGTTCACTACAGGAACTAAGCCACAGGTCCCAAGACCTATACAGCACGAGTAATGCGCCAAGCCAGTACTCTGCCCAATGCCTCAAACAGTCTCCTCCAGAGACTTCAGCAGTCTTCTCCCGAGCCCTGCACCCCAGCAGCAGCTCCGCTCGAAGTCTCTGCTCAGGAGCTCTGCACCCCAGCAGCAGCTCCGCTCGAATCTCATGATCATGCTCTTCCTTGGGCTTTTATGGTGGTCCAAGCACCCTCCACAACCACGTGTACGACCTGACGCCTAGGTCTGAGGCGTCAAGAACAAAAGACCTCAGACGTGGGCGTGGCTACAGACGTTTTGCCAAGGCAAGGTGTGACCATATAATTGGTTAAATTAGGTCTCCCCAGAGACCTCACAAGCCCAGCTGGACTACATCACATCCCCCTTTCTCCCCCAATTTAAAATATCTGAGAACTAGGACAATTTGTCCTAGTTATTAGACTATTTTAATCCTAATCCCTTAATCTATTACAATACAAAGATAAAATTATACATATACAAAATTATTCAACTACATATTATTTTCCTCAACCTTCTCATCTACCACAAGGCAGCATAATCAGTACGCCTGGCAGTTGGCCAGCATAATAGTCGCTCTCTGGTGCAAAGCCTCCTTACCCGTCATTTCTCCTTAAACCTAAATATCGGGCTCCAGTGCCTTCCCTACTTCTACTAGAAAATGCACTAGCCAATGCTAGTACACCTCGCACGTTAACCATTGGGCCAAACCTCTCTAGGCTTCTATGGCGTGGAAAACTGCTCCAACGGGTTGCATTCTTTCAAGTAACTGCAACTGGACCACTTCACGACCACCAAGGTCGCATTTTCGGCACACTACAACATCTGAAAATCGAGACAGGGCAGGCATCGCAGCTAAGACCCTCCATTATCCTATGCCACTACTAGATTCACTGGCCTCATAAAACAAGGCGGCCATAATCACTGGACCGTTTTCAAGGTCACCTTATTTCACACAGGTAACACTAACACTTCTGGCAAGTCAAAGTAGGCTGGGGACATCTCACACTCTTAATTGTCTCTCATGGCTGGCAGGGCATCCCCGCATACCTGTCGCACAGGTCGACCAGCAAGGCAGGACACACCTCCATGCCGCCCTTGAAGAGCTGGGTCCCAGCAGCTGGAGTCCATCTCCGCGGCTCACGTCCTTCCACATCTCCGAGGATGGCAACTCCTTCATGTAGATTCTCCTGTCCTGGCACACCAGCCAGAATCCTCACACACACACTGCAGCATCACCGCCATCTCCTCTTGAGCTAGGCAGCATCGCAGCATCACAGCACGGCCACAGCATATCCATCATCACAGCACGGCCGTATCACAGCAGCACATAGTACGGCCGTATCACAGCAGCACACAGCACGGCCACAGCATCGCAGCACGGCTACAGCATCGCAGCACGGTCCCAGCATCACAGCACGGCCGCAGCGTCTCAACATAACAGCACGGCCGCAGCATCTCAACATCACAGCAGCACACAGCACGGCCACAGCATTGCAGCACGGCTACAGCATCTCAGCACGGCCACAGCATAGCAGCACGGCTACAGCATCTCAGCAGCATCACAGCAGCCGACATCAGCAGTAGCAGGCTATGGTCAGTTCCTCCAGGTGAGGTGAGGTCACTTCAGGTCATCAACAGCAGGTGCGGTCACCCATCCCTGGCAACTGCGAGTAACTGGCGGGTCCGTGGGTGATGGTCACAGAGGCTGGGTGACGCAGACAGACACCCACTACACTGGATGACAGACCAGGGCAGCAATACATCTACTGGGGCACATCAGCTGGGTGACTGGGCATATCAGCTGGGTGACTGGGCACATCAGGTGGACAGCAATCATAGGCAACTCTTCAATGGGTGACAGTTGTGGGTAAGTCTTCCAAGGCGGGCTGGGTGACTTCTCATTCCTCTGTAAATATTCAATTTCGGCCAGTAATTGCTTCCCCCAAAAGTCTCACCCAAATACTGATATTCTCCACCATTTATCTCTAACCAACAACCAACTCCACCAAATATAATATTACACCCAAACAATTATTTAGACCCACCGTCAAAAAAGGACAGTTAAGGTCACTAGGATTATAATATACAGATATTCACTTTAGATTTTACACACACAAGAAAAAAAAAAGTGGTAGCAAATGGTAGCATAACAAGTATAACCGAGCAGTCAAAAATAAGGCACATGGGACTGGTTCCTACTATAAAAATAATAAGAACCACCACCGCTTAGACACCATGTCATGTAGGGGGGTGATGATTAGGGGAATATGGGGGTAAGCGGGGGGAGTCAGTAGGTAGGGGACAGGCGAGGTGGAAGGAGTGAGGTAGGTAGATAATGTAAGGTCACTGGTGACTACAACTTCACCTCTCATTACTCTACCCACCACACTACACTCCCTCTCACTACATGAAATAAAATAATGAATAAAATAGCAAATAACGTGGACCGTGAATATTACTATTCTACTCAAACACAGTTTATTATTAAGTCTTTGTACAATAATATATTTGGGAACAGAGCATTATTGTGGTTTAGATAAATGGGATGGTACACATAAGCAGTGAGACAGGGAAATACAATCAACTTGACGAAAATGAATATAACTTACAATATAGCACAGAGGACAGTTCACTACGGAACTAGTATCAACCCAACAATACATATGCCCCCAAACCAATACTGTGAACCCCAAATCAAGTGTAACAAAACCAAAAAGGCCACCCAAAATTCCAGTGTAAAGCCAAAAACACGGGGGGCGCACCCCAATCTTGTAAAACCTTTTTCCAGTCTCCCCCAAATTACAACAGTGCTGCCCACCAAACCACAACACCACACAATAAATATTACACCCAAAATCCCTAGGCTAACACTAAAAAAAAGGCTAACCCCAAAATTTTAAACCATATAACCCACACAATACATAGTTTACTAACACCACACAAACATAGTGCAAACAAAAAATAAAAAACCAAAACACCACACTTTCAATTAAATACCCTAACGTGTTAAACCAACAATACATATGTAAAACCAAAACTTTGAAAAACCCCTACAATACTTTTCAAACCCACACAATACACTCCAACACCACACTCATAAAAAAAAATTAATGTTCAAAAAAATACATATTAAAACCCCACCTAATATACTACACCAAATAAAAGTTAAAACCACAAAAAAATTTGGGGGAAACACCCCAAAATAGTGTAAAAACCCAAACACATCCATTTTAACCCCAACTAACAGCAAACCAAAATAATAGTAACTCCCAAAAATAGAAAAACACTCCTTTAACATCACACCCAATACCTTAAAAACCCCACCAAACCAGTGCTCCCCAAAACCTCAAGTCTCCCCAAAATAACAGTCTAACCCCTCCACAACACTTTAAAAAACCCCTCATTTGTTTCACCCAAACACGTGCAACATCACCTCTTTTGTGTAACACCCACAAACATTACAAACCACCATCTAGGCAACAAAAAATCAATGCTCCCCCAACTTTCAAAAGGAAACCCACCAAAAATTAATTCCAAAATTTCCCAATCTCCCAAATACAAGTGCACACCAAACCCCTAAAGCAACCCCACAAACTGTGCAACACCAAAAATTACATGTGCAACACCCACAAAAATGGCAAACCAACAATAACATGCAACACCACACAAAAACATGTGCACCCACCAATACATTACAACACCAACAATACTTGCACACCCCCAAAAAATCACTGAAAACACCACAAAACTTGCTAACCCACCAAAACATACAACACCACACAAAACAGTCTAACCCACACAACAAAAACCCCACAAATCTAGTCTAAAACCACAAAATTAACATCTAACCCCCAAAATACTGTGCTAACACCCACAATACACAGTCTAAACACACAATACAATGCTAACACCACACAAAAAAATTTAAAAAACCCCACAAATACAAGTCTAACACCAACAATACCATTCAAACACCCACAATCACAGTACTAACACCACAAAACATAGCTAACCCACACATACACGTACTAACACCACAATACTGTGCTAACACCACACAATACAAGTCTAACCACACAATACACAGTAAACCCAACACAATACATTTGAAAAACCCCAAAATACACATCTAACCCCAACAAAACAAGTCAAACACCACACAAACATATCAACACCACACAACACAGTACTAACACAAAATACGTGCAAAACCCCACCCCAACAATAAAGTCAAAAAACCACACAAACTAGTGCTAACACCACAAAATACAAGTTAACCAAAATACAATCTAACCCCACAAAATAAAGTCTAACACACACTTTTACATGTGCAACACCACACAATACACATGCAAACACCACACAAGCATAGGCTAACACCACCAAGATAGTGCTAACCCCACGAAATTCATGTGCAACACCACCCAATACTTATCTAACACCACACAAAACAGTGCTAAACCCCAAACCAAAAATTAAAACCCCCCCAAAAAAGTGCAAACCCACCAATACAATCTAACACCACACAATACAAGTGCAAAAACCCACACAAACCTCAAACCCCACACAAAACAGTGCAAAACCCCCAAAATCATTCAAACCCACAAAATACATTGCTAACACCACACAATAATATGCTAACACCACCCAATAATATGCTAACACCACACAATACATAGTGCTAACACCACACAATTAGTGCTAACCCCGCCTTTACAGGGGAAACACACACAATCACAGTGTAGCACCAAAAATAAACAGTCAACCCCCACACAATACATATGCAAACCCAACCCCCAAATACAAGTGCTAACACACACATTACATAGTGCTAACACCACACAATACACATGCTTAAACCCACAGTACATATGTAACCCCACAAAAAAAAATTTATAACACCAAAAATAATAGTGCAACCCCACACAAACAATTAAAAAACACCACAATACACATCTAAACCCACAAACATAACAACTCCAACATACACATACAACACCACACAAACACATAATAACCCCACCAATACTAGTGCAACCCCAAAAATCACAGTATAACCCACACAACACAGTACAAACACCACACAAACATTGTGCTAGCACCACACAATAAATGCAAACACCACACAATAAAGTGCTAACCCCACACAATACACATCAACCACACAATACACTACTAACACCCACAGTACACATACTAACACCACACAATACACGGCTAACACCACACAATACTTAGTGCTAAACCACACAGTAGGTAGTGTAACGCCACACTACTGTGCTAAACAAACAATACATAGTGCTAACCCACAAAAATAAATTAACACCCCCAAAATCATATTAACTCCACACAATATTTTGGCTAACACCCACAATAATGTGCTAACACCACAAAATCCCCTAAAACCCAAACAACAATGCTAACACCACACAATGCATAGTGCTAACCCCCCCCAATACTATGCAACACACACAATGCGTGTGCTAACCCACAACAATACACGGTGCTAACCCCCAACAAAACCACAAACACCACACAAAACAGTGCTAACACCACCAAAATTAAAAACCCCACACAATAACGTGCTAACCCAACAAAATCATTGCTAAACCCCAATACTGGCTAACACACACAAACATATGTAACACCACACAATACATTGCAAAACACCACCAATACCATGCAACACCACAAAATACACAGGCTAACACCACACAATAACAGTGCACACCACACAATACACGTGCTGCACACAAAATACATGTGCTAAACACCACCCCAATACACATGCTAACCCCACCAAACACAGTGCTAGCACCACACAAACACATGCTAACCCACACAATACATATCTAAACAACACAATTACATGTGCTAACACCTCACAATACATGTGCTCCCACCACAAATACACGTACTAACACCACACAATACATAAAATAACTACACCACACAATACATAGTGTAAACCACCACAATACATATTATTTAACCACCACACAATAACACAGTCTAACATAAACAAAATTTTCACAGTGTTAACACACACAATACAAGTGCATAACACCCACACAATACCATATGTAACACCTCCAATACATATGTAACACCACAAAATACACAGTACTAACACCACACAATACATAGTACTAAAAACCACAATACATAGGCTAACACCACCAATCATAGTACAAACACACACAATACATAGTACTAACACCACCAATCCCATAGTCAACACCACACAATACAGTGCTAACACCTCACAATACATATTGCTAACACCACACAAAACACAGTGCTAACATCACACAAACACAGTACTAACACCCACAATACATATGCTAACATCACAAAATTCATAGTATAAAACACACAATAACAGTGCTAACATCACACAATAACGTACTAACCCACAAATACCAGTGCTAACAAACACAATACATATACTAACACCCCCAAATACACAGTGCTAATCCACACAATACCATACTAAAACCCACACAATACATAGTGCTAACCCACACTATACACCAGTGCTAAATCACCAATCATAGTTGCTAACACACCAATACTATACTTAACCCACACATCATGTGCTACACCCCCCCACAATACATAGTGCTAACACCACACCATACATAGTGCTAACGCACACAATACCCAGTGCAACATCCCCACAATACACAGTACTAACACACACAAACTTAGTTAAAACCACACAACATAGTACTAAACCACACAATACATAGTGTAACACAACAATACATGTGCTAAAAACCAAACACAATACATAGTGCTAACACCACCAATAACAGTGCTAACATCACAAATACATAGTGCAACACCACAACAATACTTGTACTAACACCACCAATACATATGCTAAAAACCACAAAATCACAGTGCAACACCACAAAATTTACATAGTGCAAACACCACACAAAAACCCCAGTACTAACCCCACACAATACGTAGTGCTAACACCCACACACTACACAGTACTAACCACCCCAATACGTATGCTAACACCACACAATACACAGTATTTAACCCCACACAATACATAGTGCTAACACCACACAATACACAGTCTAACACCACACAATACATAGTGCTAACACCACCCAATACAAAGTCAACCCACACAGTACATAGTGCTAACACCACACAAAAACACAGTACTAACACCACACAATACACAGTACTAAACCCCCACAAAATTACATATGCTAACACCACACAGTAAAACAGTACTAACACCACACAATACATATCTAACACCACACACATACACAGTACTAACACGACACAATACACATACTAACACCACACAATACATATGCTAACACCACACAATACACGACAAACACGACACAATACATAGTGCTAACACCACAAAATACATAGTGCTAACACCACACAATACACAGTACAACACGAACACAATACATATGCTAACCCCACACAATACACAGTACTAAAAACACACAATACATAGTGCTAACACCACACAATACACAGTCTAACACCACACAATACATAGTCTAACACCACACAATACACAGTCTAACACCACACAATACATAGTCTAACACCACAAAAAATTACCACATTATAACACCACACAATCATAGTGCTAACACCACACAATACACAGTACTAACACCACACAATCACATGCTAACACCACACAATACCAGTCTAACACCACACAATACATAGTGCTAACACCACACAATAATAGTCTAACACCACACAATACATATCTAACACCACACAATACACAGTCTAACACCACACAATACAAGTCTAACACCACACAATACACATGCTAAAACCACACACATGTCTAACACCACACAATACAGGCTAACACCACACAAACAAGTGCAACACCACAAATACAAGTCTAAACCACACAATAAGGTCAAACACCACAAACACAGTGTAACACCAACGTCCCAACACCCAACAACACAGACT
>NC_069451.1:22056624-22073364 GCF_026875155.1 Cherax quadricarinatus | reverse complement strand
CAAAAGAGGGGTAAAAAGGGGCCAAAAAAGAGGAAATGAAAACCCCGAAAGGCCCAATTTTTACAAAAATTTTTTTAATTTAGAAGGGAAGGAGAAAAACAAGGCTCAAAAATGGGGTAATAAAAAATGTAAATGAAAACAAATACCCGCCAAAATTGGTCAGAAGTATGGGAGCGAGATTTGGAATGAAGGGGTACAAACAATAAAAAAAAAAAAAGGAGAAAAAAACCGTATAAAAAGGGGGGAAAATAAAAAAACCCAAATTGGGTAAGAACAGATTAAGGGGCCCTGAAGCAGTTTCCTAATAAAAAGGGGAAAGATGTTAAAAAAAATAACAGCGTCCCACAGGGGGGAAAAAAAAAAGTGGAAAGGGAAAAATTAATGCTTTTGGGGGGAAATGAAAATTTAAACAAAGGAATTTAGAGTTGGATTTTGGGGCAAAATAATGAATATCAAGAACCCAAAATTTTTAAAAACAAGACAAAAAAACGTTTCCCGTATGGGGTTTTTAAAGACGGTTAAAGATTGACCAAAAATGAGTGAACTTCAATCCCTAGTCAGATGTAGGCCCAAAATAAAAGAGTAAAAATTTTTAAGGGGCCTAAAGCCAAGCCCTCAAAGTTTTATGAATGGTTGGGGGGAAAGGTATATTCCATTCCATTCCCCCGGGGGAAAAATTTTGTGGTCATAAAACTGGAAAAAGCCCCTATGTTTCCCTCCCCTGAGGAGGGGAAGGGGAAAAAATTAATAAAAAAAAACCTTACCCACCAAAGGGGGGAGTAAAAGGGCCAAAATCGACCAAAGCCCCCCATTCTTTAAAAAAGGGAAAAGTCCCTTTAGAACCCAAAATTACAAACAACTTTTAAATAAATTGTCCTGCTGTCACATTGGAACCAAGGCCTATGCTAGAAGGCAAAAAAGTGTAATAATACAATTTTCAAAACTTCAAAGGGAAACCCTGGCGTAATAGCGCACAAAATGCAAGCTAAAGGAATAACAGGAAAAGACGTTCGATGGATCTAAAAATTTCCTCATAACAGAATCACAGAGAGTAGTCGTCAACAGAGTAAAGTCCGAGGCAGCCTACGTTGAAAAGCTCTGTTCTCACAAGGCACAGTAATAACTCGCTCCCATCTTGTTCCTCAACCGACTGACAAGATGTCAGCCACATCACCGTGTCTTCCTTTGCAGATGACACCTGAATCTGCATGCAGTGTCTTCCATTGCAGACACAGCAATGGCTCCAGGCAGACATCAACCAAAAATCTTTCATGTGGGCTGCAGAAAACAATATTAAGTTCAATGATGAGAAATTTTCAATTACTCAGATTATGGTAAAACTAGAAATTAAAATCTTCATCAGAGTACAAAACAAAATTCAGGCCACAAAATAGAGCGAAACACCAACGGCAAAGACCTGGAGCGATCATGTCCGGAGGATCTCACCTACACTCGCATCTGCTAGGAAAAATGAACATGAAGGTAAAATGAGAAC
Organism: Cherax quadricarinatus; assembly: GCF_026875155.1. Lineage (NCBI taxonomy): Eukaryota > Metazoa > Arthropoda > Malacostraca > Decapoda > Parastacidae > Cherax > Cherax quadricarinatus. The sequence goes on along the minus strand of NC_069451.1, from coordinate 22,071,869 downwards.
CATCAAACTAGGAGCCAAGCCCATGATGACACTCTTCAAGATCACTTTCTCTATCTAGGCCGGAATATTGCTGCACACTAACAGCACAGTGCTCCGCTAGTATATAGATGAGAAAGGCTAAGTGTCATTTGAAAACAGGTGAATTTGTAAATGGAAGTGATAAGGCTATAGATGCAGAGCCAGAAGCGCCAAAATCTTACCACAGTGGTCAGCTGTTTTAAAATGTTCCTGGCCTGCAAGTGCACTCGCATATATCAGTGATACCAGTGAAATAGCAGAATACAGAGCTGTAGTAAAGCACTAACGCAGTATTAATAAGTACTTAGTGGAGTGGAGTGACTTTCATTAGTTTCTTTTTCTTGAAATACCAGATGTATACTGTAAATTAATAAAAAACCTTGTAGTTACCAGCGTCCCAATATACACAAACGAAAGGAATTATTTTCTACAGAAAACGTCCTCCTCCAAAATTATCACCAGTCAACTGTAGTGATAATATAGCATTTATTGTGTGGAGAACGTAAAAACTAGAAAAGCTAGATACAGCGATTGATAAACCAGGTTGGAGGCTCGACCGTCTCGTCATTGTTGGAGCTGCCAGAAATCACCGGCTTCTTCAACTACGCAAGGTTATACTTTTGTAACAATCAAATCACATATTACTCGGGTAGATAATTTCCAGTAGATCTCATGTGTAGCCCAAATCACCGACCAGTAGTTTTAAATAAGTGACCCACTGATCAGATCAAATCGACTGTCCGAACTCCCTCGACTGGTACCGACCCTTGACTGTCCCCGAACCCTTTTCAAGCAGTGTAATTTGCGACCTAGAAAATGTAGCAGAGAACCTTTCACGGCGCGCATAAACGGAATAAAACAAACCTCAATTCTGGGAGCGCTTGAGGTCCTAAACCTGTATTCCCTGGAACGCAGGCGGAGAGATACAAGAATATTTACACCTGTTAAAATCCTAGAGGGACTAGTACCGAACTTGCACACTGAAAATCACTCACACGAAAGCAAAAGAACTTTGGCAGACGATGCAACATCCCCCCCAATGAAAACAGGGTGGTCCCTAGCACTGTTAAGATACCATACAAAAAGTGCTCAGGCCCGAGACTGTTCAACAGCCTTCCCAAGCATACATAAGGGGATTTAACCAACAGACCCCTGGCAGTCTACAAGCTTGCACTGTGACAAGCACCTAAAGAGTCGGTTTCTTACCTAGCCAGGCTGTTGCTTGTATTTGTTTTGTGTTGCAGGCCAGCAGCAAGAGCCTATGTTGATCAGGCTCTGATCCACCAGAGGCCTGTCCAGACCGGGCCGCAGGGGCATTGAACCCCCTAACTCTCTCCAGGTAAACAACTCCAGATAGCCAAGACACATTTTCCTCATTTAAACACCTTGAGGGTCGACAGGCCCTCTCCGAGACTTGTCTCAGGGTCCGGCCAAATTTAAAAAAAAAAAATATTTTTTTCTTATGAAAAGAAGAGAATCTTTTTCCGATCAAAATGACCCCCAACCAAAAGATATGAAATTTGATGGAAAACATACGGAATTATGCTCTCAGACGAAGTTAAGCGGTCCGGGTCCTCGACATATGTTTACGCATCGGTCGATTTTGCCTCTTATGGAGCCCTATTTTCGGCCATTCCAGTGTACTAGTTGACAAAAAATCATACTATTTCTCTAGACACCATTTTTATCTATTGAATGAGTAACAAGAAACCAACCCTTTACTGATTTCAACTATCCAATACAGTGGTCAGAATTTAGCAATTTTGCCAATTTCACACAAATTTCAAAGATGCCAATTTCCAAATAGGTCCAGAAATAAACAAGTACATTCCACCTGCACTAAATAACATTTCCCTCTGTTCGTTTATCACATCCCCAGGCTTTCTTATATTACTTTGGCTTTCCACTTCAATTTTTAATATCATACAAACAATAGAAGAATTTACTGTTATGCCAGACTTGCTGATAGTGTATAGAAATGGTAAAAAATAAATATCAGCGTACCTTGTTGAAAGAATATTAACTCACCAGTTGACGTGTATTGGACACGCTTGGCATGAATTGTTATACTTTTGAACTTTGGTAAAAAAATCGTAACATTTTCTGCTACTTTGAGCTCAATTACAAGGTACTTTACATTGTAAAACCATCAAAATCACTCAATTTCTGTAATATGTCGTTCCATTCTATAAAATGAGACCAAGAAAACTAGAAATACAACAAAATTATTTTTTTTTTTTATTAACACACTGGCCGATTCCCACCAAGGCAGGGTGGCCCGAAAAAGAAAAACTTTCACCATCATTCACTCCATCACTGTCTTGCCAGAAGGGTGCTTTACATTACAGTTTTTGAACTGCAACATTAACACCCTTCCTTCAGAGTGCAGGCACTGTACTTCCCATCTCCAGGACTCAAGTCCGGCCTGCCGGTTTCCCTGAATCCCTTCATAAATGTTACTTTGCTCACACTCCAACAGCACGTCAAGTATTAAAAGCCATTTGTCTCCATTCACTATCAAACACGCTCACGCATGCCTGCTGGAAGTCCAAGTCCCTCGCACACAAAACCTCCTTTACCCCCTCTCTCCAACCTTTCCTAGGCCGACCCCTACCCCACCTTCCTTCTACTACAGACTGATACACTCTTGAAGTCATTCTGTTTCGCTCCATTCTCTCTACATGTACAAACCACCTCAACAACCCTTCCTCAGCCCTCTGGACAACAGTTTTGGTAATCCCGCACCTCCTCCTAACTTCCAAACTACGAATTCTCTGCATTATATTCACACCACACATTGCCCTCAGACATGACATCTCTACTGCCTCCAGTCTTCTCCTCACTGCAACACTTATCACCCATGCTTCACACCCATATAAGAGCGTTGGTAAAACTATACTCTCATACATTCCCCTCTTTGCCTCCAAGGACAAAGTTCTTTGTCTCCACAGACTCCAAAGTGCACCGCTCACCCTTTTCCCCTCATCAATTCTATGATTCACCTCATCTTTCATAGACCCATCCGCTGATATGTCCACTCCCAAATAACTGAATACATTCACCTCCTCCATACTCTCTCCCTCCAATCTGATATCCAATCTTTCATCACCTAATCTTTTTATCCTCATAACCTTACTCTTTCCTGTATTCACTTTTAATTTTCTTCTTTTGCGTACCCTACCAAATTCATCCACCAACCTCTGCAACTTCTCTTCAGAATCTCCCAAGAGCACAGTCATCAGCAAAGAGCAACTGTGACAACTCCCACTTTATGTGTGATTCTTTATCTTTTAACTCCACGCCTCTTGCCAAGACCCTCGCATTTGCTTCTCTTACAACCCCATCTATAAATATATTAAACAACCACGGTGACATCACACATCCCTGTCTAAGGCCTACTTTTAACTGGGAAATAATCTCCCTCTTTCCTACATACTCTAACTTGAGCCTCACTATCCTCGTAAAAACTCTTCACTGCTTTCAGCAACCTACCTCCTACACCATACACCTGCAACATCTGCCACATTGCCCCCCTATCCACCCTGTCATACGCCTTTTCCAAATCCATAAATGCCACAAAAACCTCTTTAGCCTTATCTAAATACTGTTCACTTAAATGTTTCACTGTAAACACCTGGTCCACACACCCCTACCTTTCCTAAAGCCTCCTTGTTCATCTGCTATCCTATTCTCTGTCTTACTCTTAATTCTTTCAATAATAACTCTACCATACACTTTACCAGGTATACTCAACAAACTTATCCCCCTATAATTTTTGCACTCTCTTTTGTCCCCTTTGCCTTTATACAAAGGAACTATGCATGCTCTCTGCCAATCCCTAGGTACCTTACCCTCTTCCATACATTTATTAAATAATTGCACCAACCACTCCAAAACTATATCCCCACCTGCTTTTAACATTTCTATCTTTATCCCATCAATCCCGGCTGCCTTACCCCCTTTCATTTTACCTACTGCCTCACGACAATAAATACCATACGAAAATACAGTGCAAAGTCGCTGTTTTATTCCAAAAACACGGTCAAAGTTTTTTTTCTTCTCATTATGCACTGTGTGCTGCAGGATTTTTTTATAATGCGCACAGTGACCACATAGACCCATTCTTTTATATGTATGCCTAATAGCTTTCTCCCACTAGATTTGAGGGCGCTAGAATTTATGCGTACTAGTACGTCAAAAACCCTGGGTTGTAAGCCGTGCTAGTACGGGCAAAACCCTCAAAGGGTTAAATTAATTGAAAAGCCATTAATCTGTTCCAGCGGAATTCCTGCTCTCAGAGGCAGGAAAAATACACTTGAATATAATGCTAATATCAAGTCTACAGCTTATTTATCTATCACACTTGATCTAATATAATAAACAATATAAATAACATAGGAACTTGGTATGTACTCTAGCATTATGTGACAAAGTGGAGGCAGCCATAACTGCTCCCGCATTGTTGTGGTATTCACTGCCATCTAGTGACGGCCTTTCGAAGCTGTTTATTATTATAATTATTATTATAGTACATTATTATATTATTATTATATGTATTATTATTGCATTACATTATAATTACATTATTATTATAATGGGGAAGTGCTTGTGAGGGGAAAGGTATTCAGGCTTAATTTAGGGAATTGGAACACACATCCAAATCCCTAGATCAAGAGCCCCTCACCACGTACGTATGTACGTACTAATAATAATATTTATTATAACAATAATAGTAATACAATATAATAATTATTGTAATAATCACAATAATACAATATAATAATAATAATAATAGTAATACAATATAATAATTATTATAACAATAATAATAATACAATATAATAATAATATTAATACAATATAATTATTGTAATAAGTACAGTGCCTGCACTCTGAAGGAGGGGTGTTAATGTTGCAGTTTAAAAACTGTAGTGTAAAGCACCCTTCTGGCAAGTCAGTGATGGAGTGAATGATGGTGAAAGTTTTTCTTTTTCGGGCCACCCTGCCTTGGTGGGAATCGGCCAGTGTGATAATAAATAAATAATAAAAATAATAATACAATATAATAATAATAATAACAGTAAAGAGAAATTTCAAAAGGCTGGCAGTAGTTGGCGCCACCATCAACAAAACACTGGTAACCACTACTTTTCACCTGTCGAGACTTAAGTAGTCTATAAGTATTAGGTTAAGTCTGAGTGAAATGTCTCGGCATGCTCCATGTTATGATACGTAAACACACAATGTAACACTTGCAAAGAAATAAAGATTTTATTTATTTATCTATTTATTTATTTAAGCAACTTCCCTTGAGGGGGAAGGACGCATCCTGAAATTTCGTTCATATCCAAAAGAAAAAAAAATTGACCGAACGACGGTTCGTATCCTGAAAAGTTCGCAGGGTTGGGCGTTCGTAAGCTGAGTTTCCACAGTATACTAATTCTTTATTTATTCAGACTTCCTACAATAAATATTTTAAGGTAAGTACAGTGGACCCCCGGATAACAATCAGCTCCCAACTCGACCAATTATGTAAGTTTATTTTTGTAAGTGCTTTTGTAGGTGTATTTTTAGGGGTCTGAAATGGACTAATCTAATTCACAATATTTCTTATGGGAACAAATTCGGTCTATAACGGCACCCAAACAGACTTCTGGATTGAAATAATATCGTTATGCGGGGGGTCCACTGTATTGTGTGTACTGTACAACCTCTCCTCACTTAATGACGGAGTTCCGTTCCTAATGCCACATCGTTAAACGAATGTGTCGCTAAGTGAGGAGCATACTATAATAGTAGTGAGTTTGTGTGTCTCATCTTTGATATTGTTTTAATGTCACCTTTGCACCATTTATAACCTTTCGGGTATATTCGTAAGTGCTTATACAATAGTGTACTGTATATTGAAATAAAAAGAATAGAGGAAATCAGCTGTAATATACAGTGGACCCTCGGTTATCGGCCATAATCCGTTCCAGAAGCTCGGGCTAAAACCGAAATGGCCGAAAACCTAAATAATATTTCCCATAATGATTAATGTAGTAATTACAATTAATTGTGTTATAGACAAAAATACTCACCAAAAAATATTTTTAACAATTAAATCAGTATTACATAAGTTTGTTGAAGACTAATGCTGGCTTCTGGAATGCTTGCTACACTTCCTGCATGCCTGTTACACTTCCTGCATGCCTGCTACACTTCCTGCATGCCTGCTACACTTCCTGCAAGTCTGCTACACTCCCTACATGCCTGATACACTTCTTGCATGCCTGTTACACTCCGTGCATGCCTGTTACACTTCTTGCATGCCTGCTACACTTCCTGCATGCCTGCTACACTTCCTGTATGTCTGCTACACTCCCTGTATGCCTGTTACACTCCCTGCATGCCTGTTATACTCCTTGCATGCCTGCTACACTTTCTGCATGCCTGTTACACTCCCTGCATGCCTGCTACACTCCTTGCATGCCTGTTACACTCCCTGCATGCCTGTTACACTTCTTGCATGCCTGCTACACTTCCTGCATGCCTGCTACACTTCCTGCATGTCTGCTACACTCCCTGCATGCCTGTTATACTCCTTGCATGCCTGCTACACTTCCTGCATGCCTGCTACACTCCCTGCATGCCTGCTACACTCTCTGCATGCCTGCTACAGCTATACTCCCTGCATGCCTGTTACACTTCCTGCATGCCTGCTACACTTCATGCTTAAATTCCATGGTGTTTCTCACTTTCTTGACCACAGGAACTTTACTAGGAACTTTCTTTGGAGCCATGGTTATTTATTTTGCAGTTGCACTGCAAAAAATAAAAAACACTAAAAAACAATGGAAAGAAAGCAAAATATTTGGATGTATGAGCAGAAGCTTCCTCACGCACCGAAAGACACAGCCAAACTGACACGCAAGCGGCCCCTGCCGGTGGACAGACACGTCTGAAAGGGCCGATCACCGGGAGCCGAAAAACCGGCCAATCACCGAGTTGGCCAATAACAGGAGCGGCCGATAACTGAGGGTGCACCGTACATTATTTAGGTACGACTACTGGTCAGAGAGCCCGTCGTAAGTTTGAGGCATCGGTAAATGAGTATGTCGCAAAATGAGTAGAGGGTGTATATGCATTTTTTACACCTAGTTCTATTGAAATAGTAAATATGTTATCAGGCTTTTACATTCACTGGAAAGTGGAAAACGGCTATGTTTCACTTTTCATCAATTTTTTTTTTATATCAGTACCCTGTCAGTACCCTGAACCTAACCTGCTTTAAAACGGGCCTTCCATGATAATGGAACAGGGTTGTTTTTTCATTATATACAGTATAGTTTAAGAATAACAGTTGTTTGCATTAACATAGAAAAGCCTTTACAGAGTACAAATGAAAAAAACCCAACCAGGTGTATGTATTGTGAAATGTATATCGATCATGGGAATGTTAAATCTTTATGTTGATTACTGTAAAAAATGCAGTTGGTTGGTGTGAACTGTAGTTTGCAGTAACCCAAATTATACGAAATTGAAGCATTGGCAACTCTATCAACACCATAATTTAATTTTATTTATTTATTTTAGTAATTTTAGCATACCATACAGAGGTACAAAAAAATACAGTAAGAGCAGCAGGCCAAGCCACTTATATGCCATAGCATTATGGGCTGGCTTAAAAAAGACTTAAGATTACTAAGAGTCAATGATGAAATAAGGTGATAAAAACATTATTGTAAACAGAAACTATAAAGCAACAAAATGAGTATACAAAGACAGGTCAATGTCAGCTGTGTCTGTATCATTTACTGATGTCAGCTGTGGTCTGTAATCATGTCACTGATGTCACTGTGGTCTGTTATCATGTACTGATGTCAGCTTGGGGGTCGGTATCATGTCACTGAATGTCTGCTGTGGATCTGTATCCTGTTACTGATGTCAGCTGTGGTCTGTATCATGTCACTGATGTCAGCTGTGGTCTGTATCATGTTACTGATGTCAGCTGTGGTCTGTATCATGTTACTGATGTCAGCTGTGGTCTGTATCATGTCACTGATGTCAGCCTGTGGTCTGTAATCATGGTACTGGGGGGGGGGGGGGGGGGTGGCAGCTGTGGTCTGTATCATGTCACTGATGTCAGCTGTGTCTGTATCATGTTTACTACTGATGTCAGCTGTGGTCTGTAATCATGTCACTGATGTCAGCCTGTGTCTGTAACATGTTACTGATGTCAGCTGTGGTCTGTATCATGTCACTGATGTCAGCTGTGGTCTGTATCATGTCACTGATGTCAGCTGTGGTCCGTGTCATGTTCTTATAGAAATAAAAATATTATTATTATTACATATTAGAAATAATTACTGGCCACTACTTGAAATGGCCTTTAACTTGCCTTCAGACACTACTTTCCATCAAGAACATTATAGTGGCTGCCCAGACTCCGCATTCGCAACAAACTTGCGGTATTGTAGGAAATAACTACTCGCCAGTTGTTGTGTTTGTGGGGGGGGGGGGGCTAAAATGTTGTTTAGTCGAAGGAGAGAAAAATTTTTACCCTTTGTTGGGTTTTTATAAGGGTGAGTAAGAGGTGAAAGCTGTAATCATCCAGCCGAAACTTGTCATCACACCAGCAAGAGTTGTTGCACAAAGCTGAACCTGGAAAGAAAAAGAACAAAAGTTTCCTAAGTTAATAGAAAAGGAACTAAAAGTTCCTACTTAGATCAGGTGGAGCACCTTGCTAACCCCCCAGCATGGGCCAGACACCTACACACCAACTCACCAAGTTCAATAACCGGCTCCCGAACAAAACCGTTAAAGATTTAAGGGCAGAGAACTGGCTAATAATAATAATAATGATAATAATAATAAATAATAATAATAATAATAATATCTTCATTTGTATAAGTACATGCACAAGGTATACAAGCCTAGCAAATATCAATGACATATTACTACATCAAGGTACTTGTAGAGGATCCTCTGGTGCATGTCAATGTATTTCAATATCAAGGTACACATAGTTGATTCTCAGAATCAAGGTCCTAATTACATCAAGGTCATATTAAGGTGTCAGGATCACAGTACTCCTAACATCCTGAGGATCAAGGTTCATGTAGAGGGTTTTGGAGTAAATTAAAGGTACATGTAGAGGATCCTCAGGATCAAGGATATCCTGACAACAAGGTACATGAAGAAGATCCTGATAATTGAAGGTATGTGGTTGTGAATGAACAAGAAATCAATCTTTTTAAAAGACGAAGATAAATAATTGTCTTGATATCCAAAAAGTACTTCATAGCCAGGACAACATGAAATCAGATGAGAATCAGTGCATGTACACTAGCAATAGTAATATACATGCCGTAATATATTTACCGTACACAATAAATACTTTTGTTTTTGAGGAAAGAGTATATTAATTTAGGTGAAAGGAAAATATAAACGTTGATATAGGAATGTAAAATTTCCCCTAAATGACAAGAGCTGTTTTGAAACATAGTACTCAACAAGGTAAGACATGACGCAAGCGCAGTAGCGCGTCAACTGGTGTCAGGCTGAGGAGGCAGGACAAGTGCCTGTGATGTTAAATATAAGAAAATCACAATGAAACACGTAATTTTTAGTTAACAATAGAGAAGACAGATGTAATAGAGTGTGCATTATGTTATTCTGATGATAGCAGCGAATACACCTGTTAAAATTAATTAAGATAAAACTAAAAATAGTGGGGTTTAAAGAATAAACTAAGTGTAACACCATATAGAGGCTACCTTCCTCTCTCTCCTGGATAAGAAAATTAGTTTTCTGTCAATATTTTTGTGTTCTGTGGATTAATATTGGCTAATTCACATTAATTTATTTTATAAACTGTAATTGAAAAAAGTAAGTTGAGAGGCCTCACAAATAAACTATTTGTTAATGGGAAATACATTTATTACCAATAAAAGAAGAGAAATATTTTCGTATGTCTTGATTTAAAAAGTACTCTGGGAGGCAAAGCCAGTACATTTGTGTAACGCGCCACCTACTGCATCGTGAGGTAGCTGGTGGGTGTTGAGCTGTGGACCATGTAACTTGTCTCTGCCACCAACACCGCCATTACTATCACCAGCAAAACTACTCTTTTCAACACCACTTTCCACCACTTTTGGCAATTTTTTTTGAATACTTTAGTATAAATAATAATTTTTTTCGTAATAAAGAAATAATAGTACAAAGGTATTTTTTCTCTAAATCAGGTCTCAAAGTTCCGTGTAGAAGGCTCCTGAGAAGCAAGGTCATAGTTGAGGTTTCAAGATATCAAGGTACTCTTGACATCAAGTTCTATGTAGAGCTTTAGCTACAGTTAAGGCTCATAAGTATTTTGTCGATAAGTGAAAGGGTCCTAGTATTTATTAACTATGAAGGTCGGATTGTAATCATGATTCATTAATATTAAGGAGTAACCATAGTGGTTTTATCAACAACAAGGTCACATGTGGATAATCCTCGAAAAAAAGGTCTATGAAATAATTTATTTTAAATCAACCTCAAGGGAGGTTCCTTGATGCTGGTGAGGGGCTCTTGATCGAGGGAATTGGATCTGTGCTGTAGTTCCCCGAATTGAGCCTGAATACCTTCCATCCCCCCACAATGCTGCTGAAAAAATCCTACGGTTAGTGCTTCCCTGTGATTATAATAATCACAAGCAATTGAATCTTGAAAAAAAGGAAAATTGACATCAAGGTCCTGTATAACCTCCCAAGGCCCCATATATTCTATTCAGGCCCCTAATAACCTCTCAAGCCCCTAATAACCTCCCAAGGCCCCTAATAACCAAACGTAACCTAACAAACCCAACATAACCTAAGCTAACCTAATCTAACCTTACCTAACCTAACCTAACCTAACTAACCTAACCTAACCTAACCTAAACTAACCTAACCTAACCTAACCTAACCTAACCTAATCTAACCAACCTAACGTAACCTAACCTAACATAACCTAACCTAATCTAACCAACCTAACGTAACCTAACCTAATCTAACCTAACCTAACCTAACATAACCTAACCTAAGCTATCAAAACTAACCTAACCTAACTTAACCTAACATAACTAACCTAACCTAACCTAACTAACCTCACCTAACACTAACCGAACCTAAACCTAACTAACCTAACCTAACCTATCCTAACATACCCTAACAAAAGTAACCTAACCTACCTAACAAAACAAACCTAACCTAACCTAACATAACCCAAGCTAACCTCACCTAACTAACCTAACCTATCTTAACCTAAACCTAAACATAACAGAAAGCTAACCGTAACCTTACCTAACTAACTTCCCTGGCCCCCTAAACCATCCCCAGCACCTATTAACCTCCCCAGGCACCTAAAAACCCCCCCCAGGCCCTAAAAGCCTCCCCAGGCCTTTATAACTCCCCGGCCCCCAAAACACCAGGCCCCGTTAAAAACCCCAGGCCCTAGTAAAAATTCCGGTCCCCCATTTTAAACCCCCCCACCTGCATAACCTCCCCAGGCCCCTAATAACCTCCCAAGGCCCAATAACCTACCGACCCCTAATAAATTCCAGGCCCCCTATAACCTCACGGCCCCGTCAAAATCCCAGGCCCAAATAAAACCCCCCAGGCCCCCTTTTAACCTCCCCCGGACCTGAACCCCCAGGCCCCTAGTAACCTCTCCAAGATAATAACCCCCAGGCCCCTAATAACCCGAGGCCCCTAATAACCTCCCCCGGCATGTATATCCTTCCCGGCTTTAAAACTGACCTAATGCCCAATAACCTGCCAGGCCCTGTTTAACCTCCCCCGGTCCCCTAAATAACCTACCAAGGTTCCTAATAAACCCACACGGCCCCCTAAGAACCCCCCAGGCTTCTAGTCCCCCACAGGACCCAAAAAACCCCCCCGGCACCTAGTAACCTCCCCAGGCCCCTAATAACCTCCCAGGCCCCGTTATCCTCCAAAGGCCCCTAATAATCTCCCTAGGCCCCTTTTTAACCTACTCAGGACCCTAATAACTTTCCCAGTAAATAATAACCCCCTGGCTCCAAAACCCCCCAGGCCCCGTATAACCTCTCCAAGCCCCCAATAAACCCCCCCAAGACATAATAACCTACCAGGCCTTTTATTCCTCCCAGGCCTTAGAAACCCCCCAGGCCCCTTGTAAAATCCTATCCCATAAATTCCCCCCGCCCCCAAAAAATCCCCAAAAACCCCCTTAAAATCCCTAGGCCCTTTTTTAACCCCCCAAAAACCCCTAATAACTTCCCCCGCCCGTTTAACCTGTAAGGCCCCCTTTAACCCCCCCTGGCCTGTGTAAACTTCCAGGCCCTTTTAACCTCCCCAGTTTCGTTAACTCCCCGGCCTATAAGCTCCCCCAAAGCCCTAAAAACCCCCCCAGGCCCTAAAACCTCAAAAGGGGGACTAGTAACCTCCCCGGCTCTCAGTGACATCCCCCGGCCCCTTTACCTCTCCAAGACCCTTAAAAACCCCCCCCGGCCCCCCATTAACCTCCCCGGCCCCCAATAACCTCCCGGCCCTAAAACCCCCCCAGGGCCCCCCCCTAAACCCTCCCCAGGCCCCTAAAACCCCCAGGCCCTTATAAAAACCCCGGCCCTAGTAACATTCCAGGCCCTATTTAAACCTCCCAGGCCTATAAATCCCCAGGCCCCCTTTAAAAACCCCCCAAAAGGGCCTAATAACCCCCCCTGGCCCCCAATAACCTCCCAGGCCCCTATAACCTCCCCAGGCCTGTACAACCCCAAGGCCCAAAATTTCCTCCCAGGCCCCCTTTAACCCCCAGGCCCTTAACCTTTCCCCCGGCCCCTATAACCTTTCCCCGGCCCTAAAAACCCCCAGGCCCCAAAAACCCCCCCGGGCCCCCAAAAAACCCCCCAGGGCCGTATATTTCCAGGGCCCCTAACAAACCAACCTAATAGCCCCAAAAAACCTCCGGCCCTTATCCCCCCCCAGGCCCCCCAATTACCTACCCCTAAAACCTCCAGGCCCCTAAAACTCCGAGGGCCTTTTACCTCCAAAGAATTTTTAACCTCCCAAGGCCCCTATAACCTCCCCAGGCCCTAATAACCCCCAGGCCCTAACCTCCAAAAGGCCCATAAAAACTCCCAGGCCCCTAATAACCTCCAGGCCCTAAAAACTTTCCCCAGTAAACTTACCCTCCCCTGGTCCCAATAACCTCCCCCGGCCCGTTAACCCCCCCAAGGCCCTAATTAAAACCTACCAAGCCATAATAAAATACCAAAAGGCCTTTTAAAATCCCAGGTTTTAATAACCCCCCCAGGCCCCATAACCTCCCCCGCCTAATTTAAACCCCCCCAGCCCCTAAAAAATTTTCCCAAACCCCCCCTATAAAATCCAAAAGGGCCCTTTTTAATCCCAAGCCCCTAATAAAAATACCAGGCCTTTTAAACCCTTTTCCCTCTATAACCTCCCTTTTGGGCCCAAATTCCCCCGGCCCCTTATAAAACCCCCCCGCCTATAACCTCCCCCGGGGTAATAACTCCCAAAACCCCCAATAACCTCCCCCCGGGCCCCCAAAAACCCAAAAGGGGACTAGAACCTCCCCAGGTCCCCATACTCCCCCGCCCCTCATCCCTTCAAGCCTTAATAACCCCCAGGGCCCCAATACCTCCCAGGCCCCTAAAAACCTCCCGGCCCTTTAAAATAGGCTCCCCCCCCTGTTAACCTCCCAGGCCCCTAATAACCCCCAGGCTTGTTATAAACCTAGGCCCCAGTAACTTTTTCCCGGTCCATTAACTCCCCGGCCCTTTAAAAACCCCCCAGGCCCCTAAAAAACCCCCCAAAAGGGCCCCCAATAAAACCCCCCGGCCCCAATAAATCCCGGGCCCCTATAACCTCCCAGGCCCTTTAAACCCAAAAGGGCCGTATAATCCAGGCCCTTTTAAACCTCCCCGGCCCTATAACTCCCCAGCCCTGTAACTCCCAGGCCCTAATAACCTCCCAGGCCTATAAACCTCCCCGGCCCTAATAACCTCCCCCGGCCCCTAGAACCTGTTCAGTCCTTCATTAACCTCCCCAAGCCCCTAAAAAATCCCCAAACCCGTATAAAATCCTTAGGCCCTTTATAACCTCCCAATGCCCCTATAACCTACGCAAGGCCTGTTTAACCTAGTAAGGCCCTCTATAACCTCCCCTGGCCCTGATTGTAACATTCCCAGCCCCTTATTAACTCCCAGTCTTCGTATAACCTCCCCAGGCCCCCTAATAAAGCTCCCAAAGCCCCTAATAACCTCCCCAGGCCCTAATACCTCAAGAGGGCATTAGTAACCTCCCCAGGCCTCAGTGACAATCCCCAGGCCCCTCATACCCTCTCAAGACCTTAATAACCCCCCAGGCCCCTTATAACCTCCCAGCCCCTAATAACCTCCAGGCCCTAATAGCCCTCCCCAGGCCCCTGTTAACCTCCCCAGCCCCTAATAACCCCCAGGCCTTGTATAAAATCCCTAAGGCCACTAGTAGCATTCCCAGTCCCTATTACCTCCCCAGGCCCACTGCACAAACCTCCCCAGGCCCCTAATAACCTCCCAAGGCCCCTAATAACCTCACCTGACCCCAATAAAACCCCCCCCAGGCCCCTAACCTTACCAGGCCCGTACAACCCCCACAGGCCCAAAATAAACCTCCCAGGGGCCCCTTTTTAACCCCCCAGGACCTATAACCTCCCGGCCCTGTAACCTCTCCAAACCCCCTAAAAAACCCCCCAGGCCCCTAATAACCCCAGGCCCCTAATTCCCCCCCCGGCACTTTATCCCTTCCAGGGCCCCAACAACTGACCTAATCCCCAATAACCTACCAGGCCCCTTTTAACCTCCCCAGGTCCCCCAATAACCTACCAAGGTTCCTAATTTCCCACACAGGCCCCCTAAAAACCTCCCCAGGCTTCTAGTAACCTCCCCCAGGGCCCTAATAACCCCCCCCAGGCCCTAGTAACCCCCCCCGGCCCTAAAATCCCAGGCCCCGATATCCTCCGGGGCCCCAAAAACTCCCAGGCCCCTAAAAACCTACCCAGCCCTAATAACTTTTTTAAACTAATAACCCCCCCGGCCCCCAATACCTCCCCAGGCCCCAAAAACCCCCCAAACCCCAAAAAACCTCCCCAAGCCTAATAACCCTTCCCGGCCTTTATTACCTCCCAGGGCCCTAAATCCCCCCCCCTATAATCCTAGCCTAATAACTCCCAAGCCCCTAAAAAAC
>NC_069451.1:22037822-22056124 GCF_026875155.1 Cherax quadricarinatus | reverse complement strand
AAATAACAAATTTTTTTTTGGAAAATTCTTGGACACTGGGGCACCACTTCAGATTTGGGCCTTGGACCCTGAAGGGGTTAATAGCAAAATAAAGACCAAACTTACTTAATGCTCCTTTTCTACTGGTCGGGTCTGGGATGGCTGTTCATCGCTATTGCGTTTTTGTTTAACCACAAATCGATCCATCATAACGGACACTACTTGACTGCACTTTGGTTTCAAGTAAAACTAGCCCATCGCAGCTAGCTTCCACAAGCAGCAACAGTTAAGTCGTTACTTTCATATATGTTGCCGCAGTCTCAAATATCTGTTGCCTATTTTCAAACACAAATCTCCAAGAGTAACGAAATACGTCCAGTCTCCCCCGAAAGCTTGAACTCAACTGATTCAGCGAGACCACCAACGCCTAGCTAGACATGTCCCTGATCAGTTTCCCGTAGTGGACATGTATGATTTCTGTACGACTAGGGAAGGGATGTTAGAATGTTATCTCTTACTGTGACTTTGTCTTCCATCTCACCTCATGAAAATATGTATCTTACTTGAAAAATTATTTTTGTATATATTTTTTTTATTAATTAATTTATATATTTTTCGAGAGCCGTGAACTGAGTCACCGCAAGTCGCTCAATGAATACCACTGCTATAGATTATCACACACAGCAGCATATGTGTACAGAACCTAGGATAACCCAAAAAAAGTCAATGTGGCTTATTTTTAGTACCTTGCTTGGGTTAGCCATATATGATTTTTGGTAAATATTCGATTCCCAGCTGGGAAGAAACATTAGGTGTGTTTCTTTACACCTGTTGTCTATGTTTACCCATCAGTAAATGGGTACCCAGGTGTTAGTCGACTAGTGTGGGTGTTATCCTGGGACACTGACCTAATTTTCTTGAAATACTCAGCATAACAAGTGCCTTTCTATACAGTAGTATGTCACTGATGTCAGCTAGGCCTGTATACCTTGTACATGTACGTGTAGTAAATAAAGATATTATTAATATTATATTATTATTATTATTTTCTCAGTTGTTTGTTGGGTTATCTTATTCAAACTTGGGCAATGTATGATGGAAAGATACTTCTTCACACACACCAAAAATGAAAGAAATCAGACCATAAATATCGAGTTCACTTCTCAGCCATTAGCGGCTGCTTAGCGGTATATTTTTGTATGGTTGTTAAGGTTATATTCTCATTTTTTCAGTCTCATTTGATAGAATGAAAGATATATTACAGAAATAGATATGATTTTGATTGCTTTCATGACGATAAGTACCGGGAAATTGCGATCACAGTAGCGAAAATGTTGTATTCTTTAGCGAAGCTCAAGAGTAAACAAATGACGTCACCGTCCAATACCTGTCCGCCTGCCAGTCTAAATTCCAGGATGGAGTCAAGAATGGATTGACATTATTTATACAATTATTACAATAATGCAGTACAGTGGACCCCCGCTTTATGATCACCTCCCAATGCAACCAATTATGTAAGTGTATTTATGTAAGTGCATTTGTACGTGTATGTTTGGGGGTTTGAAATGGACTAATCTAATTCACAATATTCCTTATGGGAACAAATTCGTTCAGTACTGGCACCTGAACATACTTCTGGAATGAAATAATATCGTAAACCGGGGGTCCACTGTAGTTTGCATAACAGTAAATCTTCTATTTTTTTTTGTGAAACAAATTCCAAATGGTAAGCAAGAGTAATATAAGAGGGGCCTGTAGCCATGACTAATGAACAGAGAAAATGTTATTTTAGTGCCAGGAATGTCTGCATTGTTTATTTTGGACCTTATTTTGAAATTGGCATCTGTTGAAATTTGTGTGAAATCGGCCAAATTGTCAATTTCTGACCACTTTATTGGGTAGTTGAAATAAGTGAATGGGCAGTTTCTTGTACTCAGTTGACAGACTAGAAGTAAATAAGTTTATTCAGGTATACACAAATACAGTTACATAGATTATCATACATAGCAGTGTATGTATAGAGAACCTGGGATAACCCAGAAAAGTCTGACAAAGTGACTTATTTCCAGTACCTGGCTTGGGCTTGCCACATATGATTTTTGGTAAATATTTTTTTTCTCGGTTGTTTGTTGGGCTTTCTCATTGAAACTTGGACAATGTATGATGGAAAGATGCTTCTTAACGTACAACAAAAATAAAAAAGACGGACGATAAATAAGGGAGTTCACTTCTCAGCCATTAGCTGCCTCTTTGCAGTATATTTTCGTATGGTTTTTATGGTTGTATTCTCATTTTTTGGACTCATTTGATAGAATGGAAGATGTACACCTACCATCCGACTTACGACCTGCTCGACATACGTCCACTCGACTTACGACCATGCATTTGGCAGCTGGGCTGGGCCGGCTGATGCACACCACTGTACAATATTTGACAATACTCGCGGGGGCAATGTGTCATGCAGGCAGAATCAGTTTGAGCAACCCTGCCCTATCAGCAGCATCATACTGTATTAACTGTACTAACTGGACAGTAAATTTCACCATGGCCCCTAAGATGAAGTCTGAGTCTTGCACTGGAGATTGTGGCAAGAAAGGCTCTTACTCTCAAACTCTCTATTTGTTTTCACTGTTGCACATAAACCTGTCTGTATCTGTCTGCCTGTACATCTGTCTGTATCTGTGTGTCTGTTTGTCTGTCTACTAGTGTGTCTGTCTTTCTGTCTACCTGTGTGTCTGTCTTTATGTCTACCTGTGTGTCTGTCTTTCTGTCTGTCTTTCTGTCTACCTGTGTGTCTTTCTGTCTACCTTTGTCTGTCTTTCTGTCTACCTGTGTCTCTTTCTGTCTACCTGTGTCTGTCTTTATGTCTACCTGTGTGTCTGTCTTTCTGTCTGTCTACTTGTGTGTCTGTCTTTCTGTCTACCTGTGTGTCTGTCTTTGTCTGCTTGTCTGTCTCAAAGCCACTCATTAAGAGTGTACTTGGTCTTGAAGATGCCATATTAATAATGATAGTTAGTAGGTTGGTAGACAGCAACCACCCAGGGAAGTACTACCGTCCTGCCAGATGACTGTGAAACAGAAACCTGTAACTGTTTTGCATGATGGTAGGATTGCTGGTTTCTTTTTCTGTCTCATAAACACGCTAGATAACAGGGATATCTTGCTACTCCTGCTTACACTTTGGTCACACTTCACAGACATGCACATGCATATATATATATACAAACATATAGGTTTTTCTCCTTTGTCTAAATAGCTCTTGTTCTTCTTTATTTCTTCTATTGTCCATGGGGAAGTGGAAAAGAATCTTTCCTCCGTAAGCCATGCGTGTCGGATGAGGCGACTAAAATGCTGGGAGCAATGGGCTAGTAACCCCTTCTCCTGTAGACATTTACTAAAAAAGAGAAGAAGAAAAACTTTATAAAACTGGGATGCTTGAATGTGCATGGATGACAAGAAACAGATGATTGCTGATGTTATGAATGAAAAGAAGTTGGATGTCCTGGCCCTAAGCGAAACAAAGCTGAAGGGGGTAGGGGAGTTTCGGTGGGGGGAAATAAATCTGAGAGAGTTAGAGCAAAGGAAGGGGTAGCAGTAATGTTGAAGGATCAGTTATGGAAGGAGAAAAGAGAATATGAATGTGTAAATTCAAGAATTATGTGGATTAAAGTAAAGGTTGGATGCAAAAAGTGGGTCATAATAAGCATGTATGCACCTGGAGAAGAGGAATGCAGAGTAGCCAATAGGATTGGCAGAGAGCATGCATAGTTCCTTTGTATAAAGGCAAAGGGGACAAAAGAGAGTGCAAAAATTATAGGGGGATAAGTTTGTTGAGTATACCTGGTAAAGTTACTATTGAAAGAATTAAGAGTAAGACGGAGAATAGGATAGCAGATGAACAAGGAGGCTTTAGGAAAGGTAGGGGGTGTGTGGACCAGGTGTTTACAGTGAAACATATAAGTGAACAGTATTTAGATAAGGCTAAAGAGGTCTTTGTGGCATTTATGGATTTGGAAAAGGCGTATGACAGGGTGGATAGGGGGGCAATGTGGCAGATGTTGCAGGTGTATTGGTGTAGGAGGTAGGTTACTGAAAGCAGTGAAGAGTTTTTACGAGGATAGTGAGGCTCAAGTTAGAGTATGTAGGAAAGAGGGAAATTATTTCCCAGTAAAAGTAGGCCTGAGACAAGGATGTGTGATGTCACCATGGTTGTTTAATATATTTATAGATGGGGTTGTAAGAGAAGTAAATGCATGGGTCTTGGCAAGAGGCATGGAGTTAAAAGATCAAGAATCACACATAAAGTGGGAGTTGTCACAGTTGCTCTTTGCTGATGACACTGTGCTCTTGGGAGATTGTGAAGAGAAGTTGCAGAGATTGGTGGATGAATTTGGTAGGGTGTGCAAAAGAAGAAAATTAAAAGTGAATACAGGAAAGAGTAAGGTTATGAGGATAACAAAAAGATTAGGATGATGAAAGATTGGAATATCAGATTGGAGGGAGAGAGTATGGAGGAGTGAATGTATTACATATATTTGGGAGTGGGCGTTGTCAGCGATGGGTCTATGAAAGATGAGGCGAATCATAGAATTGGATGAGGTTGAAAAAGGGTGATGGTGCACTTAGGAGTGACTGTAGGAGACAAAGAACTTTAGTCCTTGGAGGCAAAGAGGGGAATGTATGCGAGTATATGTTTTTACCAAAGCTCTTATATGGGTGTGAAGCATGGGTGATGAATGTTGCAGCGGAGGAGAAGGTCTGGAGGCTGTGGAGATGTCATGTCTGAAGGGCAATGTTGGTGTGACTATAATGCAGAGAATTCGTATTTTTTGGAATTTAGGAGAGGAGCAGGATACCAAAAACTGTTGTCCAGAGGGCTGAGGAAGGGTTGTTGAGGTGGTTTCGACATGTAGAGAGAATGGAGCGAAAGCAGAGTGAATTCAAGAGTTAATCAGTCCTGTAGTGGAAGGAAAGGCGGGTAGGGGTCCAGCCTAGGAAAGGTTGGAGGCGGGGGTAAAGGAGGTTTTTGTGTTCGAGTGCTTGTGCTTCCAGCCGGGCATGCGTGAGCATGTTTGATAGGAGTGAATGGAGATAAAAGGTTTTTAATACTTTATTGCTGTTGGAATTGTGAGCAAAGTAACATTAATGAAGGGGTTTAGGAAACTGGCAGCCGGACTTGAGTCCTGGAGATGGAAAGTACAGTGCCATGCACTCTGAAAGAGGGGTGTTTAATGTTGCAGTTTAAAAGAACTGTAGTGTAAAGCACCCTTCTGGCAACACGTGATGGAGTGAAATGATGTGAAAGTTTTTCTTTTTTTCGTGCCACCCTGCCTTGGTGGGAATCGGCCATTGATAATAAAAAAAAAAAAACAATAATAATCACTGAGGCGCATAAATGTGTATATACGTTTATACAAGTGGACCGCCCGGTTAACAATATTTTTTCATTCCAGAGTATGTTCAGGTGCCAGTACTGACCGAATTTGTTCCCATAAGGAAAATTTGTGAAGTAGATAATTCCATTTCAGACCCACCAAACATACATGCACAAACGCACTTACATAAATAGGGGGGGGGGGGGGGGGGGGCGGGGGGGGGCGGTGTACAGGGGGTAATGTGGTGGGGGGGGGCGCATTGGGGGGGGGGGGGAGGGTGGGATACGTTTTAAGGGGGGGGGGGGGGGGCGGGGGGGGGGGGGGGGGGGGGGGGGGGGTCCACTGTATAGACATTTCCTTAATCCATCTACGATTTTTTTTCAAATTTATATAGTAAACAGCTACATAACATATTAATTAACAAATAATGAATGTTTTTTCTGGACGCTTGACAGTGAACCAACCGTTTGTTCCGTGTCCCGGCGCTGGTAACAACAAACAAGAACAACAACGTTAAGTTTACATCACTCGAGACATTGTTTGTACAATCACATTCTCTCTCTCATTTATTCAATTAATCTTGTTTCCTCGCCTCTCACTCTACATTAAAACTACAGATATTTTAAGGTCAGTAAAGATTGACACAAATTATTTATATTATAGCTTAACCCTTTGAGGGTTTCGGACGTACTAGTACGTCTTAACGCGCATGGGTTTTTTGACGTACTAAGAGTACGCACGAATTCAGCACCATTCAAATCTCGCGGGAAAAGACGGGTAACCTACAAAGTGAGAGAATGGGTCTGAGTGGTCGGTGTGGCGCGTAGAAAAAAAATCCTGTGACCCCCATGGTGCAATTGTGGGAACGCCATCTTAGTAAACAATATCCCCATGCCCTCGCGGTAAGAAGCACCTCACTCCTCGGTGATTTTGGACACTTTATGTTCCCCAGTGACAGTTCTAATACATACAGATGGAAGTGCCAGTGAAGATGAGTTTCAAGGTTTTGGTGAGGTTTTAGACCGAAAACTAATGACATAATATCTGTAATATTGAAGGAAAACCCAACGAACCCTCAGCCTTCCCACCTCTGGTGTCTGGCCGTCTGTTTCACGTTCAGTTGTACCAAATCCAAGAGGAAACTTCTATTTTCTCAATCCCAGACTCATGATGAGAGCATGTGTTGATGATAGTGATAGTGAATAATGAAACTTCAATTCTTCACACTGGTATGTGCCATATGCTATTCCAAGGGAAGGAGTGCACTCCAGGTACCATCCCATGCTGTACAAACAGGAACAGTACAGTGTAAATGACGATGAAACAGTTGCAATTGGGATGGAAAATTGCGTGGTGTAGTGGTTGCCGGGGGGTGTGAGAGGCACCAGCTTGGGCCATGCGCCACCCACGCTGCCACCCATGCACTGCCTCAGCTGAACTCAACAAAGGCCACCATCCCCCACCCACCCACCACACAGCCTCCACAACCACAACCTCCACAACCACAAACCACCTGTCAATGTCCAGTACCACCACAGACCGCACCTGGATTTTGGCAGGAACGGTCAATTTTGTTCCAAATGGCCCATCATTGATGACAGCCACCGTGGGAATACGGCCATCTTGTACCCTTGGAACAACGCCACTGAGCTGGAATGTTTGCGAGTTAACTTCTTTGACGAACCACTGATGGAAAGTCTTGTCATGGAAAGAAACAACTACGAGTACAACCATGGCAAACACATTACTTTCAGATTACTTTCACCAAATCACGTCTACACCAGTGGAAGGAGGCAAGCTGTGGCTGAGCTGTATCTTTTCTTGCCACAATAATGCTATGCCACATGTGTATAAGCACAAATGAAATCATACTGGTCAACAGACCGCCTTATTGCAACCCCCAGGTTTTCAGTGATATAATGGCCAGTGAATACGATTTGTGCTAATGAAACGTAAGCTTCCACGTTCTCAGTACAAAATCAGGCCAGACAGAAACGACAGGTTATATTATGATTAGGAATGTGTTTGTGGTATCTGAAAGAGAAATTCAGTACGCCGTTTTATCCCTTCAAGGAAGCTTGTAATTGACGAGTCTTTGATTCTGTACAAAGGAAGACTTTCCTTTTCAAAGCAGTACATACCAAGCAGAGGAAACAGCTTTGGTATAAAGTTGGTTTGTGCTTTGTTGATTGTTACAGTGTCTGGTATTGGTATTTATTGTGTACACAGGAAGTTATACATAGCAAAATACCAGGAAGTTATTGGGCATCTCAGGTGATGTGGTTAGAAGCAATGAAAGAAACCATACCTTGGGAAGGGGCATATATTATAATACAGATAAACATGATACAGTACGGCCCCTCACTCAGTGAAATTTTTGCGAGTGAACATGACAGATGTGTGTGCACAGTGCGTGCAAATCGGAAACATATGCCCAGTTTGAAACGCAGGCACTCGTAGAGGTGAGGTGCAGGCGTTTGCGCCAAGACATCTGGCAATTCGGTGGCAAGACAAACGAGATGTAGCACTGTTGTCATCAGTTCACCCTAATGAAATGGCAGACAAGTGGCAGCAGGCACCGATATGAGAGAGCAATGAACCCAATCTAAAACATGCAGCTGTGATTGATTAGCCTTTTACTTCACTATGCGTTCAGTGGACAAATGTTACATGCAGATTGGGTTTGCTGATTGGTGTTCGACAATAGTTATAATGGTTACAAAAAACTGTTTTTCCATCTCTATGAACATTTCCTTGCTCAATGCTTATAAAATGTGTAAGATGAGGATGAGAAACAAACCACAAGTCGGCAAATTCTGTTTGTCTGTCATCAACAATTAGTTATTCAAGTACCAAGACACACCTGCAGTGAACCGCGGCCACAAATTATCACAACTACCTGCTCGTCAAAGCATGGTGATCACTTCCTGTAAAAATGCCTGCCAATAATATCTCTTTCAAGAAAAAGGCTCAGAAGAGGTGTTAACGTCTGTTTCACATACAAAAAAAACCCCCACAACAACGCAGAGACACACATCGTTTATGATGTAGGAAGTAAACCACCACTGTGCATGACACCGATGTTCCAAAGAGTTCCCACAGGCTGCAGAACATTCTAGAAACATTCCCTGTGACTGTATATGGTTATAAAAAAAGTATAGAAAAATAGTATCAAACAACATTTTCATATCATTTGTTTGTGTAAATATTTTCTATAAACAAAATAATGACAACAGTGTTTATGCCCTTATTGTGTAGCATTGAAAAAGAAATAACTTACAAAATACTGATCAAGTTGGCCTCAGAGGCCATAAAAGTTACTCAGAAAAAGAAAAATTGAAAAATAATTGAAAATAGTACATAAAAAAGTAAATACACAAACTAGTATTTAGTCACTTGACCATAATACCAACTTACCTCATAATTTGTAATATTTTAAAATAAAGAATTAAACTAAGTCTGCCCGAAATGCCTAGCCATGCTAGGCGTTCTAGTGGTACACTCTGTAATCATTATTTAACTACATGTAAACCACACAACAACCAAATTCTGTAAATTCAACATTGTAATCTTTATAGAGAATAAACTTTGAATTTGAATTTGAATTTGAATAGAAAAATACCGGGTGATGGCAGTCGGATTTGTTATCAGATGTTGTTCAATTTTGGCAAACTTCACGCCTCCATATCTCGGTAAGTATTGACGGTAAAATTTTTTTGTTTAGCCTATAATGTTAATGAAAAAAAAAAAAACTATTTTTTCATAAAGAAAAAATATTTTTTTTTTTTTAAATTTGGCCGACCCTGAGAACGAGTTTCGGAGAGGGCCTGTCGACCCTCAAAGGGTTAATAATAATAAATTAATATTAGTACATTCTGTAATTATTGGTAATAATAAATTGATTATTAATATATTAATTTTAGGCATTGGAGCACAAGATCCACTGTAATAGCACTTTGTCTGGATTTTTATGGGTATCCTAGTATTTATAATATGTATGATAACTTGACTTCTGTTGTAACCAGTGAGAGAGAGATAACAGAGAGACACCACATTTTTGGTTCAGCCAACTACCCACCCAATCCAGCCGCCCACCCACCCATCCAGCCCACCCACGCCACCCATCCAGCCCCCACCCACCCAATCCACTGCCCACCCACCCATCCAGCCGCCCACCCACCCACCCATCCAGCTGCCCACCCACCCATCCGCTGCTCACCCACCCATCATCCAGCACCCACCGACCACCCATCCACCACTCACCCACCCACCCACACCCACACCATCCATCCAGCCAGCCAGACACCCCCCCGGCCGAACCACAGACCCGCCACCCAGCCAGCCACCAGCCGATACATTTTTTAACAAAACAACATTTCCAAGTTGTTTCTCATTCCTTAGGGTAAAGGTTATACCGACAACAACTGCAGGATGACACTACCAGTGGTATATCTCCCATTCCACATTGTCGACAAAACAAAAAATGATAATAGTAACATAAGATACTGTATGCATTAAAATTTACAATAACATATATTACTAACCAAGGTATACATTATATACCGTAAAAAATAATTAAAATAAAAACAATAGAAGTAAATTATGTAAAAAGAACGAAATAATGATTGTACATTACATTACAGTATTATTAGTAGTAGTTTATGCCCATCCAAAATATGTCCACATAATTCAAAGCTGGCTAACTTCCATTTCGACTTAACGACGCCGGTTTGTTTCTGGAACCAAGCTTTGGTCGTAAGTCGATGGTATGTGTATAACAGAAATAGACATGATTTTTGATTGCTTTTTCCATAAACGAAAAGTACCTTGAAATTGAGCTCAAGTAGCGAAATGTTTCGATTTTTGCCGATGTTCAATGAACTGTGTAAGTCAAGTTGGTTAATTTTATTAAGTGTATTCTAACCTAACCACTCTATAATTTGGCAAACTCAGTAATCCAGCACACTACAGATCCCAATGATGCCGGATTTATGATGGAAGACCTGTACCACATCGTTAAACGAATGCGTCGCTAAGTGAGGAGCATACTATAATAGTAGTGAGTTTGTGTTTCTCATCTTTGATATTGTTTTAATGTCACCTTTGCACCATTTATAACCTTTCTGGCATATTTTTAACTGCTTATACAATAGTGTACTGTATATTGAAATAAAAAGAATAGAGGAAATCAGCTGTAATATACAGTGGACCCTTGTTTAACGGCTGTAATCCTCCGTATTCCAGGCAGTCACGGCCTAAAACCGAAAATAATATTCCCCTAAGAATTAATGTAGTAAATACAATTAATTCCGTTGTCTAGACAAAAATATTCACCAAAAAAAAATATTTTTAACTATTAAATCATTACATACGTTGCTGAGGACTCATGCTGGCCCCTGGAAATGCCCTTTCTACACACCTGCATGAGCCTGCTACACTCCTGCATGCCTGCTTACACTTCCTTCAAGTCTGCCCCACTTCCTGCAATGACTGCTATACTTCCTGCCTGCCTCTACACTTCCGGCATGTCCTGCTACACTCCCAGCATGCCTGCCTACACTCCTTGCATGCCAGTTATAACTTCCATCATTGCTTGTTTACACTTCATGCATGCCAGCCTGCTATCACTTCCTGCATGCCTGCTACACTTCCTGCATGTCTGCTACACTCCCTGCATGCCTGTTACACTCCGTGCATCCCTGCTACACTACCTGCATGCCTGTTACACTCCCTGCATGCCTGCTACACTCCTTGCATGCCTGTTATACTCCTTGCATGCCTGCTACACTTCCTGCATGCCTGTTACACTCTCTGCATGCCTGCTACACTCTCTGCATGCCTGCTACACTTCATGCTTAAATTCCATGGTGTTTCTCACTTTCTTGACCACAGGAACTTTACTAGGGACTTTCTTTGGAGCCATGGTTATTTATTTTGCAGTTGCACTGCCAAAAAAACACTAAAAAAACAATGGAAAGAAAGCAAAATGTTTGGATGTATGAGCAGAGGCTTCCTCACGCACTGAAAGACAGCCAAACTGACACGCAAGCAGCCCCTGCCAGTGGACGGACGCATCCGAAAGGGCTGATCACCGAAGTAATGGGCAATCACCGGGAGCCGAAAAACCGGCCGATCACTGAGTTGGCCAATAACAGGAGCGGCCGATAACCAAGGGTGCACTGTACATTATTTAGGTACGACTACTGGTTAGAGAGCCTGTCTTAAGTTTTTGAGGCATTGAAAAGCAGAGTATGAGTCCAAAATGAGTAGAGGGTGTCTATGCAATTTTTTAATCAGCCGTAGTTCTATTTGAATATAGTAAATATGTTATCAAAACTTTTTTTACATTCACTGGCAAGTGAAAAAGTCTGTATCACTTTTCAGCACTTTTTTTTTTATATCAGTACTCTGGAACCTAATGTAGCTTTATTAACAGGGCTGGGCCATTATATGAACTGGGTTGTTTTTCATTATATACTGTATAGTTAGAATAACAGTTATTACATTAACAGGAGAAAAGCTTTACAGAATAAGCAAATGCAAAATACCCCACCAAGGTGAATGTTATGTTAACTTTAAAACATATATGGGAATGTCCCTAATTTCTTTAATGTGTGATTACTGTAGAAAATGGCAGTTGGTTGGTGTGAACAGTAGTTTGACGTATAGCACCAACATTATAAGAAATTAAGCAGGTGCAACTGCTATCAACACCATAACTGGTTTGACATAATAATTTATAAGAAAGTAAGAGTGCACTGTATATTTGTTCTTTAAATATTTTTATAAAAAGCATTTTCTATATTCGCAAACAACACTTGAACATTATTTATTATATTTGGGGAATGTACTTTATACTAAATTTAAATATGTATTTTTTTACAAATAATAGAGACGCATGTTGTGCAACCATAATGCCATGCCCTGCTCATAATTACTGCCAATATAGGCAGGCAAGTAGGAGGATAAGTTAAGATCATAAAGAATCAATGGGCCTAAAACTTTTGTGTTATCCTAGGTAAAGTACACGTTAATATTTTTTATCAACAAACTGTCTGTAACGCACCCAGTGGGGTGATCTAAAAACAAAACAGCGTTTTATCCTTTTTAAATTAGTTCCCAACCAATTGTCTTTTTTGTTGGCTGTTATCACTCAACATAGGCACCACAGTGATTTATTTATAAAATTAATAAAAACTTAAAAACAACAAAAAATGTAAGAAACCAAAATAGATCACAGCGAAGTTCTGCACATAGTGATTGTTTGTAAGTTGCGAGCAAATTGTCCAACCACTGAGGCAATGTTTTTACCAAAGTACACTTCGAATACAGAAATTGTTCGAAAAAAGTAGGGAGTTGTTCCGAGTACCGAGGTTCCACCCACGTTCGATACTTGTGTAACTGAATGTGTATGAACGCAGTACCACAAAAATATATATTACAGGTGGTCTCTTAGGCCACCTATAACAAATGAGGAAGCATAAGTCCTATTTATTTTTGCATTAGGACTGCAAGGTCAAGGTTGTTAAATAGCATAATAAAGGTAAAAATTGCAATAGGCCAACAGACACACAGGAGAAGACCAATGTACAGTTGTTCTGTGGAAGTTGTTTGTGTCCTTTTGCTGTGTGGTCCATCATTTGCTGATTTGGTTAATTGTGAAGTGAATAGACAAGTACACTTAAATATTACACTCTTCCACCCTGTGGCTGGGTTGTTAGCAGATTGGCCTTCACCCACTGAAGACCTGGGGGGGTAATCGCTGAACAGCTGGAAACCATAGGACGTGTTTCCTTAAGACACCTCTGTCCCATTTGACCTAGCAGTAAAATAGGTACCTGGGTGTTAGTGGACTATTGTGGGTCGCATCCTGGGTATTAGTTCTGATTTGGGTTTGATCCTGGGTAGTAGTGAGCTGATTTGGTTCCATCCTGGGTATTTAGTGGACTAGTGTGGTTTCACCCTGGGTTTAGGTGATGTTGTTGTCTGCATGCAGGTGTTAGTGGAAGTGACGATGGTTTACATCCTGGTTTTAAATGGACTGGTGTGGTTGCATTCTGGTTATTAGTGTTGGTGTGGGTCCACACCCTAGAGTTAGTGATTGGTATGGGTACCACCCTGGGTGTTAGCTTATTGGTGTGGGTCACACCCTGAGTGTTAGGTGACTGGTGTGGGTCACATGCTAATTTGCGGGAAATGCTCTGCGTAAGAAGGAACTTTCTATATAGCAGCATGTCAACTGATGTCAGCTGTGGTCTTGTATCATGTCACTGATGTCAGCTGAGTGTCTGTATCATTCACTGGATGTAAGCTGTGGTCTGTACATGTCACTGAGTCAGCTGTGGTCTGTATCATGGGTACACTGATGTCAGCTGTGGCTGTATCATATCACTGCTCGTCAGCGTGGTCCCTGTAATCATGTCACTGCTGTCCAGCTGTGGTCTTTATCATGTCCACTGATGTCAGCTGTTGTCTGTATCATGTTCACTGATGTCAGCTGTGGTCTGTATCATGTCTCTGATGTCAGCTGTGGTCTTGTATCATGTCACTGATGTCATCCAGTGGTCTGTATCATGTCCTGAATGTCAGCTGTGGTCCAGATCATATCAATGAAGTCAGCAGTGTCTGTATCATGTCACTGATGTCAGCTGTGTTCTGTATCATGTCACTGATGTCAGCTGGTGGCTGTATCATATCACTGATTACAGCTGTTGTCTGTATCATGTCACTGATGTCAGCTTGTGTGTCTTGTTATCCATGTCAACTTAGATGTCAGCTTGGTACGTACAAATCACTGATGTCAGCTGTGTTCTGTATCATGTCACTGATGTCAGCTGTGTCCCTGTACAGTCACTGATGTCAGCTGGTCTGTATCCATATCACTGATGTCAGCAGTGGTCTGTATCATGTCACTGATGTCAGCTGTGGTCTGTATCAAGTCACTGAATGTCAGATGTGTTCCTGTATCATATCACTGATGTCAGCTGTGGTCCTGTATCATGCACTGATGTCAGCTGTGGTCCGTATCATTCATTGATGTCAGCTGTGTCTGTGACCCATGTTCTAAGAATTAAAAAATATTAATTATATCTTAAGAAATGTTACTGGCCACTACTTGAAAAGGCCTTAAACTGCCTTCAGACACTTACTTTTCCATCAAGAGCATTATGTGGCTGCCCAGCCTCGCATTCAGCAGCAAACTGTCGGTATTGTAGGAAATACCTCCCATTGTGTTGTTTTTGCAGGTAAAATGTTGTTTAGAGTCGGAGAGAAATAGAGTTTTATTCTTGTTGGGTGTTATAAGAGTGGAGTAAAGGTGACGCTTATCATCCAGCCAAACTTGTCGAGCACACCACAAGATTTGTTGCACAAAAGCTTGAACGCAGTAAAGAAAAAGAACAAAAGTTCCTAAGTTAATAGAAACAGGAACTAAAAGTTCCTAATTAGATCAGGTGGAGCACTTTGCTAACCCCCAGCAGGGCCAGACACCTACACACCACCTAAGTTCAATACCGGCTTCCCACGCAAAACCGTTAAAAGATTTAAGGGCAGGGAGCTGGTTTAATAATAATAAAACTAATAATAATAATAATAATAATAATAATAATAATAATAATAATAATAATAATAATAATAATAATAATAATATCTTCATTTAGTATAAGTGATGCACAAGTATACGGGCCTAGCTAACATCAATGGTTGGTGAAGGAACAAGAAATCAATCTTTTTTAAAAGACGAAGATAAATAATTGTCTTGATTCAAAAAGTACTCACAGCCAGGACAACCATGAAAACAGATGAGAACAGTGCATGTACACTAGCAATAGTAATATACATGTCGTAATATATTTGTCGTACTCACAATAAATTACTTTTTGTTTGAGGAAAGATATATTAATTTAGGAGAAGGAAAATATAAACGTTGATTATAGGAATGAAAGATTTCCCTAAATGACAAGGGTTGTTTTGAAACCATAGTACTCAACAAGGTAAGACAATCGACGCATGGCGCAGTATCGCTGTTCTCTGGTGTGAGTAGGACCAAGGTGCCAGTGCTGTTTATTTAAGAAAATCACAAATGAACTCGTAATTTTGTAGAACTATAGAGAGACCGATGTAATAGAGTGGCCATTAAGTTTTATTCTGATGATAGCAGCAATATCACTATTAAAATAATTAAGAAAAAAACTGGTAAATAGTGGTTTGAAGATACACTAAGGTGGTAACACCATATATAGGCTACCCTTCCTCTCGTCTCCCTGGATAAGAAATTAGTTTTCCTTTCAATATTTTTGTGTTCTGGTGATAATATTGCTAATTCACCATTAATTTATTTTATAATCTTGTAATTTAGTAAAAAAGTAAGTTGTGAGGAGGCTCACAAAAACTATTTGATATGAAATACATTTTTACCAATAAAAGAACGAGAGATATATTTTCAGTATTGTCTTGGATTTAAAAATGTACCATGGAGGCCAGCCAGTATATGTTGTACACGCCCACCTACAGCAGGGTCAGCAAGCTGGTTGGTGTGGAGCTGTGGACATTAACTGTCTCAGTCTGTGCCACCACCACCATTTACTATCACCAGCAAAACTACTCTTCTTCTTCAAACCCACATGATGGGTATGGTGCAAAATAAAACATATTAAACTAACTAACTTCAACACCCTTATTTTGGCAATTTTTTTGAATACTTAGTATAAAAATAATTTTTTTCGTAATAAAGAATAATAGTACAAAGGTATTTTTTCCTCTAAATCA
Organism: Cherax quadricarinatus; assembly: GCF_026875155.1. NCBI lineage: Eukaryota > Metazoa > Arthropoda > Malacostraca > Decapoda > Parastacidae > Cherax > Cherax quadricarinatus. The sequence goes on along the minus strand of NC_069451.1, from coordinate 22,040,003 downwards.
AGGTTCTCAAAGTTCCGTGTAGAGGCTTCCTGAGAATCAAGGTCATATAGTTTTAGGTGTCCAAGATATCAAGTGCTCTTATATCAAGTTCTTAAGTAGAGCTTTAAGGCTACATCACAAGGCTCCATAATATTTGTCGACAAGAAGTCCTAGGTTATTTATTAACATGAAAAGACGGATGTAAATCATGATTCAGTAATATTAAGGTAAACTAGTTGGTTTATCAACAACAAGGATCACATGTGGATAATCCTCGTAAAAAAAGGTCATGAAAATTAATTTATTTAAATCACCTCAAGGGAGTTCCTTGATGCGGTGAGGGGCTCTTGATCGAGGGAATTGGACTGTGCTGTTAGTTCCCCGAATTGAGCCTGAAATACCTTTCCATCCCCCCCCACAATGCTCTGTAAAATCCTACGGGTTTAAGTGCTTCCCTGTGATTAAATAATCACAAGCAATTGAATCTTGAAAAAAAGGAAAATTGACATCAAGGAGTCCTTGATAACTCCGAGGCCCCATATTATTCTATTCAGGACCCTAATAACCTCCTCCCCCCCAGCCTAATAACCTCCAGGAGGCCCCTAATAACCAACTAACTAAAAAAAGACCAAACATAACCAAGCTAACCTATCTAACCTCTAACCAACCTACACCCTAAACTAACCTACTAACCTAACCTAACTCCAACCTATCTAACCAACTAACGAACCTAACCTAAATAACCTAACCTAATCTAACCAACCTAACGTAACCTAACCTAATCTAACCTAACCTAACCTAGCATAACCTAACCAGCTATCAAACTAACCTAACCTAACTTAACCTAACCTAACCTAACCTAACCTAACTAAACAACTAGCCTAACACTAACATAACATAACCTAACCAATCCTAACCAACCTAACCTACCTACCTAACTAACCTAACCTAACCTAACCTCACCTCACCTCACCTCACACATCACCTACACCTCACCTAACCTAAACTAGCCTAACAGTAACCTAAATCAAAACCATAATCTAACCAAACCTAAAATAACCAACCTAACCTAACCTAACCTCATCCTAACCTAACCATAACCTAACTGTAACCATAACTAACTAACCTAACCTAACAAAACTAACCTAACCTAACCTAAGCAAACCTATCCTAACCTAGCCTAACAAAAGTAACCTAACCTAACCTAAGGTAACCTCACCTAACCTAACCTAACAAAACAAACCTAACCTAACCTAACATAACCCAAGCTAACCTCACCTAACCTAACCTAACCTAACCTATCTTAACCTAACCTAACCTAACAGAAGCTAACCTGACCTTACCTAACCTAACCTCCCCTGGCCCCTATAACCTCCCCAGGCCCCTAATAACCTCCCCAGGCACCTAATAACCTCTGCAGGCCCCATATAACCTCCCTGGCCCCGTATATCCTCTCCAGGCACCTAATAACCTCCCCAATCACGGTAAAACCTCCCCAAGCCCATAATAACCTACTCAGGCCCCTAATAACCTCCCCGGGCCCCTAATAACCTCCACAGGCCCCTAGTAACGTCAGCAGTCTTCCAATAACCTCCCCAAGCCCCTAAAAACTCCCCAAGCTCCGTATAAAATCCATAGGTCCTGTATAACCTCCCAATGCCCCTAATAACCTACCCAGGCCCTGTTTAACCTAGTAAGGCCCTCTATAACCTCCCCTGGCCCTGTGTAACATTCCCAGGCCCTTATTAACCTCCCCAGTCTTCGTATAACCTCCCCAGGCCCCTAATAAGCTCCCAAAGCCCCTAATAACCTCCCCAGGCCCCTAATAACCTCAAGAGGGCACTAGTAACCTCCCCAGGCTCTCAGTGACATCCCCAGGCCCCTCATACCCTCTCCAAGACCTTAATAACCCCCCAGGCCCCATATAACCTCCCCAGGCCCCTAATAACCTCCCAGGCCCCTAATAGCCTCCCCAGGCCCCTGATAACCTCCCCAGGCCCCTAATAACCCCCAGGCCCTGTATAAATCACTAGGCCCTAAGTAACATCCCAGGTTCCCTATTACCTCCCCAGGCCCTGCATAACCTCCCCAGGCCCCTAATAACCTCCCAGGACCCTAAAACCTATTTACCCTTACCCCCCACCCATTTTTAATCAAGCCCTGTAAAACCCCCCCCCAAAAAAAACCTGGCCCCTTATAAAC
>NC_069451.1:21992007-22037322 GCF_026875155.1 Cherax quadricarinatus | reverse complement strand
GGGGGATGGGGTTGGGTTTGGGTTTATTTTACTTTTGTTAGGATAGGTTAAGGTTGGTTAGGTAAGGTTATGTTAGGATTAAGTTAGGTTAGGTTACGTTATGTTAGGATAGGTTAGGTTAGGTTAGGTAAGGTTATGTTTGGATTAGGTAAGGTTATGTTAGGATTAGGTTATGTTATGTTACCTTAGGTTACATTAATTTTGGTTAGGTTTGGTTGGTTAAGTTAGGTTAGGTGGGGTTAGGATCAGTTACGTTAGGTTAGCTTAGGTTAGGTTAGGTATGTTAGGATAGGTTAGGTTAAGGTAGGTTAGGATAGGTTAGGTTAGGATAGGTTAGGTTAGGATAGGTTAGGTTAGGTTTGGTTATTTTAGGTTTGGTTAGATTAGGTTTGATTAGGTTACAGTAGGTTAGGTTAGGTGAGGTGAGGTGAGGTGAGGTTAGGTTAGGTTAGGTTAGGTTAGGTTAGGTTAGGTTGGTTACGTTACGTTATGTTAGTTTTGTTAGGCTAGTTTTGTTAGTTTAGGTTAGGTTAGGTTAGGTTAAGTTAGGTTAGGTTAGTTTTGATAGGTTAGGTTAGGTTATGTTAGGTTAGGTTAGGTTAGATTAGGTTAGGTTACGTTAGGTTGGTTAGATTAGATTAGGTTATGTTAGGTTAGGTTACGTTAGGTTGGTTAGATTAGGTTAGGTTAGGTTAGGTTAGGTTAGGTTAGGTTAGGTTAGGTTAGGTTAGTTAGGTTAGGTTAGGTTAGGTAAGTTTAGATTAGGTTAGCTTAGGTTAGGTTGGGTTTGTTAGGTTACGTTTGGTTATTAGGGGCCTTGAGAGGTTATTAAGGGCTTGAGAGGTTATTAGGGGCCTGAATAGAATATATGGGGCCTTGGGAGGTTATACAGGGCCTTGGGAGGTTATTACGAGCCTGGGGAGGTTGTACAATGCCTAGGGTGGTTATTAGGCGCCTGGGGCGGTTTTACCGGGCCTGAGGAGGTTATTATGTGCCTGCAGAGGATGTACATGGCCTTGGGAGGTTATACTGGGCCTGCAGACGTTATTAGAGGCCTTGGGAAGTTAATAGGGGCCTGGGAGAGGTTATACGGGACCAGGGGAGGTATACAGGGCCTTGGAAGGTTATTAGGAGCCTTGTCCGGATATTAGGGGCTTTGCGAGGTTATTGGGGGCTTGGGGAGGTTATTAGGGGCCTGGGGAGGTTACACAAAGCCTGGGGAGGATATTAAGGGCCTTGGGAGGTTGTGCAATGCCAGGGGAGGTTATAGAGGGCCTAGAGAGGTTATAAAGGGCCTGGGGAGGTTATTAGGGGCCTTTGGAGGTTATACAGGGCCTATGGATTTTGTACGGGGCTTGGGGAGGTTATATAGAGCTTGGGGAGGTTATATGTGACCTGGGGGTTATTGGGGGACTGGCGAGGTTTCTAGGGTCCTGGGGAGGTTATTAGGGGCCTGGGGAGGTTATTAGGGGCCTGGGTAGGTTGTTATGGGCTTGGGGAGGTTATTAGGGGTTTGGGGAGGTTATACGGGGCCTGGGGAGGTTATTAGGGGCCTGGGAAGGTAACTAGGGGCCTGGGGAGGTTATTACTGGCCTGGGGAGATTATTAGGGGCCTGGGGAGGCTATACAGAGCCGGGGAGGTTATCAGGGGCCTGGGGAGGTTATTATGGGCCTTGGGAGGATATACGGGGCCTGGGGAGGTTATTAGTGGCCTGGGGAGTTTACTAGGGGCCTGGTGAGGTTACTAGGATCCTCTGGAGGTTACTAGAAGCCTCGGGAGGTTCTTAGGGGCCTGTGGAGGTTATTAGGAGCCTTGGTAGGTTATTAGGGGACCTGGGGAGGTTACACAGGGCCTGGCTAGGTTATTAGGCTATTAGGTTAGGTTGTTAGGGGCCTGGGGAGGATATACAGTGCCTGGGGAGGTTATTAGGGGCCTGGGGAGGTTACTAGGGGCCTGGGGAGGTTATACGAGGTCTGGTGAGGTTATCTGGGGCGTGAGGAGCTTATGCGGGGCCTTGGGAGGTTATTAGGGGCCTTGAGAGGTTTTTAACACGAACCACTGCATGCGACATTGATGTCACAAGTACCTTCATTCCACCCCATGTGACCTTGATGTTTGTAGGGTCTTGATTCAAATGAAACTACACATACATGTTCATGTAATGAATACTTTGATTATGATTAACAAGTCCATACCATGTAAGTGTTACCTGGACCTTGAGTAAAAGGAACATCCACATTCACCTGATGTCAGTACCTTCATTAACAGGAACCATCATAAGGACCTTCATTCACACGAATGTTAGTATGGTGCCTTGATGTCAGGATTACCTTGTTGAAGATCAACCTACATAATGCCGGAAAAAAAATCCCCCCCCAGTACCAACAATACCACCAGTCCGATAACATTCTTCTTTGCAAATATACAGGGTCTAAAGCCAGCAATAAACAACAAAATACCTTTCATCCGTGGACTGCTTGCAGAGGCAAAGGCAATGTTCGCGGCTTTCACTGAGACCCACACATAAAGGATCACTTGGACAACGAAATATGGATCCCAGGTTACAACCTATACAGATGTGACAGAGTGAACAGGCAAAAGGGGGGGGTTGGCTGTACATTGCAGAGTCACTTGTTTGCACAGAATGCTTAATGCCTCAAATGACGTAGTGGAAGTTTTAGCAGTAAAGGTCGAGAACCAAAACCTAGTCATTGTGGTAGTCTACAAGCCTCCGGATGCAACATCCCAGCAATTCCAGGAACAGCTGTTAAAAATTGACCACTGTCTGGAAAATCTTCCAGCTCCTGCACCCAACATCTTGCTCCTGGGGGATTTCAACTTAAGGCACCTAAAATGGAGGAATATAGCAAATAATATTGTTGCAGTAATAACACCAGGAGGCAGCTCGATGAAAACTCACACTCACACGAGCTTTTAAATCTCTGCACAAAATTCAATTTAAACCAGCAAATAATAGAGCCTACTAGACTGGAGAATACACTAGACCTCATCTTCACTAACAATGATGATCTGATAAGAAATGTCACCATAATCAAAAACAATATACTCAGATCACAACATAATTGAGGTTCGACATGTATGCGTGGAGCCCCAGACCGACAAAATGAGACTAGTCACGAGGGAGCATTCACCAAATTCAACTTCAATAACAAAAACATAAAGTGGGACCAAGTAAACCAAGTCCTAACCGATATAAGCTGGAAGATATACTAAGCAACACAGACCCAAACTTATGCCTAGAACAGATTAACTCGGTGGCACTCGATGTATGCACAAGGCTTATTCCTCTAAGAAAAAGGAGGAGTAGATTAAAATAGAAAGAGACAGGCGCTCCCTTTACAGGCGACGGAAAAGAATAACAGAGCGGCTAAAAGAGGTCAAATATCAGAAATGCGCGGAGACACTGGTCAGAGAAATAGCAAGCATCGAACTTAAGCTAAAAGAATCCTTTAGGAGTCAGGAATCGCGGGAAGAACTAAAAGCCATAAATGAAATCGAAAGAAACCCAAAGTATTTCTTCTCCTATGCCAAATCAAAATCGAGAACAACGTCCAGTATTGGGCCCCTACTTAAACAAGATGGGTCCTACACAGATGACAGCAAGGAAATGAGTGAGCTACTCAGTCCCAATATGACTCAGTTTTTAGCAAGCCGCTAACCAGACTGAGAGTCGAAGAGTCAAAATGAATTTTTTATGAGAGAGCCACAAAATTTGATTAACACAAGCCTATCCGATGTTATCCTGACGCCAAATGACTTCGAACAGGCGATAAATGACATGCCCATGCACTCTGCCCCAGGGCCAGACTCATGGAACTCTGTGTTCATCAAGAACTGCAAGAAGCCCCTATCACGAGCCTTTTCCATCCTATGGAGAGGGAGCATGGACACGGGGGTCGTCCTCAGTTACTAAAAACAACAGACATAGCCCCACTCCACAAAGGGGGCAGTAAAGCAACAGCAAAGAACTACAGACCAATAGCACTAACATCCCATATCATAAAAATCTTTGAAAGGGTCCTAAGAAGCAAGATTCACCACCCATCTAGAAACCCATCAGTTACACAACCCAGGGCAACATGGGTTTAGAACAGGTCGCTCCTGTCTGTCTCAACTACTGGTATCACTACGACAAGGTCCTAAATGCACTAGAAGACAAAAAGAATGCAGATGTAATATATACAGACTTTGCAAAAGCCTTCGACAAGTGTGACCATGGCGTAATAGCGCACAAAATGCGCGCTAAAGGAATAACAGGAAAGTTGGTCGATGGATCTATAATTTCCTCACTAACAGAACACAGAGAGTAGTCGTCAACAGAGTAAAGTCCGAGGCAGCTACGGTGAAAAGCTCTGTTCCACAAGGCACAGTACTAGCTCCCATCTGTTCCTCATCCTCATATCCGACATAGACAAGGATGTCAGCCACAGCACCGTGTCTTCCTTTGCAGATGACACCCGAATCTGCATGACAGTGTCTTCCATTGCAGACACTGCAAGGCTCCAGGCGGGACATCAACCAAATCTTTCAGTGGGCTGCAGAAAACAATATGAAGTTCAACGATGAGAAATTTCAATTACCAGATATGGTAAACATGAGGAAATTAAATCTCATCAGATACAAAACAAATTCTGGCCACAAAATTGAGCGAAACACCAACGTCAAAGACCTGGGAGTGATTATGTCGGAGGATCTCACCTTCAAGGACCATAACATTGTATCAATCGCATCTGCTAGAAAAATGACAGGATGGATAATGAGAACCTTCAAAACTAGGGAGGCCAAGCCCATGATGACACTCTTCAGGTCACTTGTTCTATCTAGGCTGGAATATTGCTGCACTCTAACAGCACCTTTCAAGGCAGGTGAAATTGCCGACCTAGAAAATGTACAGAGAACTTTCACGGCGCGCATAACGGAGATAAAACACCTCAATTACTGGGAGCGCTTGAGGTTTCTAAACCTGTATTCCTGGAACGCAGGAGGGAGAGATACATGATTATATACACCTGGAAAATCCTAGAGGACTAGTACCGAACTTGCACACGAAAATCACTCACTACGAAAGCAAAAGACTTGGCAGACGATGCACCATCCCCCCAATGAAAAGCAGGGGTGTCACTAGCACGTTAAGAGACCATACAATAAGTGTCAGGGGACCGAGACTGTTCAACTGCCTCCCAGCACACATAAGGGGGATTACCAACAGACCCCTGGCAGTCTTCAAGCTGGCACTGGACAAGCACCTAAAGTCAGTTCTGATCAGCCGGGCTGTGGCTCGTACGTTGGTTTGCGTGCAGCCAGCAGCAACAGCCTGGTTGATCAGGCGCTGATCCACCAGGAGGCCTGGTCACAGACCGGGCCGCGGGGGCGTTGACCCCCGAAACTCTCTCCAGGTAAACTCCAGGTAAACATGAAATACCTTGATGTCAATTTTCCTTTTTTTCAAGATTCAATTGCTTGTGATTATTATAATCACAGGGAAGCACTAAACCCGTAGGATTTTACAGCGCATGTGGGGGATGGAAGGTATTCAGGCTCAATTCGGGAACTACAGCACAGATCCAATTCCCTCAAACAAGACCCCCTCACCACCCGTCGGGAACCCCCCTTGAGGTTGATTTAAAAAAAAATTTTTTTCATAGCCTTTTTTTTTCGAGGAAAATACAAGGCCCTTTGGGAGTTACCTGGATTTTCCCCCGGAGGGGTTTTCCCGGGTGTCAACCCCCCCCGGGGCCCGGTTTTGTGCCCAGGCCTCCTTTGGATCAGGGGCCTGTTTAAACCAGGCTGTTGCTGCGGGCTGCACGAAAACCCAACGTACGAGCCACAGCCCCCTGATCAGGAACGATTTTGGTGTTTAGGTGCTTGATAAAACTATGTTTTTCCTTTAAATGTAATAAATTTCATAAATTACAACCCGGACTTTCATTTTAAAAATCCCTAGGACCTTAAATGCGACAAATTTATTAGGACCCCTTGATGTACTAAAGCTCTACATAAAAAATTATATCAAGAGCACCCTTTTATATCTAAAAAAATTTCTTATGCCCGATTTCGGGGCCCCTCTACAGGGAACTTTGAGGCCCTTTGATTTAAAAAAAATACCTTTGTAAATTCTTTTTTTACGAAAAAAATTTTTTATTTATATAAGTTTTTAAAAAAAATTTTCCCAAAAAGTAAGGGGTGTTGAAAAGAGTAGTTTTGCTGGTGATAGTAATGGCGGTGGGGGGTGGCAGAAAACCGTTACATGTCCACACCCCAAACACCCCCAAGCTACCCCCAACGCTGCAGTAGGGGGCCCGGTATCCCCACACATAAAATGGCTGCCCCAAAGAGAAAACATTTTTCAATAAAGCCCAATACGAAAATATTTTCTTCTTTTTTTGGTAAAAAATGTATTTCCCTTTTCCCAAATATTTTTTTTGTGGGGCCCTCAAAAACCTTAACTTTTTTAAAATTACAAGTTTTTAAAAAAAAATTAAGGGTTTGAAAGCAAATTTTAATCCACGAAACACAAAAATTTTGACAAAAAACAAATTTTTTCTTATCCGGGGAAAGAGAGGGGAAAGGTCCCCTATATGGGGGTTCCCCATTTAATTTTTATTCTTAAAACATTTTTAAAATTTTTTATTTTAAATTTAACCCTTAAATTAGTGTATTCTGCTATAAATCAGAAAAAACAAATTTCCCACACTCTATTAAAACTGTCCCTTTTATTGTTATTTAAAAAATAAACGGTTCATTAGTGTTTTTTCTTAAATAACACACGGGACCTTGCCTACTCACCCCCCAGTGACGGCGCTACGCCATGCGTCTTTTGCCTTACCTTGTTGAGTACTATGGTTTCAAAACAAGCCTGTTTTTAAAATGAAAATTTTTTTTCCTATAAAAAAACCGTTTATTTTTCCTTTTTCCTCCTATATTAATATATTTTTCCCTCAAACAAAAGTTTTTATTTGGGTACGAAAAATATATTACGCCCTTTGTATTTTTCTATTGTAGGTATTGCCCTTTTTCTCATCTTTTTTCTTTGGGTTTGTCCTGGCTGTGGGGTACTTTTTAAATAAAGGGAAAAAATTTTTATTTTCGTCTTTTTAAAAAAAATTGTTTTTCTTGTTCCTTCCCCCAAACCCATAAATCGGGGATTAAAATGTTTTTTTGATGTCGGGCAGTCCCTTTTATTATGGGTCTTCATTTCCCCTTTGTTGGTCAGGTATCCTTGATCCTGGGGGTTCCTCTACATTACCTTTAATTTTTTCCAAAACCCTCTACATAAACCCTTTGATCCTCAGGATGTTAGGAGTATGTGATCCTGAACCTTAATATGACTTGATAAAATTTTGGACCGTTTTCGGAGAATAAAACTATTTAAACCCTTTTATTTTTGAAATACTTTGAAAAGACCAGGGGAAACCCTCAAACAAGTACCTTGATGTAGTAATATGTCTTTGATGTTAGCTAGGCCCGATCCCTTGTGCATGTACTTACAAATGAAGATTTTTTTATTATTATTTTTATTTTTTAATTATTTTTATTTTAAAAATTAATTATTATTTATTATCCAGGTAACCCCGGGTTATTATTTTTTACAAGCTCTCTCCCCCTTAAACCCTTTAACGGTTTTTTTGGGCAGCCGGTTATTGAATTTAGGTTGTGTGTAGGTGTCGGGCCCCCTGCGGGGGTTTTTAGTTAGGTGCTCCCCCCTTATCTAATTGGGAAAACTTTAGTTCTCTGTTTCTTTTAAACTTGGGAAAAACTTTTGTTTCTTTTTTTTTTCCCCGGGTTCAGTTTTTGTGCAACAAATATTGCTGGTGGATCAAACAATTTGGCGGGAAATGATACAGCTTTCACCTTTCCTCACCCTTAAAAACCCCAACAAAGAAAACATCCCTTGGGCTAAACAACATTTTTCCCCCCAAAAACCCACAACAATGGCGAGAAATTTTCCTAAAATACGGCAATTTTTGCTGCAAAATTTGCGATTTGGGGCCACCCCCATAATTTTCTTGGTGGAAAGTAAGTGTCAAAAAGGCTTTTTTAAAAGGCCCTTTTCAAGTAGGGCCAGTAATTATTTTAATATGTCCCCCCCAAGGGAAAGGGTTCCTTTGGGACGCTGGTGAGGGGCTCTTGATCTAGGGGGGTTGGATCTGTTCCCCTTTGGGGATCTTTTCCCTCCGTTGGATCGTGCCCCAGTTGGATCTGTGCCCCTTTGGATCTGTGTCCATTCCCCCTAAAATTAACCTGAAGGCCTTCCACCCCCCCTGGGCCCGCGTAAAATTCATACGGGTTTAGTGTTCCCCCTTGATTATTTTTAATAATTTAATATGAAATAATAAAAATTTTTTTGTTTCAATAAGAAAAAAGATACAGACCCACAGCTGACACGTGACTTGTTACAGACCAAAAGCTGACATCAGTAACATGATACAAAACACAGCTGACATCAAAAACATGATACGGACCACAGCTGCATCAGAAACATGATACAGACCACAGCTGACATCAGTGACATGATACGCCCCCCACAGCGCTTCAGTGACATGAAACGGGCCCAACCAGCTGACACATTTAAACTGAACAGACTACAGCTGACATCAGTGACATGATACGGGACTACAGTACATCAGGGAAAATGATACGACCACAGCTGAACCCGTGACATGATCCCGACCACACTGACATCGAAAACATGTTTCAGCCACAGCTGACATCAGTCCATGATACAGACCCCCCAAAGCTGAAAACATTGCCCATGATACAGCCCCACAGCGACAACCAGTGAATGTAAAAACCCACAGTTGACATCAGTGACATGATACAGACTACAGCTGTTTTTCAGGGACAGATACAGACTTCAGCGACATCAGTGAAAATGAACGGGGACCACAGCTGACACCCGTGAAAATGATACAGACCACAGCTAACCTCATGAATGATACGCCCAAACAGCTGACATCAGTGACATGATACAGACCAAAAGCTGCATCGTGCCCTGATCAGACCACAGCTGAAAAAATGACATGATAAGCTACGCGAATCATGACATAAATACAGACCAACAGCTAAACTTTTAGTGAAGGTTTAAAGACTACGCTGAAATCGTGTATGAAAAAGCCCACACTGACTCAGGGGACATAAATCAGCCCACAGCTACTCAGTGACAGATACAGACCACACTGACATCAGTAAAATTTGTTTACAGACCCAGTGAAAACAGTTACATGATACAACCCCCAGCTAACATCAGTTACATGATACAACCAAAAGCTGACATAAAGGGGCATGAAACGACCAAGCTGAAATCTTACATGTAAAGACCACAGCGACATCAGTGACATATACAGACCAAAAGCTGACTTTCGGGTGACATGCTTTAAAATAAAAAAGTCCCTTCAAAGGGGGGGAAACTTTTCCCCATAAATTAGCATTGACCCCACCGTTACCTAAAAACCCCCCCAGGGGGCCCAAACCTTTAGCAAAACCCCCGGGGTTTATGCCCCAAACCAGTCCCCTAACCCCCACAGGGCCCCCACACCGTCACCTAACACCCCAGGTGGCCCACCCCAATCAGCTAAAAACCCAGGGAAAGGCCCCACACCAATCATAAACCCCCAGAGTGTGACCCACACCAAAAGCTAACCCCAGGGTGTGACCCCCCACCAATCACCTAGCAAACCGGGGTTTGTGCCCCACACCAATCACCTAACACCCAGGGGTGACCCACACCAATCACCAAACCCCCCGGGTATGCCCCACACCAAACACCCGGGAGTGGCCCCACACCAATCCCCTAACACCGGGGTTTGTGCCCCACCCCATCACCAAAACCCACAGTGTGGCCCACCCCCATTTCACCTAACACTCAGGGTTGACCCACCCAATTTAACCCCTAACCCCCGGGGTAGGACCCTTACCAACCCCTAACCCCTTTGGGTGTGCCCACACCAATCCCTAAAAACCCGAATGAAAACCCCACACCATCCATTAATAACCAGGATGAACCCAAGAATAAACAAACCACCCGCATGCGCCCAAAAAAATTCACAAAAAAACCCCGGTTTGCAACCCACCCCGTCCACTAAAACCCAGGTTTTAAAACCCAAAATCAGTCACAAATTTACCCGGGTAAAACCCAAAACAGCTCACAAATTTCCCCGGATGAACCCAAAATAGCCCACAACACCCAGGTACCTATTTTACTGCTAGGTCAAACTGGAGCGGGTGTTTTAAGGGAAAACCCTTCCTAATGTTTCCAGCAAAACCCAGCAAATTAAACCCCCCCGGGCCCTTTTCCATTTTTGTGGGGGCCAATTGCTCCCAAACCCAACCCAACAGGGGGGGAAAAGAATTTAATTTAAATTTAATTGAAATTTGCCCTATTTTCACTACATTTACTTTGTAGCTTTTAAATAAAAATTTTAACCAAATCACAAATGATGACCACACTAGAAAAGGGACAAAACATTTCCAAAAAACAACTGACTTTGGTTCTCCCCTGTGGCTTTTGCCTATTGAAATTTTCCCTTTATTATGCTTTTTTAACCCCCCTTGACCTTGCAGTCCAAATGCCAAAAATAAATGGCCCCTTTGGGATGTTTCCCTCTTTGGGTTTAGGGGCCTTTAAAAAACCCCCGGAAAATATATTTTTTGATGGTACGGTTACATACACATTCAGTTAAAAAAGTTTCCCCACGAAAGGGTGGAACCTCAGAAACCCCGAACACCCCCCTTTACTTGAAAAATTTCAGTTTTCGAATGCTTATTTTGGGTTTTAAAAAACTTTGCTAGGGTTGACAATTTCTGGAAAAACTCTCCCAAAACAAACACTACATGCCGAATTTCCCCCTGTAAAATTTTTTTGTTTTTCTTCACTTTTTTTGTTTTCTTTTTTAAATTTTTTTTTTATTTCTATAAATTAAAAACACTGTGGTTGGGGGCCCAAGATGATGATAACAGCCAACAAAAAAGACAATTGTTGGGGAAATTTAAAATTTTAAAAAAATAAACCCCCTTTTTTTTTTTTAAAATTTACCCAAATGGGGGCGTTTTCCCAGTTTTTTTGAAAAAATATTTTTCGTGTACATTACCTAGGGTAACACAAAAAAAATCATAGCCCCTTCATTCATTATGAGTTAAAATTAAATTTTCCCACTTGCCCGCCCCAATTGGCAGTTAAATTTTGAGCAGGGCTTAGGTGCCAAAATTGGGCCCCTTTTTTGTAAAAAAAAAACATATTAAAAAAGGTTTGGGATAAAATACAATTTTCCCCAAAATAATAAATAATGTCAAGGTGTTCTGAGAATTTAGAAAAAAGCTTTTTTTTACAAAATATTAAAGGGAAAAAATATACAGTGCACTCTTACTTTCTTTTAAAATTTTAAAGTCAAAACCCTTTTGGTGTTGGGTTGCAGTTGCACCGGTTCAATTTCTTATAAATTTTGGGGGGGTTACTTTCCCAAATACTGTTCACAACCAACCCAAATGCCAATTTTTTACAGTAATCAAAAATAAAGAATTAGAAATTCCCCTATTTGATTTTTCAATTTTACAATAATACACCATGGTTGGGGTTTTTTTTGCATTTTTTATTCTGTTTAAACTTTTTTTTGTTAATTTTTAATAACGGGTTTTTTCTAACTATACAGTATATAATGAAAAAAACCCATTCCAATTTTGCCGCCCGCTTTAAAAAGCAGGGTTTGGTTCCAGGGTTTTTGTTTTTAAAAAAAAAAAAATTGCTGAAAAATGGAAAAAGCCGTTTTTCCCCCTTTTCCCGTGGAAAGTAAAAACCTTGAAAACATTTACAAAATTTAAAGAACTAGGGGTAAAAAAAGCATTTTCAACCCCCTACTCATTTTGGACATACTCGTTTCCCCAAAGCCCCAAAATTAAGACAACTCCTAACCGTAGTCGCCTAAAAAAAGACGTGCCCCTTTGGTTTTTCGGCCCCTCCTGTTAAATTTGGGCCCAAATCGTGAAACGGTCGGTTTTTTTTGCTCCCGGTTATCGGCCCCTTACTTTTGGTTTACCGCCCCTTTTTTTCAGACGCGTCCGTCCCCCGGCAGGGGCTGCTTGGTGTCAGTTTGGGTGTCTTTTTAGTGCGTTTAGGAACCTCTGCTCCTAAATCCAAAAAATTTTTTTCTTTCTTTTCCCTTGTTTTTTTTGTGTTTTTTTTGGGAGTTTCAAAAAGCAAAATTTTAAAAAACCATGGTCCAAAGAAAGTCCCTAGTAAAATTTCCCGTGGTTTAAGACAGTGAGAAATACCCTGGGGAAAAATTTAAACCCTGAAGTGTAGCAGGCATGCAGAGAGTGTAGCAGGGATGCAAGATGTTTAAAAGGGATGCAGGAAATGTAGCAGCCCTGCAAGGGGTATAAAAAGGCATCAAGGAGTGTAGCAGGGATGAGGGAGTGTTAAAAGGCATCAGGGAGGGTTTGCAGGGATCACGGAGGTTTTAACAGGCCTTTAGGGATGTAGCAGAAAGCGGGAAATGTAAACAGGCATGCAGGGAAAAGGGAAACAGGAGGGAAGCAAGAAAATGTAACAAGCATGATGGGTTTTTAACAGGGATGCAAGGAGTTTTAAACAGGGAGCAGGGGGTGTAACAGGGGATGCAGGGGAGTGTTTGAGGCATGCTGCAAGGGGTATAAAAAAAGGCATGCAGGGGGTGTAGCAGACAGCAGGTAGTGGCAGGGATTTCAGGAAGTATAGCAGGGCATGCGGAAGTGGGGCAACATGAAAGGGAAATGTACAGGCATGCAGGAAGTGTAGCAGGCATGCAAAGTGGAGCAGGGATTCAGGAGCCAGCATATCCCGCAAACGTAAAAGTAATTGTTTAATAGTTTTAAAAAAAATTATTTTTTTTGGGGAATATTTTTGTCTGAACGGGTTTTTTTGAATTATACCCTTTAAATTTTTATGGGAAAAATTATTTTGGTTTTTGGCCGAGCTTCTGGAAAAGGATTACGGCGGTTTTCCCAAAGGGCCACTTTTAAATTTCCCGCTGATTTCCTCTATTTTTTTTATTTCTTTTACAGTACATATTGTAAAAGCCCTTTTTAAAAATTTTGCCAAAAGGTTTTAAAAAATGCCCAAAGGGGACATTAAAAAAAATATCAAAAATGAAAAACACAAACTCCTAATTTTTTAAAATATGCTCCCCAAAAAAGGTTTAAAGCCAAAAAAATTCCCCCCCCCTTTTTTAAAGATTTTGGTACAGGTCTTTCCTCTTTAAATTTGGTTTAATTGGGGTCTGTAGTGGCTGGGTTAAATGAGTTTGCCAAAAATTTTAAAATGGTTTGGTTTTTGAATACACAATAAAAAATTAAACCCAAAATTTACTTTCACAGTTCATTGAACATCGGCAAAAAAACGAACATTTTCCGCTACTTGAGCTTTAATTTAAGGTACTTTTTTCTAAAAATTTTTTTTTATTTAAAGGGGGGGGAAAATTGGGGGGGGAAAAAAAAAAGGCCCCCCCCAAAAAAAAAAACAAACCCCCAAAAAAAAAAAAATTGGGGGGGGGGGGGTTAAAAAAAATTTTCCACAAATTGGGGGGGGGGTTTTTTTGGGGGGGTTTTTTTTTTTTTTTTTAAAATTTTTTTAAAATTTTTATTTAAAAAATTTTTTTTATTATTAAAAAATTTTAAATTTAGGGTAGTTGGGAATTTTACCCTCCCCATAAACCAAAAAAGTTTAAATGTTACTAAAAAACCCTTTTAAAATTGGGAAATTGGGAAGGGATAAGAATACCACTTGGGAAAAATAATTTGCCCCAAATTTTTGGACGGGTTTTTTTTTACCTAATTTTTTTAAGTTTTAAAAAAATTTTTTAACTGTTATAAAGAAAACCCTGGTGGTTGGTTTGGGTTTTAAAGGAAAAGGGTTTTATGGGTTCCTTTACTTTTTAGGAATGGAAAAGGGTGGGGTTTTTCTCCGGAAAGGGTTTTCCCGGGGGGGTTTGGGTGAATTTAAAAGGGTGGGGTGGGTGGGGTTTAGGTTGGGGGGGGGAAACGCTGGATGGGTGGGTGGGGTGGCTGGATGGTGGGTTGGTGGGTGGGGGAGGGCTTGGGGGGTTTTGGGTGGTTGGGGGGGGGCGCCGGGATGGGTGGGGGGGGCGGTGATGGGTGGGGGAGCGGGATGGTTGGGTTTGGGTGGGTGGGTTGGGGGTGGATGGTGGGTGGGCGGGTGGGTGGGGTGGGTGGGGGGCTGGATGGGGGGGGAGGTTGGGGGGGGGCTGGGTGGGTGGGTGGGGTGGTGGGGGGTGGGTGGGGGGAGTTGGCTGACCAAAAGGGTTTTTCCCTGTATCTTCCCCTGGAAAAATTTAAACAAGTTATCATACATTTTATAAATTACCCAGGTTAAACCCAAAAAAATCCAGGGCAAAGTGGGTATACAGTGGATCTGTGCTTTCCCAAAGCCCAAAAATTTAAAAATATTTTAAAAATTTATTATTACAAAAAAAACTATTTTCTAAAATTAATATTTATTATTAACCCTTTTTAGGGGCGACAGGCCCTCTCCCAAACTCGTTCTCAGGGTGGCCAAATTTCAAAAAAAAAAATTTTTTTTTTTTATGAAAAAATAGTTTTTTTTTTTAAACAAAATTTTAGGGGTAAAAAAAAAAATTTTGCCGTCAATATTACCGAGATAAAGGAGGCCTGAAGTTTGCCAAAAATTGGGAAAAAAATTTTGATAACAAAAACCCACTGCCCCTCACCCGGATTTTTTTTTATTCAAATTCAAAATTTTTCCCCTTTTAAAAAAATTACAAAGGTTTAATTTACAGAAATTTGGGTTTTGTGGTTTACATGTAGTTAAATAATAAATTTCAGAGTGTTTCCATAGAACGCCTAAACATGGCTAAGGGATTTTGGGGAGACTTAGTTTAATTTTTATTTTTTAAAAAACGTTGGGCCCCCGGTTAACCCATTTTAAACCTGCAAGAGGGGTTAAAATTTTTTTATGCGAAAAAATTGTTATGAGAAAGAAATTTTCCCCCTAAGAAAAAAAGGAATAAAAATTTAATTTTGTGAAAGGGCCCCAAAAAATATGAAAAAAAAAAAATTTTCCAAATGAAATATACATTTTCCCCCACACAAAGGAAGGATTAAAATGCCAAAAGTAAGTTTGTTCATGCACCCGAAAATATTGTGAAAGTACAGTCTACTAAAAAGAAGAATAAATTACACCCTTTTCCTTTTTTGAAGATGCAGCAATGACTGATAGACATGTGTCCTGGGAGTGCCCTTTTCCCCCCTGAAGGGAATGAAGGGCCTGTTTGGCATTTTTTTTCCAGAACAAAGGGCCCTTTTCCACATGTGTATGGCCCCTAGATTCTTTAAATTTTCTCAAACCAAACCTTTTTCTGGCTTTTTAAAATTTACCAAAATGAGCACTAGTTCAGGATTTTTTCCCCGTTCACCTGGGGTTAGGGCGACTTGTGTGGGTTGCATCCTGGGAGACAAGATTAAGGACCCCAATGGAAATAAGTTAGACAGTCTTCGATGACACTGACTTTATTGGGTTATCCTGGGTGGCAAATCCTCTGGGGTTAATTGTTTCTTGGTATTCTCAATAAGCCACCCCAAACAACGGTGCACAGCAGCAGCGAGCTGACAGTGCAGCAGCAGCGCAGCTGTACCACCAATAGTAGCGTGGTTGATTGGGGTTTATTATACAACCTGGCCAGCTCGGGACATGCACTCCACTTTCATACTTATCAATGATCTTTTTCTTCATCTCTATTGTAATTCTCACCCTTTTATTGCTGTAGGGTTGGCACTAGAAGCTTTCTTGGGGCCCATGGTCACTTATTTTCCAGAAAAAGAAACCGAAAACACTGTAATAATACGAAATATTCCGATTGTATGCTTGGATGTTACCGCGGAGGCTGGGTGGTAAACAATGCCCCGGCGAACATGTGAGCGGGGGCCAGGCCGCGTCTCGGACGAAAATCGGTAAGGGGTTTTTAAGCGGTATGTGAGGCAAAATTTTTGCCCATTAAAGTAACGGTATGCGAAATAATCGCTATGTGATGCCATCGTTATGCGGGGGTCCACTGTATTACAAATTATGAGGTAAGTTGGTATTATGGCTAAGTGACTAAATACTAGTTTGTGTATTTACTTTTTTATGTACTATTTTCAATTATTTTTCAATTTTTCTTTTTCTGAGTAACTTTTATGGCCTCTGAGGCCAACATGATCAGTATTTTGTAAGTTATTTCTTTTTCAATACTACACAATAAGGGCGTAAACACTGTTGTCATTATTTTGTTTATAGAAAATATTTACACAAACAAACGATATGAAATGTTGTTTATTACTATTTTTCTATATTTTTTTTAAACCTTACAGGCCCCCTCACATTCCTTTTTTCAATTTTTCACGGGCTTAACATCGCGAATTCCAACCGCCAAATTCCCACCCCCAAAATTCCAGCCGACAAACCCAATTTAATTTTCCCCGCCACTGCGAGTCCCTTACCCCCTCCGAACCCGCAACGGGGCAACCAGCCCTCCCACCACCAGTGTGGTGAGTGTTTTGTTTTTTCATTATTTGCTTTTAAAAAAAGATAAATAATGTAAACCCTTTCATGACTGCATATTGGAATGGCTATTGGGACAGGTATTAGTGGTGACATTTGTTTACTCTTGAACACTGCAAAAATTTAAACATTTCTGCAAGCAAATAATAACAATAGAATAATAAAAAAAATAATAATAATAATAATAATATAAAATAATAAAAAATATGTAAAATTGAAAAAGGAAATTGTACAAAAATCGGGGGAGGGGTTTGACACATCGTCATGTGACTTTTTTTATGCTGGAAAAACATTAGCTCCTCCCTTTCCAAAACATTTCCAAAAATTATTGTGTTTGGTGCTTGTGAAAATGTAATCCCCTAGGGTTTTAACCTTTTCTTTAATTTTCATTGCGGTTTTTTCCTTTAATAGAAAATTGGAAAATGAAGCCTTGTATTATTAAGGCAAAAATTCTTTTAAAAAATTTTTTAATTTATGAAAACATGGCCATAAGTTTTATTGGGGGTAAGTTCCCTGCCTGCCGCCCGGGGGTGTGCCGGGAGGGTTAGCTGTGATGTTGATGGTTAACCCCCCCCCCCCCCCCCCTTTGTTAAAATACTCTATGATGTTTGGTGAGTCAGTCACATGCCCCATTGACCTGTATGTAAGGGTTGGGGGCGAGCATGAACAAGTAGCAGCCAACGAGAACACTCCTACTCGTCTCGGTAACGGGCCAAAAGTTTATAATGGCCGGAAATATTTGTTTATTTGACTGTTTCCCCAAATTTGGGAAAAGATTCAACTTTAAAGAAATCCAATATACATATATGTTATATCTGGATCTCCTCCAAATATCTGCATGAAACCTTATATATATTTGGATAAATAGAAATGCATTCTTAAAAATTATAATAATTGTATATTATTTCGGGGTTATGTTGATTATGAATTACTTAATTAAAATTAGGCATTCCGGAGGATCAATTATTACCAAACCCTCTCTGCCCCAAAAGTTGTTATGCTCTAAAAAGGAAATAGGGGTTTACAATACTTGGAGTGTAAAGTGGGGCCTGTGTCCAGGAGCATAACACTAATTTTCCCTTTAAATGAATGTAGAAATGGCAGAGATTTTAAAGATATAACAAAGGAGAGATTCAGAATTTAAAGCTTAAATCTTTTTTGGCAATTAGCACGAAGCTTGGGCAAAAACGAAGGCATTTCACGGGCCCGACAGTCAATGTATGATACAGAATTCCTTTTCCCGATGGCGGGAGACTGGAAGGGAAAAGCAGTTTTCCTTTCCTTTTTGAATTCTTTATACAGAAAACCCGAGGCCGAAACTACGACGCTAAAAACCCCCTACTGAACGAGGGGCATGACCTTCCGATACTCAAAAACATCCCTGCTAAAACACCCCAAATTTCCATCCCAAGGACTTATGGGGAACAAACTCCTCGGTAAAGAAACGGCCCAGGTAAACCTTTACAGATTTTTTTTTAAAACGAAAAAAGGGAAGCCTTTGGATGATAAACACCCCAACCTCAAATCTCTTTAGCCCTTTTGATTTATTTAAAACTAAGGAGAATTTCGAACGTCTAAAAACGTATTTTATCCTTAAAAACCTCCTTTGTGAAGCCCAGGAAAAAAAAAGGGAAAATTTTTTAAAAGTAAATTTTTTGCTTTAGCGGGAAATTATGAGGAAGAAAAGGAATGAGTTTTTGTATCAATCCCTTTCAATTGACCTTAGTAAGCACCCTCTTTGATGCCTAAATTTACTGAGGTTAATTTAGATTATTTTTTGAAGCATTCAAAATCAGGCAATGGAGCAATCCCTCCTAAATATTGGGCGCTTTAATAATATTTTTAATAGGAAAAGCTAAAACCCATACTGCAAATTACCTTTTGAACAATATTTGTTTAAATACTCGGGTAAAGTTTGTCTTTTAAAAGCTTACGTTTTATTACCTGTTAGTTACTTGAAGTGTTTAACCTGAAGAAATATCCTCAGGTCTTGGGGGGACTTGCCGAGAAAAAAATCCTTGTTTCGAGGTTGGCGTGGGGCTGGGGGAGCGCCCACCCGAGTCACTTTCCCCAGCTGAATGCATAAAGATTTTTAAAATTTTTTCCCAGGGAGGGTTCTACTTTCTTTTGACATTTCCACTTTAACTTGAGATACTGTGCCCAGCAGATCACTTTGAATTTTCCCAGCAAAACCCAAAGAAATTTTAAAACCCGGAAAAGAAATTCCCCTCCAGGTTTTAGTTCAAATTGATGCTAGGAAAATCCAGCTGGGGGAACCTGAAAGGGGTATTCAGACAAAAAACAGGTTTGGTTCGTTAAGGTTTTAAGAGATGTTTGAGGGAGGTTTATTCAGATTTTTAAATTTCAGTATGTAGTGGTCAGTAATAAGTAGGAGTTTTGTATTTTATTTTATTGCTCCAAACCCTGGACATCAACTCTTCTCCAGGGGGGACTCACCATCTCAAATAATCTCCAAGAATGATTGATGATTAATAATTTCATTTGCTACGCTTTATGCCTTCAATCTTTTCTTACATTTGACTGAAGGGTTTCCAAATAGGTAAAAAATTTTTAACAGTTTAAAAGGGATTTAGTTTGTTTTCTTGTATGTTTACTAAACTTGTGATAGCGGTCATCTACTGTTTTTATTATATCAGACCCTCAAACATACATGTCACATCTTAGGCTCTATCCTCCATGCCTCTTTTAAAAATTTAACTTTTGGTAGCCCCTTTAAAATAAACTTACTAAAGCAGGGAATGATTGTTCTGCCAGTTGTTTTTTGTCCCGGGAAAACAGTAACAGACAAATTTGGATATAATGTAAATAAGAGTAAACCCCAAAAAATTAAAAATTTTCTGGTGGATTAAGTCCAAATTTACTTATGTTGCCCCAAATTTAAGAATAAAGACAGTTCTAAAAATTTGACAAACTTGTTGTTCCCAAGTGGGCCCACCACAGATTTGGTGGTCAGTAATCAGTTAAAAGCTGGGCATTAACTGAAGGTTTTACCTACCAATTTTATAACTTTTTGTTTTTTTAACTTATTTATCAACATCTTATTTTTCAACAAAATTTTAAATTTTACTAAAACAGTAGACAAAAAAATTTTTTTTTTTCTTACAGTGGTATCAGAAGCTTATTATCACAGAAAAAGCAAAGTACAACCGCTTAGGTGAGAACCAAATCAAATGAACCACGGACCCAAAAGGGAAAACTATTGAGCTGGAGATGCCAAGAAGAAAATTAAGTTGGGGAAATAAGAGTGTTTCTAAACAGGAAATTATTACATTAATAATTTTTTTTTTTGGAAACACATTAGTTTTACACTTAATTATCTTTTTTTGCACCTCCCGTACATTTGTATTCCTGTTTGTAGTATTCCCCTTGGGTGAAGTTGCTCATTCTCAAACATAAAAAGAATAGATGCTAATTTCAGGTATCCTCATTAATGCCTACCCTTTTAAATTTGCTCGGATTGGACTGTTTTCCCAGTATGTGGAACCTAAAATTTAAATTATATTCATGATTTTTTCTATTTGTTTATTACAGTTTATACACATGTTAAACATTTCAAAAAAATATATAAATATTATAAAGGTGCAAAAGGGGCATTAAAACAATATCTATTGATGGGGAACCCATGACCCACTCTTTTGGAATGGAATTCAGTATTTAATGGGAGTACCTGTATACAAAATTATTTGATGGGCATCTCAGCAAAGGGCACAACACTTCCCCCAAAACAATTTTTACATTTGGTTCTTCCTGGAGTCTGTTGACTATGAAAATTTTTGCTGGTTATGTATTTAACTGGTGGCTCACTATAGGCATGTGAACTACAGACCCCTAAATTTTACTTTATATATCGATAACATCCAATTCATTGTTTTCTTTAAAACCCCTTGGGGGTTTTCGCGTACTATAGTCTTTTGGTAGGGGGTTTTTGACTCTAGTTCATAAATTTAGCGACCTCAAATCTAGTGGGAGAAAACTGGGAGGCCTTCAAAAAGAATGGGTTATGTGGTCAGTGGAATCTAAAAAAAAAACCCGAGCACACGGTGATAATGAGAAAAAAAAAATTTTTCTTTTTTTTTTAATAAATCACGACTTTGCGTTATTTTTGTATAGTATTTATTGTTGTATTTAGTTTTTTGGTCTCTTTTTTTTAGAATGGAAGACATATTTGAAAATTTAGAGATTTTGAGGTTTTACAAAGAAAGGTGCCTTTAAATTGAGTCAAAGTAGCAAAATTTCGATTTTTACCAAACTTCGAAAGTAACAAATCGTGCCAAACTGCAATAACGCAACTGGGAGTTTAAAATTCTTTCACAAGTGCACCCCAAAAAATTTTACCATTTTTTACGTAAAGCGTAGTCTGCTAAAAGTAAAAACTTATATTTTTTTGTGAGA
This sequence comes from Cherax quadricarinatus, assembly GCF_026875155.1. Lineage (NCBI taxonomy): Eukaryota > Metazoa > Arthropoda > Malacostraca > Decapoda > Parastacidae > Cherax > Cherax quadricarinatus. The sequence goes on along the minus strand of NC_069451.1, from coordinate 22,016,341 downwards.
ATAAAAAAATTTAAAGTGAAAGCAAAAGAATAAAGAGGGGCCTTTTAAAGTGTAATGACTAAAGGAAAAGTCATTTTTGTGCCCGGAATGTCTTTCTTGTTTTTTTGGACCCCATTCCCAAATTGGCTCTTTTTAAAAATTTTTGGGGAAAAATTTGGGAAAAATTTCTAAATTCTGACCACTGTACTGGTAGTTGAATTTATAAATGGGTGGTTTTTTTGCCCTTCGTAGAAAAAAAGGGGGTTCTAGCGAAAATTATGTTTTTTGCGACTATAAAGTGAAATTGGGGCCCAAAATTTGGGGTCAAAGTGGGGAAAATCGCCGTCCGTAAACATCACCGAGACCGTAAATTTGCGAGAGAAATTCCGTAAATTTTTTTATAAAATTTCCCAAATTTTGGTGTCGTTATGATCGGGAAAAAATTCTTATTTTTTCATAAAGAAAAAAATTTTTTTTTTTTTTTAAATTTGGCCACCCTGAAACGTTTTTCGGAAGGGCCTGTCGACCCCCAAGGGTTAATTTTTTAATTCCAAAAATTCTTTAAAAACCAATATCATGATTTTTTTCTTTTAATTTTTCTTTTTACTTTTTTTATATTTTCTTAAGCAATGTCAGTACCATCCCCTGGTACAGTGGAACCCTGGTTTTCAAACTTAATCCATTCCAGAAGGTCGTTCTAAAATCAAAACGTGCGAAAACTGAATCAATATTTCCCATAAAAAATATTGTAAATACAATTATAGTGTTGCAGCTCTTCAAAGATTAGTTTAATGGTTAGCTCTTCCCTGTGGTTATCCACCAACTCTTCCACATTCATTACTTACCTTAAAATATTCGTAGTCTTAATGTAGGGCGAGAGGTGAGTAGTACTTTTTTGTAGGAAGTCACTGTGTCTGACTTTTTTTGGGTTAGCCTAGGTTATCTACACATATGCTGCTATGTATAATCTATGTAACTGTATTTATGTATACCTGAATAAACTTGCTAAGTAGCTGGTAGATGTAGGTAGCCGGTACAGGTAGGTAGCCAGTAGGTAGCCTGGGATACATACATACACCTACCTACATAGCTACATGATATTTAATAAGAACATAAGAAAGGAGGAACACTGCAGCAGGCCTGTTGGCCCATACTAGGCAGGTCCTTTACAATTCATCCCACTAATAAAACATTTGCCCAACCCAATTTTCAATGCTACCCAAGAAGTAAGCTCTGATGTGCAAGTTCCACTCAAATCCAACCCCTCCCACTCATGTACTTATCCAACCTAAATTTGAAACTACCCAAAGTCCTAGCCTCAATAACCCAACTAGGTAGACTGTTCCACTCATCAACTACCCTATTTCCAAACCAATACTTTCCTATGTCCTTTCTAAATCTAAACTTATCTGATTTAAATCCATTACTGAAATGCGGCCCAGACATATTATTACCATTAACATACCTTGTTCACTGAGTTTAATTGTTTATAACAACTACCTTTAGATGCCATCATAAACAAAGGGAGAAGTAATGAATAATTCATGCTGAGAATCATAAACAAAAGCAAGACGCAGATTCGTACACTTTTCTCTAATGGTCGACCAGAAAAAAACTGAAAACATAATGTTTTCCCTGCACCTACCACCACCCTTCAATGGCATATAAACATTGCATGTTTATACTATGCAATGTAACGTGTTTCTTATGTAATTTTGAAGAAAATATCATGGATGGAATAATGAAAAAGTCCATATTAACATAAAACAAGACATTTAATGTGTCCAAGAGTGAGTCACGAACATATGAGTGGCTCAGGCGCACACGTCCAATACGTATGATTTCCAGATCAAGGTCCAGTATCCGGAACTAAATTCTGCACAAAAAAAGTTCTAAAACCGAATTGTCTGATAGCTGGAGAGTGCGAAAACCGGGGTTCCACTGTACATGAAAAAATTACAAAAATCATTGTATGAACTGTGCGCTTCGCACTTCCAGCGACTCGGTGTTTAGCTGTTGTGCGCATGCGCACATGTCTGAGATAAGATGCTGCACTCTATGTAGACAGAGCACTGTTGCTGACGCAGTGCCGACCCTGTTGTATAGGGTCAGCACAGTGTACCGTTTCTTTCTGAATCGGCGACGTTTCGTGCTTAAAAACCGTGTACATACTATATTCTTGCATGTGATAAAGTGTACAATTAGATGATTATCATGCTTCCAGATATTTTATTTAACCCTTTCAGGGTCCAAAGGCCAAATTTCAAAGTGTGCACCAGTGTCCAATAATTTTCAAAAAATTAATTTTGTTATTTTTTCTTATGAAATGGTAGAGAATCTTTTTCTGAAGGTAATAAAACAAAAAGTACACCTATCATCCGACTTACGACCTGCTCGACATACGACCACTCGACTTACGACAGTGTTTTTTATGCCAAATTTCTGGGAAATAAACAACTATTTGTACTCACCTATTTGTGGTTGCAGGGGTCGAGTCACAGCTCCTGGCCCCGCCTCTTCGCTGATTGCTACTAGGTCCTCTCTCTTCCTGCCCCATGAGTTCTATCATACCTCGCCTTAAAACTGTGTATGGTTCCCACCTCAACTACGTCACTTTCTAGGCTATTCCACGGCCTGACTACTCTATGACTGAAGAAATACTTCCTAACATCCCTTTGATTCATCTGAGTCTTCAACTTCCAATTGTGACCTCTTGTGTCTGTGTCCCTTCTCTGGAACATCCCGTCTTTGTCCACCTTGTCTATTCCGCACAGTATTTTATATGTCGTTATCATGTCTCCCCTGACCATCCTGTCCTCCACTGTCGTCAGACCGATTTCCCTCAACCTTTCTTCGTAGGACAATCCCCGTAGCTCTGGGACTAGTCTTGTTGCAAACCTTTGCACTTTCTCTAATTTCTTGACGTGCTTGACTAGGTGTGGATTCCAAACTGGTGCTGCATACTCCAGTATGGGCATGACGTAAATGGTATACAGAGTCTTAAACGAATCCTTACTGAGGTATTGGAACGCTATCCATAGGTTTGCCAGACGCCCGTATGCTGCAGCAGTTATCTGATTGATGTGCGCCTCAGGGGATATGCTCGTTTTATACTCCCCCCAGATCTTTTTCCTTGAGTGGGGGTCTGCATTTTTTGGGCCATCTAAATATATTGTGTCTGCAGTTTCTTTCCCCTTTCCCCCAATCTTCATGATTTTGCTTTTGGCGGGGTTAAAATTCAAAGGACCAGTTGCTGGACTAGGTTTGTAGCCTGCCCAGGTCTTCGTTCCTGCCTGACCCTATCCGATTGATTCTTCTCATTAATGCTCATCGCAAACAAGGACACTTCGAGGTCTACCCCTTCCTTATGCGTTCACATATACCAAGAACAGACAGATCCTAGGCGACCCCCTGGGAACCCCGTTGTCACAGGGCCCACTCAAACCCCTCGTCGCGTACCAAACTCGTTTTGCCTCCCTTCAGATATTCTTGTCCATTCCCTCCCTTTCCTGTTATGGTGCCAAAACCCTCTAGCTTTTCAGAAACCTTTGGGGGAAACGTGTCGAAGGCCTTCTTGCAGTCCAAAAATATGAGTCAAACCACCCCTCTCTCTCTTTTTACTTCTGTCCCCTTGTCATAAAACTCTTATGGGTTTTGTGAAAAGGGATTTTCCTTCCCTGAAACTGTGCTGGTTGTCAAATATACACTTGTTTTGTTTTGGGAAAAAGACACATAGCAACAGTTAGACATCTTTTTTTCGAAACTTTTCGCTCACATGGCTTCTTCATCAAATACAGAAAGTACGGGAAACGTAGAGTTGTAAGACGATGTAATCAGCCCCACCCCCTTAGTGTGAATTTGAGGTTGTCAGCCCGGCCTGGAAAAGTTCAGTTCCTGTCGGAACTGTTGAGTAAGCGACAGTGGGGAGATTAAAATACTGTGAAGGGAGGTGCAAATAGTAGTGTAGTAGTAGTAGTAGTGGAATGTATGAGAGGTCATGTCCCTCTCAGATCCAACATTTCCCACTTGAAAAGTTGCCCAAGGTTTTTTCTGTACCAAGATCCCATGTGTTGCAGTGTCTGACAAGATAAACCCTTTGATGTTCACACTTTTTCTTTCCAGGGGGCCCCACCACTCTCCACTATCCTAACCTTTAAATTTAAAAAAATCATACAACAACTAAAAAGAAAAGTAAAACATGAAATACAAAATAAAACAATAAAATAAATCATTACAAAAATGTTTTTTTTGATATTCGTAGAAAAAGTTGACTTACGACCATTTCGACTTACGACGGGTTCTGGAACCCGAACTCAGTGAATGGGATGGTAGGTGTAGGGAAAAATTTGAGGGAAAATTGAAAAAAATTAGCTTTGCACTTTTGATGTGTCGCAATATTCACCATTGGTGATTTTCCCGATTTTTGCCCCCCTATTTTAGGCCCAAATTACTTTTTCCAGTCAACCAAATTCTTACCATTTCACTAGTTTACTTCTATTTATAGCTGAGCACAAGAAATCGCCAAACTCAACTTTTCAACTACAAAAAAAAGTGACGGAAATTGGGTTTTAATTTTGGCCCAAATTTAATGAAGTTTAAAATTTCCCCGTTTCAAAATAGGGCCCAGAATAAACAATGCAGGCTTCCCGGGTCAAAAACAAACATTTCCCTTTCATTAGTTAAGTTTTCAGGCTTTACAAAAAATTCCTTTTTTTTTTTAATTACATAATAAATTTTTTTATTAAAACCCAAAAAAATTAAAGATTTACTGTCATGCAATTTTTAATAATTGTATAAATAAATACCCTTTGTGAACGATATTAGACCCCCCCAGCAGGGTGCATTAGCGTTGAGGTCTTTGTTTACTCTTGAACATAGCAAAAAAATTTACTTTCGTATTTGAGCTCTTTTCAAGCCCTTTTCAGTACAAACCAATCAAAAACATCTCTATTTTGTAATATACCTTTCCTTTTTTTTCAAATGAGACCCAAAAAATTGCAAATACAGCCCAAAAGAACATACAAAAAACACTGAAAAATTGCTGTTTTATTTGAAAAAACTACCAGTTTTTTTCTCTTGTGCCTGTGTCTCCAGGATTTTTTTTTTGGTGCCACACATATCACATAATGTATTTTCTCATACTAGGGCCCCAAATTTACTCTCACAGCTTATCAGCTACAGCACGGACCCTCAAAGGTTAATTTTTATTTTTTTGGGTTATTTTATTTTACAAAAAATTTAAATATGTAATTTAATCATGGCTTCCTTTTGCCCCCAAAAAAATAAGTTCTGTGACTGTAAGTGAACATCAGCAGCTAAGTTTTCACTTTTTTCTGGGCTCGACCGGGCCCCGGGGGGGGTTGACCCCCGGGGAACTCTCCAGGTATAATGATAAAGTTACAGTTAAGAAAAAGGGCCCTTTAACATCAGATATTCAAATTCTGGAAAAAGCAACAACAAGAAGTATATTCATAGCTTTTAATTTTGAATGTTACCAAAGGGAAAGTTGGCTTTTTGGGTGTGATGTCAAAATGCATTGTTTTTTCTTCCCCTGTTTGCTGTTTGAATGGATTAAAATGACAAAAAACGGTTTACAAGTATAAAAAAAATAAAAAAAAAAAAAAAAAAAAAAAAAGGGGAAGTCAAAAATCCACAAAGAAAATGTGGTTTCACTGTCACTTTAGGAAATGTTTAAAATTTTTGGGGGAAAAGTGGATCGGAGGAATATAAAAAATGGTTTTTTTTTTTTTTTTAGATTTTTTTTTGATTTTTATTGGAGAAGAAACCCCCCCCGGGAGGAACCCCGCCCCAATATTTTAAAAAACTGTATTTTTAAAGGTAGGATTGCTATGCTTTTGTTGTTCCCAAAATATCAAGAACAGAATGTTTGCTATTTATTCATTGGTTTTCCCCTAAACAATTAACCCCATTTTTTTTATCACACCATCAGTTTTCTTTATTTACAATAGTTCTTGGTTTAAATTTTCCCTTTCTATCCATGGGGGAAATGGAATAAGAATCTTTTTCCCCCGTAAGCCTGGTGTTGTAAAAATAACAAAAATGCCGGGAAAAATGGGCTAGAAAACCCCTTTTCCCCTAAAGATTTCTAAAAGAAAAAGAAGAAGAAAATTTTTCAAAATGGGAAGTCTGAATGGCGGGATGTTGTGCAGAGAAAGAAAGAGATGATTTTGGATGTTTGAATGAGAAGAAGCTGGATGTCCTGGCTTTAAGTGAAACAAAAACTGAAGGGGGGGGGGGTTTCAGTGGGGAGGAATAATGGGATTAGGTCAGGGGTTTCAAAAGAGTTAGAGCTAAAGAAGGGTAGCAATAAGTTGAAGGATAAGTAGGCAGGGAAAAGGGGACTATAAAAGTATTAATTCAAAGGGTTATGTGGATAAAAAAAAGATTTGGGTTTGAAAGTGGGGGTTTTAATAAGCTGATGCACCTGGAGAAGAGAGAAGTGTAGAGGAGAGAGAGAGATTTTGGGAAAATGTTGAGTGAATGCGTGGGGAGTTTTGAATCAAGTGTGAGAGTAAATGGTGGTTGGGGATTTTAATGCTAAAGTGGGTAAAAATGTTATGGAGGGAAGTAGTAGGTAAATTTGGGGTGCCAGGGGTAAATGTAAATGGGGAGCCTTTAATTGAGCTATGTGTAGAAAGAAATTTGGTAATAAGTAATACATATTTTATGAAAAAGAGGATAAATAAATATACAAGGTATGATGTAGCACGTAATGAATGTAGTTTATTAGATTATGTATTGGTGGATAAAAGGTTGATGGGTAGGCTCCAGGATGTACATGTTTATAGAGGGGCAACTGATATATCGGATCATTATTTAGTTGTAGCTACAGTTAGAGTAAGAGGTAGATGGGGAAAAGAGGAAGGTGGCAACAACAAGTAAGAGGGAGGTGAAAGTGTATAAACTAAGGGAGGAGGAAGTTCGGGGTGAGATATAAGCGACTATTGGCAGAAAGGTGGGCTAGTGCAAAGATGAGTAGTGGGGGGGTTGAAGAGGGTTGGAATAGTTTTAAAAATGCAGTATTAGAATGTGGGGCAGAAGTTTGTGGTTATAGGAGGGTGGGGGCAGGAGGAAAGAGGAGTGATTGGTGGAATGATGAAGTAAGGGTGTGATAAAAGAGAAAAAGGTAGCTTATGAGAGGTTTTTTACAAAGCAGAAGTGTTATAAGAAGAGCAGAGTATATGGAGAGTAAAAGAAAGGTAAAGAGAGTGGTGAGAGAGTGCAAAAGGAGAGCAGATGATAGAGTGGGAGAGGCACTGTCAAGAAATTTTAATGAAAATAAGAAAAAATTTTGGAGTGAGTTAAACAAGTTAAGAAAGCCTAGGGAAAATATGATTTGTCAGTTAAAAACAGAGTAGGGGAGTTAGTAGATGGGGAGATGGAGGTATTGGGAAGATGGCGAGAATATTTTGAGGAACTTTTAAATGTTAAGGAAGAAACAGAGGCAGTAATTTCATGCACTGGTCAGGGAGGTATAACCATCTTTTAGGAGTGAAGAAGAGCAGAATGTAAGTGTGGGGAGGTACGTGAGGCATTACGTTAAAATGAAAGGGGGTAAAGCAGCTGGAACTGATGGGATCATGACAGAAATGTTAAAAGCAGGGGGGGATATAGTGTTGGAGTGGTTGGTACTTTTGTTTAATAAATGTATGAAAGAGGGGAAGGTACCTAGGGATTGGCAGAGAGCATGTATAGTCCCTTTATATAAAGGGAAAGGGGACAAAAGAGACTGTAAAAATTATAGAGGAATAAGCTTACTGAGTATACCAGGAAAAGTGTACGGTAGGTTATAATTGAAAGAATTAGAGGTAAGACAGAATGTAGGATTGCGGATGAGCAAGGAGGTTTTAGAGTGGGTAGGGGATGTGTAGATCAGGTGTTTACATTGAAGCATATATGTGAACAGTATTTAGATAAAGATAGGGAAGTTTTTATTGCATTTATGGATTTAGAAAAGGCATATGATAGAGTGGATAGAGGAGCAATGTGGCAGATGTTGCAAGTATATGGAATAGGTGGTAAGTTATTAAATGCTGTAAAGAGTTTTTATGAGGATAGTGAGGCTCAGGTTAGGGTGTGTAGAAGAGAGGGAGACTACTTCCCGGTAAAAGTAGGGTCTAGACAGGGATGTGTAATGTCACCATGGTTGTTTAATATATTTATAGATGGGGTTGTAAAGGAAGTAAATGCTAGGGTGTTTGGAGAGAGGGGTGGGATTAAATTATGGGGAATCAAATTCAAAATGGGAAATTGACACAGTACTTTTTGCTGATGATACTGTGCTTATGGGAGATTCTAAAGAAAAAATTGCAAAGGTTATGGATGAGTTTGGGAATGTGTGTAAAGGTAGAAAGTTGAAAGTGAACATAGAAAAGAGTAAGGTGATGAGGGTGTCAAATTGATTTAGATAAAGAAAAATTGGATATCAAATTGGGGAGGAGGAGTATGGAAGAAGTGAATGTTTTCAGATACTTGGGAGTTGACGTTGTCGGCGGATGATTTATGAAGGATGAGGTTAATCATAGAATTGATGAGGGAAAAAAGGTGAGTGGTGCGTTGAGGTATATGTGGAGTCAAAAAACGTTATCTATGGAGGCAAAGAAGGGAATGTATGAAAGTATAGTAGTACCAACACTCTTATATGGGTGTGAAGCTTGGGTGGTAATATGCAGCAGCGAGGAGAGTTGGAGGCAGCGGAGATGCCTGTTTAAGGGCAATGTGTGTGTAAATATTATGCAGAAATTCGGAGTGTGGAAATTAGGAGAAGGTGTGGAGTTAATAAAAGTATTAGTCAGAGGGCAGAAGAGGGGTTGTTGAGGTGGTTTGTCATTTAGAGAGAATGGATCACAGTAGATGACATGGAAAGCATATAAATCTATAGGGGAAGGAAGGCGGGGGTAGGGGTCGTCCTCGAAAGGGTTGGGGGGAGAGGGGGTAAAGGAGGTTTTGTGGTAAGGGCTTGGACTTCCAGCAAGCGTGCGTGAGCGTGTTAGATAGGAGTGAATGGAGACGAATGGTACTTGGGACCTGACGATCTGTTGGAGTGTGAGCAGGGTAATATTTAGTGAAGGGATTCAGGGGAAACCGTTATTTTCATATAGTCGGACTTGAGTCCTGGAAATGGGAAGTACAATGCCTGCACTTTAAAGGAGGGGTTTGGATATTGGCAGTTTGGAGGGATATATTGTGTATCTTTATATGTTTATGCTTCTAGACTGTTGTATTCTGAGCACCTCTGCAAAAACAGTGATAATGTGCGAGTGTGGTGAAAGTGTTGAATGATGATGAAAGTATTTTCTTTTTGGGGATTTTCTTTCTTTTTTGGGTCACCCTGCCTCGGTGGGAGACGGCCGACTTGTTGGAAAAAAAAAAAAAAAAAAAAAAAAAAAAAAACGTATAAATTTTTTTTATATGCTTCTTTCATTTTACACAATATTACAAAAATTGCCAACAGTTTTCTGAAGCAGCACCTCCACTAATTTTAGCTATGAACTGCCACTGTATTTAACTATCCTTGATCTTGCAGTGCTAATACCAAAAATAAATAAGTGCCTTGATGCTTGCTGCTTGTTACAGGTGGCCTCCTAAGCAAAGATAGTACAGTGGACCCCCGCTTAACGATCACCTCCAAATGCGACCAATTATGTAAGTGTATTTATGTAAGTGCGTTTGTACGTGTATGTTTGGGGGTCTGAAATGGACTAATCTACTTCACAATATTCCTTATGGGGAAAAATTCGGTCAGTACTGGCACCTGAACATACTACTGGAATGAAAAAAGTTCGTTAACCGGGGGTCCACTGTATATATTCTTTTTGCAAATACACTCTGAAATAAGTGTGGATAACAGCTGCCTATAAAAGTTTTATGACTAAGTTGCAATATAAAGCACCTGTCAAGTTTTCACTAATTTCTTTCTTGGTCAAAATCATAAGAATAGTAGCAGCATGACAAGTGTCTTTTTTTTTTTTGCATAGTTTCAGCAACATGAATATTTGGTTCATTTTCTGAAGGTCGCTGCATAACAATTTTAAAAATAATAATTTAACCCTAACAGTAACCCTTAAACGATCCAAACGTATATATACGTTCACGCGCGTAGCGCCCCAAATGTATATATACGTTTTCTTTGTCATTCATTCAACATTGCCACAATAAGCCTGAGTCACCTAGACATGAGAGAATGGGTGTGTGAACTCACTGTGTTCCATATTAAAATAATTGGGGATGCCTGGGTACCATATGCTCTTTTTTCCTTTTAAAAGAAAAGATTTCTTTTTTCCTCAAAATATTTGGGGCGCTACGCGAGTGAACATATATATACGTTTGGACCGTTTAAGGGTTAAGTAATTAAGTTTATTTAGGTACAGGTATACACAAATTCAGTTACACAAATTATCATACACACAGTGGAACCTCAGTCTTTAAACAGCTCCCTACCTGAACAATTTGGTAAAAAAAAAAATCGCTCGGTAGTTGACCATTTGCTCGGCAATTCACCAAACAAATACAACATGCCACAACTTCACTGTCAACTATTTCTTGTTTCTTTGCATTTTTTGGGTGTTTTTTTATATTGTATAAATAAATCACCATGGTTTCTAAGATTAGTGATAACAGCCAACAAAAAAGAAATTTGGTTGGGAAAAATTCATTTGGTACTAAAACAGTTTGGCACTCAAACAGCCTTCTGGAATGTTAGGTAAGTTCAACTACCAAGGTTACACTGGGTTAACGGATGTCCTGTGGTAGTAGGTTGGTAGACACCAACCACCCAGGGAGGTACTACTGTCCTGTGGTAGTAGGTTGGTAGACAGCAACCACCTACAGAGGTACTACTGTCCTGTGGTAGTAGGTTGGTAGACACCAACCACCCAAGGAGGTACTACTGTCCTGTGGTAGTAAGTTGGTAGACACCAACCACCCAAGGAGGTACTACTGTCCTGTGGTAGTAAGTTGGTAGACACCAACCACCCAAGGAGGTACTACTGTCTTGTGGTAGTAAGTTGGTAGACACCAACCACCCAAGGAGGTACTACTGTCCTGTGGTAGTAGGTTGGTAGACACCAACCGCTCAGGGAGGTACTTCTGTCCTGTGGTACTAGGTTGGTAGACAGCAACCACCTACAGAAGTACTACTGTCCTGTGGTGGTAGGTTGGTAGACAGCAACCACCTACGGAGGTACTACTGTCCTGCCAATTAAGTGTAAAACGGAAACCGTTAATTGTTTTACATGATGGTAGGATTGCTGGTGTCTTTTTTTCTGTCTCATAAACATGCAAGGTTTCAGGTACATCTTGCTACTTCTACTTAAACTTAGGTCACACTACACATACATGTACAGGCATATATATACACAACCCTCTGGGTTTTCATGTTTTCTTACTAGTTCTTGTTTATTTCCTCATATCTCCATGGGAAAGTGGAACAAAATTCTTCTTGCATAAGTCATGCATGTCATAACAGGCAACTAAAATGCCATGAGCAAGGGGCTAGTAATCCCTTCTCCTGTATATATTACTATATTTAAAGAGAGAAACTCGTTTTTCTTTTTAGATCACCCTGTCTTGATGGGATATAGCCGGTTTGTTGAAAAAATTACTAATATCCGTACATTACCTAGGATAACACAAAAAAGTCAGAATCCATTGATTCATCATGAACACTTTTTTGATATTCCAATTTATTTTAATTTTTGGAATATTAACCATTTAACTAATTCTTCTGAATTTTCAAATAAATTTATATTATACAAGTAATCCTCCTCCTTGCCTGTCTATATTGGCAGTAATTATGAGCAGGATATAATGATACTAGACACATGGTGTCTCTATTATTGGTAAAAAAACATACTGAAATGTGTCATAAGTATGTTCCCAAATTTAATAATGTCCAGTGTGTTCTGAGAATTATAGAAAATGCTTTATACAAAATATAAAAGAACAAATAGTATACAGTGCACTCTTGCTTTCATTTAAATTATTAATGTGAAACCATTATGGTGTTGATAGGGGCGGCCACTTCATTCAATTTTTTATAATTATGGTACTTACTAGAAACTACTGTTCACACCCACAAAATGCTACTTTTCTACAGTAATCAACATAAAGAATTATGTCATGCCTTACACATTCCCATGAATGATATTATACATTTCTCAATACATACAGCTTGCTTGGCTATTTTGCATTTGTTATTGTGTAAAACTTTTATATCTTAATGTAATAACTGTTATTCTAACTATACAGTATATAATGAAAACAACCCAGTTCCATATAATGGTGGGCTCCGCTTAGCAGGTTAGCTTCCGGGGTAATGATGTAAAAACAAATTTGATGAAAAATGAAACATAGCAGTTTTCACTTTCAAATGCATATAAAAGCCTGATAACATGTTTACAATATCATATATTAAGTGAACAATACAGCTAGGTCTAAAAAAAACATATACATTCTCTCCTCACTTAGCAACATACTCGTTTACTAATGCCTCGGACTTATGATGGGCTATCTGACCAGTGTGGATACCTAAATAATGTATATTAGAGCTGATTTCCTCTTATTCTATTATTTCAATAACAGTACATTATTGTATAAACAGTTAAAAATATACCAGATATGTTATAAATGGTGCAAAGATGGTTGACACAAACTCACTACTATTATAGTATGATCCTCACTTAGCGACGAATTTGTTTAACAACGTGGTCTCAGGAACGGAACTCTGTTGTTAAGTGAGGAGAGGCTGTACAGTACACACAATACTTACCTTAAAATACTTTTTGTCCTTAGCTTATAATGAGTGGTAAATATATTTATTGTATGAAATCTGAATAAATAAAGAATTAGTATAATTGAAAACTGCTGCATTTATGAAATGTCATAAAGCAAAGTGCTGTAAAGTGGGGCCTGCCTGTACTATATGGTGCTTCAGTGTAATAACATTAACCACACATTGATCAGAAATATGTTATGACTTTGCAAAGAAATGATTTGTTATGTTAGTAAATTTTTTCATGGAACTCAATGAGTAACATTGATTTCTTAACATTTATTGTTTGGTATGCATAAGACAAAAGTAGAGCAGGCCAGTTCAGCATTAAATGCTTGTCAGCTTCTGACTTAAGTACAGTATAATTATATTTTGCAAAGTTAATTCCAAAAGATAGTGATGCTAAATTGAATTTAAAGTTTGGCTATGTTTTTTTCTGCATGTACACGATTCTCCTCCTGAAGGGAGAAACAAGATGACCATTGCAAGGCACTTCCTAGATTACTGTGAGAAAGCCAATAAAAGAATTTATGCCAGCAATTGGTGTGGCTTACACATTCATTCTAGGCTCCTCTACATAACAACTGACTGGGTAAATATTGAAGTTATTGTTCATTAAAACTGTAAAAGAATTTCAGTGCAGACAGATTAGACTTTCAAGATTACATTATCTTGTTGCATATACATACTCCATTTTGTATGTCTATTTATGTCACCTGGAGACAAGTACAATCGAACGTAGATCTACGTTCAGAGTGCTATGCGAGCGAACGTACATCTACGTTCAGAGTGCTACGCGAGCGAACGTAGATCTACGTTTGGACAGTTTAAGGGTTAAATATTATATAGTAGGATATGCAGGGTAAGCAGAAATTATAAGGTTGAAATTATTCATAATTGGGGAAGAAAAAGAGTGGTTAACCCGTAAACGGTCCAAACGTATATATACATTTTTACCGTTAGTGCCCCAAATGTATATATAAGTTTTATGTGTCCTACATTTAACATTGCCACGATAAGCCTGAGTCGCCTAGACATGTGAGAATGGGTGTGAGCACTCACTGTGCACCATATTAAAATAATTGGGGATGCCTGGGTACCATATGCTCTTTTTTTCCATTAAAAAACAACGTTTTTTTTTTCTCTCAAAAAAGTTGGGGCAGTACGGTAGTGAACGTATGTATATGTTTGGACCGTTTATAGGTTAAGGATTGAACATACAAACTTCCAGGAACAAAAAGAGTTAGAAATGTTTAGGTTTCAAGAAAAAAACAAAGAGAAGCAGTTTGCTTCTCAACAAGCCACAATAAATAGAGTAGAGCCATTTAATTTGGACAAAGTCATAAAATTTGTGCCAGATTTCCTAGAGAAAGACCCAGACCAGTTTTTCCTGTTGTTTGAAAGGCTGGCCAGATTCCAAGATTGGCCGGACAAGGAATGGGTGACATTAGTACAAACCCAGTTAATTGGTAAAGGGTTATAAGCAGTTAGTTCTCTAGAGGAATGGGACTTTTCTGATTATAATAAACTGATGGAGGTAGTTTTACTTGCTTATCAGATGTTGCCAGAAAGGTATCAGCACAAGTTTAGAGGACTAAAGTTTCAGGCAGGTCAGTTTTTGGTGGAATACGGTTAGAAGTTGTCGCTTATAAACACATGTTGCCGCTCAAAAGGTGTGGTAGACAATTATGAAGGTGTACTTTCCCTAATTTTGCTAGAGGATCTTTTGAGAAATGTTCCTCTTGACTTTAAGGTATATCTTGAGGAGAAGGATCTTGATGATTTTAATCATGCTTTACAGCTGGGTGATAGATTTTTAGCTAACCAAAAACTTGATAGTAGTTACCACCCAGAACTTATTAATGCATGTAATGGTAAGTTTTCTCCACCCACCAGTAGGATTAAGAAATTTCAGAAGTTTAAGCCGCATTTTTCAGCCTCATAACCACCAGAGTTTTAATAACCTTAATTCTCCAGTACATGCCCAGGAAAGTTTTAAGTCAGCTGTCACAGGTCCAGGGATACAGGGAACATGTAGGAAGAGCCCAGTTCCCCAGGGACAAGGACCCCAGCCTATGCCAAGTGGGCAGGGGGCTCTTTAACTTTATTACTGTACATATTACAATAAACAGGGACACCTGCAGCCATATTACAGAAAATGCTTAGCGACCAGGCTGCAGCAGATGCTTGATAATTTTGTGAAAAACAAAAATTACACTGGTTATTTAAGTGTATGTAGTTGTCTAGGGGATAATGGTTCTCATGAAAGATGCTGTTTTTAGCATCATTGCTTTCAATTGTAGATGCAGTTCTGAGCCCATTGCAGGAACAGAAACATGTTCTATGTTGACCTCACCTTGGAGGAATTTTATCCAAAGCTAGACAATTTATTTTACGAGGAATTCTGGACATGGCCTCATAAATCTAGTGAAAAGTCCCTGCTCATGCCTTCCTTTTCTGGGTTAGCAGAAGACATTTATGTTAACCCTTTCAGGGTCAGTCCCATAGATCTACGGCTTCATGTTCAGGGTCCAAACCGTAGATCTACGCCAAAATTCTAGCGGCGTCAAATTTAGCGTGAAAACGCTCATAGGCCTACGTGTGAGAGAATGGGTCTGCACGGTGGGTGTGCGCCATAAACAAAAATATTTGGTGCCCGCATCGCATTGTGGGAACGCCGGCTCAGTTACCTTTGTTCACCATGCCTCGTTGCAAGGCAGCTCTCACTCCAAGGAAAATTGGGACTCTCCTCTTCCTATCTGATAGTTCTGATACTGATGGAAGTGGAAATGAAGACGAATTCTTTGGCTTTGATCAGTTAGTGACAGAAAGGAATGACCAGGATATCGATAATAGCGCAGAAAACCCTGACGATCCTCAACCTTCTACCTCTGGTGTGGGCACTCCTCAGTCACGGTCAATTGTACCTCAATGCAAGAGAAAACTATTATTTTCACGTGGCCAGGCCTCTGACTTCAGTAATGATGATAGTGACGTGGATTGTGATTTTATTGCTCTTGACGAT
This sequence comes from Cherax quadricarinatus, assembly GCF_026875155.1. Taxonomy (NCBI): domain Eukaryota; kingdom Metazoa; phylum Arthropoda; class Malacostraca; order Decapoda; family Parastacidae; genus Cherax; species Cherax quadricarinatus. Next base: position 22,000,544 of record NC_069451.1, on the reverse strand, counting down.
CATTCGAGTAGTGATAGTGAGGAATCATATTCACCAGTGAAGCATCGATATGTACGCCGCCGCATGTGCTCGGGTAGTGTACCCTATGCAGTGCCCAGGGGACGGAGTACATCCCGGAGTACATCCCAGAGTACATCCCAAGGCCATACACCAGGAATAGACAGTGAAAGTGAGGATGATGTGGCTACACTTGGCATGGATAGACCACAGGCATCAGTAGATGGTGGTAGTGGTGATGGTAGTACCACGGCCATGCGTGGCTCACCAGCCCAGGCTGGGACCCACGCTGCTGACTCCTCAGTTCAAGGACAAAGCAGAGCGTCAGCCACCAGCCCACCACAACCACAACTACCCGCACAACCAGCCTATGATGTCCAGTATCCACCAGCAAACCGTATCTGGGATTAGCAGCAGAATCCCAATTTTGCTCCCAAGCCCCACCACTTTGATGATTCTCAAAGTGGAATTCTACCTACTTGTCCCCTTGGAACCACGGCTAATGAACGGGAATTTTTTGAAATATTCTTTGACCAGCCATTGATGGAAACTATTGTCAGGGAAAGTAACAAGTATTTTGAGTACATCATGGCAAATATGATCATATCACCACAGTCAAGACTACACCGGTGGAAAGAGATGACTGTTGCAGAAATGTATTTGCTTTTTGCAACAATAATGCTTATGCCTCATGTCTATAAGCATAATATAAAAGCATATTGGTTCACAGATTGGCTAATTTGTACCCCGGTCTTTAGTGAAATCATCCCAGTGAACAGGTTTATCTTACTGTTACGTATGTTGCACTTCTCTGACAAAACCAGGTCTGACAGAAGTGACAGGTTATACAAGATTAGAAATGTTTTTATGTATCTCAAACAAAGTTCAACATGTACTTTTATCCATTCAAGAATCTTGTAATTGATGAGTCTTTGATTTTGTTCAAAGGTAGGCTGTCATTCAAGCAGTATATACCGAGCAAGAGGAAACGCTTTGGTATAAAACTGTTTGTGTTCTGTGACTGTGACAGTGGCCTGGTATTGGATATTGTTGTATACACTGCATGTAAAACATTGAAAGATACCAAGATGTTATTGAGTATCTCAGGTGACGTAGTGAGAAGTATGATGGCACCTTATCTTGGTAAGGGGCATACATTATATACAGATAACTGGTACACAAGCCCTTTACTCAGTGATTTCTTGTGAGTGAACAAGACAGATGTGTGTGGCACAGTGCGTTCTAATCATAAACATATGCCCAGGTTCAACACAGGTGCTCGTGGTGATGACGTGCAGGTGTTTACTGCCAATGACATCATGGTATTATGGTGGCATGACAAACGAGATGTCACATTGTTGACAACCATTCACTGTAACAAAATGCAAGACAGTGGCAAAGTTGATCGAGTGACTAATGAACATATTCGAAAACCAGCGACAATGATTGATTATACACAAAACATGCGCTTGGTTGACAAATGTGATATGCAGATTGGCTTTGTTGATTGTGTTCGTAAGAGTTACAAGTGGTATATGAAACTTTTTCTTCCATCTCATGGACATTTCAATGCTCAATGCATATAATATGTACCAAATAAAGACTGGCAGCAGACCACCGTATGGTGAATTTTGTTTGTCTGTTGTCAGACAACTCATAATGAAGTACCAGGTAACAACACCTGCTATACAACAACGTCCTCGAACTCCTCAGAATATACCCAAGCGTTTGAGGAGGGAAGGTGATCATTTCATAATACAACTTCCTTCAACTAAGAAGAAATTTGCTCAGAAGAGATGCATTGTCTGTGCACAAACAAAATGACGGCAACAAAGACACAAAGACACTCGGTTTATGTGCGAGGAATGTAAGGTGCCTCTGTGCATGGTGCCTTGTTTCAAGGACTTCCACAAGCTCCAGCAGTTCCAAAAACATGTCCAGTGATTGTAAATATGTAAATATATGATAGAACATTAGTATTATACAAGATTTGTGCATGTTTATTGTAATACACAAAAGTGGTAAACAATAATATGATAATAACTTTAGTGTGGTTATTGTGTTCAATACCTGGAGTTTACCTGGAGAGAGTTCCGGGGGTCAATGCCCCCGCGGCCCGGTCTGTGACCAGGCCTCCTGGTGGATCAGAGCCTGATCAACCAGGCTGTTGCTGCTGGCTGCACGCAAACCAACGTACGAGCCACAGCCCGGCTGATCAGGAACTGACTTTAGGTGCTTGTCCAGTGCCAGCTTGAAGACTGACAGGGGTCTGTTGGTAATCCCCCTTATGTGTGCTGGGAGGCAGTTGAACAGTCTTGGGCCCCTGACACTTATTGTATGGTCTCTTAACGTGCTAGTGACACCCCTGATTTTCATTGGGGAATGTTGCATCGTCTCTGCCAAGTCTTTTGCTTTCGTAGTGAGTGATTTTCGTGTGCAAGTTCGGTACTAGTCCTCTAGGATTTTCCAGGTGTATATAATCATGTATCTCTCCCTCCTGCGTTCCAGGGAATACAGGTTTAGGAACCTCAAGCGCTCCCATAATTGAGGTGTTTTATCTCCGTTATGCGTGCCGTGAAAGTTCTCTGTACATTTTCTAGGTCGGCAATTTCACCTGCCTTGAAAGGTGCTGTTAGTGTGCAGCAATATTCCAGCCTAGATAGAACAAGTGACCTGAAGAGTGTCATCATGGGCTTGGCCTCCCTAGTTTTTTGAAGGTTCTCATTATCCATCCTGTCATTTTTCTAGCAGATGCGATTGATACAATGTTATGGTCCTTGAAGGTGAGATCCTCCGACATGATCACTCCCAGGTCTTTGACATTGGTGTTTCGCTCTATTTTGTGGCCAGAATTGTTTTGTACTCTGATGAAGATTTAATTTCCTCATGTTTACCATATCTGAGTAATTGAAATTTCTCGTCGTTGAACTTCATATTGTTTTCTGTAGCCCACTGAAAGATTTGGTTGATGTCCGCCTGGAGCCTTGCAGTGTCTGCAATGGAAGACACTGTCATGCAGATTCGGGTGTCATCTGCAAAGGAAGACACGGTGCTGTGGCTGACATCCTTGTCTATGTCGGATATGAGGATGAGGAACAAGATGGGAGCGAGTACTGTGCCTTGTGGAACAGAGCTTTTCACCGTAGCTGCCTCGGACTTTACTCTGTTGACGACTACTCTCTGTGTTCTGTTAGGAAATTATAGATCCATCGACCGACTTTTCCTGTTATTCCTTTAGCACGCATTTTGTGCGCTATTACGCCATGGTCACACTTGTCGAAGGCTTTTGCAAAGTCTGTATATATTACATCTGCATTCTTTTTGTCTTCTAGTGCATTTAGGACCTTGTCGTAGTGATCCAATAGTTGAGACAGACAGGAGCGACCTGTTCTAAACCCATGTTGCCCTGGGTTGTGTAACTGATGGGTTTCTAGATGGGTGGTGATCTTGCTTCTTAGGACCCTTTCAAAGATTTTTATGATATGGGATGTTAGTGCTATTGGTCTGTATTTCTTTGCTGTTGCTTTACTGCCCCTTGTGGAGTGGGGCTATGTCTGTTGTTTTTAGTAACTGTGGGACAACCCCCGTGTCCATGCTCCCTCTCCATAGGATGGAAAAGGCTCGTGATAGGGGCTTCTTGCAGTTCTTGATGAACACAGAGTTCCATGAGTCTGGCCCTGGGGCAGAGTGCATGGCATGTCATTTATCGCCTGTTCGAAGTCATTTGGCGTCAGGATAACATCGGATAGGCTTGTGTTAATCAAATTTTGTGGCTCTCTCATAAAAAATTCATTTTGATCTTCGACTCTCAGTCTGGTTAGCGGCTTGCTAAATCTGAGTCATATTGGGACTTGAGTAGCTCACTCATTTCTTGCTGTCATCTGTGTAGGACCCATCTTGTTTAAGTAGGGGCCCATACTGGACATTGTTTCTCGATTTTGATTTGGCATAGGAGAAGAAATACTTTGGGTTTCTTTCGATTTCATTTATGGCTTTTAGTTCTTCCCGCGATTCCTGACTCCTAAAGGATTCTTTTAGCTTAAGTTCGATGCTTGCTATTTCTCTGACCAGTGTCTCCCTACGCATTTCAGATATATTGACCTCTTTTAGCCGCTCTGTTATTCTTTTCCGTCACCTGTAAAGGGAGCGCCTGTCTCTTTCTATTTTACATCTACTCCTAATTTTTCTTAGAGGAATAAGCCTTGTGCATACATCGAGTGCCACCGAGTTAATCTGTTCTAGGCATAAGTTGGGGGTCTGTGTTGCTTAGTATATCTTCCCAGCTTATATCGGTTAGGACTTGGTTTACTTGGTCCCACTTTATGTTTTTGTTATTGAAGTTGAATTTGGTGAATGCTCCCTCGTGACTAGTCTCATTATGTCGGTCTGGGGCTCCACGCATACATGTCTGAACCTCAATTATGTTGTGATCTGAGTATATTGTTTTTGATATGGTGACATTTCTTATCAGATCATCATTGTTAGTGAAGATGAGGTCTAGTGTATTCTCCAGTCTAGTAGGCTCTATTATTTGCTGGTTTAAATTGAATTTTGTGCAGAGATTTAAAAGCTCGTGTGAGTGTGAGTTTTCATCAGAGCTGCCTCCTGGTGTTATTACTGCAACAATATTATTTGCTATATTCCTCCATTTTAGGTGCCTTAAGTTGAAATCCCCCAGGAGCAAGATGTTGGGTGCAGGAGCTGGAAGATTTTCCAGACAGTGGTCAATTTTTAACAGCTGTTCCTGGAATTGCTGGGATGTTGCATCCGGAGGCTTGTAGACTACCACAATGACTAGGTTTTGGTTCTCGACCTTTACTGCTAAAACTTCCACTACATCATTTGAGGCATTAAGCAGTTCTGTGCAAACAAGTGACTCTGCAATGTACAGGCCAACCCCCTCCCCCCCTTTGCCTGTTCACTCTGTCACATCTGTATAGGTGTAACCTGGGATCCATATTTCGTTGTCCAAGTGATCCTTTATGTGGGTCTCAGTGAAAGCTGCGAACATTGCCTTTGCCTCTGCAAGCAGTCCACGATGAAAGGTATTTTGTTGTTTGTTGCTGGCTTTAGACCCTGTATATTTGCAAAGAAGAATGTTATCGGACTGGTGGTATTGTTGGTACTGGGGGGGGATTTTTTTTCCGGCATTAGTATCTGTATCTGTTGGTTTGGAGTGGAGGCCATCGACTGTGGTTCCACTCCAGGAATGACTGGATTTGGTGTACGATTTCTGCCATTTCCTGCCAGTTTTTTTTCCTTCCTGGCACTAAAAAACCTCTCCCTCTTGAGTGGCTGTGGCTACCCCGGTTTTCCATGTCCTGGATGTTTTGTATCTTTTTGTCCCCTTTAGATGGTATGCCTGGCAATTTAAGTTATAGCACAGTCTTTCCTGTACTGAAGAGGTACACAGTTCAGGGTGAAAAAGCTTACAGGAAGGGAGTTTGCATTTTCCTGTTGTCATATGGGCATGGCATTTTCTAGGGTGGTCATAGTTGCACGTCCCATCTGTTTTTTCCAGATTTCCATGCCAGCAGATACCAAGTGCATAGTATGTGCACAGGCTTGGTTTCCGTTTGCCTTGGGTTTCTGTGACTGTATTCCCTGTTGGTGCATGTTTCCCTGTCTTACTTCCATCCTCCCTAGCACCAACAATGGAGCTCCCACCAGTTGTTTTTGGTAATATATCCTCACTATTGCTAGTGGAGTCCTCTTGTTTGCTATTTACTGTGGTATTTCTAGTTTGCAATATTGGTTTTATCTTATCTTTGACTACACTTGTTTCCCTACTATGGCTCCTGTCCCCTATGAGGTCATTTATATGTATTCCTTCCTGCGTATAATTCCCGACTACCTGGACAAAATCTCCAGCTTCACCATTACTGTCTCCCAGGACAGCACCTCCCGCTTCACCATTACTGTCTCCCAGGACAGCACTATCAGCCCCACATTTACTGACTACCAGGACTTCATCTCCAGCCTTACAGTTTCTGACTACATGGCCAGTATCAAGGGCAGTACCATTCAGCCCAGACTTTTTATGTTCCCATCTGTTGTAGAAAGCTTCCAGGTTTTCTATGAAAGCAGCTTTGATGTTGTCCTCTTTTAATACCCCTGTGATTTTAGTCCACAGATTTATCTCATTTGGGCATACCCAAAAACACTTCCCTGTTTTAACACTGCTTGTAGCTAGTTCTTGGACATCTGCACAAGGGGCGTGACACCAATTTCCACAAAAATGACAATTTACCCATGTGGAAGCCCGTTTGTTTGACTGACCACAGACTAACACAGCTTCATATGATTTGAATGGTTGATTTACTGCAATTCTACTAGCAACCTCTTGAATATTCTATTAATAACCTCCTTAAATGAAGCTCTAGCTATTTGTATTTCTGTTTCTAACTGTTTTTGTATATTGGACAGCTTACTGTGCACGTTCCTGATTTATATTTAATGTTTGTGTTTATAAGGGCGCCTACAACCCCATCCATTTACAGTCTGCTTTATTGTCCAACGAAACCGTTTGAAACCAGTCAAGGGTTTGGACCAGTCAAGGGTTCGGACCAGTCGATCTGATCTGATCAGTGGGTCACTTATTTAAAAGATACTGGTCGGTGATTTGAGCTAACACATGAAGGATCTACTGGAAATTATCTACCCGAGTAATATGTGATTTGATTGATACAAAAGTATAACTTGCGTGTTGAAGAAACTGGTGACTGCTGGCAACTCCTACAATGACAAACGGTCGACCTCAACCCTTGTTTATCAATCGCTGTATCTAGCTTTTCTATTTTTTTTTCCGTCTCCACCACAATAAATGCTATATTATCACTATAGTTGACTGGTGGAAATTTTGGAGGAAGGACGCTTTTTCTGTAGTAATAATTGCTTCTCGTAGTGTATATTGCGACTGCTGGTAACTACAGGTTATATGAAATTCACAGTATACGTCTGGTATTTCAAGAAAAATGAAACTAATGAAAGTCACTCCACTCCACTAAGTACAGTGGACCCCCGCATAACGATGGCATCACATAGCGATTATTTCGCATACCGCTTACTTTAATCGCAAAAATTTTGCCTCACATACCGCTTAAAAACCCGCTTACCGATTTTCGTCCGAGACGCGGCCTGAGCCACGCTCACATGTTCCGCCGGTGGCATTGTTTACCAGCCAGCCTCTCGCGGTAACATCCAAGCATACAATCGGAATATTTCGTATTATTACAGTGTTTTCGGTGCTTTTTTCTGGAAAATAAGTGACCATGGGCCCCAAGAAAGCTTCTAGTGCCAACCCTACGCAATAAGGGTGAGAATTACAATGGAGATGAAGAAAAAGATCATTGATAAGTATGAAAGTGGAGTGCATGTCTCCGAGCTGGCCAGGTTGTATAATAAACCCCAATCAACCATCGCTACTATTGGTGGTACAGCTGCTGCTGCTGCTGCACTGTCAGCTGCTGCTGCTGCTGTAGCACCAGTTGTTGGTGTGGCTTATTGAGAATACCAAGAAACAATTAACCCCAGAGGATTTGCCACCCAGGATAACCCAAAAAAGTCAGTGTCATCGAAGACTGTCTAACTTATTTCCATTGGGGTCCTTAATCTTGTCTCCCAGGATGCAACCCACACAAGTCGACTAACACCCAGGTGAACAGGGAAAAATGCCTGGAACTAGTGCTCATATTGGTGAATTTAAAGCCAGCAAAGGTTGGTTTGAGAGATTTAAGAATCGTAGTGGCATACACATGTGTGATAAGGCCTGTTCTGGAAGAAAATGCCAAACAGGACCTACAGTACTCAGGAGGAAAAGGCACTCCCAGGACACAGTGTCTCATCAGTCATTGCTGCATCTTCAATAAAGGTAAGTGTCATTTATTCTTCATTTAGTAGACTAGTACATGCACAATATATACTGTGCATGTACTACTCTACTATTGTGCATGTATCCTTCTCTTTGTGTGTGGGAAAATGTATATTTCATGTGGTAAAATTTTTTTTTTCATACTTTTGGGTGTCTTGCACGGATTAATTTGATTTCCATTATTTCTTATGGGGAAAATTCATTCACATAGCGATTATTTCGCATAACAATTACCCCTCTTGCACGGATTAAAATCGTTAACCGGGGGTCCACTGTACCATTATAATACTGGTTAGTTGCTACTACAACACTGTATTCTGCTATTCACTGGTATCACTAGATTATATGCGAGTACACTAGCAAGCCAGGAAGATTATTAAAAACAGCTGACCTGTGGTAAGTTTCTGGCGACTTCTGGCACCTGCCTCTATAGGCTTATCACTTCATTTACAAATTCACCTGTTTTCAAATGACACTTTAGCCTTTATCATCAATATACTAGGGAGCCACTGTAGTATACACTATACACTATGTATACTCACTGTTATCAGGGAGACTTTCTTTCCTCTGACACGAAAAGTTCAATTATTATTATTTTTTTCACACGGGACACAGGGCCCCGATTCCCTCTGGCAGTAAACTCTGCTAGGGGATGCACACTAATTCTCCG